>CM048919.1:41654480-42254480 GCA_026686955.1 Epinephelus cyanopodus | reverse complement strand
CCAGGATACATGACTATGTCGATTTTTCAAACTGAGGTTTGGATGATCTCTGCCTCTGATGCTTCAGGCCCTCACGCCCACCATCCTGCCGTGACTCTGCATGAGGGGAATAATGAATCAGGGCCAATTTTGGGGAGTAAAAGCTGCTGCGTAAGTTCTCGTCTGAAGTCAGTCCAGATTTGTCCTGCTGGGGATCTGAAGATTGTCTGAACTCTGGTCTGTGGAGACCAGGCGGGAGACGCTAGTGACGCAGTCTGTCTTCTCTCTGTCTTTGATTGTCTTCAGCGTTTTCTCTTTCTGTGGAATGTGCTGTGTGAAACCAGCTGACTGGAAGAGCTTCAGTGGGAATGAACGGCACAGTTTGATCTTTAGACGGGGCAGTGGGTCAGCGTTTTACTCTCTCATTAACACGACGTTACGTATTTGTGGGCCTTCACTTAACAAGTCATGTAGGCTGTTAATCACGCTTGAAAACGCGTCTTTCAGTGTCATGACATAACTGCTTCAGGTGGAGTTTCGGCGACGACAGATGTGACCAGAAGGTGTTGGAGGAGGTATCAGGTATCAGAGGTCTCTTCTCAAAAGGACTCAACAGTTTGGACGGTTCAACGGACCGCTCGAGATCAATCAAAGCTGCAGTCTCTCTGCTTCCTCAGCCGATATAAAACACAGATCTTTGTTCAGTGTTTGGGGTTAATTTTTTTTTAAACTTCTGCTGCAGATGTCAAAAGCTGAAGACAAGTGGATTCAAAGAGGGAAAACTAAAACTAAATTTAGATTTGATGCAAAATTTAAGCCTCAGTCTGTGGAATAATGTAGCAAGACACCCTGAATCACTCTGCTTATAAATTTTAAATTGCATTTATATAATGGTATTATTGGTGAAGGGCCCATTATGACTTGAATCATTAAGTTTACTACTTTGACTTATTTGTGACCTGCTAAACAGTAACTTTCTTCCACAGACAGAACAGCATCTTATATTTCAGTAACATTATGTCTGTGCAAGTACTGTTAGCTAATGTTATCTGTTCTTGGAGGGAAAAAACAACAGATTTATGGACTGAATTTATCTATGATCAGGCTGCAAATCAGACAAAAGCCAGCAGCAAAGTAGCCAGGACACAGAAACATGCAGCCTGCATGCTATAAAGTAAAATAACATTATAAAAAGCTGTGGATATAATCTGATGTTACACTGACTTGGCTAACTTTCATATTTATAGGCTTTTGGAAGGAATAAATGTCGGCTGTCAACCATCTAAATCTTCCTCCACATGTCTGGTGAATGAACATCACTTCACTAATGTTATCTGATGTTCAGTCTGAAGCTAAACCCAGACAGTCAACAGTATTTCAGAGCAGTGGTTCCCTGCTGCTGCTGCTGCAGCTGTGCAGCTTCTATTAGTCTCACTGGATTCAATATCCCACCCTCAGCTCTGTCGCATCGCTCTGAACATAATCATGTCCAAAATGAGTGCTGAAAATGACCTTGTCTTTCTTGACAGATACAGCGGTGAAGTGCCGACTGCTTCCTCTAAATTTCTGCCATTATGTGTTGCATGACATAAAATCCTGCTCATGCTTTTCAAATGGTCACTGTCAGGAAAGGTTAAGTATAAATTTTGTTATATTTACTGTAATGAAATCTACACAGCAGCACATGAGGAAGATAATCTGTGAAAAAAATCACGGTCGTCCTCTTTTTGGTATCTCTAACGGCATTTGCTAGAACTCATCTCGGCTGAGGGAAAACAACCAATCAGAGCAGAGAAGGTCTCATTTTACGCTGAACAGTGCGCTCAAATATGTTTCTGAAAATATCGTCTTGATTCATATTTGATCGTTGCTCTCTGGTTTGACCACTTGACCAAAGTTTACAAGCAGTGATTGACATGATTGACAGCTGAGTTAAAGACTCCTTGACTCTGATTGGCTGTTGTCGTTCGGCTGGGGTGGAATCTTGCAAATTTTGCTTCGATATCCGAATGGTGAAAGCGCATGCCACTTAACCGCAACATCCATAATTCAGTTTGGTTCAGTGGGTGCTTTGTCACAAGTAATATCCCTCTCTCAGCCGACACATGCTGATACACAGTCATCCATCCAATAAAGACAAAGGAAAGAAAAAAAAATAGACAAAAGAAATCACAAGCCAAAAAAGTCGCAGACCACTGTTTCAGAAAACAAGTGAATCCAGCTTCTGACTGACACATCAAACATGCCGACAGCTGTTGTCTGTTACAAGAAAAATTCTAAAACTAGAATTACTGCTGCGGTTGTACACATCCATGAACCAGTCAAGCCGAAGTTATAGTTTACATCAATGTCTGTCCAGACTCATATGTAACAATGACAGTAAACAAAGCTTCAAATATGGCTGCTGCTGCAAAGAGGTGACAAATTCTACAACACAGATGCTTCACACACATCTTCCCCTCGGCAGCACAGAAGATCTATACAAGCAGCGCAGTTCAGTATCTGACCAAATATCTGCCACTCTGTGTCACATACAGTCAGTGACAATGGCAGAGAGAACAAAATGCTCTACAGTGTGGTTATACTCCAGAAGAGTTGATGCCGACACTGCTTGTTGCCACAAGTTCAGCAGCTCCTGCACATGACGGCAGAAACACGAGTAATCTTTGGACACATCTAGCAAAAGTGCATCACATACAGACTGTTTCCACCACCTGGCTTGTAGTTCATCTCCTGTTACCACATCCACCTCAGATATCTCATACTCTGTAATAGTAGTTAATTCAGGTTTCAGAGGTTTCTACTATTTTTTCTCATTAAAGGGTTTTTGGGGAGTTTTTCCTGATCAGCTGTGAGGGTCCGAGGACAGAGGGCTGTCTGCTGTAAAGCCTCTGAGACAAACTGTGATTTGTCATATTGGGCTTTATAAATGAAATTGAAAATTGAAATTGAAGTCAAAACAATGTTGTTGCATGATATTAATTTATACAGTGAACTTAGATACATAGGAAATGAAGCAATGTTAATTCTGCTCTTGTTTCACTTTCTTCTTTTAAAACCCCCCAAAAAGAACCAATAAGAGTACTGTCAAAGTACCAGATCAATAAGCAGTATCAGTAAGAGAACTAGTCTCGTTAAAATCTTACACATCCGTACTTTGACCACTAAAATCTAGTCAGTTCATTGCTGAGTCCATTTGATGTTAGTGCCAAATTTGAGGAAATTCCCTCGAGGCCCTCTTGAAATATTAATCTCACAAGAATGAGACGGATGTGGGATGAGGAAGGAGGGATCACCACGGATCCTTTGTTTTCTTTTGTAGTTTTGTTTACTATGAACGCACATATTGTGTTGTCTTGTTGTCTTTTGCTACTCCTGGAGCAAATTATCAACGAAAAGTTGATCGGGAAAAAAAAAAAAGAATGAGACGGATGCAAGGTCACTGCGACCTTTGACCACCAAATTCTGACGAATTCGTTTTTAAACCAAAGTGGACGTTTGTGCCAAATTTGAATAAATTCCCTCAAGGCATTCTTGAGCCGTCACATTCACGAGACTGGGGTTTCTGTGGACTAAAGCAATCACATGACTAAAATGGAACTAAAGTTAAGACACAAAATGACACTGAATCAAAACCAGGTGCCAAAATATGAACTGGTTTCAACATACTGTATCCGCCCACCACCCACGTCCCAATATGGTTTATGCCATTAATCTCTTAAAAGCTGTAAACAACCAAGACTCTGCTTTTCTACCAACTCAACTCTACAGCACTTCATGGAGACAGAATATGGGTCGAGGAGCTCCAGGTCTCTGAGCTCAGGGTCTCAGACGGCTGCTTCACAGATATTACCTGCACCGCTGGAACAAGTTTCTCTATTCTCAATACTTCATCCGTTTTACTTTGAGCTTTGAGCGAAGGCCGTAAAAAAGGATCACAACAATCGTCCTGTTAAAAATTCACACAGACCTCCTTTAACGAGAAAAACATATAAAACAAAAGCCAGTAAGACTCAGAGCTCACAGCTGCTCTCACAGTGTTTGTTATCAGCTGTCGGCATTTCTTCACAGACCCACCAAGAGGCAGGCCTACCCTGGAGCACTCCAATTAAGACTGACCCTGGATGAGGTAGAGATTACTGCGACCTCCACGCTCAGATTCACATCTTGCGAGCACATGTTTGAACAGAGTCGTTTGTTTCGTCTCTGCACATCTGAGCAGAGCTGATTGCATTCGTGTGCCTGTGAGGAGGCTCGATGTTTGGACGGCACCGCTGTCAGCATGTTCCTCCACCCATCGCATCAAGCAATTAACGACGATTCTAAGTAATTATTGCAAAATTTGTTGATGTCTTTCCTGTTGTCTCACTGGATGCCTCACCTGACGAGCCAAACTCTTCAGCTGTTGCTGAACAACATTCAACAACGACATATTCCAAGAGCTCTGATCACTGGCGTGCTGTCAGCGGTACACTACATGTTTGTCTTTCTGGTTTGAGTTTATTATTTCCACTGAAGGAAAATCTTAATGTTACAGCCCTCAGTGATATTTTAGACAACAATGTTCTTCCAGCTTTGTCCAGTTTGTGATAGTTCCTTTCCTGTTTCAGCATGATAATGCTCCTGTACCTGAAGCCACCTCACCTGTGTTTAATTTGCTGTAATTACTGATTTCCCAAACTTTAACCAACACCTGGTCACTGTGTACAAAGCATAAAGCAAGAACATTAAAAACTTAAAAACAACAACACAAACACAAAAACCTTGTGAATGAACACATCCAGTCACCAGCTCAATGCTGAACACACCTGCAGGTTTCAGGCTCATTAGAGGCAAACTTTGATTACTACTTTGATTCCATCAGAGCTGCAATGGTAAGTCGATCAACAGAAAATGAATCGTTTAGCAAAAGCTACAACAGCAGCAACAGCTAATGAATCAACAACCAGCTGCTGCTGCTGTTTGACACAGTGCGGACGAACCGTCTCCGTGACCCGCTCCCATCTCGCTCTCTCTGTCCTGTTAGCACAAGCTAACACTGTAGCAGCAGCTAACTCTTATAGGGTCCCCGTACAAAAAGTATGACATCAATACGTCAACAAGCCCAAATATCGTGAGTATCACAATATCATTTTTTTTTTACATGATATTAAAAATTATACCGGTATTATCACAAACAAGATGATAAGACACACCCCTACCCGGGTGAACTGATTGGCTGCGTGAATTCTCTGGCCTCACTTTATCGCTAAAAGTTAAATTATCCCCAACTTTAATTTCAGCCGCACCTCGCCACAGAATCAAACGCCTGCAGCTCAGAGCAGCCGCTGCAGCTTCCCAAAGACACTGCGTGGCAGCTCACCATGGAAAGATGTTGCACTTCACCACTGCTGGATGTGTTTTCAGAGTCACAGACCAAATTACTGATTGCGAATGATAAAAATATTGAGAACAATAATTTGTTGCAGCCCTAGATTCCCCAGAAGGTAAATGGGTGCAAATGTGCAATGTTTGCGTGTCCTCATACTTTGGCCATCAAGTGCAGTAGAGACAGACTGAAGGAGATACATAGCAGCACATTAATGCCCACAGTTTTAGGATATTGTGCTCATCAGGTTCATGGGTGGAATGTTCGGGTGTCTAAATACTTTCATGCATGGAGTGATCTGAAATAAAAAAATGAAGCCATATGATAGACTATACTAATTGCCAAATGCATGAATGACCAGGTGAACTTTCCAAAGGAGAAATCAGAGTGGGAAACTGATCTGAGAGCAGCAACATGGAGGTCAGTCAGAGAGCAGAAACTCTCTCCTTCCACTTTAAATTCACTAATAATCAGTGCGCTGTAAATCTAAACCGCGCTGGAAAACACTAACATGTGTCTGTTCTGTTTGAGAAAAACAAAACAAAGGCAAACCTCGGCTGTATGCTGTAACGTTCCCGTCAAACACCAAGGACACACAGGCTCCCCTGGGGCCCTGGATGTGGCCCCCGGGTGCTTTACACGACCAAACACCAGAGCTGTGGTTATTCTTCCCTCTCATGTGATTTGCTGTCGCTGATTGGACTGTTTGAAAGGCAGATGTTAGTGCTCTGGATAATCTAAACCAAGGAATTTGTTTTTTCAACGTATAGAGACCATGTTTGGACCAGTGCTGATGGAAAACAGCCATGACTCCACACTTGGGAATCTGAAAAGTGCGTGCCATTAGACAAACCGAGGTCGCTCTGCCTTTACGGAAAAGTTCAAGGGTAAAATATGAATGGATACAATTATTGTAATTAACCTGAGTGTATGAATGAGAAACTTATAAACAGAGACAATCTCAGTCCAAAAATCACTGTATCAATCCAAAGCAGCTCATTCAGACTGACTGTTCATTTCACAAAGCAGCATGTGTGCATCTGGCAGCCAAAGCCAGCCAACTGAAACTGATTCAAAAGTCAAAATGTATGAGCAATTAAAAGCTGAGAGGTAGTTAAGACGAAAATAATGATTTTACAACATTAACTTGAGGGACTGAATTCTGTAACTTTAGGTTCACTCTATATTGACCAAGTACTGAACCGGGGATGTTAAAATCTCTCTGTATGTTGCATCCTGTCCACGAGTCCACCAGGACAAAGCCTCAACCTGTTATCTTTGAGATTAGCATCTTTGCTAAGTGCGCGTGCAGAGGCCAACTGATGTAAAAATATAGTTTACGGAGTGAAATTTTCACAGAAGGCATTTCTATGGAGACTGAATGTATCAGAAGTTAATTTGCGCACACAGACTCGTCACTCTTGCCCTAAAATTAATGACAAATTTAGTAACAGTACCCTGAAATGGCTTCATTTATGTGTACAAATTTAAATTGTTCCTCTGAATGCCTCATATCATTGTAGAAATATGAACTGACTATAAACTTGTGGTTTAATCTGGTGAATTACTTAAACTTAAACTTCTAACTTTACATCAGTCTGATCTTTATTCACCCTAAAAGTTGTTAAGAAGAATTCATGCATCTAGTGAGATGATTTTTCTGACGCTCTTCCCGACAAATTATGTGAACCCTTTGGGGACAGTCCATTTTCGGAAACAGGAAACCGTCATGCTACATCTCACACATCAGGGCTCCTGACGCTCCTGATGCTGGACGAGCCACAGCCTTTAGCTTCAGTCTTTTTCTGCTAAAGAAAAACTTGCTGCTAATTTGAAGAAACAAATAGACCATGATGCATTGCTGTAGATTAAACGACCCAACAATATACAAACCTGAACCAAACCTTAAACATCGACAGCAGGAAAACGCAACATACAGAATAATGCAGCAGCAATATTAATCCAACTAGAATTACCGCTCTACGGTTGTATGCCTCTGCAAACCAGTCAAGTTACAGTTTACATCCATGTCTGTCCAGACTCATATGCACAGTAAACCGATAGGTGGACGCCTAAGATTGGTGTCACCAATTTAGATATCGTGTTCATGAGAATGAGATGGGCACAAGGTCGCAGTGACCTCTGACCGCCAAATTCTAATCAGATCATCCTTGAGTCCAAGTGGATGTTTGTGCCAACTTCAATATGTCCCTAAAAAAGCTCTTAAGATATCGCGTTTATCGCAACATATTGCAAAGTCACAGTGACCTTGACTTTTGACGACTAAAATCTAATCAGTTCATTTTATTTATTTAATTGCACACACATTGCTTCATATGTAAAGTAGATGCCATGGCAAATGTGCAACTCCTGTCCCTGGTTACTAAGCACAGAGTAATTCAATACAAAAATGCATTTTTAATACTACATTTTTGAGTCCAAGTGGATGTTTGTGCCAAAAACTCCATTTGAGGCTTTTTTGAGATATCGTGTTTCTTAGAACCCAAACCAAAAACATAATGCCTCTGGTCATGACTATCACTGGCGTGGAGGAATTAAAACATCAGACAGAACAGGAAAACACTGACATTTAACCGTACATACTTTTGCTTTCTGCTGATAATACTTACAGGACATGCTCTTACTTAAGTGTGGTTTTGAATGCAGGACCGTGGAGTGTTCACACATTGTGGTGTTAGTAATTTTACTCCGGTCATGGATCTGAATATTTGATTAAACAGTGATGGTGAGCTGAGCAGACACATTATTTAGCCAACGTGCTGACAAACAGATGAACTTCTGATTACAATAAAGTCAGAACCAGACAAATCATTACGCGTGTGTGTTAAGATCTGAAGTTTTGAGAAACATCCAGCTGTTCACAACTGTTCACTGAGTAACACCAACATGGCTGCCAGACCAAATGAAAACCATCAACCTCCATCCAGCTCGAGTCTGGCAGCTCTGTCCTCTTAAAAATGTCGATGTTCACCACATTTATTTTATATCATTGCATTTAAGGTAGTTTTAGAACAGAGAGGGCGTTTTTATGGAGCTTTAAATAAGAAAGCAGCTTTTTTAAAGTGAAAAATAAATAAATTCACAATTATCTACTCAGTAAATCTCTGAAAGACTTTCCTCTAATGAGACTAAAATAGTTTAATGCACGAGTGGAGCTGACGTCCTCTCATTAGTCGTCTCTGCAACGTTATCTGCTCATTCAGCCCTGCAGAAGAAGAAAGCCAAAGCTTTACTGATTGAAAATACTTGTGGTTTCCCAGAGATCACAGCGAGCCACCTCTGAGGTTTCTGATAATGTTCGTCTCCACAGAAAACAAGTAGAATAAATTATGGCCTGCCGTTAATGCAGCGACGGACTGCTCTCAGATACAGTAACAGCAGAAGGGAATGACTTCACCCCTGTCAGGTCTCTGCTGCCAGAAACACCAGCAGGGTCTGAACATATTTGTAGCCGTTTATAAAAACGTCGCTGCTCGATATCAGACTTCTTCTTCGTCACTGAGGTACAGTTTGATTCCCTGTTTTTATTTTGCTTCCAAGGAGAAGATGATTTAAGGTTCAAAGAGCTGCACAGTCTTAGCAACTACAAGAAACACATCAACGGTATTTAACCACCGGCTCTCTGAGCACACGGCAGATGTTTTAATGAGAGGAGGGATGTCACAAGAGCTGATACTTAAGTACAAAGTCGATTCCAAAATTCCGAAAATGCGACAGCTTCGCCTCAACTTAACGTTAAGAAAAGAGGCCAGTGTATTTTGTTTGTCCTTTGCAGTGGCTACAACACGTTTTAGCCACCTAAAACGTATTTGTACTGCTTTGGCCCCCGTCCACAGCCCCCGTGTTTAGCTTCTGCACCCGTAGATTTGGTTTATGAAAGATGACGGCAAAGCGACACAAACATAAATAAGCACAGCAGTAATGTCAGATCGGTCAGAACATAACAGTTACGGCTGATAGGACAACAGAAATAACAAGTTTACGGATTTCACGTCTCCACAATTCAAAATAACTGCCAGCTGTGTTTCCAGAAGTCACTGCTGTTAGTGAACATCACGATAACTCAGTCTATCAAAGAATACTTTAACTGCTCAGGCCTCAAAATGCAAAAGAAACAAACTAAGTAGGAAAACAATAATAATTAATTAATTCAACACTTAAGTTGTGTCGAAGGGCTGAACTTCAGTAACTGTCTGTCTGTCTGTTCTTACGGTCTGTCCGCAGCTGAACTGGGCTGAAACACCAGCTTCTTATTCTGATCTGTTAATGTGATAAGATGAGAATTCTGTCAAACTCAGCACGAAGCTCTGTTTGATTTGTTTAGTCTGGATTCAGTCAGTCTGAACCCTCTGAACCTGCTAATCATCGGAGAAGGAATTTGCTCTGTGAGATGCTTTTATGGGTTTAAAAGATTTTTATTTTTCCTCTCTTGTTTATGACTTGACGGCATTCTGACTTTGTTTGATGTTGCTGACGTGCAACTTTTCTGTTTGTTCGCCCTCTTGGTCAAATCTACCATGAAAATGACAAAAATGAAGCAAGTGTTAAAGGGACAACTTTAGTACAAACTGTGAGACAGTGATGTAAAATAGCTGATTAAAGCAGCAGCATTTAAAGTCAGGCTGACCCCAATCTGGAGGAAATTCCTCATTATGAATTTCCTCAACAGATCACTTTAGCAGAAACATCCGGGAGAAAGCTGATTTTGTAATTACCTCTAGTCACAACTTGAACTAAACAGCACCTCAAAGAACCGCAAACTAACCTGATCTCTTTGTGCCAGCCGACCACCAACATCAGCTTCAGTTAGAAATGAAATCCAACTGTAAGCTCTTACAAACTGACCACAGAGACCATAACTGGAGGTGGTTAACTCCTCTCAGGCAGGATCAAAGCACGTAAAGTAACATCCAAGTGGCTGCAGTGACGCGTTCGTTAAATACGGGAAGCTTTATGGCTCATTTCATGTGTTGAACGTACGCTTTGTGATACAGTGAAAGTCTGCAGCGGTGATGAATTTGCAAAGTAACAACTGCAAAAAGCTCCAGAGGAGGAAAGAGAAACCAAACGGCTGTCAGACGTTTGTTACTCCCGGCCTCACAGCTGTGACTGTTGGTGTTACTTATGAGGTGATGAAGGGATGATGTCATGGTGTGATGAAGGGATGATGTGATACCTGGCACAGGTTCAGCGTCTGGATCTTCAGCCCTTCAGCAGGAGGACAGGAGGCCCAGAGAGTCTGATGATCCTGAGGGAGACGATACAGACGTTATTGACCACACCGAGCTCAACCAACATTAATAAGAACTGTAACACTACTGAAGCTATTACTGTACGAGGATAAGATACTAGCACTTATACTGTAACTATTTATACTACTGCTTCTGAGCTATTATCACAGCCACTGCTGCTGCTTTTACTTCTACTGTACAAGCACTACTGTAACAACTCTCAATACTGCTGCTACTGCTACTAGTTCTGCTAGCGCTGATGACTACTGCCATTACTCTAGTCCTGTAATTAATAATACTAATCCATAGCCATTGGTAGCTTTGTCACCAACTACCTATGTCAGCCTATGTGCAGTGTCACATAGATTGACCACGTCAGTGAGCAGAAAAACGTGGGACAGACAGAATGACTGACTGACAGAATGACACACTGACAGTTAGTTAGTGGGCTAAAACTGTACATTAGTAGTTGAGGTAACACGTTGAAAGGCAGATAGTTAAAGTGTTTATATGTTGTATTGACTTAAAAGTGGTAGAATGACTGACAGAATGACACACTGACAGTTTCCGTGATTATGTACAGCAGACCATACCATGACTTAGTCATAGCAAACATTAGAAACACCAACATTGGTCTACAGGGGGAGCCACAGCCATCGGTCGCATTTTAGCCATTTTGAAGCATTTTTCTGTTGTTATAGCGCCACCCAGTTGCCAATTAGAGTTAAATTTCTCCAGTCACCTTGAGGCGTCCTGTTCTACATATCTACCAAGTTTAGTAAAAATCCATATGGCGGTTAGGCCTAGATAAGAAATGAGCTCTCTAGCGCCCCCATTTTGTTTGATGGGGTCAATAATGGAGGGGTCCCCTCAGATTATGTGTGGTCATATGCCTACAAAGTTGCGTGGTGATGGGTGAAACCCTTGAGATGTTATACACCTTTATGTGATGAGCCACGCCCTCCGCAATATTCATTGCCTTATAGAAGCTCAGTTTTAGGAAGTTTTCCAACTTTTGCCAAGAGGTAACTTTAGATATTGGTCCCTAGATTATGTTCACCCAGTTTCATGCAGATCGCTCAAACTTCCTAGGAAGAGATCCATTTGAAGTGTTTTTCAAAAAGTCAAAATGGTGGAAAATCTATATAAGTGGAGTTATGGGTTCTTGAGGCAAATGTGTTCCTCATGAGGAGAGACATCTCTGTGCAAAGTTTCATGTCTCTACCACATACGGGGCATGAGATATGCCATTCAAAGTTTGACATTTCAATGGGTTGCTATAGCGCCCCCCTTTGGCCAATTGATGTAATATTGCTTCATTGGCATCCTGCCATGAGCCTCTACCACTGTGCCACATTTCACATGGATTGACCAAGTCAGTGAGGAGAAAAACATGGAACACACACACACACTACTGTAACTCTAAAAACAGCTGCTAATTTGCTCTTAACATTACGACTCTTGCTGCTTTTATTAATGCCGTAACTGCTACAACTGCTGGCATTGCATATACAAAATGACGTCCCACAATTCTTCCATTACTGACTATCGATACAATTACTACAATTAAAAATTTGTACATTTTGAAAGAGTTTAATGGTGCTGACAGTTTTTGTTGCATCGTCAGTGTGTTTTTCCGTTTATCCATCACACTCTTTCCCAGTGTTTTCAAAATAATTTGTCAGTAAACAAACAAAAGAGACTTCCTGATCTGAGACCAAGTTCCACCCCGACACCAGATAAACAGGAAATAATTAACCAGTTACGAGCCAGCCGCAACCGGATCCAGTGACCAGCGAGTCATTGGTCTGCTGTCACATCACTGTGTGTGTGTGTGTGTGTGTGTGCGCACGTGCTAGTGGGGATCTTCTGTTTACATCAGTTTACTTTACAGACTCAACATTTGGCTTGTGCAGTTTACATCCTGTATAAAAACCATCATCACACCTGCTCAGCTGCTCTCTGCTCTGAGATGATGATGATGGTCACACACTGTAAACGACTAATGAAACTCTTCGTCATCTTGAACGTGCCAACACACATGAAATACAATACTTCTCAGGGTATGTAATATTCATTCATTGTGCAAATTAAAAAAAGGCATGTTGGCTTAAAAAGTCTATTTATACTAGCGATGTCTCCTTTATTCAAACAACGGAAACATCTCTAAATGCACAGGAGGACGCAGCTCCTAGAGATTATTTTAGAACATCTTAGTTTTGATTATAAGTTAAATTAGAAATTGGTAAAATTGTCTTCATATCGGTGGAGGAAGAAACAATCAACAGTCATCCCTTCAATCATCGACCAACAATCAGCACAGTTGAGGAAACGCTTAAATTTTACTGGCAGCGGTTTGTTTAACTTAACTACATTCTTAAAATTCATATGGGTAAAATATAAATCACACTCTCACACACACACACACACACATTTCAGCGTCCAGATGAGCAGGACAGGGACCAGAACGCTCTGCTGCCAAGTTTTGATTCATACTTGAGTCTCATTTTCTCACATAGAAACCAGAGACACGTTCCATCTCTGCAGACTTTAAGGAATGAAGGAAATCCCAGAGACAGAAAATACAGTCAGCTGAGGGGAAAAATCAGATCCCTGAAGGAGCCTGCGGGAGCATCTGAGGGGAGTGACCTGCATCCTGAAATCTCAACAGTGCTGTTCCTAATCTGATCATCTGATTGGTTCCTGCCTCTGCTGACTCTCCGGGCTAATGAGTGTACATTTAGAAATATAAACTCTGACCAAAAAAGGCTTGACTCTCGCGTCTGCATCACTCAAACACACACACACACACACACACACACACACACACACACACACACACACACACACACACACGTGCACTGACTTGCAGCAGATCTATGATGTACACACAGAGACAAATAACGTAAACACCTCATGAAAGAGGATTTAAACTGAGAAGTAATCTTATCACAGTTAAGCCATGTTGATATTATCACGGTGTGTGTTTCTTATCCATCAGTGTGTATGTGGTGTGTTGTACTGATGTATGTGTGGTATGCATAGCCTGCAGGTGGACATTCACATCACTTGACCTTTGACCTGACCCGTGCTGACCTTTCGGAGCCAGCAGCTGAAGCTATTTCTTGTGCTGCAATTAAAGATAAAAGGTGTGTTTGTGAACGCAGCAACATGTTAAGAAACAAATCATCAGTGTTCCTGTCAGTGTGTTGGATTATTTAACGCGTCCGATTCAGCTAACAGGTGACTTTGGATCTGTTGTCATGGTACATTCAGACATTTTGGGAAATACGCCTATTTGGTTTCTTGCAGAGAGTTCGATGAGGATCGATAACATCTTATGTGTCTTGGTTAAAGGCAGCGGTGAAAGAAATAATCAGATCTTTTACTTCAGTGATATTGGGCTTTATAAATAAAACTGATTGATGGAAATTCATTGACATGACGTGGGCAAGAATGAGGATGAGCTACAGTTTCAATTTGTTCCACTGATTGACAACTGGTCACATGCAGATCTAAGGGTTTTAATCTTTAGTCACATGCTTCATATATGTATATATGTAATATATCATTTTGTTAACGCGCAGATTGAAAGAGATGGATGGCCTTCAGCGGGACCATTGGGAAGAGTTGTAAGCACAGTATCTCCTCCATATATGCCACATGTACCAGATGCAAGACCCAGATGGTCATCGCCGACTCCTCTCACCCTACTAGCTCCATCTTCACATCTTTCCCCTCTGGAAGGAGATTCCAGAGTTTCAGATGTAGGACATCTCGCCTCAGGAACAACACATATCCTGAGGCTGTTCAATACTTTAACTCTGATACACAAGCACTTGTGGCCCACAGCACTATAAGAGTAGGTAGGTTGCGGCAAAACTCGAAGGTACTTTTAAAGACTTCTTACGAGTGCTGCATGTCTTCATATATTATTACTGACATCTGAGCAATCACTTCTCAGTTACTACACTTTACAAAGTGTTTGTCACCCTGAGCACAACTGATTAATCGTTTTCTGATGTTTAACAATGGTTGGTGTGATGATTGTGTTCATGTTAAGACTTGTTCTTTGCTGTTCTTTTCACTGACAGGTCTCTCTGGTGGCCGACACAAGCACCAACATACAAACGGGTTATTTGGGCATTTCTACATCCATTTACTGTGAACTGTGTCCAGCTCCACAACAACACCTCCTCACTCCGACCTTGTCACATATCGATGTTTGGTCATGGACTTTCTACTTCCAAGATACGATGTCCAAGGTATCTGTTTTTAAAATACACTTCTGTTTTCACAGGGAAAGTACGGTTTGATGCAGTCTCTTTCAAAAATAAAAGCACTACGTAGGTACGACACTGTGAATTAACACGCATGGTTACATTTTGCAAACACATGCACATAGCTGAGTTTAGGAAAAAAGAACAGCGTTTGGCTTTATAATCTGACAGGAAGTGAACACCAGCCTCCCAGATTGAAGTCAGTGGTTGTTGGACCCATCCACCACCCCTGCCGCCTGCCCTACTCAGACGTCCAACGCCTTAACTTTCATTGTTGTCCCGCCCTGTTCCCTGTTTCCACCTGACACCACCAGGCGCCATTATATAACAACAGCGACTGGTTGCATATCACGCTGACGTAAAAGGACGGCTTTTTCATCGGCATCTGACGGCGGACGTCACTGATTTCAGTGACTTTGGGCTGAGAGGGGATTGTCCACCATGATTTCAGATTTGTGAAACAGGACCAGGCGTATGCACAGCTTTGCATATCTGACTAATTAAATACATACAGTATCCATGTTTCTGTTTTCAATCATACACACACTTTTAGCCATGAATGTAAACAGAGTTTTATGCATCTGTTCTCCAGAAGTTAAAGACAGAAACATTGAAAATAGAGACAGTCAGAGACAGTAGATACAGAGACAGTTAGTAGATGTAGAAATAGAGATGTAAGAGTGACAGGCTGTATGGCCTCATGCAGCAGATGTTGTGCAGATGAGGGAAGAATTATATCTTCAATAATCCTACTATAAATTACACGATCATGCTTCAGTGCACTTAACACTAAGAACGAACCTACAGAGATACAACAGGAAGAAAACAGTAGAGTCACTGTTATGTACCACAGGCACTTTAAAGAGCCTGTATGATGACTGTGGTTGAACATTAGAGGTACACTGTGTCTAAGACAATGAGAGGAACACTGTGTTCTTTCTGCAGGAGGTTAAAAAATACCATTTAGTGCAGTAACACTACTGTGGATTTACCAATTATTCAACCTGTTCTCACTCTTAGATCGTCAAATACCGAAGCTTTGTCACGCTCCCTCAGGGTCTCATACCGACACACAGCTGTCTCCTAGATGAAACCCGTTGTAACACGCGGGTAACTTTGTCAGTTGTGGTTCGGTTTGTGCAACAAAACTACTTGGTTAAGTGAAGACAACACGTGCTGGATTAAAGTAAGTGCGTAAAGTGACGTAAATACATGACTGACGTAAGGATGTCACGCATCTTCCTAAGCTACGTAAGGTTGCGTTAAAACAACTCTGATTTTTGGTTTGTCACAGGACACATAAAAGTGGTCTCCTGAGCAGCAGTACGACAACAACCTTGTTCTGCTAATGCTTCGTCTGTTGAGGAGGAGAAGGGAGGTAGAAGGTTGAAGAAGGGAGATAGAGGACCGTGCTGTGGCGAATGGAAACTGGTTAGCACAATGAGTCCGAGTGCTCTATCTCAGCCCGTTGCTATGCGCGCTATATACGTCATGGCACCAGAGGGGCAAGGAAACGAGCATGCGCAGAAAGACCGTAATGGCTGGAATCGGGTATGAGGTGTATACAAGACAGAAAACTTCTTCCATTTGGGTTCTGAAAAGGAATATTCCACCCCTGTGCACCCGATTAGATTCTCTTTCAGGTTGGCTGTTTTCATTTGGGTTGTAGTGTTTACAAGGAACATTTCTATTCGGGTAAGGCTTTCAACCCAAATGCAAAAGGAATACATGGCTCCATGTAAACGCACGTAGTGTCAAATATTGCTGCAGATGGGTTTAAACTTGAGTTAGTTGAAAGGGCCTCGGATGGGGATTAAGGACCGATCAGATCATTATGAGAGGATGAAAGGACTTTATCAGAGTAATCAATGAAACATTGGGATGCAAAGAAACGCTGCACAGGCAGAGAGAAGATTATCAATCTGACATGAGAAACCAGATCCTTTACAAGCTCTGACTGAATTAATAATTATAAGGTTGGATCAGTTTACATTTAATTGACAGCCTGTTGTTCCTGTTTAAGATGAGTAGATTATTCTATAATTGAACTGGATTATTGAACTGAAGCCAGATATATGTCAGGTTCCTATACAAGTGTTATGTAATGAACTCTGCAGTGTTTTCTGCTCAGGAAAAAGTCCAAAAGGTTGAATAGAAAACAGATGCGCTCCAGAAGAAGGGGGGTGGGACAGGGGTGGTGGTGGAGGAGGGGGGTTAGGGTTGGGGGGGGGGCTATAGTAGTGAATTCAGTCTCTGAAGTCCTTGAAGGCTGCTGTAGATCTTTCAGTAACATTAAACAGAGCTGCCTGATGTATGGAAGCTCATTCATGACTAACATATTAAGAGCGTTCAAAAAATGTCCAAACTGTTAACGAATCTTTGAAAACCAAACGTTCCGCATGGTGTTAAGATATAAAACAGGTTTAAATATGAACATTAGTGGGTCATATTTGTTTTAAGTTGAAGTTTACACAACTGATAACGAGCTGATGTCAGTACAGAGAAGAGAAGAAACACTGCTGTCTCGCTCAAATACACAAATACACAACCTCATCGTCCTGCAGGTGAAATAAAACGGAATCTATCACGCTTGAACACAGTTGCAAACGTGAAAAATTCACTTGTTCAGGCATTTTTTGGATCACTCACATATGCACACATGAATTTTGCTTCTGCTTTATTGTTAAACTCACCATTTGCTAATATGCATTTAAATTTAATTTACTGTAAATTTCCTCCAGATTCTGTCATTAAAAACCTGACTATATACCAAAGGAGACATTTTTTGTCTTTTTTGTCATTCTTTCAGAATGATGCCAGCTGAAATGTCTTCAGTTTTGTCGTTAATTAACTTCCATATATTCTGGCTCTGATTTGAAATATTTCTCAACAGCAGTTATCGTGCGACACAAAAACTGAAACAGCTTTACAGTAAAACCTAAAAGGCTCAGTGCTGCATGTGTCAAAGGAGACCGAACAAAAAAACATGAGCGGAGTATTGTTGGAGTCTCCATGTGTTTTACATTGAGGGTCTGGTTCTGAAGACACCACACAGCATCATGTGAAAATCTCCTACTGTGGAGCGGAGACAGTGGAGGCACATTTGAGACAGAGGCTATGGAGGACGAGCAGTGTCCCACAGTTTAGCCCGAGAGGAAAGCTCAAGTAAAAACTAAAACACTACTTTGGTGTGATTTAGAAAAAAGTGCAGTAATTTGAGGTATACTGAAGGACTTTTTGCATTTAATTTCACTGAAAAAAATATTGAAATGATGATATTGTCATTATTTTTTGGGGCTCTGTATCAAACCAGCGTGTTCCCTTATGTCTGGAATATGATTTGCAGGCGAGGCATCTCTGCAGAGCCACAGTGCTTCACTTATAACTGTGATTACTGTAATTTTGAGTGTTTGCAGACCCTGAGTAAAGTGTTTGTATAAAGCTGAAGCATTAAGTTGATAAATCGTTTCAGTCAATTTTAAAAGTCAAGATACTGAACGCTCGCGGGTTCCAGCTTCTCAAATGAGAGAAGCTGCTGCTTTTCTTTGCCTTGTTAATGACAGTAAATTGAGTTTTGTCACCTTCTGAGACATTGTGAGGGTCATTTCTCAGTTTTTTCACATTCTATGTAAAAGCCAATTAACCTAGAAAGTCATCATTTCTTGCAGTTCTTCATGCAAATCTCTCAGAACATGGAAACACAGTGGAAAGCCTTTAGCTCCAGTAACCAGCAGTGTAACCCACATGTTTCCTGAACATATTCTGGCCAAGAGCTGACATTCATTCATTTATAGACAGCTGCTATGTAATAAAGATTAAATATTATCCCAAACTATTGTTTTTACAGACTGACCTCACCATTTATGACCAGTAATTAAATCTGAGAGCCAGTTAATAACTCCAGCAGCTGACTGACACAGTTCAGTCTCCATGAACTTTCTTCAGAGTAATTAATAAAAAACATGTCAGCTCTAAACTCCATCACAGAGTTAAACACTACCTTTCAACATGGAAGCTCATAATATCTGCAGAAAGCATAAATTTACACTTATTTTATACATTTAAAAGTCTCTTATTCAACAGGTTTCAATAATCTACAGTACTGTACTAAATTTGAGGCACTGGTGCTTTTATTGGTTATATGGTTTTTCCATTTTTGCAACACTTCATACTTTTACTCCAAAATTTGTCATCTATCAGCTGGTACAGATTTTAGATGCAAAACATACCACAAGCTCTTAAAATGCATTTTGTCTCTCAAAAAAGGCAAATCTTATATAAAGAGTCATGTTTTACACCCCAAACCCCTGCACACATTGAATAGAACAGAAGATAAGGCTGAAATGTGCATTTAAAAGTGACTTCACAGGCTAGAACAACTGTATTTGATCCTAAATTTAATCCTTTCTTGCATCAATTGCTCCAGTCTGAACTAAAAAAGAACCTCAGTTTGAATTAAGGTGATGGACGTAAAGGTGATAAAGAAGCAAAGTCCGTCCCACAGCAGCTCTGAGTCTAAATGACTTAGATGCACATCAGCCTCTAAAACAAACCCCACTGTGCAGATGTGAAGGTGAGTCAGGTAACAAACACAACGGTGCACAGTCTTTATGTATTTCAGAATAAACTGATAGTTACAATTCTGCACTGCTGTTTGTTTTCCATTCATGTACAGGAGTAAAGAACCACTTACAGGTCTGCTGCTCTGCGTCCTCGCCCACTGCACGCAAAACACACGAGTCCTACAGCCATGTAGGGAGGTGCAGGCTTGTTTCTGGAGGAAACACCTCCCAGCTGTCCACTCCTCCCCCTGGTCTGCATACTCTGCTGCAGAGGTGGGGGGAGAAAATCCTTTGGACATGCATCAGTTCCACAGAACTACAGTTCTCAGTAATAAGTGATTCTGAATGATTTAATGAGTGAATGAATTATTTATTGGTTCAATCTTTAAGTGGAAACAAAGCGCTCAAAATTACATTTTATAAAATATTGTGTCACATAAAAAACACATATTTACATCTGAATTTTTCTGTAACTAAATTGTCTATCACTGCTTTCAGCACAAAATCCGTCTCACTTCTATCCCCCATTAGCAGCTAACATGCTCACAGTATCAACGCTAACATGAGGAGGCTTAGCTGGTATAATGTTCACCATTTTAATGTGGCGTGTTAGCATGCTAACATTAGCTGGTTATCAGTAAATACAGAGTCCAGGTGAGGCTGATGTCATTAGTTCTGCAGAAATTTGCAGCTTCGGGGTCAAGCATTTAACTCTGAGCACAGAGCGCCACCCTTCCTGTTTGATTTACTCAACAGCGCCACCTGAAGGTGGACATCAATACTGCATGAAGGTCTAAATTATGAACCCTGCAGCGCTGAAAACATAAAACACCAGTATATTTGTAATAACCATAATATGTGATATATTAATGCCTCCATGTAAAGAAATAAGGATATTGCAAATAAACTTCTTAGTTGTCTGGCGGACGAGCAGAGCAGAGCCTGGGTCAGTGTGACTGGTGCTGAGGCTCCTGTTGACAGAGCCAGGCAGCTGAGAGTCAAGCCAGGGCCAAGGGAGCATGCTGGAGGTTTTCCCAGGAAAGGCTGACATAGCAGCTGAGAGAAGAGCCTGCAGATCAAGCCGGAGGCTCCACATAGAGGTGTGTGGAAACTGGAGGACAGTCACCATGAGCACAGACCCCACAGGCCTCCTGCCTCCATGTGGCTCTACGACATGCTCTGTGGACCACGGCTTGACTCTCGCCTTCAGGAAGCCCCTCTGACCCAGGATGCTCTGCTCCACCACCACACAGCCCGGAGGAAGACGGGAGGTCGGCAGAATTCGGTCACACATGGCTCCTGGTCAGCTTCCCCCCCAACGTCCACATACCCCTGAGTGCTGAGCTGTGAGGGGGACTTGGCAAATTCATAAATTCATCATGCTTTTTTCCAAGATGATGTGGCCGTCACATTTCTCGGAGATGGACTGTACTGCGCCCCATGTCCCTCCACCTCACTCCCCACCGATGGGACAACTGAGCTGGGAGGACAGCAAACAGCAGCTAAAAAGCAAACAGAGCCTAAAATCTGCACACACCCTTTGCACCTTTAAAGTTGCACCAAACAATATAGTGTGATGTTGCTCGTACTTACAATCCCACGAACAATCCTGCATCTCTGCTGAGCTTTTTCAGCCTCTTTTGGCTGATGAGGGAACTTTATTGTAGAGCAGAAACAATGAGTGCCTTTCACACACATTGTTTCTGCTGGTGTTGTGCACATGTACGCAGCACATGAGGCACAGCAGCCTATTGTCATTAAGAATTTGAATTTCCAAACACTGAAAGGATCGGCCAAGGTTGGTCAGAATGTAACGCTAACTAATGTTCTGTCTTCTTCTGCACATCGAAAAGGTCGCACACACACACACACACACACACACACAGTTCATCGGGCCAGGTGCCTGATGAAGTGACTGATGGGGCAATGTTCTTTACTGCATTATTCATCTGTGTAATCAATGGACAGCTGGTATTGATATTCGTGGGCATCATTGTCCTCAGCCAGCCCACTTGCCAGAGGAACATGTTAGCACTGTATGTTTCAGCACCACTGATACGTGACATTTGTACATTTCATACGTATCATACCAACGTTTCTGAAGTGATGCAGTATAAAACTTACTGTTTCATCAGAAAGAAGAGGGGATGATAAATGGCGCGACACCTAGAGGCGGCTACCAAGCTGCAGACAACTGTTCAAGACCAATAAACAACACGGGTTGCGATTAAGCTACTGTCGGCTGCTTTTCTAGCGGAAACTATGCTCCCAAAACCAGATAGTTTAAGACAAACCTTGATCTTTTTTCACCATTAGTGTTTTTTTTAAACACCAGACTAAATGAACTGAACCAATCACACCAGTCAGTCAGAACTTAAACCCAGTGGATCAGGTGTGAAAGCACCTCACTGCATTTTAAAGCTCTAACTTCTCCTTCATCTCATTTTATCAGCTGTTTCTCATTCCTCCTCTTCAAAGTGACTGATAACTGCAGCCTGGGCTCATGGCACACTGTAGGTGATCCAGGCCACTGCCTGAGACTGCGCCCTTTGCTGGGGCCCGGCCTTTTCCTCAGAGCCCCACACAGGAAGCTTGTCTTGTGGTATCGTACTTGGTTGTGTCTTTGAGGCTGCATAAGTGGTTTCTGTTGCAGATAACAACTCAGACTTGAACAATGTCCAGGTCAAAACAAATTCTGATCAGTGCAGGCTGCTTGTGTTTTCTCTTCTCTTTATGTCCACTGACTCTTCACCTCTGCTCATGAGCCACATTCACTCTTTCAAAACAATAATAACATCAATAGTTTACTGAATTTTTCCTGCCAGTAACTACTTTAAAGAATGACTTTACACCAGACTGAGTAGCAGCAGTTTCTCTGTCCTCTCTGGTTGAAAGTTTCAAGTCAGCTGTAATCACACCCAACAGTGATGTCACCATGTCCTGAAATACACCTGTACATCACTGCATCAAGGTGAGGATTTAAACAGCAGAGGTCAGCAAACACATGATATTTCAGGCAGTGTTGAGTTACTCTTAATCTGCCTTTTATTCCATTTAGTCTTTCTACTTATTTTCAGGGCTGTCAAAATAACGCATTAATTTTGATTAATTAATCACAGAAAAAAGCAACGTGTTAATAAAATTAACACTGATTAATTGTGTTCTGTGGTGCCCTTTGACCCGGTGCATCATTGAAGGCCACAGTGGCTCTGTCACATGATGCAAGGAGACGAGACGACACTGCGGGAACATTCATCATTTAATCACTTCATTATTTTATCCTGTTAGACGTGTAAAATTTTGTCAAAATTAGTCAATGAATTCTTGAGTTATGGCCAAAAACATGTTCTTTGGGGTCACAGTGACCTTTGACCACCAAATTCCAATCAGTTCATTGTTGAGTCCAAGTGGACATTCCTGCCAATTTTTTTTTTAAATTCCCTTGAGGACATTTTGAGATACTACGTTCGAGAGGATGAGATGAACAGACAACCCCCCCCCCCCAAAAAAAAAGAAATGAAAAGTTGTGCTGACCAAAAACACTGTGTCACTTATTGGATGTGTAGAAAACGTATAATTGTATTGTATCCGTGTATTTGCACATTTCTGGAGTATTTCTTTTAATGTACAGGCCTGTGTTACCGATGGTCACTACTACTACTTCTTAAGAAGCTTGACTTCAAGAGCTTAAAACTTTTCATGCTGTTAACCGCTGACCCTTGTCTTTTTTTATCTATTCAATATACTATAATGCAGATGTCTGAGCTGGGATCAGTCAGTGTTTATGTGTGTGTGTGTGTGTGTGTGTGTGTGTGTGTGTGTGTGTGTGTGTGTGTGTGTGTGTGTGTGTGTGTGTGTGTGAGAGAGAGAGAGAGAGAGAGAGAGAGAGAGAGAGAGAGAGTGAGACTATTTTGGCCGACAGACATTGTGACTGATTTCTGGAGATGTCAACATACAGAACTCTTTTGTGGAAAAGTATTTGGTTTGGCCGGGATGAAGAGGAGGAGGTGCTGAGAAATCCTGAGAAAGATTGTAATGAAATATGTGAACATGTGTTAAAGTGTCACCTCAGTGTGTGTGGCGGTCAAGTCATTAACAGTAAAACATTATAACAGAGAACATAATGTGGGAAAGGATTAATATTTACAGACAAAAAACTGTGGTTCAGTCAGTAATTTCTGGAACATTAAAATAAAGTTATTTTGAAATATATAAAGTTTTTGTCTTCTAGGTGAAATTCTTAATTTATTAATAAAGAAAAATTCAGGTCTAGTTTTCTACTATGTTCACAGACATCACTGATGTAAACAAACCTTTAATAGCATCAGAACCACCACCTTGCAGTTGAATGCTTCGTGCACCAATCGAGGTACAGTTAAATTTTTCATCCATGTCTGTGAAAACATGGATGCTTCACACACCATCTTCCCCGCGCTAGCACCCAACATCTATACAATCAGTACAGTTTCGAGGTGGACACCCAAGATTAGAGTCACCAATTCAGTATCTGACCAAATGTTCCTGAAATATGACATTGAATAATGGCCGGAAAAGTGTTTTTCCAGAACATTATGATGTCACAGTGAAGTCAACCCTAAATCTTACTATCTTACTATATAATGACGAAAACTGTGTGTGTGTGTGTGTGTGTGTGTGTGTGTGTGTGTGTGTGTGTGTGTGTGTGTGTGTGTGTGTGTGTGTGTGTGTGTTCCACGTTTTTCTCCTCACTGACTTGGTCAATCCATGTGAAATTTGGCACAGTGGTAGAGGGTCATGGCAGGATGCCAATGAAGCAATATTACATCAATTGGCCAAAGGGGGGCGCTATAGCAACCCATTGAAATGTCAAACTTTGAATGGGCATATCTCATGCCCCGTATGTCGTAGAGACATGAAACTTTGCACAGAGATGTCTCTCCTCATGAGGAACACATTTGCCTCAAGAACCCATAACTTCCACTTATATAGATTTTCCGCCATTTTGAATGTTTTGAAAAACACTTCAAATGGATCTCTTCCTAGGAAGTTTGAGCGATCTGCATGAAACTGGGTGAACATAATCTAGGGACCAATATCTAAAGTTCCCTCTTGGCAAAAGTTGGAAAACTTACTAAAACTGAGCTTCTATAAGGCAATGACTTTAACCACCTGCCTTTCAATGTGTTACCTCAACTACTAATGTACAGTTTTAGCCCACTAACTATCCCACTATTGGCAATGGTACTACTGTACTTTCAATAAAGCAATCGTACTATCTAATTCACAAACACTCTGAATATTGCTCTTCTTAATGGGTTCAGTTGACTATTTAATCTGCAACTTCCTATGACCTGTATTCCAAACACACACCATGTGAAACTGTACGTGGGCAACTGTGCACTCAGTGGGTCTGGACTAGTATATATATAAAATGTCATTACTTCATTCTATCCTATTATACATTTTTGTAAAATTATGTCATAACTAGTGGCCAAAAACATGGTTGGTGAGGTCACAGTGACCTTGACGTTTGACTTCGTCCACCAAATTCAGTTCATCACTGAGTCAAAGTGGATGTGTGCACCAAATTTGAAGATATTCCCTCAAGTTGTTCTTGAGAAATCGCGTTCATGAGAATGAAACAGACACAAGGTCACTGTGACCTTGACCTTTGACCACCAAATTGTAATCACTTCATCACTAAGTCCAAATGGATGTGTGTATCAAATGTGAAGCGATTCCCTCAAGAATAAGAAAGATGATGTCACAGTGACCTTGACCTCTGACGTTCAACCACCAAATTGTAATCAGTTCATCCTTGAGTCCAAGTGGAAAGTTGTGCCAAATTAAAAAAAAATCCCTCAAGGCGTTCTTGAGATATCGCATTCATGAGATTGGGACAGACAGACTTACAGACAGATGTACGAACAAACTTCCTGAATACGTAATTCCTCTGGCCACGGCCATCGCCGATACATAGACATAACAACATGTTAAAATGTCATCACTTGTTTTATTTCTGTTTTAATTTGTGGGCACAAAGTATTAATTTGAGAGCATGAATTCATCCATCCATGTAGCTGCAAGTAATAGGCTTAATTCCTACAATGCGTATTAAATTTTCAATCGAGAAGACTTTAATAACTCAAGAGCTCAAATTAGTAATTCAAGATATAATCGTCTGACGCCTTCATGACACCTGACAGGCGCCATAGTGGTCCAGTTATTAGACTAAAAATAGTAAACCCTGAACAGTGACTGGCCACTGCTGGCTGTTTTCTGCTTCAGCTCTGAGTCACTTCTGTTACAGTCATAACAATCCAAATATGCTTCCATGTAACTCATTGTGAGACTGGAGGAGGAACCCAGTCATCCTGAATCACCCCCACCAGGAGCAAGCAGCAGCAAACTTCCCACCCCTTCAGGTCCTGAACTTTGTCCAGCTTTTTCCAGTTATGGTGCATTTTATGCCAATGAAGGGAGATCATTTTGTTGTTTGTGAGGAAAATGACCACTATTTTACGAGCACGTCATATTCAGCTTCATGTATAGTCCATCCTGAAGCTCACAGCAGTTAAAGCTGAGGTTTCTGAATCAAATATTTGTTCATAATAGACATTGTTTTAAAAGTTCAGTTAAAGGATTTAGGGGCAAACATCCCATGGAGAGAGACTCTCACTGCAGCCTGTTCTATTTTGTTCTGAAAATGTGGGCATGCAGCCTCGTTCTGTGGACGACAAACCAGGTGCAGACTTCCATCTGTGTCACCGCTGATGAGGAAATACAGCGAGTGCTGGACGGAGCAGTGAGTGACAACAACCCCGCCCACATTTAAGAGACTGTCTGAACAGACCGAGGGTCTAGGTACCATGTCTGAAGGCTCACTGCTGGTTCCAAAGGTGCTGGACTGAAGGGTTTGGTGGAGACGGGCTCAAGTACAGCTCAGCCATCTTGCAAAGTTTTCTTTTTTCTAGCTATTATAACTAATACTGAGATCTTCATGCTAGAAAAGTGGCTAACTGTCACATTGTTTTAGGTGCATCAAGTAATAACTAATGTTTCTAAAAAGTCCGACCTATGGCCTCGTTTCTTGTTTTCACAACCCCCGCTTCGATTAATCGTGGAACTTTTTCACTGCAGTTTCAATGCCCAACGACGGATATTTGGAAAAGCCCTAATAAGTAGGTCTGGATTTGATTCTCCAGGAACAGCACAACATCACAACACAGTATATTATTATCATGATACAAAATGACAGAAAGTGATGGAGGATTAATACTTTCCACACAATCAGACTAAATAATAAAGAGGAATTAAATGGTTATTTCATCTGATTATGAAGCTAAATCAACAATTTAACTGTTCCTCAAACACTGAAACAGACCTCATAAACCAAACACAAACAAAACAGTGAAACTAACAACCTGATTTTATCACGTCTCTTATTGCCTGCGGTCGTGACCATGATGTAGGAACCATAATACACCCTGAGGTGCCCTCTTACAAAAAAAGCATTATTACCACAGCTGCTGTCTGTGTCCATTTTTAATAGCTCTTCAGCATTGAAACTGCCCACTGCTGCTCATTAACAACTGTGAGGATATTTTATAGTGGCTGAGAGTCTTCCAGCTGATCCTGAGCCTTACTTATAAAACCAAAACCAAATATTAAAAACCATAAAGGAGGTCAACAGTTTGGTTTAACAATGGCAAACAACTTGACACTGCCTGCTGGCTGGAGTGCCGTGACTGAAGGGTTAAAGGTCGACCTTTTGATCTGGTTATAAGATATATCTGAGCCAACACGCTCGCAGTATGACATCATATGAATACAATACTTAAACAACTACATATGTATAGTAAAACATAATTGTCCCACATTCAGTATCTGGCTGAAAACATTTGTTACAGTGATCGTTTCCACATGTTCAGGTATTGTAAAAATCTGAACAGCTACATGTTCTTGGTATTGTGTGACACTTTAACGTGTGCCAGCTCTCCCTGAGCGCCCACCGGCCCACAGCAGCTCTGAGCGCAGCCCCCTTCATCATGGAGGTGGGAGCTCTCAGCTGTACATACACACAGCAGGAAACACTCAGAGGTTTGATATGTGTCTGAGTAAAGAGCGGCTCATCCCTGCAGCTGCTGTTGGCCCGGCTGGCTGCTTCTTATCAGCCCACAGACTCTGAAGCTCTTCTTTCAGGACAAACTGAACCGCAACCACCAGCAAGACTTCAAATGTACAGCCACGATAATATGGGACAAACCTCAGGATCACTGAAACCTAAACACTCTGCAGCTATTTCCACCAACAGACGCTGATATTTGTAATCTCTGCTGTCAGACTCAAGCACAACACTGGATGACAGGTGGATTACGATTACAGCTCCCACTGGCAGCCCCCAAAATATCAAACAAGAACATGGGAGTCAACCAAAAAGAAAGAGACTTGAAAACAATTTGTCCCACAAGCGTTTGCTGTAAGTAGATCAAAAGAGAGAACCCTGCTGAGAAACTTAAAGGTGAGGGAACCTGACAGGGTGAAGGTTCACTTCAGAGCTCTGCTACTGATGAACTGGATAACAAAACAATTTTGGCACAGTCGACTGCCCCTGGCTCAGCACCATCAGAATAGACCATCAAACTAGATCCGTAGTAAAACAGTCCTGGATTTGGGCTTTTGTTTGTTCGCCAGTTTTCTTGCAGCCATGATGACAACGGTTTAAATCATAAACATTAAACATGTTCAAAAAATCTTTATGGACTGGCAGTGACTGAATGTGAAGACTTAAAATATGAAACATTTTGTCTCCCGTCAACACACACTGATGCAGCTGGCAGTTGGGTATCGCACGTTATTTCATCAATATCCACAGATCTAACACTTACAATGCGGAAATGTCCGGCACACATTTACAAGGATGTCTTATAAACATCAGCCAACATTTGCACCGGTGTGGAATGCGGCCTGCTGTCTGGTCTGAACGCTGCATCAGAAGGACCAACTTCCGCCCTGAGCAACACACCTGGCGCTCTCTGTCTCCCTCTTTATACAAGGCTGAGAGCCCCCTCTGCTGCTACAACATCTCTCAGTGACATACGATATTCAGTGATATAAAGCTGAAGGATAGACCCCCGGCGTAACCTGAAAGGACCGGTGCAATCAGCTGTGCCAGTGATGTCAACATTAACAACGTTAATTGTCAGGCTTCTCAAATATGTAATGTAATCTTACTAAGGCGAAGCAGCAGTCCAAATACTTAACTTAACAACGGTGAAACAAGGTGTTCAATTGATAAAATGTACAGTGCTGCTCCTGTATAAGTAGACGTTACAAAACATCAACTTTAAGGCGTGACTCACACTTAACCCCGCCCCTATGTGTGTCGACCTTCCCTGTGTGAAGCCTTTAAGAGGGTAATTTCCTGTAATCTGTCTAAACTGGATTGATGCTCAGGATTAAATGACGATTTGCAGATGCTGCCTCTAAATCAAACTCATGATTAACTATTTAGATAAAGAAAGTAGTTAATGAAGGGCTGCAACTAACAATTACCTTCATGATCTATTAATGTGCCAATTAGTTTCCCCTCTTTGATTTGTCATCCACTGATCATCTGATACGGCTGAAATTAAATACGGTTACATCTATATTGATAAACATGACTTTCTGCAAGAAAAAACATGTGACCTTCATCACTGACGGGCCTATGAATATGTTTCATATTAGCCTTATTTACTGGTAATTATTTAGCTGTCATCTAATTAGCATTTCTGAATAACAACAACAACAACAATGATAATAATGACAATAATAATAATGATAATAATAATAATAAGCCTTGTGGGCTTGAACCTCTAACAACAGGATATGAAAAAGGTCACATTTTCAGTCATGACAAAAAGTCACATGTCAAAGAGTTAAAATCTGCTGATGAAGGTCAGGAGATGAGATGTAGACCTTATTTTGTCAAATTGCTGTTTCAAAGATCATAAACCTTCAAGCTCAGATGACCTGAAACTTAACGACTAGAAAATAAAGTTTGTTTCTTGCAAGCTCTCATTAAAGTTCATTTTCACGATGGTTCAAATCCAGATTCTGCAACAGCCTGAATTTAATGTCCAAACACTCAACAGGCAACAAATCAAAATATGACTCGACAAACCCTGGCTGATTAAACACACACACCACACACACACACACACACACACACACACACACACACACACACACACACAAAAACTGGAATGATTTCTCCCACACATGACGCTTAAAGGAAAAGCACTGAAGGAGCCTGCAGTCCAACTGTGGACAACCGTGCACAGCGTACAGTCCAAACCACACATGTAGTCATAAAGTTCCGTGTCATGAAACTCATAAAATTTAACCAACCGAGACAGACACTGAGTCCAACCCGAGGCTGATCTTTCTAGAAGAGAAGAACTGTCCCAACAGGATCACGTCGTCTCATCAGTTTCAGTTCGTCATGCAGCTGTTTAGTTTTTCTCCTCTGACTGTGCCAACATGATCTGTGGTTGCAGCACTCAGATAAGTTTACAAGCTAAATGTTGAGTTCTCCCTCATTATTGATACTGAGGGACTCTAATATACAACCCCCAATGCAGGGGACTTTTAAACTTTATTTAATCATGTTTATTAAGTATTAAACTTTCTTTTAGATGTTCTGCTCTTTGAAAATGTGTTACCGCTCCCTCTACACCTGCAACCTGTTGCTGTCTGATATCAACACTGCCGTAAAAACAAAATCAGGTGATGTGGTGTTGATTTTCTCTGCAGCATGTTTCAAGTCTCTGCACGATGAGTTTCATAGAAACAAACTGACAAAGAAAAGATTTGCTTTGGAAAATAGCTGGTGGCAATGGAAAGTTATCAGCGATCTGCAGTTAATGGACTAAAGCTCACAGAAACAACAGTGTAACCCCGAACACTTTAAAATGTTTTCTCTCCCTCTCAAGTTTCTCACTCTCTGACATCCTGATCTGAATCAGCCAATAAACTGCAGGTTTAATGAAGCCAGAGCACTTTATGGTGTGATTTGGCAGCTTTAAAGGATCATTGCAGGCTGTGGTGGTGTATCATTAGATCAGTCCACAGGGTGACAGTTTGATTCATTGTGGCTATTAAACAATAGCAGTCTTATCTGTCTTGAATCTCTCCCTCCAGCACTTTGCTCCAGACCAACTTATCTCAACATCTATGGGCTGCATTGTCATGAACATTGTTGTGGGTCTTCGTGGTTCCCAGAGTGAGAATCCTAATTATTTTCCTGAGTCTCTGAACTTTTGTCCAGTTATGTGCTTTATTGCACGCAAAGCAGTTTTACAACCGGGGTCTAATTCATGTCATGATAGGACCTTCTTGCCGCAGTTTGCATACATCAATTTACACGAGCACAATGTGCAAAAACACGCACCAAGTTCCCTTAATTTTTTGCGCCAGCTCCCAAAAGGCTTTCCGTCTATGCCTACCTCTTCTACCCACGCCCAACGCCATTTTTTTTGAGTCCTTTATCAACTGTCTGGACGTTTTCCCTGGGTTTCATTAACTCACTCTCCATCTTGATAAGAGAGTCTTCTGCATAGGCTCCACTAGAATCTGAAGTTGGCTCTGAACCAAGTTTGGCACAGATTTGAAACCAAGAATTCTTTTCACTTTATAACCTATTTGTTCTGTTGCACCATTATTCAAATTTCTTCATCATCTCCTACTGTCGAATCCTGCTTGAACTACGCTACACTGTCTCCACGATCTTCTCAGGTACTGCTCCATTTTTGACGGACAAAATGAAAGCGGAGTACAGACGGACGGCTCCGTAGCTTAAACATAAACGAGCCCTATTTTAAGAGTGTTTAAATGGATGTTTTGATATGGATTTACCATTGTTAAGACCGTCCCGGTTTACCCTAATCCACAAAGAATATTTGTTTTTTCAATTCTTTGTTCACCGTGGCGGTGTGAGTGAAATACAGAGGGTTTTTTTCTTGAAACCAACACAAAACACGTGGTGAGTAAATGAAATACAAATGATCATTTTATGGGTCACGTTCCTTTAAGCTGGATTAATACTTCTGCATTAAGGTGTCACGCCTTACCTGAGGCAGATATATTCATCAGCTCAGAGGTTGTGCTGTAGCCTACACCACAGATAACGTACGACGTACAACTTTGACTGACTACTTGTGTTTTTCTCCTACAATTTTCTAAAGCCAGTGAGACTACAGAAAGACTCTGCTTTTCAATAACACACATGTCGTAAAACCATCACACCGCAGAGCTTCTGTTAGCCAAGATCACTGCTCTGTATAAACAAATGAAACTGAACATTAACAACTGCATTGCGGCAGTCTCCCGTTAAGTTATTTCAGACAAGGTGAACTTACATGATAATCTACCTGGATGTCAAAACAGCACAGTGAGCGTGTGTGTCGCACCTTTGCTCTATCACAGTAAATAAATCTATGCAAACTTAAGTATTATAGGAATTATGATTAAAGCACAATATGGCGCGATCATGTACAATGCAGCTGTCAGGAAACACTCAACCACTGATCCTAACTTTTGCTTTAGGTACCGGGACTTTGTTTTATTGCTGGTTGCCTGAAATTGTGATTTTATTAAGAGTTAAGATTATTCTACTGTTAGTCTCAGTGGAGTCTCTTAGTAACACTGAAATTGATTTGGTATTACAAAAATGTTGTTTTCCTGCCAATTGTTGGGCCTGGTTGGCACCATCAGCTGCACTGTGTGTGTGTGTGTGTGTGTGTGTGTGTGTGTGTGTGTGTGTGTGTGTGTGTGTGTGTGTGTGTGGAGCTCAGCCAGTACCGTCTCCTCCTCTTCTCAATAAAAACATAACACTTTCCAGCCTTCTAAGACACTCTGAAGCTGAGAATCCTCCTCTTCTCCCAGAGGAATAAAACGGACTCAGAACTTTTACAAGATCAACACAGAAACCATGTTCAAAGAGTTTTTTTTCTGGACTTAAATTATTGTTCGTCAGCAGTCTTTGTGAATCATTTCCTCCACACCCCATGTGAAAAGACAGCTAATCAAAGTGACCTACCTCCCCGCTGGGAATCCTCTGGTGTCCCATTGGCTCAGAGCTGAGGTCCTCAAATCTGCAGGTGGATCAGCTTGGAGTTGGGGTAGTGATCTCAGTCTGTGTGACAAGCTTGAGCTCCCAGAAGACACTTCATTGATCCCAGCTGTAACAAAGTGAAACAAAACATTAGTGAGAGTCACACACATAGCACTTTGTATTACAACAATTTGAGCCATTAGGAGTTTTATCAATACATTACTTTTGTTCCACGGAGTCAGCGACTGAAGATCTTTTTTGGAGCTCAGTAAGAGTTTCTACTGGAATAAAGGGGGACCCATCTTGTAAAACTGGATCCAGTTTCCTCAGTACTTCCATTGGGTAAATGCAGAGAGTATGGCAGCTGGAGAGCATCCATTAGAAATGTCAGCCTGGTCACTCCAGAATTTACACAGGTAATTTGAGAGAATATATAAATTTCAACCGCATTAATGTGTGCAGTAGCCAATGTTTTAAAAATACAAGACCTTTAATCAAAGTTCTCCTAGTGCAACTGTTCCCTGTTGGAAGTATATGACCAAGAACTGAAAAAAATAAAGTTGAATTATTTTAATATTTTTGGATTTTACATGTTTTATTTTCAGTTTATGGTTCAAACTAATTTTCTTTAAATCCTACATTAGATTTAAACGTGTTTCAGTGACCTCTCACACACTGCTAGGAATAATATTCTGACAAGGAATCAGCTAACATTAATTATTTATTTTTTTGTCAGCCTTAACGTTATTTAAAATATTAACATTAGCCTGTAAAATACCCACCCTAATGCATTTTAAGGGTAAAAACATGGCGACTACACAGCCACTACAGCTAATGTAGCCAGCCAGATTTGGTTCCCGCTCGTTATCCTAGCTAACCGTTAAATCGCCTGTGTTTGATCACCAGTATCACCAAACACCACAGATTAATTTAATTGTGACCTACATTTATATTTCATCTAATTTAAACAGCAATTAAACATAAAAATAAGTCAACTGACACTTTTATCCTGTTGTGTAACATAAGTTGGCTACTATGGCTAATGTAGCTAGACAGATTTGTTTCCCCGGCAGTCGCTAGACTAGCTAACCGTCAAATGCTAAAGCAGTTTAATGTTTGCTTTCTCGTCAGTGCAGAATTTTTCTCAACATCTCTTCTGATTCTTTATGACTCTCTCCATAAATCAGCCACATCCATTACAAAAAGCATTGTTAAAACGCCTGGAGCATTCTTTCACTGCCCCAGTCCCCATTAAAAATACCAGCAGATTTAGTGTTTCCTTCTCACCAGTGAAGCTACACATGAGGCAGAATATTTCTGAACATGTTTTTTGATTCCTTGTGGCCCTTTCTATAAATCGGCATGCGTGCAGTACACAAAGCTCTGTTTCAGTGCTACAGTTTCCATTAAAAGCACCAGCAGGCTTTCCCACAAGTAAAGCCACATGCAAGGCAGACTATTTAGACATATTAGACTAATTATGATTCTCTCTATATATTAGCATCCAGTACAAAAAGCACTGTTTACTCAATAAGCAAGTTGTACCATCAGTTCTGCAGCTGCTTGATTATATTAAGTGAGAAATATGTGTCTCACCACATAAATTGAAACGAGTGATGTCATCCTGGGAATTGTGCATCATTTACACCACAATGTAAAGAAACTAAGTCCAATATTGTGGTGGAACAAGTCGGTCACATGTTTTACTCCTGTGGGCTAAAGTAGCAACACCATCCTGACAAAAATACTCTGGTAAAGCAGGCCTCTGCATTCAAAGAGCAAAAGTATTATCATCAAAATGTAGTCTAAGTATTAAAAGTGAAAGTACTTGTTGGGCAGAACAATACTTTGAGGGTGAAAGCTGTCATGCATGATATACTGGAATATTACTAATGCATTGACACAGGCAGTATCTTTACTCTGCAGCAGGTTGGGGTGGAATTAAAGGTTCAGCGTGTCAGATTTATGGGGATTTAGTGCCACCTAGTGGTGAGGACTGCAGATTACAACCAGCTAAAATGCTCCCAGCTGGAATCCCTTCAGTGTTCATTGATCAGGAGGTTTTTATCAGGAGCTGAATTATCTGCAGAGGTCTCTTCATCTCCACGACAAATCAAGCAGGTGATTTAAACCAGAAAACACCATATAAAGCAGCTTCACATTTCAAATTAGTGTTTTTTCCCGATGCTGTCAAAGAGGGACTTCTAACGACGGAGGTCAACACCAAAACATGAATGTCTCTGTCTAGAGCCAGTGTTTAGTTTGTCTGTTCTTGGCTTCTGTAGGAACATGTTGGTGCAACATGGTGATCTCTATAAATGAGCACCGACACACTATGTAGTTATCAACAGCTCCTTCTAAGGAGACAAAAACACAACGCTATTCTATTATTATGTTATAAATTGATCATATTATATGTGAAATCATAATCTATAACTACTTTCAGTTTTAGACAAATGTAATGGAGTGAAAAGTACAATATTACCCTTTGAAATGTAAAATGCTGTAAGTATAAAGTTGTATAAAAACACTCAAATAAAGTCAAGACATTTCCTTCACTCTCACACACGGAGCTTCAGAGACCGCGACACCGCTGATGACATTCTTTGCTGGCAGAGATCAAACACACCCTTCTTGACAAAATCAAATATGCCTGGGAGCGAGATTTAAACACTTCATTGACAGACGGTGCGTAAGACTCTATCTTCAAACTGGTCAACTCATCATTCTCTGTCCCGCCACCGTCATCACAGTTCAAAGTCGTGCACGGAGCCCATTTGTGAGTCAGACTTTCATGTATTTAGCCAGATGTGAACCCAGGTTCTGATAAATGTTCAAGAGGCTTATTCACATTTATTGGACGTGTCCGAGCCTTGAAAAAATACTGGAATGATGTTTTATAACTTTATCCTCAATCCTCAACTTTGACCAGCAACCAAACCCTCTGGTCGCCCTCTTTGGCACCACCAGAGGATGATGTGCACCTGACTCCGATCCAACTATTCAGGAGTCGGAGAACCGTCCTATTGGCAATATTCCGGCTGTTATTTGGAGTTAGTGGAATGGGGAGGGTTGTGATTGGATTTCATGCTTTGCTGCTTGTCATGTACATACTTTAAGTTTGATACTTGCTGTGAATATGCATTATGTAAACCTGTTAAAACTGAATGTAAATGCTCTTGATTTTGAAAAACAATAACGCTCAAATACAGTAGAAGAACGTTAAAATCGCACTTGAGTGCAGAATTGCAGTACTTGAGTCACTGCACTTAGTAAGATTCCACCACTAAACGTTGTGAACCAGATGGTGAAAATACTGAGCTCAGCCACTAAAGTAAAGTTACACACACTGTGAGGACACCTGCTTTCCAATCAAATGATTTGACGCCACCTTGTGGCAGAAAGACAGTACTGCGTGGATTTGCTGCAAACTGTAGATTACTTTGTTCAGACATCTTTTTAAATCTGCTATATTTTACTGTGTTAAATTGCCCAGAGATTTAGTTCATTAAGAATAACTTTGCAGTGATGAGCAGCTATTTGAGCTTCACGCTTTACTGACCTTCAAAGCACAATTTTGAAATAAATAATATGTATTTATGTCTAGTTTCAGAGTTTGGTGTCACATTTGTGAGCAGTGTTTAGAGACAGATGGATGAGGACAAACAATCTGCATATTGATTGACAATCAAGGTTTGAAATGTATGTGAAATATTCATTTTAATAGAAACTAGTACAAAATGTAAAATGATAGTGTGTTACTGAAGAAATGTTGCTAAATTCAGATGAATCACGTGACCTGCATTTCAGTTGTATTTGTTCTTTTTGACCTGCAACAATTTATCTTCTCTCAAAAATAGCACCTGGTCTCATGAAAAATCGAAAATATCCTGAAAGAAGCGGCACGCCGCTCCGTTGACCATCAGTCGTGTACAGTAAAAGGTGGAATCAACGTCCAACAGACAGTTAACAAGTGCAAAACACCTGGTGACAGACAGTAACAATTAAAAAAAGCTCCATGGGGAATGTTGGAAAAGAAGATGCTCTTTTTAGGGAAAAACAAAACATGCATGTTCAAGGAAACCAATGCAAGGCAACTTGTCATGAGGGAAACAATTTAATAATCATCTGTTGAGATTCTGGAACATGTTGATGTTTCCCTGATGTGTTCTGGTTTGCACTGAGCTGTGAGCGAACACTCTTCAGCTCTCTGTGACGTCGCCTTGGTATTTTTCCTTGAAGATGCACATGCTTTTGTAAGATTTTTCCTGTTTCACTTTAAGTGCAAAGTGGCAGTTTCCTTTAACCGCTCCGGCGATATCCTGTGAAATGCCCTGCTGCTCCTCCTCTTCTTAATCGCTTCCTTGTCAGACAGAGTTTCACACAATCCTCCTGAGTCTTGAAGCGGTTTTCGTTGCCGCCGCAGCCGCCGTACCAGAAGCGAGAGCATCTACCCTTGTCGCTGTCGAAGAACCACATTACGGTGTAGTTACTGCAGCCGCCTCCGTCCTGGCTGAGGAGACAGGGGTCTAGATAAAAACCAGACAGAGAGAGAAAGTGTTATACTCAGCATGTCACTTCTCTTTGGTTAAAAGCTTTACAGACTTATTTGTAATGAAGAAGTCGCTATCACACATTTTAATTGATTTAAAATAAAGAACCCAATTACAATCAGGCTTTCTGGGTCGAAGAGGACCTCTGTGAAAATGGCCATGCTATGTTTCCCCTGCCAAAAATTAGCCTAAATTTGAAAAGATATTTAGCCCCCTTCCTGAGACGACAGCATGATACAGCGCCACTGGTTTCCTTATGTCAGCTCTCTACAGCCTCTGAAAACAGCTGCGGTGAAAAATTAAATGATTAATGTGATTAAAAAGAATTAACACAACATGTTGGGACCTTTAACGCATCATTATCTGTGTGTACGTTTGACTCTAGTGAGTGGTCCTTTTTTTTTTTCATCAAACATTTTCACTGGCCCCAAAACATGCTGTAAGTTATAATAAACGTTTGGACAAAATTGTCCTTAACCCCAAATTACTGACACTGGTTCATTTGTTTCCGAGTGTGTTGTTTAATGTGAAACTGTTTTTATTCAGTGTTTTTACCAGTTTAAATCAGCTGGTCTGAGAGGAGGAGACCTCTGGAAAATTCAGCTCCTGGTAAAAAACCTCCTGAACAATGAAAACTGAAGGAATTCTAACCAGGAGAAGTTTCAGCTGGTTGCAATCTGCAGTCCTCACCACTAGATGGCACTAAATCCCCCTAAATCTTACACACTGGACCTTTAACAAAAGAATAATAACAAAAGGGACGGACGCTCACATTAAACAAATGTAGGTATTCCTGGTTTTGTGCACCAGGCACACAGATACAAGGTCTCCTTTAAAATCTTTGAAACATGCCAGCAGGATCTAACTGTAACCGACTCTTGATCTGCTCCAGACACATTCAAAATGTGTACATACATCAAGATAATCTGGAAGATGGCAATTATCTTTTAAGTTAATTGGATGATCAATATAATTCTGTGGCGTCAGCAGGATTATTACAGACACTTGTTTGTTTATGCGTCATGCAAGTTTCCAGGTTGCTTTTCTTGAGTTTACAAAGAGCATTTATTGTGTGAGTTTGTTGAGGGACAAATCAAGTCATCTCCTCGAGGTCACTGCAAACAATTTACCTTCCAAAATACAAATTTGTCTTTTTAAAGAAATACCTCAACCAAGAGCAGAACAGCAAAGATGATCGGAGCAGTTCAGTTTTTACCTTTGGGGACGGTAGTGGTCGTCTCCGGCGCCGGCAGGATGACAGGTTCTGTAAGAGACGACGCAGTCAGCCAGAAGCTTCAGGTATTTAATCAGCAGCTGCTGTTTGTGCTTCCTGAGGCTTCATAAAAACAGTTTACTACTTCACTGACTGAGTTCACACCCACACGAGTTCAATAAAAGAAAGCGAACACTAATTACTGTCAGTGAACGCTCCATCAAAAACCCCCTGAGAAGGTTTGTAAAGATGTGACACTCAGATGTATTTCACACTGTGTCGGTTAAAATAAGACTCCTCTGATGACCTTTAAGAATCAGTCTACTGTTTGTCTATATCTGTCTTACTGTCAACACATCTCGTGCAACAACAAGTCAGTCTGTCTCTCAGTAGTGTCTGACTTCCTGTCTGTGTCTCTCAGCTCCAGGCTCACTGGTTCCTACTGAAGACAAAAATCTAAAGACACAAACATAAAGTTTCATCTGTAATTTCCTAAAACAGATGCTCACTGACTTTGTTGGGGACGAGTTGCAGCAGCACATGAATCCACATTTAGTGCTCTAGTGGTTCCCAACCTGGAGATCCTGGTCACCACTAGGGGTCGCCAAAGCTTCGCATGAAGGCACAAGGCCTTCTTGATTTGGAGGGGTGTAAGAAAACTTTGGACAGAATCTCAGCATTTCATGAAAGAAAATTAAATAGTTCTTTTTAAGATTTATTTTATTGTTCAAGATATAAACTTGAAAAAAATCTAAGAGGATAAGGGCACAGTTTAGACCTGAAGCCTGAACTATGAAGCAGGATTTGGTGTTAGTGAAGAAGCTGGTTCTCTTTTCACCGGGATAAATCACTGCGGTAACTGATGCTGAAAAAGGTAGGAAAGCACTGTTCTAGTATTTGTGTCAGCAGGACGGTGTGTGTGGGATTGAGTCAAGATAAATTACAGTGTGTGTGCTCATAGTAATGCAGTGTTAATTTAATTAAAGCAAACTATGACAAAGAGTTTTCGTCAACAACCTTTTTTCCACCACGAAAATGAGACGATGACGAGCTAAAAATAGATCTTGATAATAAACACTAAGATGAAATCTATGTTTCATGTTCGCTGACAAGACGAGACGTGACGAGAACGTTAGTGGTGGACTGTCGGACACTGAAAGTCGAGAACAGCCGTGCTTGTAATAATCTTCAGATGCCTGATGAGCAACAGGCTGGTAAACTCCAGTAAATAGTCTGCACCAGGATGTTTGGGTTGGTGCGAGTTGTGAGCTGTAACTCAGCAGTAAATAATGAGCCGTGTGTGTCTGACTGTGGATGGTGGAGCTGCTGAATGGATTTGTGGAGTTTGTTAGTTGCAGCGGTGGCTGTTAGCAGCTAGGGATCTGGAGACGATCCTACATTCCTCCCATGACACTGACTCCGCCCCTCTGAGCTAAAACAAACCATAAAATGTATTTACAGTGTGTGTAAGTGTGTATTGAGTGGTGTGTGGGCTACCATTGACTTCAGCTCCTGAGAGGGAACTCTGGCTGTCTTCTCTGGTCAACGTTTCAACGACGTCCAGGTGTATAGACTCAGTCCTTCCTCCTCTCTGTTCCTCAAACTCCTCCAGCTCTGCTGACCCCTGACTGGACACACAGCAGACACAATTCACTGATTCATGGACATATTTTCCCAATACATTACAGAGTTTTTTTAATCTGTCCTGCTGATCTTGTCCTGGATCATTCTGTTTTTAGATTTCTTTCAGTACAGGAAGCTGTTTTGGTCACGAGGAGGAGTCTAGACTCTCGATTTCTAAACTGTAAAAAAGGTTCAAACACAGCTTGCTGGAATCCTGCTCTCATCTGAGGCAAAAAAAATCATGCAGGCACCATCATCACTGCCTTCTTAAGTTGATGAATCACAGAGCAGGATTATATAATAACAGCATACTTGTAGCTGAATCAATGAGTTTAATTTGAACCATATGAGCTCATCGCTTGTGTCTGTTTCCAGTTATACAGTGATGCTGTAATCCTCATGGACCTGTTCTCCCTGCTCAGCTTCGTTGGCCTTCAATGAATCAAACATATAAATGTCACATTTGTGGTGACGGCCCATTTGTAATGTTTCATTTGTTCCCTCTGAGGTTGTGGAAAGATCATTAGAAAGTGTGAGTTACCCATTATCAAATGCCAAAGCGTCTTGTGGCTCCCTCAGCTGGCTGCAGAACTGTCTCAGTGAAGGAGGAGGATACACATTCGTCCCCACTGAGAGGACACACACACACACACACACACACACACACACACACACACACACACACACACACACACACACATTCAAGTTTGTTGTTGTTTAGAAACAAGAAGAAGAAATGTCTTTACGGTTATTATCTGGACGAGAAGCTGTCAGTGTGTTCTTACGTGTGAGGGTGGAGAGGAAGACTCTGAAGAAGCGCTGGGCGTAGTCCTGCTCGTCAGGCCTCAGTCTGCCCACGTGGATCAGGTGCTGCTCCACAGGCAAACCGGCCAGCTCCTTCACCTGTGCCTGGTCGTAGCGATCGCCGACTGTCACCACAAACAGCGCCACCCCCTCACACTTGGCCTTCTGGGAGATGTAGCGCAGCTTGGCTTGGTCCTCGTGAGCCGTGCGGGTGCCCACCACAGCCAGCATCGCCCTCCTCCTCCGGGGCTGGCCGGCCTTCAGGAGCACGTCCCTCAGGGTGAACTCCAGCGTCTGTCCCAGCGCTGAGGAGCCGCCCTGCTGCGTCATGTTCCGCAGCAGGTGGCTCCTCATCAGGTTCTGGTTCTGGTAGGTGCCTAGTCCAAACTCCACCTTGGGAGTGCGGGTGCCGCTCTGTTGGACTACAGCCACACGGGCCTGTCTGCCGGCCCTGCGGGGCTGTGGGCTCACGACCAGCTGTTGCACCACAGAGCCAAGCAGCTGCTGGGCGCCGACGTACTCATCAGCCTGTATCTCCCTGGAGCTGTCCAACACCATCACCAGGTCCATGTTGACTTCCTGAGGAGCTGGGACGTCCTGGATGAAGGTGCACAACTGTGAACGCCTACAGTGGTCTGAAGACAGAACAATCATCATCACTGACTTGGTTATAAACGGCGCCTGATGTGACTTCACTGATCTGACTTTGAGTTAAATATTTCTGATGGTACCACAAAGTTTTTCAGGTGATCCTCGTCACCGAGTTTTCAGTGTAATCTCAAACTTCAGTAAATGTGGTGGTGAACACGTACACACATATTTGAGAATATGATTAATGATTGATATCAAATGTGAATCCAAGCACGAGACTCAGTGTTTACCGTAACAGATTGCACAGTCCTTGACCTTCTGCAGGTCTGCAGCCATGTCCTGTCCCATCACCGTATAGACGAAGTTTCTTGTGTCGTCGACCTGAGGCCAAACAGCAGCTGTCATTATTTACCACTCAATTCATCTTGCCAAAAAGTGAGTCTGAGTTACAGTTGGTAAGATGACATGCAGCCTTAGAGGAGCTACATACAGCTGACATCCATGTCCAGACTTAGAGGTGCAGAAGTTCTTGTACATAATTATTTATTTGACAGCAACGGTGTGATTTTTTTCAAGCACGGCAGCTGTTTCTTAATATTGAAGACAAATTTCAGACATTAGACAGAAAATGTTTTTGTGACTGAAAGGAGAGACGAAGTACAAACGTAACAGAAATTAATTTGTGTTTGAAGGCTGAACCAGCTCCCAAAAAACTCCCTCTGCTGAACAACATTCAAGATATCCGCTGAGAAGTATAATAAAGTATTGGCACTGATACGCATGAGGAGGTGGGGAGCACAGGGACTTGAAACCGTTTACAGCAGCAGAATAAACATCTTCAGGGAACTTTATTTTACTGAAAATGAGACTCTCAAAGCCAGACTAGATGATTTCAGCCTGAACCAACATACACAGGGTGTCAGGAATGAAAATAAGCATTGAAGTGCAACAGTTGCTTATTTTATCTCATGTGCTGTGTCACAATCCCTTTTGACACCAAAATCCCCAAACCCACAAACCTGAGGTGTGGGAGCCCTTCTGTGGGGAGTTTGCATGTTTTCCCTGTGTCAGTGTGGGTTTCCTCCAGGTGCTCCAGCTTCCTCCCACAGTCCAAAGACATGCAGGTTAACTGGTGACTCTAAATTGTCCGTAGGTGTGAATGTGAGTGTGAATGGTTGTCTGTCTCTATGTCAGCGCCTGACCTCGTGTTTACCAGGCAGTTAAAGATGCGGCGTGTATATGGCCCCAAGAGGTCATGGGTAGGCTCTGCTGTTTGTAATATGTCTGCTGCACTGTAGTGTTTTGGAGTTTAGTTGTACTGCTTGGTTGCTAAATTATTATTTCAGGTGTAGGAGTGTGTAGCTACCAGGGAGCTGTGGATATGTTGAGTTCCAATAACAATATTTGACTGAATAGATAAAAATTAAAATTATGTGATGGCACTTTAATCAAAGATGTTGCCAACCCATGTTCTAATCTAATAAAGTGACCATCTTGGGGCACAAACACACTGAGTAGTGTGATTACTGGCTCTTTCTCTGAAGTTTGAGGTGATCGATGACTCTTGATTGATACCTTGACAAACTGGAGCGACAGTGTCTAGTCTGGATGTGACTCTCTGAGGCTGCTGGTTCAACAGAAATGACCTTGAGCTTCTGACCTCTGCAGATGAACCAAACCTACCTCCATCGCTCGTTCAACAGCCGGAGCGTTACGCAGAGCGATGACCGCTGGGAAGATGTTGAGGGCCCGGTACTCCATCATGGCGGTGACAATTTCAGAACTGTCCTGTGACGGCCCTTTGGAGAAAAAGACAGCCACCTTCCTCATCATCAGTCCTGCACGAACACGTTTGAAGAGGTTATGAGCCACGAAGCGCATGGCGGCCCCCAGGTTGCGCCGCTGAGGCACTGCATCCAAGCTCATTTTCTTCACAGATTCGATCAGCTTTGTCTTGCGGCGGTAGTCCTGGAAGCGGATCAGGTGCGTGACACTGCCACTGTAACCCACCACAGCGACACGAGCGCCGTTCGGACAGTTGCTCTCAGAGATCTTGATGTCCTCCAGCAGGTTGACAAGGGCTTTTCGCTGATTGTCGAAGTCTGTCCTGGTCACGTCCTCCGACATGTCCAGACCAAACACCAGCTCGGTGGGGTAGGATGGACAGTCTTTATCTAGAGGAGTTAATGTAGGCAAAAATGGAGAATAAAATAACAAATACAACTGAAAACCCTCAAAGTGGAAAAATATTTGTTCAGATTTAGCATGTAACAGATTTCAGAGGTTTGACAATTTTATTCAAAGTCATAGAAAGACGGAGCAGAAGAAAGCAAGACCCGGGAAATGAGCTCATCAAGACAATTTAAAGTATTCCGCTCCACTCCTACCGCCCTTTTGCCCTCTGACTAGATAAGTGCTCTTTTTGTGAGACATTTTTTTCTTTAATTTCTTTTCGTAATTTTATTTTAAGTTTTCTAATTTGGTCCATGGCATCAGTTCTCAATTAAAAGTGTGTTGTATGCCAGACAACTGTGTTTGAGTCGAGCCCCTCCTTCTCTAACCTCCCTTGTCGGAGTTGTTGAACTCGAGTTGAAAAAACTCGGCGCCCCACTTCATCTCTTTTTTCATCATATTTTTTCCCATAGTCCAGTCAGATGATTTGAGAGACGGGGCTTCTGTGGTGGCCTGATGATAGACAGCAGGTTGTCAAACTGCCCCTGAGTCATAAAATATCCCCATGATGGAGGAGAAGCTCCTGGACCAACTGGTGGCACTCCTCATGATCCAGCCTCTTTTTTAGGGTCCTATGTTTTCTGAGGGTCTTCACGCTTTCTGTGTGATCAGGGCCCAACTCTCTCTTGTGTACTGGGATTCACCAGTTGCCTGGTGTGAGCAAAGACGGATGCTGAATTGTTTTCTGACCTTCACGTCTTTATAAACCAAAGCTTTACTTGAAACAGTGTTTACATCTCCCACACCACGGCTCCCATAGTTCATTTAAACACATCTGATGTGCAGCTTGGTGCTGAACAAATGCACTATGCACAAAGACACGTTTGAGGAGATGAGGAGCTGCACGTGTGTGTTCTTTAAGAATATTTAAAACTTATTTAGAAGATTATTATAAGAATTTGACTATTTAAAGACGCGGATCAGAGAGCCAAGGAAAGGTTTGGAGAAGATAAAATGAGGAGAGGCAAGCAGAATGCACTTAGCCTGACTGTTGGAATTAAACATAGGCCTACTTTGTAGTTTGGAGACTGGATGGTTTATTATTTCATTTATTCAGAGAACTGTGTTGTTCAGGCTGCTGTCAGCCCTAGAGTGTCTACTCTGGTCTCAATCAGGGACTCATGTTGATCCAAAGTTGTATAATTGCCTAGAGTTGGTTTGTGTTCTCACGGCAGCATTTACAAGCGGACCAGATCAAATGCCTTGTGTGAGAAAGCTGCTCTTGATTGGTCAGAATTTCCATGTGGGAAAAATCCAGGAAGTAAAGCAAACGTTAAAGAAGAGAACACTTGCAAGATAAATGTGACACTTTCTAATGTCACAATGGAGGGACAACTACGCAGGTTGATGTTAGCGCTGCTCATCGTGGACTATATTGCTGTCATTGTTCATTTTAGTCAAACCATACAGTTTGAAAACGAGGCGCGGCTCCAACTAGAAAACAATGTTTTGATGCATTGGATGTGCTGAATGTGCATATTAAGGCAGTACAGGAGGAGGTGCACATTAATAATCCTCCAGGACTGTAACATGCTCATGTTTAACCCAAACAATGTGTCATGTGACTGCAGTTGCTTCACATCCAGGTCGCAACACCTTCTCACCACAAACCAACCGCACCAGAGTTCCTTTGGAACCGGGCTGAGACCACCTCTTCAAGAAGGTCTCAGTCCGGTTGTTTTGGTGTGTTCACACCTGCCCACGGAGGCACCCCGTGCTCTCTGTCTCTGGTGTCTCTGGACTCATGGTAGGTTGACTTCGGCTAAGCTCCGCAAATATACTTTGCTTTTATAGTTAAAAGTTTGTTTTTTTGTGGCATAAATGAGCCATACAAGCTCGTGAACACACTAATGAATGTTCTGTGATGATGTTGGGTGGTTGGAGATGTATTTTGAGCGAGGAGCTGTGCAGGTTACTGTGTAGGTAACCTTATTAGCTTGTTGGCTGTTAGTCGAGGCTAATCCAGGTGATGTGGCTGTTTGATTTGTACCGAGCTTTACGTGTTTTGTTTCGTGTTGTGTCAGTGCACGTTGAGCTGCACTGTTAATGAGAGCTGGCTGTGGAGGCTGATTTTCATGTTTTATATTCACCAGTGTCGAAATAAATGCAGGTCCAAGCCGAACAGTGACTGAGAGTGGGTCATCATTTCATCCACACAACACCAGAGTACTAACTTGTTACATGTGCACAAATGTTCTGTATGTACTGAGGCCTGAAGAGCCCTTCAGGTGTGGGCACACGCACAGAGACGTCTCAGCAGGGCGAGCTTTGCAAGCACACGAAAGAATATTTTTGCACATGTGCCAAAACTATTTGTGGAAGGGGTTCTCTTTTTCCCTTGAGCTCCTGCTGCCAAAAATGTCTCCCAGCACCGTCTATGACTACAGTCTAATTCTTATAGATAATCTAAACATTCCTACATCACCGGCCTCTGCACAATAAATACAGAGACATTATGTAACTGCCCTAAACGATCCAAAATCATCGGTTACAGGCATGAAAGAAGACGGAGGAGTGAAAAGATGAATTAATATTTTCTTGATGATAAGGAGAGAAAATCTCACAGCTGAAGTTTTGTTCTGTACTCACCACACTGTTCTGAGAGACTGAATGGAGTTATAATACATACCAGTGCAACAGTCTGTGTGGAGGAGAAAAAAAGGAAACATCATTTAATTCTGAGGTATTGCAGCAATAAAACATGTCACTACATTTTGCATGGTTGGTTTTCACACTAACAAACTACATAGAAAAATCCTAACAACATCCACTGTGACTGTGAGCTGTTATATTCACAAAGTTATATTTACAGTCTAAGTGTGAAGGTAGGAGAGAGGATGGCATGCAGGAGGGGGCTGCAGGCTGGAATCAAGCCCAATAATTAAATTAATGATCTACAGTATGGTATGACTCACTAGAAGGAGACCCACAAGTACATGTTTCTATCTTATAAACAAATCGGCTGGTTCACAAACATGTTGAAACACTTACGACAGTTTTTTCTGATGTACGTGACCAGCTCGCAATCCTGAAACAACAGAAAGTAACGTGTTTAAATAAATCAATTATATCTTTTAATGTCGGCAGGTGAAGTGAGTTTAAAGGAGAACTTCCAGAAAAATGTCAGACCTTTTACCGCAGTAAAAGTACGGACACCACACTGTGAAAATACACCACTACGAGTAAAAGTCCTGCATTCAAAACCTTCCTGAAGTAAAAGTATATACGTTTAATAAGCAGGAGTGAAAGTATGTGTGTTGGAGTAAAATATTTCCTATGGGTGTTTTTCTATTTTATTTAATATCACTGTTGCATAAATGTGTATGTTGCATTTTACTGCTGTAGATGTTGTGCTCATTTTAACTCTTTTATTCCCTCCTGAGACCTGAACTTTTGTTTGGTATGCATTTTTAATTTCTATTTGGGATCAGTGGGACCTGATGAGTGTAAAACCTAAACATTGTCAACGATAATTAAGTCCCAGTGTCCCTAAACGAGGCGACGATAAAGTCCCAGTGTCTTCAAACGAGCCAGTAATGAAATAAAGTCCCAAAGTCCTTAAACGAGACAAGAACAAAGTTCTAATGTCTTTAAATGAGCTCTTTCTAATAAACAGCATCTTATCTTGTTCCTGTTGCTAAAATTGGTCAAATGTGTTGCCATATCAAACTACAAACTTTATTAATCATAAATAAACAAGTTTCAAGAATAAAAATGTGATCAGGTTTTGGACCTTGTCCACTTTTGTGTCGGGATCAGCTGCAGACTGACTTGGAGGAGATGGCCGCCATCTTGTTTTCACAGGGATTAGTGTATTGTGCTCTTACTACCACTAGATGAGACAAAAATGTGTCCATGAATGAGGACAACAGGTCTAAGTTGACCACCTGTCATCTGTCAGACAAATGTAGCACATACAAATACAACAGTCACCTCTGAGATGTGGAGAAAGAGGAGAAGGAAGAAGTATCCTAAAACAATCTTAAGCACAGTATTTGAGTGAACAGTTAGATTCCAGCAGTGACTTACAGACTTCTCTCTGTCTCCAGGTGGACCTTTGGGACCCTGGATGGAGAGAAAAGAGCGACATCAGTAAACTGGTCAGACACCTTCTGACACAAGAACCAGACAGAAGATCTGCACTGTGTTATAAGCTCCCAGCAGTTTTAACTGTGTAACTCTTCGATCTAATAGAGATCTTCATCGGGCATTTTGAAATCACAAAGCAGAAGAAGTTTATTAAGACACAAACACATTCATCATAATCCACTCTCAGGTTGAGCCAATCAGAGCAGAGCTGCACGGCGCTCTCTGACACTCCTACATGGGGAACAGAACACAGGTTCATCCCAATACCTGATCTCACATCCACGTTTCCCTCGCTTGCATCTCTTCCTCGTGTCTTAGCTCCGCCCTCGTAGGACACGGGGGAGAGATGTGAGGACACATATACATACGACATACAGTAAAGACACAGATGCAGTTCTCAGTAGCAGAGCAGCAGTGTTTCCTCTCCGCCTAACAAACACAAACAACAGACTGTGTTGTGTATTTTATAATCTGTCCTGTGTCCTGCTCAGAGTCACACGATGTGTATATGATTTATTCATTGCTTGCATCTGTATTCATTGATATTGTGATTGTGAGTTCATCAGTTAATAACCCGGAATATGGCTGTGGTGTCTTTGAACATTGGAAATAATTTATTAGGCAGATGTTTCAGGGAAAATTGAAAATCTGCAACTCATCAACCCGATGTCAGGAATGATAAGCCTCAGTGGGACTGAACGCTAATGACGGTCAGTGATGTTGAAGTGTTTCTCACAGACAGACTTTAACTGTATCAATAATAACAGATGGTGAAGAGAAAACTATCTGACTTTAAAATGACGAAACAGAGGAACACATTTGCCTCAAGAACCCAGAATTTCCACTTATATAGATTTTCCACCATTTTGAATGTTTTGAAAAACACTTCATATGGATCTCTTCCTAGGAAGTTTGAGCGATCTGCATGAAACTGGGTGAACATAATCTAGGGACCAATATCTAAAGTTCCCTCAGATTATGTGTGGTCATATGCCTACAAAGTTGCGTGGTGATGGGTGAAACCCTTGAGATGTTACACACCTTTATGTGATGAGCCACGCCCTCCGCAATATTCATTGCCTTATAGAAGCTCAGTTTGAGTAAGTTTTCCAACTTCTGCCAAGAGGGAACTTTAGATATTGACCCCATCAAACAAAATGGGGGCGCTAGAGAGCTCATTTCTTATCTAGGCCTAACCGCCATATGGATTTTTACTAAACTTGGTAGATATGTAGAACAGGACGCCTCAAGGTGACTGGAGAAATTTAACTCTAATTGGCAACTGGGTGGCGCTATAACAACAGAAAAATGCTTCAAAATGGCTAAAATGCGAGCGATGGCTGTGGCTCCCCCTGTGGACCAATGTTGGTGTTTCTAATGTTTGGTATGACTAAGTCATGGTATGGTCTGCTGTACATAATCACGGAAACTGTCAGTGTGTCATTCTGTCAGTCAGTCATTCTGTCTGTCCCACGTTTTTCTGCTCACTGACGTGGTCAATCTATGTGAAACTGCACATAGGCATTGAGGACTGGCATAGGTAGAAGGTGACAAAGCTACCAATGGCTGTGGACTAGTGTCTGATAAATAAGGAAAGTCGTTTGTTTCAGGTGGAGCAGGTGTTTCTATTTGTTGATGACGACCGAACTAAACTCTGAACACTCTCTCACCCTGTGTCCTCCATGTCCCTTGTCTCCAGGTGGGCCTGGATCTCCTGTCCTGCCTGAGTTCCCCTGGATTGATCAGACCAGAAATATAAAATAAGTCACAGATGAAGCACAGTAGAAATAAAACAAAAAATACAAGAAGAGATAGTTTGTGGCTCACCCCTCGACCTAAGTTCCCTTTACGTCCTGGATATCCTACAGTTCCCTTCTGACCGTCCTCACCCTGAACACACACAAAGAAAACCGTGTCACTCATGTGTGAACCGTTTGGACTCCAACATGTTTCCTCATATTCATGTTTTGGTGTCAGATTTGATTTAGATTTCACTTCTCAGGAAACAGATGGACTCACCACAAGACCGGGGTAACCAGGGAAACCAGGATCTCCCTGTAAAGAGAGGGTAAACAGTAATGAACTGCACTTGTATACTCAAAGTGCTTTTACACCACATGTCACATTCACCCATTCACACGCTGGAGACCAGTCTACTGATAAGTGGACGACCTGCTGTCCCTCTGAGCTACAGCCGCTTAACAGTGATCATCTGACTGTAGGTAAAATCTTCTGATGTCAAGAGGATTTTAAATTTTGCACTAAAGTTGGATGGAAACTGTTGAGATAGTTTAAAATATACGATGTACTCACATGTAAGTTGTTTTATAAACTCCTTGCAGACAGTTGGGTCAACTTTTATTCAGTTAAATTCTTAGATTCTTGAAAAACTAAATTTGAGTCGTGTGTTTCTGAGACATTCATTCACATTATCTTTTGATGGTATTCTGGAAATTCCCTTAAAATTCGCACAGAGTTTTGATGGGAACTTTCCAGGTATTTCAAGTTGTTAACTCTACCTTGACACCCTTGGGTCCTTGAGGTCCGAATCCGTCTCTGCCGTCCTCACCCTGAAGCAGAGGACAGACAGACGGTCAGAGTCAGTGACGATGAATACACAGTTTGCATCACAGTTTTTACAAACACCGCAGATGTTCAGCTCCTCACCGGCATCCCTCTGGGTCCCTCTGATCCCGGAGCTCCCTTAATACCCGGCTCTCCTGGTTGTCCCTTTGAAAACAAAAAGAGTATTAATAAAGAAATCACATTTGAGACGTTCGTCTAACTGTTCAGTGAATGTCTGCTTCTTGTGTTGTTCATGTTCCCCTCAGGATGAACCGTAACAGTGATCCTCTGACTTTTCACCCCATTCCAATGAGTCCAATATGCTTTACAACCAAATACTCACCTTACTAATAAGATGCTGATCATGATTAGCTTTAGACCTGCTCAACATCAACACTGTTGCATCACGACTGCAGACTTTCAGGGCTTTATTTGAACCACCTATAGCTCAGAGTCTAAAATTCATTGTGTAAGCACATTTAGGGCACGTCCAGCTCCACTTTTGCACACGGTGCATATTCTGGTGAAAAGTAAGGCCAAAGGGGGCAAAAGGGTTGCATTTTGTCCCTTAGTTAATCATAAGTGTGTTTTTTGGACATAACATGAATTCAACCAATCTGAATGGCAGGTGAACCTGCACCTGATGCTGTTTACATGGCAGCAGCAAGTTGTTACATGCTGAGAGTAATGCAGTAAGTGCAGTGATGTCACTGCAGAAAATATCGTGGGGCATTTAAACAGCTTAACTAAAAACTGTAATTATAAACTTGACAGAAGAAACAACTGAACTTTTAGCTTCTGAAATAACTGATGAAGTTGGCCTAAACCTGACAGTGACAGCAGAGCTGTGCTGTGTGCTGGGTTCAAGATGGGCCCACAGTGTTTGTATTCAAATGTTACTTGAGTATAACTACAGAAATATTATTACAAAATGCACTTAAAGTATCAAAAGTAAAAGTACCATGCAGCATGGCCCCCCCACAGAGTTATATTATCATAATATTAGTATAATATTAGCTAATAAGAAATACATGTAAGAGCATTTTATAGTTGTAGTGTGTCACACACCTTCTGTCCGTTAGGGCCACGGCGTCCAGCTGATCCCTTGTCTCCAGGTGATCCTTGTGGTCCCTGCAGGAGAACCAACAGCACGGTCGCATCGTTCACACAGCATCACAGTTTATCACAACTGCTGAAACAACAGTTTATGATCTGACATTAAAACAAGGACACGTCAACATTCAGTACAGGTAAAAACCAAGTGGCAGCCTGCAGGGCTGAGAAATGAAGCCAACACCTAAGTGCAAAAACTGCAGTTCCTCTTGGGACCACTTGAGGCTGACACCATGGAAACAGTCCTTGAAGACCTCCATGTTAAAATATCAAACTTCACAGCAGAGATAAACACGTTTAAAGTCTGATACATAAACAGTCTTGGTCCCTGTAACCAATGTCAACATTCACGACAACTGTACAGGGGTGATTTTTTTTTTTTTTTATAAAACTCACCTGTTTACATTTTATTCAGGATAAAAGTTACACATGAATAAAGGTGAGGCCTCTCTGAGTGACAGGCTGTCTGCCAGAAGTCTCCTTGGCTTCTCAGTCAGATCCACCCCTCACTCTGCCACAGCTCCGTCCTCTCAGTCGTTTCTAGCTCCAAAACACCAAAATGGTGACGGCCGAAATGCCAAACCTGAGGCTTCAGAATGGGAGTCCACAAACCGATGGGCAACTCAATGTATTTAGTAATGCAGACATGGTGAAGACGAGCTGCTGAAGTTCAAACGGAGCATCAGAATGATGAAGAAAGGTGATTGAAGTGACTTTGAACGTGGTTAACATGGTTGTTGGTGCCAGACGGGCTGCTCTGAGTATTTACTGGGATTTTCAGCACAACCATCTCTAGGGTTTACAGAGGATGGTCCCAAAAAGAGCAAATATCCAGTGAGCCAAAATGCCTTGTTGATGCCAGAGGTCAGAGGAGAATGGCCAGACTGGTTCAAGATGATAGAAAGGCAACAGGAAGTCAAATAAGCACTGGTTCCAACCAAGGTCTGCAGAAGACCATCTCTGAAGCAACAACACCTTGTCCAACCTTGAAGCAGATGGGCTACAGCAGCAGAAGACCACACCAGGTGCCACTGCTGTCAGCTAACAACAGCAAACTGAGGCTACAGTTCAAAACTGGACAATAGAAGATTGGAAACACCACATTCAGATGGAAGCCTGGATCCATCCTGCCTTGTATCAAGGCTTCAGGCTGCTGCTGGTGGTGTAATGGTGTGGGGGAGATTTTCTTAGTACCAACTGAGCCTGGTTTAAACACCACAGCCTACCTGAGTATTGTTGCTGAGCGTGTCCATCCCTTTATGACCACAGTGTACCATCTTCTGATGGCTACTTCCAGCAGGATAACGCACCATGTCACAAAGCTCACATCATCTCAAACATGACAGTGAGTTCACTGTACTCCAATGGCCTCCACAGTCACCAGATCTCAGTCCAATAGAGCAGCTTTGGGATGTGCTGGAACGGGAGATTCTCATCATGGATCAACTGTGTGATGTCATCATGTCAATATGGACCAACATCTCTGAGGAATGTTTCAGCACCTTGTTGAATCTATGACACCAAAAGGGGGTCCAACCTGGTACAAACAGGGTGTACCTAATAAAGTGGCCATTGGGTATATGTCTTTTAGCATACTGAAGCTTTTAAACTGGCTAGAAAAACATGTAAATCACTGACATGCCTTGTTTGTCATCAATGGCAAAACTTCAGACTACGACCTTGAGGTGAGCAGCTGGAGAAGCAGAATATGTTCCGATTAAATGAAGTGTACGAGCTGAGAACTGTGCGTAAGTGTGTTTTAATGGGTGAATTTCACTCTGCTTATAAATAATGATGCTGGCTGTGTGCAGTCCGTTCACACACTGCTGTAATCACAAACATCCAACATGAGGTCATTCTGTAAAAACCCCCCAACTTGTTTAAGAAGTGAGAAACTAAAACTAAAATACAAGCAAATGTTTTGCGGTAGAAAAAAAAAAAGAATCTATTGACTGCAAGCCTGAAATCCAACTCATGGGAACATGTTCACTCTCCAGCAGTCCTGCTAATGATCTGTGCAATGAATGCAGTTTATTGTTACGGTAACATTTCCACAATCACGTTTGCTGATTACACTTAAGATGACATTTTTTGATTTCCTGGTCCATCTGCGTCCCAACCCTCACCTGTGGTCATGAGCTCTGGGTAGTGACCCAAAGAATGAGGTCACAGATACAAGCGTCTGAAATGATTTTCCTCTGTAGGGTGTCTGGGCTCAGCCTTAGAGATAGAGGGAGGAGTCAGACATCTGGAGGGAGCTCGGAATAGAGCCGCTGCTCCTTCATGTTGAGGTGGTTCAGCATCTGATCAGGATCCTCCTGGTCCAGCTGGTAGGAGGCCGCGGGGCAGAGCCAGAACACACTGGAGGGATTATATATCTCATCTGGTCTGGGAAGAGGGACGTCTGGGGTGCTTTCCTCAGCCTGCTGCCCCCGCGACAGGGCTTCGGAAAAGCAGTTGAAAATAGATGGATGGATGAATAAAGGTTTATCTTATTTCACATAAACATTGGAAGGGTTTCTGGTCGCTGTCCCGACTGGTGCCAGAGAGATCTCTCTTCTTAAAGTCCTGTCAGTGTGAAACAACTGAATCCACAGTGCTCAATCTGTGTCACAATACATTTAAAAGTTCAACCAAAGCTCATAAGACATAATGCACCGACCTGAGGTCCAGGAAAACCATTGATCCCTTTTGGTCCACGATCACCAGTCCCCCCTCTGCGTCCCTGCAGAGACAACACAGATGGGTTTAGGACACTTGTGCTCACCTGATTCCTTACCTGACACGGGTTCCCACAGCTCCCTGGGATTACTTATTCATTGGCTCTGATCCACATATTTTTCTTTGATGAATATGGGTGGGGTTAAAAAAAAAAAAGTGTGTGTACATGTGAAACCACACCCTGTACGTGATTTTTTTGCTCTCAAGGAGGGGAACGGCATGACCTGCCCAACTCTCCCTCTGAGTGGAGGTTAGGTTTAGGCAGGAGGAGTGAGACCAATCAGAGGCTGCGTAATGCTGCGTTCACTCACTGAACTACACAGCAACAGGTTACATTTCATTTTCAGGAAGCTACAAATTGACACCCAACACTTGTCGCTGCAGGCGTGACGCACTACAAACGAAAACTGAGCTGGCCTCTACTTTTTAGCGTTCAAATGATGCGATGAAGTGTAAGCCATTATGTTTTTAGTTAGCTGAGCTATGCTAGCTTTATGTGCATTGCAGAGCACACAGGGATGAAATGGGGCAGGCTTCTTACAGATTTTGAGTGTGTTCTCCTTCTAATGGCAAAGTACACAAATTTGTGCATATCCCACGTATATCTAAAGGCTGCGATCCCGAAACTAATTCGCTGACAGCAGTAAACAAGGAAGCAGTTCTAAGGAGGCAGGTTGGGGTGCTGGATGAGTGACAAAAAACGGACTTTCACCCTGGAGTCGCATGTTCGTATCCATGTGAACTTTGTGTCATTTTAAGGTACGTCCTCACCATGTTTCTCTTCCTAGATCTAACCAAAATAACTTTTCTTGCCTAAACTTTACCTCCATAACATTACGTTAATTACATAACTGTACGTTAAAGACGTATCGTCATTTGTGGGGCGCAAACTCATATCATATGAACTGTTGTGCATGCATTTTTCGTATGATATCATACGAACTGTTCTATGAGAATATGTTAAATCAGGCGGCAAAATATGACTTTAAAATGGGGATCAGACATTTATCGAAAGCATAGATATTTTTTTGACCAGATACAAACTTAAGATGGCGTTCACACGACACACACAAGCCCGTCACAACATAACTAAGTTAACGAGCACTAGAGCAATGCTTCAATGGAGACTCTGAGGTATGTAGTTGGTCGTGCTGTTGATGTGTTGCTCGTAGTGGGAACACAACACAAGGCAGAGAAGGGCGGGTCATGTCTTTGCCCTCATAAGAAATAAATATCGTGCCCTGTTCTCCTCCTCAGGCAACATCACAACCTTAAAATGTGTACCTGCAATTCAAATAAAAAGACTGATTTTGTTTTAGGTAGTAAAAATGCTGCAGTGCCCGCTCACCTGTCAGTGACGCTGACATCATCACCGCTCCACCACCTGTCTCCAATACAGTGCCTAAACCTGACCCAACGTCTTCAGCCTTTACAATCATATACATAATATGTTACAAAATCATTACTGTGTATGGGAACTGACAATAAAGGTAACATTTGGAATGTATTACTCTGTGCAGCTCAGTCTGGCACATCATTGCAACCTCAAGTTAGCCTGGAATAATTCACTGGCCATTAAATTTCCACAGAATTCTGAGGAAAGCATTGAACCCAAAGCAGGAGGATTGGACAGCATAAAGCAGCATCACTCAGCTATTTTTATTGGCTCTTTACTTTGATTTTTTCCTTTTCCCCTCAGTCGACACAGGCACACATGGTCTTGTTTTCACAAAGGAGTTCAGCTGAAATTCTGTGGAAGTCTGTCCGCCAGCCAAGGCAGCTATTTATCACATCCAAATCTGTAAAATTCCCCTTTCTCCGCACCAAAGCCTGGCCCAACTTACTCCACAGCTCCTTGCTTTAAACTTGTTGTTGTTCTGTTTAATGTGAATCTCAGAAAAACATCTGCATGTCTAGGACAAGAATGGCTCTCAACATGACTCTTAAGCTCACTTGGCAACACTGACAGTTTTCCCCAGAGGCAAAGGGGAGTGGAGAGAGTTTTGGGTTACTATGACAACCAGCAACCGTGTGTGTGTGTGTGTGTGTGTATATATATATATATATATATATATATATATATGTATATATATAAAAAAGAACCTAGACTTCCTGAAGAAGATGCAGTGTGAGATCTGGAAGCTGCTGATGGTCCCAGCTGTGGCTCCAGCAGCAATTTTTGAGTGCAGCTGAAATTGTATCAAACACCACAGACTTGTTCGTCATTCCCATCTGTATAACTTTGCTGAATAGGTTACCAACTATGCCTCTAAGCAGGATTCAAACTACCAACCTTTGGATCTAAAACAGGCACAGAACTGACCCTTAGGCCCTGATCACACAGGAAGAGTTTCAGCAGCTTTCGGTAATAGTTTTTAATGAGAATGAAGCTTTTTGCTCATGCTGTGACGCGACTCGTGTGTCTGCACTCTGGGCGCCTAGTGTTTATGCCAGAGCGCTCTGAACTGCTCGAGTTAAAAAAAAACTTCAGCTCAGAGCAGAAAAATGCCCCACGTCATCACTGCTTTTTTTCCTATTGTCCAATGGGATGATTTGAGAGGCGGACACAGGAAAGTTAGAATAAGTAGGTGAGTCCTTGGCTGCCTGACAAGGACAGTAGTCCGGGTAAATGGCCTTGTTGAGCTGTAACTGTAGCTCCACTAAACTGTGCACGTAATTATACTGCCTGCAACACGGAGCACAAATTCTAATTTTGTTAATTTCCTTAAACCAAAGCTTGCAGGTCAGAAATGGCACATTATTAAGTATTGTGTTGTATCTTTAACAGCAGCATCATGTCTCAGCGCTGCACATGTGAGTCAGTCTCACAGGGTTTGATATTATTCACTCAAGGTGAAGCCTGCATGAGTCGGGTTTCGAACCATCAACCCTGCGCTTCCCAGAACGGCCCAGAATGATTTACACCATGTGCACTACCCACTATAGTACCAACCACCCTGGTCTGTGAGGGTGAGAAATTAACACTTAAAAGGCAAGAGAGATCAGGAGGAGAGAAGACCTGGCGACAGCTGTTCACTCACCTGTGGGCCAGCAGCACCTTGGCTGCCAGGAAGTCCTGGATCACCTGGATTTCCTGGTAAACCCTGCAAACAGACACACACAGTTCAAAAAGAGTATTTCAGTGTGTAATAGATACATAAACCTTTGCCTCAATAACTGAAGGTTGTTGAGTTCCTCTCCTACCTTCTCACCCATGGAGCCTCTTCTTCCATCTGGACCCTGCACAGCACAAACAGCATGTTTAATATACACTGTCTTATTCACTGTAAGATTGGGTGGTGTCTATTTTTTTTTAAGTTTTATACCCATCACTGTGCAGCTGACCATGCTGTGTTTCTAATGTGCAGTTAGTCTACTTAGACAAGTCCTGCTGGGTTTGAATAAGGCCCACAGAATAATGGATATGAATAAAAAGTGCGATGCAGCTCCCCGTGTTCTCTTGTATCCAACAAGCATCTTCAAACATGCTTAATGTGTTAAAGAAATAACTGACCTTGCATTACCCAAATTATAGTGGTATAGTATAGACTAGTATAAAATAGAAAAATGTACTTGGATGCGTTTCCCAGATCACTCTTAGCTTAAGGAGATCTTTCACTAAGAAGCAGCTGTAAGATGGAGCTGACCCACTCTTAACAGTCTTCTTAGCGACCAAACGCTCACAGCTCCAGCTGCAGCAGGCACATTAATATTACACTAAGCAAGGAGATGTTAAAACAGTGAGCACCATAGATATTTTGATCTATTTCATACTTCAGATTTATACTGTTGAGCATTAATTGGTGACAGAAAAGACTGAATTTCATTCTGCAGGGAAACGCGTGTCCTTACTGTGCATATGATAATAAACACTGTGTGCGCTCAAAGCTGTGGCACAAGTTACGCACCGAAATCTAGCAAAAGAAAAATAATGAGATGAAAAACAAGAATGAGGAATAACAAGTGTGTTCCTGTATGTGCTGTGCACATCAGGCACACACAAATAAAATGAATCATCATGACGATCATTTATCATAATTTGTCCGCACAGAAACACATCCATCCTCCAAACCTGCAACATTCAGACATCAGGCAACTGACAGGTGTAACTGAGCTCAGCTGGAACCTCATCAAGGGACGTTCCAGCCGCTGCTCTACATGAAGGCGTCGCCACATCACACGTGTGAGATACCATGGCTGCTTTTTTTGTTTAAATATAATACTTTTCCTCATGATTCTCTTACCAAGACTACTTCTTATTTGGTCATAGTCTTGTTTTCATCATGACAATAGGTCATTAACAAATATTTATCATCTTAGTTTTTCATTAGAATTATTAGAGCACACATACACACGAGCAGCAGGGAATCAGTGCGTTAGGTAGCAGCGCTGCGTGTGACTCATGCGCTGATGAAAAGGGTGGCTGATCGATTTGCCTGACATTGATTAATTGATTTAGTTTCAGCACCGCAGCAGTGGCTAGCTCCTGTTAAGAGCTTCTTAAAGAGCGATCCTAAGAAGGGCAACACATCTGGAAAGCACTCTTATCTTAGCGACCCTTCTTACCAAAGATGTTCTTAACTGTGCTCTGAAGTCTTAAGATCGCTCTTAACTGGGAAACGCGGCCCTTATTGTTCAGTAAATACATTTTGTTTCTATCTGCCACTGGTCATGTACATTATCATGTGTATGAGATTACATAGAGATATACATATGTTTACATATATGTATTAATGAGATAATGTACTGTAGATGTGTATAAACAAAATAATGTACGTATGACAGGTCAGACAACTCACTGGGTCTCCGACTTCTCCGGCAACACCTGGCAGCCCGTCCAGTCCAGGCAAACCCTGTGGATTCAAACATTATCATTACTGTGATAAATGATGAATACATTTACTTTAAATAAATATGAATATACTTCCAATCCTGCACATTTGTCGACTATCAGAGCTGATCGTATTTCTTGAAAGTAAATTTGGGTCAAGCCCAAGTTAAAATATGTAATCAGCACAATATACCTGAGGTAAAAGTGTGTGTGTTGCATTAAACTGTTTGATGCTGTCGGTGTTTTTCTCTCTGAATATTCCTGCTGCATTAATGTGTCATTTTCCTGCTGTAGATGTTTCAGGTTGGGCGCATTTTAACTCCTTTATATCCTGTTGGGTAGTTTAATCTACAGCAATGCATCATGGTCTATAAGATCATCATATGTTTGTAGCGTGGCTGTCCTGTGAGAACCACGTATCTCTAAACAGTCAGAAAAACAGCCTGTTTTCAGTTTTGTGACGACAACTGTTGAGCTAAATGAGACTTGGATTATACTGCATGAGTTGTGTAAAGTTTGTAAATTAATGTTTTGATATAGTTTTAAAATGCAATCTTCTTTCGTTCATCAACCATGTTCGCTTTTTTGGATTCTCAGTTCACTGTGTAGTAGGAAAGCGTTTTATACCAGCCTCTATCAGCTGCAAGTCTGAAGCTCTCTGATTGGATGTGGTAAACATGTGCCCTGGATTTCTTCAGTGAATTAAACATGCTCATTTGTCGCTGTATGATCTGCAGTAAAGGACCTATTATCACAGCTCCGTCTCTGATTGGATGTTTCTTACAGAGCCGTATTGAGCGACTTGAGGATGACGTCATAAAATCAACACAGATGAGGTGTGTGGTGACTCTTACCGGCAAACCTGGGTTCCCAGGCTCTCCTTTAGGTCCTGGCTTGTTGTTATCAGCTCCCCGTTCACCCTGTCGGAGAACACACAGAGAGCCACAGTCTTAACTCTGATAGTTGTTTAAGATAAACTCAACTGTGTTTAGTTTCCTGAAGTGGATTCTCCAGCTGCGATCCAGCTGCACGGCTCTGTGACAGGAGGCAGGGACGATATTAGATCACATTTTCATTGATATTAGAGCCATTAAACAATGACCTTTTATAAACAAGATGTCATATGATGGCAGAGAAGATGGATGGGAGTAAATTCGTTGATGTATGACTGCAGGGAGAGCTCCGACTAAAAACTAAATTTGGAAGGAGGTTGCGTGTTTGTCTGCTGGCTAATTTTCTCAAGACGCTGCAACAGAGTTTGGCTGAGCTCTGCTCGACTTTGCTTTTCCTTTAAGGGTTTGTTGATAAGACATGTCAGATGTGGGTTTTTTATGAACCTATTACACTCTGGTTTTTAAACACTGAGAGTCTCTGTCTCATCAGTTCCTTAAATGCAGAACTGGCCTGTGGGAGCTTTGCTAAAGCAGTGAGGCTCTCAGATTCTGTGATAAAGAAAGAGACTGATTTTAGTCTGAAGCCACAAGTCAGACATTTCCACACCCTTCACATATTTCCCTCGCTGCTGCTTAGCCATTAATCTGTTGTTTCAAACAAGCTAATACCACTACAGCTTCTTTCTGCAGGCTCATCTGCTGCACAGTAACAAACAGCTTACGTGTAACAGGGTGGATTATACAGCAGCAACACATGGAACACAGTCAGATGTACATTTGTAGTATTAACTGTTATAATTAAACAAAATTTGTTCAGTTGTTATCACCTGACACGCTCAGGCCTCCGTAGTCAATGTGTGGAACGTTTGATACTCTGGGTGTCAAATATCAAGGATCCTTCCTTGCTGATGTTGTAAAGTTATACCAGATGTATCAGTATTTTCAGAGTCACGTGACTTTTATGGAGAATATATTTCTGAATCATACTTAAGAGTAAGTGAAGTAATGACGTAAAGACAACGGCTAAAAAAAAAAGGTATAAATGATCATTTACAGTGTGAACACAGACTCACACAGAGAATCACTCTGTGACTCCAAAGTGCTCCATATTTTATGAGTCACGTAGGAAAGACGCAAGCACTCTCAAAATAAATCCCCTCGAAAGGTGCACGGCCAGAAACAGCAAAAAAGAGAACAATGCCACCAAAGTTGATTAATTAAATTTTCTAAAAGGACATTTGTGAGTGCTGGCATTGTTCCCATATTTTATGAGTGTAAGATCAGATCTGATCTAATGAGCCGCGCTGCTGTCGGGTAGATTGTTGGTGTGTTATTTTATTTATTCAGAGAACAGTGTTTTTCGGTTTTGTGTTAAGACTTGTTGACAGTGATGGTTATTTACTTTATAGATCACTAAAGTGTGCACAGTGTGTCTTTGTTTTCTTTGTTGCTGCCTGTTATCGATATATGATCTACTCGTTACTGGGCACAAATGTTCTGTGTATATTTAGGCCTCAAGAAACCATCTGGTAGGACACACTTTGCATGCACACACTTTTATATTTACTTCACTTTTATTTCTTTAGCACCAACACTCGCAGACATGTGTGACAAAAATGTCTCACATTTAGCATCAAAGATTACCGCCAAAGACTGAGCAAGAGGATTCCCTAATGTTCTGCACTAAAGCTCCCAACCCCAGGATGATGAGCTGCTGTTTGTGTATGTTAAGTGTGTGTGTGTGTGTGTGTGTGTGTGTGTGTGTGTGTGTGTGTAGCAGCTGCCAGGTGTATACAGTAAAGGTATTTAGACACTTCACATGGAAGCTATACAGAAATGCCTCTGCTTATTACTGTGCACAAATGTTTAGTATGTATTTAATTCTCAAGAAACCATCTGGTAGGACGCACTTTGCATGCACACACATTAATATTTACTTCACTTTTATTTCTTTAGCACCAACACTCGCAGACATGTGCGACAAAAATGTCTCACATTTACCATCAAAGATTACCGCCAAAGACTGAGCAAGACGATTCCCTAATGTTCTGCACTAAAGCTCCCGACCCCAGGATGATGAGCTGCTGTTTGTGTATGTTAAGTGTGTGTGTGTGTGTGTGTGTGTGTGTGTGTAGCAGCTGCTGGATGTATACAGTAAAGGTATTTAGACACTTCACATGGAAGCTATACAGAAATGTCTTTGCTTATTACTGTGCAAAAATGTTTAGTACTGTATGTATTTAAGTCTCAAGAAGCCATCTGGTGCTGCAGACAGAAACCTCCTGACACTTTGCATGTGCACAATTTTTTGGACTTGTGGAAGGGATGCTTTTTTTTCTCTACTTGAGCACCTTCCCTGCAAATTGTCTGTGCACGGCACTGACTGTAAATGTTGGCTTTTAAATTGTAAATTGGCTTTTTTTAAATTGCAGATGAAAACATGCGGAAATTGTTCTCAGAGCAGATAAACCCGCACAGACGTCCAGATAAACTTCTCTTCAAAACGCTAAATCGATTCACCTGCTCTGGTGAGAAATTTAAAAGAAAAACAAAACCAGATAATGTTGGGACTCACCGGATCTCCTCTCAGTCCTCGCTCTCCTTTCTGCCCCGGCTCCGCTCTGATTCCTGTGATACCCTGAGGACAAAAGTTCAACCTGTCAATCAACCAGCTGGAGGTCAGAGGTCAACGCCTCTGAGCTGATCAGTGTGGATTAATAAGGAGGTATTCCACTGAACTACAGCAGGACACATAATTTAAATATATGTAGACATAACAAAAGTTTCTGCAATAACGAGACAGACATAAACATTTAATGTAAATTATTCAAACTAATTTTAATTATTTCTATGAATATATCACATATTTAATCATAAATTAATGGTCATTCATTCTGTCCTATTAATGTTTGAATTTGGGGAGATTATCGTCTTCATGTTCATCAAACATCCAGTCGGACTCAATTTATTACGAAGTACCTCCATGCATGGAAATGAAAATAAATATTCTGGTGTCTTTTACTGGTTTTCCTGGATCTCCTTTCTCTCCTCGAGCTCCGTCGCGTCCCGTCAGTCCCTGCAGACACAGAACCAGAAGCAGCTCAGTACTGACAGACTCATCACCAACCACAAACCACATGTTTTGTGCACTTTTGTTTTGTGCTGGGAAACACATTGATGTGTTGGATAAAAACACCCAGGTTTGGTACCACAAACTGGTGGAAACACAACAAACGGTTGCCAAAAGACAACCAGTGTTGTCATTCGTTGGTTTTCAAAAGTGGTCTGCAGCTTGGCAGCAAGTGGCAACCTCCAGGGCTGAAAAATGGAGCCAGTGCAGAAGTGCCACTAGTAGAACCCCAAAATAGGACCCCAAGTACAGGGATAATACATTAGAACAGTAGTTCCCAACTGGTCCATCCACAGCCTCCAGATTTCTCCTTAGTAGCTCAAGGTGCACACAGTTTAATACATTCAGCGCCATTCTTGTGTTTGGTCATGTAGTCCAGCTAGTTTGCTGTCTCTGTCAAGTAGCTGCCTGTTAGTCACTCACTCTACAGCAGGAAACAGCACTTCAAAATAAAAGCTCTGTGCCAGAAATTCACTGTTCTCAGAAACAAAGTGCGTTTTTTAAAAAGTCATTTATGGTCCATTCAGTATGCACCTATGACCCACTTCCGGACCGGCTGGGAGCCACTGCTTTACAATATCCTCTAAAAAAGGGTTTTAATAAAAAAAAAAAATTGGCCGTAAAAACTCAAAGACAAAGACACCAACTGTGTTGGACAGGTGGACTATAACACTGTAAAAATCTCTGCTTTTGGCCTTGAAAAGTAATCCATGAAGGTAAATTTTAATATATGATCCAGAGGGCATTAGGACCAATAAAAACTATGAAACATTACTATTGTAATTTCTCCTGGGTTGGGCTCATTTTTTTAAATTAGATTGACAGGACTAATGAGACTTTAGGCTAGTGATGTGACGTTCGCAACCGGCTCTTTAGACTGAACGAGCCAGTTCCTAATTTCTTTGTTTTTTGCTTTAATTTACTCTGCATCCATTAATTTCAGATTATTTGATCCAGAACAAGTTGAGCGAGATTAGTTTTGAGGGAGAAAGACTTCAAAGAGAATTGGCTCGTTCGCAAACATCACATCCCTAATTGACAGGCTTGTTGTCTATGAAGGGCGTTGCTATGGCTACACCAAACTTCATATCTGCGGAGTCTATTCTGGGTCCACGTTACAATATCCAGATAACGTGATGCGATAAATCAGCAATGCGATTTGTCGTTGAACCCACTAACACCCCGAACGAACTGCATCTTTGAACCGGCTCTCACAAGTGAACGAGAAATCCCATCACTACTTTGGGCAACAGATGATCAGAATATTAGGATTCAAGATTTTAAAATCATTAAAAACAGATTTAAACTATTATATTTGCAAAATAATAATATCACATAAAGCTTTGGTTTGGTGCGTTAGATGTGTCAATGCTAACATTCGTACCTGCTCTCCGTTGATTCCCTCCACTCCGTCCTCTCCATCTTCACCCTGCAGCGAGAATCAGCCGTCACATATCGCTGCATTCCTCTGTTAACAAGACTCAGCTAAAATATTTGTTTAGAAGTGTTTGTCCAAACATTCTTCAGTAGATGCACTTTTACATCTTCATTCACTGACCGCTGACTTTACATTCCAGCAGCCTTGAGTCACTCACCCTGTCGCCTGAACCTCCTCGGGAGCCCTGCAGATACAAACAATATGGTTTAAACACATCAGCAACATCTGCTCTTTTGTCGTCCATCATCACTCTAATGACAGTTTTAAGCCCAGTCTCATCGGAAAACTTGTAAATATTTGTGTGGAATTAAATGCCACCTTTTTTGGGCTGATATGCACAAATAAAGCCCCGACCTGTGGCTAAACTGGGCGGCTGGTTCTCCAGCGGGAAGAAAGTGAGAACGTGAGTGTGTCCGAATACACTCAGATTACTTTATAGTATCTACATTTTCACACCCAGGAACAAACGCTGAAATTGAAAGACAGTCGTCACGTCATGCAGAATATGACACGAAAACCAAAATGAAAACATGTTGCATTAATATCACATAATATGATCTCAAAACCTTCAGTCCTCTGGATCCAGGGCAGCCCTCGATGCCCTGAGGTCCACTTGGTCCAGGAGGCCCTCGTTCACCCTGCAACAAGCAAACACAGTGAGCAGTGACACAGCAGACGACACTGAAGGCACCAACAGGTCCATGTTTCTGTGACAAATCTTAGATATACTCGCTGTCTGTTCAGCAGAATAATCCATGATCATCAAAAACTTAAGCAAAAACACATTATATATCATTTAGCACAGCTTAGTTCTGCCCGCTGGTCTGTCAGTTAGTTTGCCTGGTACCTCAACAACGTGTTAACAAATGGTTAAGACATTTAATGGAAAGTAAGCAGATGATTATAGTCCTTCAACCAAATGATACCCAGATTTTTAAAAGGAACACATCGTGATAAACTGATTTTAAACATGTCTAAAAATGGGTGACGTTTCCAGCTGCATAAAGCTGAGTTCTCTCACCCCTCCCCCTCCTTGTTTCATCCCATCCGGACCAAAGTTGGACAAACTGCACAGAGAAGCACTCACGATAATCTCCTTCCATAATTTATGTTTCAAGTCCAAAAGCTGTTGTGTTTTCAGCTTCATGAGGCTTCAAGTTTATTCACCCTCCTCCTCCTAGTTTCATCCAGTCTGTGTAAAAGGTACAATTCTGCAACTGGACCGTTTATACAGAACGGCGAGGCAGCATAGTGGTGTGACAGTCTTGCCTTGAACTGGTGGTGTAAAAGGGACAATAAGCGACGGGATGGGAGGAGAACACGTTGGCCTGATTGCAATCATTCATGTGGCAAAGTTTAATGTTGCCTTTGCACCAAGAACACAGAGGGCTGAACAACAGAAGGAGAGGGATAAAGACGGCGAGCTACAGGTTCTGACTGACGAGGTTCAGAGGCATTCCTCTAAATTTTACGAGAGGAATTTAAACATGACAGAGAGAGACTGTAGCTGGACCAGTCCCAGGTGCGACACCCTTATAAGTGCAGTAATGTTACCACTAAATATTGGCGGCATGGTGGTGCAGTGTTTAGCACTGTCGCCTCACAGCAACAAGGTTCCTGGTTCAAAGCGGGTGCTCCAGCTTCCTCCCACAGTCCAAAGACATGCAGGTTAACTGGTGACTCTAAATTGTCCGTAGGTGTGAATGTGAGTGTGAATGGTGTCAGCCCTGTGATAGTCTGGTGACCTGTCCAGGCTGAACCCTGCCTCTCACCCAGTGTCAGCTGGGATAGACTCCAGCACACCTATGACCCTCAAGAGGATAAATGTTTCATGAATATAATAAATATTGCTGCCTTATTAATGCACTGTATTGTGTCATGTATTCAGACATACCTATGCTGCTTTTTGACCCTCGGTCTCAGTCTCACTTGCAAACAAGATTTTAATCTCAAAGTGATCACTTGTTTTCACTGTGAGGCTCATTTGCAGAGAAAAGGGGGGCAATTTAGCAGCAAACGTTTGCACATGACCTTATCTGAATATGTGCAAGTGGCACAGGAGAGCAAAAGATGCTGTTTGACTGGCGTCAGCTCACCCTTTGTGCATTGAGATCCACACAGTTCCTTTTGTCTTATTTGTGGATGTGTAGCGATGGCAAAAGACGCCCAATCATTTTGTGATTGTGTAGATAAACTGCATAAAGAACCACTTACAACAGTTTTTTTCCTCTCTTTACGTTTCAACGCATCCTAAAACTGTCCAGCTGCAGAACTTCACCCTTCGTTCACCCCTCCTCCTCCTAGTCTCATCCCATCCTGACCAAAGTTGGTATAAAATGATGGAGTGAATGCATAAACACTGTAAGAATAAACTGAACTATGAAGCACTTACAGCGACTCCTTCCTCTCCTAGGAAACCCGGCTGGCCCTTCTGTCCAGGCCCACCCTGTTGATAAAATCACACACGACAACATCAGTGGCAGAAACGTTAACAAAAACTCTCAAATGTCAAAAACTAAAAAGCAAAGCCGCCAACTTGACCACACGAATTTAGATTAAAGTTTACTGTCACAGCACAGAGCGCAAACACTGAGACACTGAAACACAGTTAAACATCTGACCAGAAGTGCAGCAAAGTTCAGAAAAATGTAAACAGTCACAGAGAGAATAAACAGTTTTCTATAGAATAAATATAGGATGACTGCATCTGAAGAACCTACAGCTGGCTGACCTCCGGTACTGTTGCTTCTTCTTCTTTTTTTTTTTTTTTTTGCACACACATAAAACTGCATTAAATCCAAATCGTAAAAAAAAAGAAAGAGGCATGTAAGTCCTGTTTCTGCATGTTACCAACTCGGCCTGACTCTGGGCAGGACGGACAGCATTACAGTAATTTCCAAGTGAGCGGGGCCGTTAGCTAATGTTAGCCCCCGCCAGACATGGGTGACATGCAGTGCAGTAAACTGAAGAGTGGCAAAGTTAACCCACCAGCCTAAATTATTCTCTGCTGTCAACCGATTAACGAGGACATGTTGACATCTCTAATCTTTACACTTATTTTCTTTTAATTCAAATTTTTCATGCATGAACAGAAATGTTTTTAATGTGTATCTCACATGTTGTAACGGCCATAAATAAACTGAGCATCTGTCAACAAAACTAATCTGTAAAAAAAAAAGAGCCAGACTTTTTTGCCTATTTTCCCAAATCACTGAAGAGTCCGCTTCCTCTCAGCCTGCTTATTGCTTTAGACACTAATTTTCCCAAACGTTCTGACATCATGTGTAAAGTCAAAGGTGTGTGTACTCCAGTCACCTTTGGTCCGGCTTTTCCTGGAAGGCCACGCATGCCCTCAGCACCTGTGCATTTGCAAGTGACATTGCAGCATACCCTATGTGCCACCGCGTCCTGCAGAGAGACAGAGAGCAGAGGAGAAAACAGTCAACAGAAAATAATTCACATTTCCTGATTTCACCCTACGGAAAAACACACCGTCAAACAACTCCAGAGTGTGTTCTTTGTATCTGATGTGATGTTTGCTCTTTCTTTCCCTCTGCTGTTCTCATGTCTCTCTTAAAAAAGAATTCTTAATCTCAGTAGGATTACATGATTAAATACAGGTTACATATATTTCATACTCATACAGAGCTCTGTCAAATCAGAGCAGAATAAGTAAACACAGAGTTAAAAATATAGAACGGGAGGGCGTCACATCCTCTGACAGTCACACAATCCAACAGTCTGACCTGATGTAGTGATGAGCCAGGTGTGTGGAGGTGCATTTTTTTATTACTCACAAAACTACTTGTGTCATTTGGTGTTTTTTTTCAATTACAGGATGCAGGCACAAAATGGGTGAAATACATGGCGGGGAAAACATGTGGGAGACAGGACAGGCGGTAAAAACAAGTGACACAAAAGACAAACAGGCTTATTGAAAGCGTTGAATGGCATTTTATGAATTGAGTTGGAACCTATGGTCAGAACAAGAGAAACAGGCGTGAGGGGGAGGAGTCCAGAGTATTAATAGATGACGCACAATGAAGTTAGAAAATGAAAAGAGATGGAAAAATAACTTACTAAATCACTAAATAAATAAATACAATTAAAAAATGAAACAAAACTTTAACAAAAGTTAAAATAAATAAATAGATAATAAATCAATAAATATAAAAAAACTAAACAAAAAATAAATAAATGAGTTAACAAATAAATAAATAATTTTAAAAAATTAAATTAAATAATTAAAATTTAAAAAATTAAATAATTTTTAAAAATTAAATTTTTAACAAAAGTTAAAATAGATAAATAAACAAACAGACTTTTCACCCTGACTGTCTTTTTTTTTTTTTTTTTTTTTTTTACACAACTGAAACCTTATTGTTTTTGTGTGAACTTATTACTGATTACTTATTACTTGCCTGACCAGTCTTTCTGCCAAATTGAATTTTTTGAAAAACACATTTTTACATTTCCGAAACAGTAAGTCTGATTTATACCAACATGATTTTTGGATCAATAGCAGACCTAGTTTCTCAAAATTCATTAAAAGCTTGTTGGAAGTTCATCAGGTTTTGATGATATTGACCTTTACATAGGTACTAGCGTTGCTTCCTGAAGGTGTCATACACATCGACCACCCGGGCGCACTGTCAAAAATGAGCGTGGCGTAACCAAGCCCCAACCTCCGGTGGAGACGAGTGAGACCAATGCGGAAGTGCCAAAAACTGCAGTTAACCCTAACCCGTAACACAAATCAGACTATGAAAAAAATATTTATTAATATTTACTTTGAAATTGCTCAATAGGGGGCGCCACCAGTTCCAAACAACTGCACTGCCTTTTGCAAATATTTGGCCATAGATAAATCAGACTGTTTGTACAGACATCACCAAATCTGGTGGATATTTGAACACTAACTCTAACTGAAGCATGTCCCCAAAAATCTTTCTGCAAGTTACTGACCAATAGGAAGTGACAGCGTTGCCAACAGAGCATATGGCCAAGCACAGATTTGGAGCTAAATAAATGAGTGTTCATCCGATCATCATAAAACCTGTTGGTAATTTTTAATGTAGGTTTGTAAACTATCAAAGGTCTGTGCTGCCCGTGCTGGCTTGAACCCATGAATAACTGGCTTTGGCTATGTTTTTTATTTCAGTTAAGTGAAATTATTAATCCACACCTAGTTAGTTTAGTTTCAGTTAACTATAACAACCTTAATTCAGAACAGGTAGAAACATTTTGGATTCCTATGTGGTCAGAAGACACATCATACGAGCGAGTTCCTTGAAGCAGACTGTGGTTGGGAATGACATGACGGACTTACGATCTGATTGAGGATGGTGCTGCCGACGCTTGCCATACCGATGCTGAGAGGAAGCTTGTAGCCGAATCCTCGGCCATACTCCACATTCTGCAGCTCTATGGGGTTATGCGCGCCCTCTAGAGCCACAGTCAGCAAAGCGCTGATCCCTGCAGACAACAAACAATCAACAGATTGTAGGGTTACTGTCTTTGAGAGTTATCCACAACATCAAAGACTCATATGGGATCAGTAACAACAACAAAAATGACTGGAAATGTCCTCCTTCATCTATTAATATTTTGATAGGTTTAAGTAAATGACACAATAATGACTTGAGTAACATGCATGAGACTTAAAGACAGGAGCGGGAAAGGCCAGAAAGATGGAAAAGAAAGTCAGGATAAAGAAGGAATATAAAAGAAAGAGGAGCTGAAGAGAAATGAAGAGAAGAGAAAAAGCCACAGAACAGCAAAGGGGAAATGAAAGAGAAGACAGAATGGAAAAATGGAAGTAGAGGAAAAAAGTGTTTTGCAGAGTTTTGCAATGACTCAATTGAAAGAAATAATCTCAGAGGAGAACTGATTCATCTTTATTTCTACTTATCAGAAGAGTGAAAACAGCTCCCGGTTTTTACCAGACTTCCGCAGCTCCTCTGATACAGACTCCAGTTCCATCACGTCTTCATCGAGTCCATCTGAGAAGATCACCAGCACCTGATGGATGAAGTTAGACGTCAACAGATCATGTTAAGAGTACCTGGTAGGAATCACCTCATTCTGACAGACCATTAGCATGGAAAGCAAGTCAAGATGGCCGCCAGAGTCGACCTTGGCAACAAGAAAAGTTCTTAACTAGACACCATTAGGGTTTTTAAAAACAGGTTAGAAAAAAAATGTCACGCTGGTACATGGGGACCCGTTTCTCCTGCTAGACTAGCAGTCCTTGTGGTGTGTTCAGGTGCAGACACAGGTGACATGAGACAATGCAACAATCGGCTGTTGTTGCCGCTAGTTCCTTGATGGCAGTTTAGTGTGTCTGTGCCTAAAAATTGCAAATGTTTATGATACTTATATAATTTGTTTAGCAAGCTAGTCTTCACAAATCAACACCACTTTTAGGATTTTTGAAGTGTAAATGCAACTACCTGAAGTAAAAAGCTAATGTTATGCTATAAACAAACTGCACCATGGTAGCATGACTACAACTTTGCCACCACAATGAGACTGTAAAGCCATGTTGACATGATGATGTTCTGTGGCTCATTTAGCCACTTGTTAGCAACTGTCTGTTTTGCGACACGTAATGGCTTCAGCATACAGATGTATTTTATGTCGCGGAACAAAAGTTGAAAGTCTCTTAAGCTTGAGTTAACCACAAACCTTATTTTAGGCATCTCACAAAAAAAGTCTTTTAAAAAAACCCATTGACTTTGAGTCAAGGTAACCAAGAGTGCTAAAATGCTAACTCATTTCCAATTTTCCAGGTCCAAATCCTGAACTAATGACATCACCATCAGCCTTAGCTGTACTTTGTGTTAACTGCTTATTAGCAGATTTTGACATGCTAATGCTTAACACCATGATTGTGAACATGGTAAAAATGATACCTGCTAAACATTAGCATGTTAGCATGTGGAATATACACTGTGGCCACAGAATGAGGAGGCATTTGCCACCCTAAAATAATTTCATGTTGAATAAATGCAAACACAATTTAAGATTTTCAGGGGATGCAAGCTGTGTCACTCTCACCTTCACATGAGCCTGGGATTTGAGCCTGAACTTCTTCTCGAAGGCATACAGCAGGTCTCTGTTGAAATATGTGGGTTCAGATATTCGCAGGCCCATGACTTTATTCACCACGCCCTCATTGTATTCTTCGAAGCTTGTGTCATACAAGGAAGATCCATCAGCATGTAGCACTTGGAAGGCAATGTTGGTCTTGATAGGTGAGCGGCCAGTACAGCACAGGTGTGGTACTGAAGAAACATAATAGGCAATCTTCGGCAGGAAGGTCCGGAGCTTGCTGTGGCCGCTGACCAGCGTCTCACCCGGAACTCCAGTTCTTCGAGAAATATCGAATCCCATGGCAATATCAATGGTGCAAACTATTTGGGGTTTAGGTGGGAATGGGGTGGTCGTACGGATCGGAGGGAAGGGAGGGAAGGGAGTGAGGGTAGGAGGGAGAGGAGTGGGTAGAGGGGGTTGATCACACATGACATCGACCACCTTTTGCTTGATATGTGTTAAGCCATTGAAGTTCCGCACAGTAAACAGCCTCTCTGGGGTGCCAGTGATCTGCAGGAGTGGCAGGGTGTGGACGTCTCCAACACCGATGGCAAACATCTCAATTTTCAGGCCCTTTAGAATCTCGGCTATATCCTCCACTTCATCCAAATCTTGAGAATTGCCATCTGTGATCACCACCAGGTTCTTGGGGACCTCACTACGACTGCCACGGTACTCCTCAAAGTAATCCCTAATGTGCTTCAGGCCCGCTGCAAGGTGGGTGTTTCCACCGGTGTATTCTAATTCTTTGATGCGTTCAAACAAAGGGTCCTTCTGGAGGTATTCCATGAGGTAAAACTCATGGTGAGGCCGTGTGCTGAACTGTGCAAGTCCAACATGCACAGCTTTTTCACTGACATTAAATTTGTTCACTAGGTCTTTCGTGAAGGTTTTCATGATTTCATGTTCACCTTGGTTGATGCTGCTGGACCGATCAAGTAGGAAGACCAGGTCAGCAACCTTGCAATCTGTCAAAGCAAAGCAAAAGAAAGGTGTTTGTCCACATTTCTAATAAACAAGGGTGCCATGAAATTATCACTGTAGAGAGCCACTGCTGGGAATGTTGGGCCCTATGAAAAGAAAACGCTTTGGGCCCAACCCCCACAGGTCACACACACCCATAACAGTTGCTGTAAAACACAACTTAAGAACCCAATCAACACATTCAAAGCTTTAAATAACTCAGGCTTGCAACTGTCTTGTGGTCCAGTATTTACTGTATGATATTCACTGATGGTGAGCTGTGACAATATAACACAGTGCAGACATGCATTTGACCTGCTCCATCCCGCCTGCACAACCGCACCTATTTTCACAACCCGCCCCACCCTGCCCCCGCTGCAATTAACGTACCCGCCTTGTGGCTCTCATGCTTGTACAGCTTATCACAGGAATTGCACTTCACATAGCCAGTGCTGCTGTCCTCTGCTGCACTTTCTACCTCACAGAAATTGTCCCAAACATGAGGTTTAGCAGCTTGGCCGTCTTCTCTTTTAACTCTGTACTCTCCTGACCGTAATCTTTCCCTTACTTCTTCTTCCGTCACCACCGCTTCATTATTTCTGGTTTGTTGTGGCTGCTGCTTGGCGCTTTTGTGATGTCAGGTCGCAGGTTATGTTACGTAACATGCATTTACCTCACCTACACCGACAGTGTTGTTCACAAGTAGGCTATATCTGACATATTTAATTTTTAATGACACGCCCCAACCCGACCCGCGGGTAAACCGCGAGACCCACAGGTTACGGGTCGGCCCGCGCATCACTAATAGAGACCCCAGTGACATGGCCTCAGACTTTGCAAAATTAGTTTTGTACACTATAAGCACAGATTTTAATATAACTAGATACTGTACACCAATAAGTGACTATGCATTCCAATAGAGTTTCTCGCCTGGTGCATCTGGGTTTCCTTTTGCAATACATGGCTCATTGAAATGTGCAGTAGTAGTAGTAAAATTTGTTGCAAGGCCAACCCTGTCTCGCTCTGAAGCTGTTGGATACCGGCCCTGGGCATCGGGCACCGACATAAAAAGCCGTCATTTCACATCGGCATGACGCGTGGCTGGTTGATGTTGCTTCCTGTAAGATAGTAAAGCCAAACCCTGTTCTTTTTTCCTAAACCCAACCAAATCCACATTGAAGGTAAAAAAAATGTCAATTCCCTGTGTTGCCCAGACGTAGTGTGTCTACTTTCAAAGAGACTGTATGCAAACTCTACATTTCTTGTGAAAATGAAATTGTAATCTGAAAACAGACAATGCATGTAACAGGCTGAAGTTGACACAGTGTCCCAGCACGCCAACAACCAGGATACCTTGCACGCTGTTCAATGACTCAGAGTTGATATGTGATGAGGTTGGAGTGAGAATGTGTTGGCAAGGCTGAGTGGCTTTTCTGGGCCCTGACTGGGAGTGTCATCTAGTTCATTAAAACCTTGAGCTTCTCATTTAAACAGAAGGATGTGCAGACGGGGCTGCTGCTGTCTACCCAAGGAGTTTTGGCTTGGCCAATTTTGGCTTTTTGAAATTAACTGAATCAAGCAATTAAAATTCATCAGGGTCACCTGGGACACAGGGACACCTCCGAGTTCAAGTGTAAAATATGTATTTTTGTGAGTTTGCTGTTTAACAATTTAATCTTGAGTTCAGATGGTATGGGACACCCTTTGGCACTACATATAATGCATCTTCACTGTGAAGATTCAGAACTACTGTGCATGTCAGCTCCACCAATATGCCATGACACACTCTTACCTGGCTTAGTGTTATTGCAGAGGAGAGACATTATTTTCTTGTACTGAGCTTCCAGAGTTAAAAAATCCCCCACATAGAAGACTCTGGACTCTTTACCACCAGCCATCGTCAGCAGTTCATTCTTGTTTGCATTTTTCACTCCAATACTGAGGACAGTGACCCCATTCTGTCGTAGTCTATCAGATGGCCCCTGTAAGTTGTAAGGGTTGGTGGCTTCCCCGTCTGTGATCACCATGAGAATCTGTGGCACGCCTTTCCGGCCACCGTATTCAGTGCCAAAGTACTTTAATGAGAATTCCAGGGCCTTCCCTGTGTAGGTGTCTCCTTGTGGTGGCTTTACCTTTGGTATTGCGTCATGGACTTTTCGTCTTGAGTCATAGCGATCCAGAGTAAAATGTAACTTGGGGTCATCAGAATAGGTAATAAGCCCAAACTGAGTCCGGTTCCTGGCAACCGTGGTGCCGTCCACTATTTTCTCCATAAACCTGCGCATGTTTTGATACTCAGTTGAATCGATGCTTTTGGAGCTGTCCACCAGGAAAATTACGTCAGCTTTTTCTATCACACATTCTGGTTGAAGAAAAAAGACAAAAAAAAAAAAAAAATCAATATAAATCATACAACTCTCAGACAGCATTTTTGGTGAAATATAAATGGGTGTCAAGCATGTATGTTGTTTAACAAAACTATAAAACATTTGCATGCTTAATTGAACTGCAAACTCATTTAGAGCAGACTTAACCAAGTCTCTGAACCCATCAGCTATCATTTGACAATAATAAAGCCTCTGGAGATCCACTATAGATAATGTGGATATATGGGACAAGACTTCCTCTTCCATGTTCTGGTCATTTTGGCTAATCTCTATTAACAGATATCTGCATATAAATCCAAATACCTTAAAGGAAGCTTATATAGAGCAAGTGGCAACCTCTGAGGCTGAAAAAAGACGCCAAGTGCAGAATTAAACATGTTTACTGCCTGGTACACAAAATGGTTTTAGTCTCTGTAGCTAATTTCAGCATCCATGAAAACTGTTTGGGGGCCCAATCTCTTTTAGAAGTCACTTGTTTACATTTTACTAAGGCTTAAAATGATGCATATTTTAAGCCTACTTTGAGTGACAGACTGTCACAAGGCATCACCACCACAGCGTCAGCCTCTTATCCAAATATGGTCACTTCAGGCTCCAAAAAACCAAGATGGTAACAGCCGAAATGTCTAACTCAAGGCTTCATGGAGCTTGAAGGAGTGCTCAGCTGTCACTCAAACATGATTGGTCAATACTACTGGACTACTACAATAGGACTACAAACAGAAACCACCAAAATCTTGTCCTGTTGCCTACAGACTCCACATTCATATGCAAATATGAGTTTACAAAAATTAACCTTAAACTAATGGCTCAGTGCTTTTACAAACTCACGCTCTGGGTAATTCAGAATATTTTTTGGTACAGTCTGATACTGCTCTTACCTTTCTCACAGATCTTCACGGCCACCTTGCTCGTCAAGTCATTAAGCCCATCAAAGTTCTTCTCAGAATACACCCTCTCCAATGAACCGCTGATCTCCACCAGCTGGGTTACGTTGGCGCTCACCACACCAATGGCGAGGATCTCCACTCCCCTTTTCCTCAGAGCCTCAGCAGGGCTGCTGACTTGATCTCTGGATTCACCGTCTGTTATCACTATCAACTTCTGAGTCAGTTCAGGACGCCCTCCTCTGTTTTTTTCAAAGTACTGTGACACCTCAGTGATGGCCTTCCCTGTGTTTGTGCCTTCACGTATGTGCTTCATACCATTAATGGCATTCACAATGTCATTTACATTGTTGTATAGGTCAAGGGGAAACTCCAGTTGGTGACTGCTGCTGAACTGCATGACACCAACATGCACCTTGTCCTGCCCGACGTTGATCTTCCTGACGAGAGATTTCATAAACGCTTTCATTTTCTCGAAGTCTTCTATAGAAATGCTCTCAGAGCTGTCAGTTAAGAAGAAGACGTCGCCCTGTGCATCCTTGCAAGCTGTGGACACAGAACACAAAGAGGTTATTGTGGTGTTCCCTTTTCCCCCGCTTTTCTTGTAGCAGATTCAGATAAAAAAGAAATTGGGGGTTTTCCGACACTGCTAGTAACAGAGGGGCTGCTAACTACGTTTGCCAACGTGAAAACATGAATGGTCTTATCTGGAGCCAATGTTTGGTTTGTCCAATATGGGCTACTGCAGAAACATGGCGGTGCAACCTGGCATAGACAAGGACCCACTCCCCATGTAGATATGTACGTCTCATTCTAAGGTAATGAAAACAAATAGGACCTCATTCACCAATATCTGTTGTTCGCACCTGTATTCTCATTATGATGAATCCCATTGTCCTTGTAAGTTGACAGCACGTGTCAGTTGATCCAAATCAGCATAGCTCAAAGAAAAAGGTTAAGCATGGTAACTCCCCATAAAAGGGCATGAGACTGCAGGGCCGTGTGTAAACACAAAGACTGAGCAGGAGGAAGAATTTGAGAAAATTATTGCCTAAACAAAAGTCATGCAAAGGTTCAACACTGGACCCCAAACATAAAAAATGAGAAATATGTTTCTGCCTCAAGCTAAAGAGTTCAATTATCTCCGGGGGTCATGAGTGAGGGTGGAATGGAGCATGAAATGATTCGGCTGTTTGGTGCAGCATCTGCAGCGATGCGGGTGCTGCGCTGGACCATCATGGTGAGGAGGGAGCTGAGCCTGTAGGCTAAACCTTCGATTTATTGGTCCATATTCGTCCCAGTCCTCACCTATGGTCATGAGCTCTGGGTAGTGACCAAAAGAATGAGGTCACGGATACAAGCGGGCTAAAATGACCTCAGAAGGGTGTCTGTGCTCAGCCTTAGAGATAGAGGGAGGAGCTTGGAGAAGAGACGCTGCTCCTTTACATTGAAAGGGGTCAGTTGAGGTGGATCTGGTCAGGATCCTCCTGGGCGCCTCCCATTAGAGGCGTTCCAGGCACGTACCACTGGTGGGAGGCCCTCGGCAGACCCAGAACACACTGGAGGGATTATATATCTCAGCTGGCCTGGGAACACCTCGGGGATGCTGGGGAGAGGGATGTGTGGAGCACTTTACTTGGCCTGCTGCCCCCAGGATCACTGACACACGTCTGCCCGAAGCACATGTGGGCTTGTACATTGAAAATAATAAGTGTGGCATTTGAAGCCAGTGTGCTTTAGCCTTCACTGTTCTCATGCCACAGTATAACTTCCCTTTGGGAACTTACAGTTTTGCATGGAGGCCTGAGCTCTCACGTCCAACAACAACAATGCTTCTGTGCCTCAAACCACCAAAATATCAAATCAAAAATGGCTGCATGTGACAGATTCTCCTTCCCTGAATTCCGCTAAATCCTAAACACTGGGCTTTAAAGATGATTACGTTAAACCTGCAGTGGTCTCCGGCTTACGGGAAATGGTGTCCATTAAAAACTACTAAAGATAGAAATATGAAACAAATAATATTCGCAGCATCTTTCATCATCATCATCCAGATATAAAGTGAACAACACAACATACTGCTGACTCCGGTTATGTTTCAAGGTGGATTTCACCTTAGGAGCTCTTTTGAGGTCTAGGATGCTTTGTGAATAACTTTTATCTTTACAAGGACCTGATCTTAACTTTAAGGGGAAATTCTAAGAAAACGTCACAATTCTAAGAATTTTCTTAGAATTTCGTCACTAGGAGCGACTGTTAGCGCTAGTAAGCTTTGTGAATACGGCCCCTGGTTTCACGTCAGCTCTCTAAATACGCATTCTAAAGTGCAGTAACTTTTCCTTACCGTCTTCAGAGCAGATGTCTATGACGATGTCCTTGTTGATGGAATTCAAGGCATCAAAATTGTTGACAAGGATAGCCTTCGTTGGGTCACTGGCAATCAGTTTCAGCTCATCTTCTTTTGAGTCTTTCACGCCGATGGCATAGATGATGATACCCTGGTTTCTCAGTTGCACTGCAGGAGCACTGACATCATCAGTGGATTCCCCGTCTGTGATGACAATCAGGTACTCTGGGACTTTGTGATCCCGAGCTGACCTCCTAAAGCGCTGGCCCATGGATGATAGGGCTTTTCCTGTCTCTGTCCCACCTCCATCGTGCCTAATACGCTCAACGGCTTCCTCCAGTGACTGGACATCTGAATATTTTGTCATATCAATTTGCATACGTGGATTATCAGAATATTTAACAAGCCCCACACGGACAAGATCTGGCCCAATAGGGAAGGTTTTAAGAAACTTGATGATGAAGTCCTTCATTTCTCGGAAGTCTTCGTTCCCAATGCTTCCTGAGTCGTCCATTAGGAAGTAGATGTCTGCCTCCTTCTTTACACATGCTGCAGACGAAAAGCAACTACAAGGGTTAGTTCCTTTCACATAATCAAAGAGAGGAAAGTAAAAAGTAAAAACACTTAAACACTGGGAAAGGTTTGAGTAAAGGCTAAACATAAAGAACAACTATTCAAGAGGCAACAAGTACAAATTTAGATCCCCAGAGCTCAAACAAACACATGGCTGGGGCGAACAGGCCGTTGGTTAATGATCAACTACAACCTGGAAACTGACCAGGGATTTCTGGCTTTCATTATTCATTCTGGGAACAAATAGTTTTTAGGTTATTTTAAGTTCAGCCAAAATTACTTAGTGGTCCACACGCCTGGGATTGATTGATCAAAACACCCTAAGTGTGACACTTAGCTGAGGGACTAACACAGTTGCACAGAAACCTTTAAAAGGTTTCCTCAGTTAAGGAAAAAAGATAACTCATTCATTACTTTGACAGAGACTTTACAGCGTAAAAGTTTCCATGGAGATTGTTTGTTGGCTCGTAGTTAGATGGCAGATGAAAATAAGACAATCATAGAAAGCGCAAACTACAAAGTAAATTTGATCCCAAAATAACAGAAAACAGAAAATGACAGTAGGAAGAAGCAACAAAACTAATTCAGTCAAATCTAAAGTGTAAAATCAAAAGCATATTTTTTTCTTGATCGCAGAACCCTCTTCTCAGGGTGTGTGATTTTTCTTAATTTTAATTTATCGCCATAAAGACGAAGGGAAGAGTGAAGGGTGTTTTGTGCATCCGATTTCATTTTGAGGAAACCTTAAATATAACTTTAAGGAAAATCTTAATCTTAAATCTTAACTAAAGGTGTTTTATGCAACCAACCCCTGATTCTCATTTTTACTATTACCCACTCTTAACAAATGTATTATTTTCATGTCACAACATACTAATTGGGTATTCTTGAGAATTGGGACAAAACCTTCATTTTTATTCATTTTATTTTATTTTTTAAATGATAGCCAAAACAAGGTATTTTCAAAACCTTTCCAAAACTTTCCAGGTCTGGAAAAAGATTTTTCTAATTTCATAAGTTTTCCAGGAATTCTATGACTGTGGGAATCCTGGTTTTAAGGTGTTTTTTTGTAAGAATGGGTTTAATATTGTCTTTAAACATTGACTGAATTTATGGAAGCTGTCAGTATCCACATAACCAAAGACTACATTAATTTAAAAGATAATCATAATAATTGTCAAACCTTTTTTTGTTTCGTCTTCACTTGCGATGACTCCGATGTCTCGTTCAATGATGTTTTCACACAGGATTTTCTGCAGGCTCTGCTTCAGCACCTTCAGCTCAGTGAAACGTTTCACATTAAAAACATGCCTGTCGGGGGGATGAGACGCCATCAACTTCAGCTCATCCTCAATGGCATTTTCAACTCCTACACAGTAAACGGTGACACCAGCTCGACGGAGACTGATTGCGGCATCGCTCACAGAATCCTCGGATTGACCATCAGTGATCACCACCGCCACCTGCTTGATACCTCTATCCTTTCTGCTGCCCTTTCCCGTATTGAAGACGTTGTCCCGCGTGAAGTTTAGGGCAGCTCCAGTGTACGTACCACCTCCTCTGTAAGGCAGGAGCTTGATGAATTGCAGGACTTCGGCCTTGTGATTGAACGTGTTAAGGAAGGCCTGCGGTGTTGAGGCCGTGTTGTACGTAACGATGCCGACTCTGACTCTGGATCTATCGACATCCAGGCTGCTCACAAGTGACCCCAGGAACTTGCGCATCAGCATGAAGTTGGAGTTTCCAATGCTTCCGGACTCATCAACGATGAACACAATGTCTGCCAGATTGGCTCCTTTGCAATCTGTGGAAGGAGTGAAATTAGTTGACTTGAGCCATTTCAAATACAGAAAATGACATGTATTAAAAGAATGATAACAATAATTATGTACATTGACCTACACAACACGCATGAGTCAGTAATTTGCGATCAGAAAGGTGCCCAGGTGTTTTTTTTAGAATCTACATTTCTCACTTGTTTCAACAGCATTCAGCCACTTTGTTTCAAGATGAAGACATTTTAGTAGAACTGAGTATGTCATTCTTCTTTGTTCTTCACAGCCTGTAAAGCAGCTGTTTACCTCCAGATGTTACCTGAGCAAGACTTGATCTAAACCTACTGGACTGTGTATGACATGCTGGAGGACTTTTAATTTGCAACAGGAAAAAGCCAGCCCAGTCATGGTCCCGTTGTTGTGGTCAAGCCCAGAAATTAATGTAAATACATGTTAAAATGAAGAACAGTACAGTGAGACACAGTCACACAGTAGAACGGAGCTGCTTTCTCTGGAGCTGAACTCATCACATCCTTTTTGCTCATCTGAACAAACCTTCCCCTCTTCAGCTCCGGTCAGGGATGGACGTCCTGTGTGACTAGTGGAGGACCAACAATCCTGGACCAACATTGCAATCATCCAATCTTTAGTTTTCCAAGTAATCCTTCCTCATACGTAACGAAAACCCTGTAAGCTACTGCAGGGTTAGCAAGTTAGTTTGTTAACTAGGTAGGCAATGCTAACAAGTAAGCTGTTCACTAACAAAACGTAAGGATAATATAATTTTTCAGTTGCAATTTCCTGTAATGAACACATTTTCCCTCCTTTCTTTCCATTTTGATCCTGGATAGATTTGGTTAGGCTTATCCAGGACCATCATCATCATCATCACTATGCTGATTCTGGATAATCTGTTATGTTGACATCAACACAGCGGTGATGGTGCTGGATCAACATCAGCAATTCTTTTCAGGATCAACATGGCAATGATGGTCGAGATCAAGATAAACAAATTATCCAGGGTCAACATGACGATGGTCGTGGATGAAAATGAGGAACTCTGTCCAGGATCAACATGTCAGTGATCGTTCTGGATCAACACATGCACTGCAATCATGCAAAAAAAAAAAAAGAGTTTTGAATAGGCTGTTAAAAAGGCAGGAAAGTGTGTCCTTTGCAGGTCTTTTATCGACTTTTAGGACAGCCAATAGCTACTTCTCTCACTGAGGAGTGGGCAACAGTGATTCCTACTTGGCAGAATCACGACAGGTTTCCGATGACAACAATAGTTTGTAAAACATGCTACAAGCGCAGATTCATTCATCCATTGCGTGGCATCCATTCTGACACTGTAACACGAAAAATCAATAACATTTAAATAAAGGCTTGTGTCAGACAGACACAGCTGTTCCTCAAGCAAAGCGGTGGGGTGATCTTCTCCATCCTCAGTCCAAAACTGCCATTTTGTCTGCAGGTAGCATTAAGTCGTCGAATTTTACTCATGTAGCGGCTGGCTAGTTAGCTAGCTAGCCTGCTAATTCCACCATGCTATCATACTACACTGGTTCCAGAAAATAAGGACTACAGTAAGAGAGGACTGTCAGCATCCACGGCTCGGTCAGCACTTATTCATTTTAAGACAACCAATGGGGAAACACCAGCACTGACATCATCACACAGTCAGTCAGTCAGGCAGTCGCGGACAGACTTGTGTGTTTATAGGGCTGTCCTCGCCTCTGCAGTCCAGCCAAAAACGACAAATCAAGAAATGTGGCTGATTAGGTGGTTGAGTTCCCAAAGGAATGACGATGATGTTTCTTACCTCCAGTTGTACTTTCCTTTCTCTCAGTCGTGATGATATCCTTCAAAACAAGCACTTTGAGATCGGGGAATGTGTAGTCAAACACGTCTAATACCCTCATGTCTGGACTTGCACTCATCCCAATAAGAGTCACTCCTTCTGCTTGGATTGTTTGAGCATTCTGAGACACAGGATCATCCGAGTCTTTTCCACTCACAACAACCAGGTACTGTTGGGCGCCTTGCTCCGATCGGCCCCCTTCCTCCTTGGTAAAAAAGTGAGTGTTGGCGTACTGCAGAGCACTGCCCAGATTACGTCGTTGGTTGGGTTGTGGGCGCAGGCGAAAACGTTTGACAGCATTTTGGGTGTCCTGTTTAGTTTTGTAGGTATTGAGAGAGAAGTCAACTGTGGTAGATTCGCCGTACTGGGCCAAACCAACACGGTAGGTGGACTCTGAGACATCAAGTTGATTGATCAATCTGTTGAGTTCACCCCTGAATGTCCCAAACTGTCTTTGAGCAATGCCACTGTCCACCAGGAAGAAAATATCTGCGTACCTGTCGGCCAAGGCTGAAAGAAGACAAAAACATAAACATTATTACATGTTGCAGTTCAGGACCGTAAAATTACTTCAGGGCAGTAGATGTAAAATTTTCAGCGGTCTGAGCACCAGGTTGTCAGTGTGCTTCAAACAAAAAGCTTGTTGGATTGTTAAAGTGTGTGTGCACCCACAGTTTCAGACTGGTTTTTCCCAGCCAGATGTTTCAACTCAGAGACGCATGCACATATTTGAATTTCCAGCTTTTGATCAGTGAAGACTGGCTTTGCATACAACACGCTCTCAAAGTCTCACTTTTCAGCGACATGTTAATGTTGTTGATGTTTTTCAAGCAGCTTTTCAGTTTCTAACATCGGTGTTTTTCAGTGACATGTTCATGTAGTTCCTGCGGGGTTTTTTTAAATCCCCAAATGTGGGTGTTTTTCCAGAAGTTAAACATGATTTTTTTTCAGTGAACTGTTGATGTTTTTCCAGCGGCTTTTTGGTTTCTAAACAATGGTGGCTGTTTTTCAGCAACCCGTAGTTTTTCCAGCTTCTTTTTAACTTCAAAACGTGTCTGTTTTTTGGCAACCCGTTTACTGAGACGTTGCTTTTCCAGTGGGGAAACTGGGTATTTTAAGCCAAAACACAATCTTTTCCTAAGTTTTGACGTTTATGCGTTTATCATGGTTTGAAGAAATGTACAATGCCAATATTTTTCTGACAATTAAGTTGTTTTGTGGTTCGTACAAGACTGCGTAGGAACTTTTTCGTTTTGAAGCAAACTGACACCTAAACATCATCTGCTCACACACATTTTCATCCTGCCTTTTTAAAAAAGGTGCAAACTCTTACTGAGCATTGGTGTAATCACTTGAACTTTTTTTAAAGTGGACTGCAGATTGCAACAGTGGTGAACAAATTGTAAAGTAGACCGTAGGGGTTAGAGACGGGGGAACGATCTGTGCCTTGTTGAGATTCAAATAAACACAGTATTTCAATTCATAGATCAAAACCTTATTAGCAGCCACAGATGCTCTCTATACAATGTTACCTCCAATCCGTTGTCTTACCTTCCAATTCATACTCCACAGAGTCACAAACAGTTTGCAGCAGGCGGTCCGTCAGCCTCTGCAGAGCCTGGTAGCTGTCGATGGTGTGGAGGAAGCGTTCTGGAGGCCAGTTGGCAATGGTCTCAAGCTCTGTCCTGTTGACATTACCCACCCCAATGCCAAACACAATGACTCCATGCTGCCTCAGCTGCTGGGCAGGTTCTTCTACTGTATCAGCTGACTCCCCATCTGTGAGGACCACAGCGATCTGGGGCACCCGTTGATCGATTCGGCTTCCTGCCCGTTTGGTGAAGTACTCTTTCAGGAGGTACTCCATGGCCTTTCCTGTATTCGTGTTTCCTTCTCGGTAGGGAATTGATTCCACTGCAGCCAGCAGGGACCTCTCGTTCATGTGATCATTCAGCAGGAACTCCTTGTGAGGTTCATCGTTGTACTGAGCCAAGCCTATCCGAATGTTGTCGGGGCCGATGTCGAGGCTCTTTACGATGTTCCGGAGAAAAGTCCGGACCTCTTGAAAGTTAGTAGAGCCAATGCTGGTGGAGCCATCGACTAGGAAGACGATGTCGGCTGCGGTGGCATTTTCACACTCTGAACAAGGGAGAAAAAAGGTCACATGCGTCAAAATACAACATCTTAGACGAACAGATCAAGATGTCACAACTTGCAGTGATTTTAAAATAGTCAAATCCACTTTTTACTTGAAACAGAAACCGTCACTGTTCCTTATTGTTTCAGGCTTCTTAAGAAATAAACCACATGAATACCAAATGTAGACTGTTCTTAACCACAGCATCATATGTTCAGTTTAAATATCTACCTTTTGTCTGAGCAGCGATGCCAGAAAAAAAAACTGCTATGATGAGGCTGAAGAGGAGACTCGTTCTTCCCGTCATGTTGGGACAGCTCAGTTTCTCTCTTCCTGCAACAGATTTCAGGGGAGACCGTCTTTAGTTTTTCCCACTCACATAAATCAAAGGTCCAGTGTGTGGGATTCAGGTGCATCTATTGGCAGAAATGGAACATAATATTCATATCTATGTTTCCCTGAGTGTATAATCACCTGACAACAAGAAATGTTGTGTTTTTGTTACCTTAGAATAAGACATTTATATCTACACAGGAATCTGGTTCTCTTCAGTAGCCCAGAATTGTCGGTCAGAAAAATGCGGCCCACGCTCTTGTGTGCTCACCTGCGTCTGTGTGTGTGTCTCTGTCTGTGTGTGTGTGTGTGTGTGTGTGTGGGTGTGTGTGTGTGTGTGCGCACATCGGGGCCGAACTCGGCCGGGCCCAATACAGAGAGCAGAGGAGGGTTGTAAAGGTGCGACCATGTATGAACAGAAATGACATGCCGTCGTGTAAACAGTCATCAAGTCATCACGTTATAAAGTGAAACGTTTCACCGAATAACACGATAAACAGTATTGTTATGTTATTATATGAAGCGTCTGTCGCACAAAATAATATAATGTTGTTTATGAAGAGATCAGACGGAGCCCTCTCCTCTCCTCGTATGTGCCTGGATATGAAGCGTCTGTAGCGCCAAATAATATAACAATAGTTTCTAAAGACTTAAGACGAAAAAATAAATAAATAAATCAGCAGGTCATATTTCAGCAGTCGAGCACCACTGCTGCTGGCTGCATACAGGAGAAACACTGTTGCTCAGTGGATTTGTTCTGTTTTGGAATACACAGTATTCTTCCAAATTTAGTGTAGCCTATTTTAATATTGAGAATTTCACTTCGACAAGCTTTTTGACCATGTTTGCATCCCTGAGAATAACACTGCTCAAGAAGTTGCTCTGTGTATCATCAGTCTAACAGTTGTGTTGGTGAGTCAAAATGAATGAGGGCTGCGCAACATTAGACAAAACTGACAATGCATGAGTATTATTTGCATAAAAATTTACATTTTACAATCAAACTGTCCTGGAAGTTGAGAACTTCACGACCTAAAGTATTAACCAGCAAAATAATATGTCATATTGCCTTTGACTAATATTATATTGTTATGATGAACTCATACTGCGAGTCTCACAATGTGACTATTGCACAAGAACACATTGCCATGGTGATGCTCTAATGATATTGTGCAGCCCTACATTTAATGTACATTTCAATGGTTCCTCATAGAAAAATAACCAGTTATTGCACTACATAGAGGTGACGCCCATCAAGTTGTTGGAAGTAACTAAGTAACTTCTACTTTAAGTACATTTTAAACAAACTACTTTTTACTTTTACTTGAGTAGATTTTTAGATGGGTAGCTTTACTTGTACTTAAGTAGAATTTCATCAGAGTAAAGGTACTTTTACGTGTGCGCAAATTTCATTGTATATGTAGCATCCTTTTGTTCCTGTGCACTGACAATAGCTTTCTGTTCTATTCCAGGTTGTAGTACTGTTGGTTCTCAACATCTGCTGCAGAAATTTTTATAAACATATTTTCTTCAATGAGAATACTAATCAACAAAGTGAGAAAAAGAAAAGCACACAGTTAAAGCCAAAAAACTTGGGCCCCAAGTAGCTAATTGGGTAGAGCGGGCATCTCTTGTGCAAAGGCAATGTCCAGCTGTTGGTTCAATTCCAGCCCTTTGCTGCATGTCATTCCTTCTCTCCCCACTTTTCACACTTAATACTGTCCTATCGATTAAAGGTAAAAAGCCCCCCCAAAATAATAAAATAACAATAATAAAAAATAAATGGACAAGCACCAAGGAGAAAGAACATTATATTTAAAAAAAAAAAGATAGAATCATATTAAAAGCTCCTAAAACATAAATAAAACTCATCGCTGAGCAAATAAGAACAGAATAGACTTTACCGTCATTGCACAAGAAGTACAACGAAATAGTAATAAATACACAACACATATGCGCACACAATCACCCCAAATCAATAAATAAGAGTCACTCAACCCCACACACATCCACTCACATATCCATACAAACAGCAACCACACACGGGTTTTCAGAGAGCTGCTGCATCTGTGATGATCTGCTGAGGATTCATCCAAACTGCTCGCTTTACACAAAATGTGTTTTTTCGTGAACATGTGTTTATTGATTTTTAACATTTAACATGGTACACCAACATGTGCGAAGTTGCTGTAGTGGTTACAAAATTAAAAAATAATAATACTACAGCAAATTATCCTCAAATTAGTTTGTGTCCACCTCTCGCCCGATGTCAGCTGGGTTGGCTCCAGCCCCCCCGCGACCCTCACGAGGATGAAGCGCTTAGAAGATGAATGAAGATGAAAAAGTTTGTGTCCTTTATCTAAGCACCACATTTTTAAGGCATCTTCAATTTCACCTTTTTTTTTTTTTTTTTTTTACAGATTTCCAAAACATTTCCCAAATATCATAAATTTAGAGGCCCCATTTCTCACTATAAAGGTGAGTTTTTCAGAAGCGTTAAATCCTTCAACGAACAGCCAGGAGAGGGGCAACACACATTGTTCCAGCAGAGCACAAATGAACGCCACGCCTGTAGTAAACATAATTCAACCATGGTTTTCTCTTAAGGCAGGATGAAACTGTGGACACATGCCTAATAAGCAGAGCTTAGGACTTGAAGGTGACGGGGACGAGGTCATCAGAGGCACAAACTGCAGCACCAACATCCAACATTTTTGCATCTCAGCACGCTCCCAAAAAAATATGAAATCTCTATAAAGCATGTCACACAGCCAGGAGCTGTCAGTGTACTCCGGGGTCCCTTAAGGAAAAAGTCTGGGAGCCATTCAGAGCTGGAAACATCACTTTCAGCACGTTAATCTGGACCTCGGGACCCACTGAACTAAAGCTGAATCCCTGAGTAGCTTCTTCTACCATTAGTTACTTGACTAAATCAAAGGATCGGTCTGGTGGTCTATTTTTTTTTCTTACTGACAGAAAATCCCGTTTGCAGAGCCAAACCACACAACAACACAACGAAATGTCAGTCTGACTCTCAGTTCTTTCTGACTGACTCTCTGTTGCTCTTTGCTCCAAGCCTGCTGTTCCTACTGAAGATGTAAACCACCTCAAAATCGAAAAATGAGTCTTCCCTCTCCTAAATATTTCACCAGCACATCTGTCCTGCAGATCTCAGTCATGCATTAAGCCCTTTCATTTTACAGACTGTACCAACAAAATCCACATTCCATCACACCAAGTAAGAGGAGACATTCAAAGTCACTTACAGATCTGCTGCTGCATCTGCTCCCTCTGCACCCAGACACAGGAGTCCCACTCTCACAGAGCTGCAAGCTTCTTTCTACAGAATGAAGAGGGGAGGAGGAGGAAGAAGGGTGGGACTCAGCTTTCGGACTCCCACAGTCTCCCGCCAGATTCTGCAGAGGAGATGGATTATTTGTGTGTAAATCAGAGTTGGCTTGTGACACAAAGTTTACAGGAATTTAATCCTCGTGGCAGCTGCTCCTCCACACCAGCAGCCTCTCATAGCCAAATAACTCACTGATGTTTTAGTTTGACTCCACTTCACATTCTCACTGCGACCTCGTCACATGTCCACGTTTGGTCATGGACTTTCCATGTAGAGATACGATGTCCAAGGTGCCCTGGGTGTCTTGGTTGTTGACACTCTGGGACGCCGTGTCAACTTCAGCCTGTTACATGCATTGTCTGCTTTCAAAATACACTTCTGTTTTCACAGGAAATGTACAGTTTGCATACAGTCTCTTTCAAAATAATAGCACTACATTGGTACAATCAACGCTAGTTTTGTTTTTCTACAATGACAACACACATGGTTGGGTTTAGGGAAAAAAACAGGGTTTTCTTTAGGTTCTTAAGGGACGCGAACGCCGCTCTCTCGCCTGAAAGTTGATGTTTGTTGGACCCATCACCCCTCGCGCCCGCCCGCCTCCACTCGGACTTTCGCAGCCTTAACTTTTGTCCTTGTCCCGCCACGTTTTCCCCTGATGCTGCCAACAAATCATGCAGACGTTAAAGGACAGCTTTATTCTTTGTTTTCTGACATTGCAAGTCACTGCTCAAGCACTGGATTTCAGTGACTCCAGAGTGAGACTGGACTCTGTAGATGTAACAGAAGTTATCAAACAGAATGGATCAATCACGGTGGGAGTGATGGTGAAAAAAGTGTATCCACTGATTTTCAGAAGTGTCTTTCGCCATGTAAGTTTATGGGAAAATGTTTTTGGAACCATAAAGACTGAATGGGATAAAAACTACCGAATAAGCATCAAGCATCAGTGCGTTTTGCAGGTGAAGGCCAGTGGGGGCCCTGGCACTTTGGACCTGTGGATGATACTCCTGTAATTCATCCATGGCTTTAAAGTCTAAGACGATGATGTTTGGTCCCGAATATAAAAAGATGTTTGTGGTCTGGCTCTGCACACGCTGGGAAAACCACGTGCACAGTGCCGTTTATCACTGCCATCAGAAAAATGCGTCCCGAACCGCGCTCTTGTGTGTTCACCTGTGTGCGTGTGTTAGTATTGGCCACAGAGAACATGCTGGGGGGGGATTTCTGTAGAAAAGTGTCGAGCAACAGTCGATGGAGAAAGTTGTGAGGAAATTCTGAAGAAGTGAATTACTCATCACCATTTAAAGGGGGTTGTGTTTACTGTTCTGAGTTTGTGCTAATACTCAGCCGTCCAGTCCCGGGCGAGCCCCCAGGCTGTGGCAGCAGAAGTGGCCAAATAAATCAAATTGTCTTTTGTGGTATTTAATAAAATGATAAAGCAATACTTTAGTATGATTTCAGTCAGACTAACATGGGTTTTAAAAGTCTGGCTTTAGTTGGACTGACACAATAAATAGATTTCCTCTGATCTTATGTAAAAGTACTGAGTGTCTTCATTATGCATCTTATTGTGGTTTTGTGTCTCTATATGGCAATTTTATGTCTCCTTGTGGGAGTTTTGCATCTCTTTATAGCTGTTTGTGTTTTGGTCATTTAAGGTCTCTGTGTGGTTGTTTTGCCCCTTTATGTTGTTATATTTTTGCAGTTCCACATTCACAGATGCATCAGTGCAGATTCACAGATTTATTTTAGGTTTAGGACAGAACAGGGTTTGGACATGAATACCGCTCCCTTGGGTAAAAGTTGTGGTTTGTTGGACCCATCCACCACCACTTCCTCCGACCCGTCCCAGTCGCACTTCCGCTGCCTTAACTTTTGTCCTTGTCCTGCTGCATTTCGCCCTGATGCCGCCAGCTGCCGTTTAACTATAATGACTACTGGCCACAAATCAAGCCGACGTTAAAGGACACCTTTTTCCTTTCCGGTTTCTGACGCAGTAAGTCACTGCCCAAGAGAAGCATTTCGAAGACTTTGGAGTGAGACCGGGCTTGCTCATCCCCTACTCCACCTCCCGACCCCTCAGATCTGGTGACCAATCACTACTCTCCATTTTACGTACGCAGTCAGAAACTAAATGTGATCGAACTGTGTAACAGTCTCCCACGTACGGTTGGATCTATCGCCTCTGTTACATTTAAATCCGTCTTCAGACGCATCATCCTGAGGATGACACACCTGACCACACTGCTAACACGTGTTTTCTGCATTTCATTTTGTTTTGTTTTTTTGTGCAGTGCTTTTTGTGAAATTAATCTTACTTACATTCTCCTGTTTATGACTGTTTTTATTTGATTGTTCTGGTGCTGTTGTGCTTCTTTGTGAAGCACTTCGGTCGACATTTGTTGGTTTTAAATGTGCCCTATAAATAAATCTGACCTGACCTCTCCACTGGGCTTTGCTGCAAAATGTAAAGCACTTCAACACCACACACGTGGGCTCTGTGTTCTTGTGGATGCTGCACATTTGTTGACGTTAGCGAACTCCTTTTCTTAGCTAACACTAGCGAGTGTTGCACACTGTTAGTGCTGTAGCAGAGCTTTAGAGAGGTGAGGCAATGTGCATGACATCACATCCTTTCAGGAAACCGAAATAGGCCAGTAAGTCTCAGTTTTGGAGTTACATTACAACCCTTTAACCACTGGCAACAAAAAACAACTAAAACATGTACAAAGTTACACACAGTACCTTTAGACGACTGGAGAGAATTAATTTTACCACCAGAGTTCCCTCCGCATTAGGAGTCTACATAAAGTGATAGTAGTGAAAGGAAAGACATGCTGTGAGTAAACATGTTGACTCCAAATCTGGTTCTGGTTAGTTTGAGATGATGTTTTATGGGTTTTAATGTGGTTGTGAAACAGTGAGAACATAAAGAGGGGTCCATGACTCCCCCTGTAAGGAAACTCATGACTTCCAGTGAATTTCCACAAAGGTTTCCCATAATGTAAGCTCTTACATCATCAGGATAATGCCTGGGATACTTGGGTCAAGTCTCTCTGCAGCCAGCAATGAAAAGAGTAGAGATTTGTCTGGTTAATCCAGTAACAGCTCTAATGACTCCACACACAGACCTTATGCTGGTGCAGAGGGCCCTGGGTTCCTCCTAGTGCAGAGGGTCCTGGGTTCCTCCTAGTGCAGAGGGTCCTGGGTTCCTCCTGGTGCAGAGGGCCCTGGGTTCCTCCCGGTGCAGAGGGCCCTGGGTTCCTCCCGGTGCAGAGGGTCCTGGGTTCCTCCTGGTGCAGAGGGTCCTGGGTTCCTCCTAGTGCAGAGGGTCCTGGGTTCCTCCTGGTGCAGAGGGTCCTGGGTTCCTCCCGGTGCAGAGGGTCCTGGGTTCCTCCTAGTGCAGAGGGTCCTGGGTTCCTCCTGGTGCAGAGGGCCCTGGGTTCCTCCCGGTGCAGAGGGCCCTGGGTTCCTCCCGGTGCAGAGGGCCCTGGGTTCCTCCTGGTGCAGAGGGCCCTGGGTTCCTCCTGGTGCAGAGGGCCCTGGTTCCTCCTAGTGCAGAGGGCCCTGGTTCCTCCTGGTGCAGAGGGCCCTGGGTTCCTCCTGGTGCAGAGGGCCCTGGTTCCTCCTAGTGCAGAGGGTCCTGGGTTCCTCCTGGTGCAGAGGGCCCTGGGTTCCTCCTGGTGCAGAGGGCCCTGGGTTCCTCCTAGTGCAGAGGGCCCTGGGTTCCTCCTGGTGCAGAGGGCCCTGGGTTCCTCCCGGTGCAGAGGGCCCTGGGTTCCTCCCGGTGCAGAGGGTCCTGGGTTCCTCCCGGTGCAGAGGGTCCTGGGTTCCTCCTAGTGCAGAGGGTCCTGGGTTCCTCCTGGTGCAGAGGGTCCTGGGTTCCTCCCGGTGCAGAGGGTCCTGGGTTCCTCCTAGTGCAGAGGGTCCTGGGTTCCTCCTGGTGCAGAGGGCCCTGGGTTCCTCCCGGTGCAGAGGGCCCTGGGTTCCTCCCGGTGCAGAGGGCCCTGGGTTCCTCCTGGTGCAGAGGGCCCTGGGTTCCTCCCGGTGCAGAGGGCCCTGGTTCCTCCTAGTGCAGAGGGTCCTGGGTTCCTCCTGGTGCAGAGGGCCCTGGGTTCCTCCTGGTGCAGAGGGCCCTGGGTTCCTCCTGGTGCAGAGGGCCCTGGGTTCCTCCTGGTGCAGAGGGCCCTGGTTCCTCCTAGTGCAGAGGGCCCTGGTTCCTCCCGGTGCAGAGGGTCCTGGGTTCCTCCCGGTGCAGAGGCTCCTGGGTTCCTCCTGGTGCAGAGGCTCCTGGCAGCTGCCGGGAACTTTAGAGGAGGAATGTTTTCTTGCATGTTACTTGATGCATGATCCAACGAGACGAATCAGTACAATATGCCAAATCTGACAATTACAATTTGTTTCCTCACTTGGAGAAAAGAAACGGTGGGGTGCTGCTGCTATGCAGTCTGGCAGCATTATGCTCCTGACTGTTTATATAAATATGAACTTGATCCAAGTGATAAGGAAAAAATGTACATGAGATTATGTAGTTACTTTTCTTCCCAGAGTGGTTTTATTCTGCATTTTCTAACCTATAAGGTGAGTCTATATACTGATCCATTTCATCACTTTATGCTGTATGAAAATATTTTTGTAACGTCCATCCATTTCACAAAGAGGACAAAAAGAAAAAGAAAAAACTTGAAGCCTCCGTGTGGAGGGAAACAGATGCTGATAAAAAAAAAAAAAGGGGGAGGATGAGACGCAGACATAAAACAATGTGACAAGGCAGGAAACACAAGAGATAGCACAGGGACCAGAAAGATCCATGGATTAAAAGAGTTAGTGTTTCTCAAAGTCAAGGATCCTTCCTTGGTAAGATGAGTCCTTCCAAGGAAGGATCCTCGAGAGGGAAGGCAAGAGTCCTCCATGTCCTCCCTAACTTCTTCACCAGGCTGGGTTTAATAGAGTTCAGCAACCTAACAAAAGACACACAGGGAGGAACACATCACAAGCTGGATTCAAATAAAAACCTAAAAGCAGCATCGTACCTTTAAAAATTATCTTCATGAGGAGGTGAGATGAAAATTCAAAGCGTATCTCTGGCAGAGTGAAATCACTGCAGGCCAAAGAGATAAAGAGTGTGTGAAAGTGTGTGTGTCTTCAAAGAAAAGAGGAGAAACAAAGAGGGAGAAAGAAACATATCTGAGGGTCCCACAGTGGCATCTGGAAATTTATAAAGACACAGATCCTAAATCAGAGCAGAGAACCTTGTTTTATTCTACCTCGGGCAGAGGAAGCTCTGTGGAGGGTCTGAGCCTGCACCAACTGTGTCGACCAACCTTTGAAATTAAAATTCAGTTCATGGACACGGGAGCTTTCAAACGACGCTGGGAGATAGAGAAATTAATGAGTCATGTGGATTAACTTCCCAGGAATGTCTATGAAAGGAGGAGGATCACCAACGTTTTCAAAGATTTCTCAGAGAGGTTTTTAAACAGTGTTGATCCCATTATTTTATCAGTTCTCTATCCACTGGCTGTGTCCCCTCCAGTCTGAAACATGCTGTAGTACATTCACTTCTCAAGAAACCGAGCCTCGACCCCTCTGATTTGAATAATTACAAATATGTTTTTTAAATCACCATTTTTAAGTTTTAGAGAAGACTGTTTATCTGCAGTTAACTTCTTTCATGCACATCTATGACATTTTTGACAAGTTTCAATCAGGTGTTTGTGCACTTTGCTTATCCGCTCAGTGATGGTATTTTATCTTTATTTATATTGTTCTTTGTATTTTCTTAAAACTGCCTCATTTTATTTGCTTGAATCCTGCATTGTTTTAAATCCGGGATCTAGCATGTAAAGCACCTTGTAACTGTTTTGAAATGTATTGCCATTATCATTATTATAAATGTGTAAACCATTTCATCACAATCCATCCAATAACTGTTGAGATATTTTGGTCCAGGCGTCACCACCACAGTCTCAGAACTTCATTTTAAACTTTAGCGGAGAGACAAAAGTTTCAAAAGACACTAAATTTGGGGAAAATGTGCAGAAAGCATCTCAAATATTTAACTGTTTACTTTTTAGTTGATGTTGATGAAGAGCAGATGGGTGATAAGACAAACTCAGCTGGTTTGATTTTTCTGTTACCTTCTCCTTCTCACCTGCAGGTGGCGCCAGCACGCAGGACAGTCAGCAGCAGGGAGGTCAAGGACATAAAACCAACACACCCAGTTCATTAAGACTCCAGGAACAGATTTGACCTCTTCACGTGTATAATAAAATACGTTTTATGTAGATCTAAATAAAGACCACGTCACATGAAGCAGGAGGCCTACACACAGAGGTGGAAAATAAAATGTTAAAGAACTTTACGTCTTCTGCACTACACTTTCTCCACCATTAGTACTTTTTTCTTTGACAGTCAGACAAATGTAGATGAAGAAGAGCAGAAGTGCAGCAGAAAATAGAAATACTCAGGTACTTTGAATTTAAACTTCAAGGTCCAATGTGAAGGATTTAGTGGCGTCTGCTGGTAGAAATGGAATATAATATTCATAACTGTATCTTCATTAGTGCATGATCACCTTAAAATAAGAATTGCGTTTTTGTTATCAGCTGTTTATGTCTACATCAAGTGCAGGTTCTGACAAATGCAACTCGTCCTCACTGTGACCTCGTCACGTGTCCACGTTTGGTCATGGACTGTCCACGTCCACATATGGCGTCCAAGGTACCCTGGGTGTGTTGGTTGTTGACGTTCTGGGACACTGTGTCAACTTCAGCCTGTTACATGCATTGTCTGTTTTCAAAATACACTTCTGTTTTCACAGGAAATGTACAGTTTGATACAGTCTCTTTCAAAAATAAAAGCACTGTGTCAGTAAAACACTGTGAATTGACTTTTTTTTCCTTCAACAACAAACACATGGTTGGGTTTAGGAAAAAAGAACAGGGTTTGGTCAAAATGACCACAAACAGATGCAGATCCTGAGTGAAAGTCAGTGGCTGTTCAACCCATCCACTGCCCCTCCCACCAGGACGTTCACTCCCTTAACTTTCATTATTTCGCGCCATGTATCTCCCGACACTGTCAGGTGCTGTCAAACACTAATGATGACTGGCTGCGTCTCTTGCCGACGTGAAATGACGGCTTTTTCCATCTGTGTCTAACACCGGAGGTCACTGAGCAAGCGCTGGTTTTAGACAACTTCAGAGTGAGACCACGTTGGCAAATCAAACACTGGAAAATGAAAAACAAAGGAAAATGTGTCAGTGCTACTTTTGGGGAAACCAAACCTCTGCCCTGATTGAAGCATCTAGGGCTCAACTCACTTCATACAGGTGCTGAAGGTCATTGAGGGAAGCCCCTGTTTTTAAAGCTCCAGTGTGTAGGGTTTAGGGGGATATATTGGCAGAGATGGAATACAATAAGTATGTTTTCTTTCGTGTATAATCACCTGACATTAAGAATTGTGCAGCTCCTGATCCATGGAGATCATCATGTTGCTCTGCCATGTCTCTACAGCAGCCCAGACACTGGCTCCAGAGGGACTTTCGCCTTTTCGTAGCGGCCACCATAGCTGGCAGCCCCTTCATGATGAGCTGCCTGGTAAAAACACTGATTATTTAAAGTGAATCCTTCATTCAGGATTTTAAGTTGTCAGAGAAAAAAGCATATCACAGATTAGCAGGTGCTGAGTTAGCGTCCTGTGTCCGACATGCCAAACAAGGTTAGAGAAACACTGATTTTTAACTGTTTTATAGGGGTTTTTTTACCAGTTTAACTCACCTGGTCTGTTTGTATAGAAGAGGAGGAGACCTCTATGGATCATGGATCATAGTAAAAAAAACCTCCTGAATAATGCTCCATGATGGCGCCCCAGTGCGTGATTTCAGACAGCATGGAAGCAATACAGATTATTAAGATTATTATTGGGCAGTTTTTGTCTCTTATGACAGTACAGCTGAAAAGACGCAGGAAATGTGGAAGAGAAAGCAGCAAAGGGCTGCAAGTTAGAATCAAACACGGGCCGCTGCAAAGAGCTCAGTCTGCATGAGACGAACACTCCTCCAGGTGAGCCAGAGGTTGCCCCGCAGTGAAGGAATTCTAACCAGGAGAAGTTTCAGCTGGTTGCAGTCTGCAATTCTCAGAGCAAGATGCCACTAAATCTCCCTAAATCTGGGTAGGACATACTAGCAACGTACTAAACTGGTTTAATTGCTACTTAATGGATAGGGACTACTTTGTATCTATATAATTACACATCTGAGCGTGTAAAAATGACATGCAGAGTTCCCCAAAGCTCCATTCTGGGACCTCTTCTGTTTGACATCTACAAACTTCCATTGGCTCAGATTATGGAAAACAACAAAATATGTTAGTCATGTAGATGACACTCAAATTAACATAACCACGTCACCATGTGGTCCGATTCAAGCTCTGACTGAGTGCATTGAGCAAATTAACCACTGGATGTGCCACAATTTTTTTTTTCAATTAAACAAAAGGCAAAACAGAGGTAACAGATTTTAGAGCCAAGGAGGAACGATCAAAAATCAGCACTTCATGTAAAAACAGAGACCAAGCCAGAGATCTTGGTGTAGTCATGGACTCAGACCCAAATACATCTCTGACCTGCTGCTACAGTAACCTCTCAGGTTGTCTGGGACAGGTCTGGACTAAACATGGAGAAGCATTGTTTTGTTTTAATGCTCCACATATCTGGAACAAACTTAGAGAAAACTGCAGCTCTGCTGTAACTCCCTGTTCTTTTAAATCAGAGTTAAAGACTTTCCTGTCTGCTTTTATTTATTAAATCAAATATTTATTAATTTCTTACACTGCACTGTAACTTTTATATTCAAATACTTTTATTGTTTGAACTGCACCGTAACTTTTACTCCCCTTGGTATATTCTAACTTTAGTTCTTTAATGAATGTGCTTCTTTTGCACTGTATCGTGATGCTTTTGATCTTTTACGTAGAGCACTTTTAACAAATTTGTTGCTGAAATATGTTGTAGAAATAAACTCACCTTGCCTTAAATTTTAAACACTGAACCTTAAAGACTAAAACTGCCAAAGCAGCAGATCGCAGAAACACAAAGAACAGACTCAAGAAAAGAACAAAACATTTTCATTAGTATCACATCCACATCAAAACTTCTCAACTTCTTTAAAAAGAACAAATGTTAATTTCCCCTTTTACAAACAGCATCTGTGTCCTAATACTGTTAATACTGCACTGCTGCCACTGACTGCCACTGGGCGAGAGGGAGGCCTCCTCCAAAAATCCATAAACATTTCTTTGGTCTTAGCCACAGTTATTTGGAGGAAAAACCGGTTACACTGGTGAAAGAAGCAGTTTCAAGCATTTTGTGGCATCCAGCAGTCAGTATTGCAGACTGCAACTGTCTGAAACTTCTTCCATGTGCTGAACTTGGACTCCTGGTCAGGATTCCTTCAGTAGTTGTTGTTGTTGGAGGTTTTTACCAGGAGATAAATTATCTACAGAAGTCTCTTCCTTTTCAAAATAAATGGACCAGGTGATTTAAACTGGAAAAAAAAAAAACCCTGAACAAAGCTGTTTCCAGTTAAAAATCTGGGTTTTTCTGACATTGTAGAGAGGCAAATGCAAAAATATGAAAGGCCCCATCTTGAGTCAGAAATTCCTTTTACACCGCCTGTTCAAGGCAGAGATATCACATCACTTGCAACCCACTGCAGGTTTAAAAGGCAGCTATAGGCAGTTAGCAGCTAAGTGAAAGAAGAAAAGAGCAGCTGAGAATGTCTGCAAACTGGGGAAACAATGAGGTCCAGGAGCTGCTTACCCTCTGAGCAGAGGACAAGATTAGCCGCCATATAACAGGGATGGTTGTTATTGTCATATTATGCCATTGGTATTATTTAGAAAATGCTTCTGATGTGTGTGTTATCGGTCACACTAGACGACAACACTGTTGTGTTACATGTCGTGTCGTAATGCCTCTTTTGTTTCTATGTTGCTGGCGTGCTGTCTAAAATCACACACTAGAGAGAAGAGAAAAGTTGCAGGGACTTCGTAGTCGCTCTACAGTGTGATCTCTGTGTAAAAAGGACCAGTGTTTGTTTTGTCCCTTCTGGGCTGCTGTAGAAACATCCAGGTGCAACATGGCGAGCTCCATAGATCAGGACCTGCTCCCTATGTAGATATGAACGGCTCATTCTAAGGTGACAAAAACACAACGATTCTTATTTCCTGGTGATTATACACGAAAGAAAACTTATTATATTATATTTAATTTCAGTATCTCCACATAAATCCTTCTCACTGAAATTTGAGGTCTTCTGTATAAAACTGGGGGTATTGTGTCCTGAGGGTGGCACTAAAAGGAAAGATCAGGACTCATCAGGAGTCCTGGCTCGGTGTGACACTGACTCTGCTCTCCAGCCTCCTGGTCCTGCTCATCAGGGGGCGTGGTCACTTTGATGAGTGGGCGGAGTCAATGGGAGTAAATCCAGCCTCCTGTCTGTGAGCTGCAGAATAAAACCTGCTGTCAGGCTGCTGGATGTTTCTATGACAGTCTCAGGTCCAGGCTGCACACAGATCTACATTTTAATTCATTTTAATTCATCTCAGAGTTTCCAGCATGTCGGCTCCCGAGAGGCTGCAGGAGATTTTTAACAACAGCACTGAGAAAAACACCACCGGAGCAAAAGACTGGACTGAGGTGAGAAATGCTCATCAATTTATTACTGCTTTAACTGAGTAAAGAACCTGTAGTATTACAAAAAGCAAAATACTTTTTCTCCCTTATAAGTAAAAGCACTTAAGTATTATCAACTAACTATAGAAGAAGTGCTCAGATCTTTTACTTTTTATGAAAGTATTAGCATCAACATACAGTATGTACTCATTATGCAGAGTGGCTCATATTGATGTATTCATGTGTTCATCACTTTAAAGTAGCAGCTTGCAAATGAGGAGCTCATTTTAATAACGTCATACACTGCAGGGTAGTTTCATCTAAAATAATTCGTCATCATGTATCAGTTAATTATGTTGGTATCAATAATCTGAATCTGTAAAGTAACAAAAATAAACACAACAAAGTAAAAAAGACATTTTTATATATTTCTCTTCTCTCTGAGATGTGCAGATGAAGGTTGTGAAGTAGCAGGAAAATAAAAAGTACCTGAGTACTTAAGTAACTGGACTCACTCTCCACGGCTGCTTCACGTATCAACAGTTTAAACCACATTATTCAGCATTATTATGTTATTTATTGTATGTATGTATTATTATTGTTATTATTGATGCACCTGCTGCACATGTTGTTGGTCATGAACTACTTGTAAACACCGATGGGTGGGTTAAACCAGAGGTTCAGACTGGACAGAATAAAAAAAAAACTGACTTTAACACCAAGGACTTGTGACCTCACTTGGACTTGAACATACTTGACACCTTCCCCACAAACCCAAAGATGAAATATATGTTATTAAAAAACGTCATGTCACGTCAAGTCACGTCATGTTAAATTACTTTACGTTACGTCACTTGGTAAAAAGATATCAGAGATGTGTACAAAAACTACACAATGGTAAAAAAACAAAACAAACAAAAAACAAATATGTAGCATTATGCAAACCGTGCAGATCAAAAATTACAGAGGGAAATTAAACAACTTTAAACAAACTTGTTTTCACAAATAAACAAACACTGATTTTTGTAAACTTAATGTGTTGTTACTCTGTTGTTGAAATGGTGTCACATTCGGTGAAGAGCGCATCATGACTTGTTAAAGACTCGAAACTCAAATTTCAAGACTTGGGACTTAACTTGTGACTTGCAAACCACTGACTTGGTTTCACTTCTAGGTTTAAGTGAGGGTCAGGATTATTCAAGAAGGATAAAATAGCATAAAGTGGAAATCCTCAAATACAGAACTATAAATAAATGTACGTGTGTTTTCCTCCGCTGTGAGAGGGAATCACTGAAGGAGAATTAAAGCGTCTTTAGATGTAAATTAAGGAAGTAGGAAGACACGTGTTTGGAAAGTCAAGGACTTCCACTGTTCTCTATAAAGGAGGAGATCTCACTTTAAAATCCTTCTGCTGCTTATAATCATTTTAGCACACACTGGACGCATAAAGCTGCAGCTCGTCCACAGAAGACCACACAAAGTTATTCCTACTTTTACTTAAAGATCTTTATTTCCTCCACCTCTGTGTTAGCTTAAAATCATGTGTGGCCCCTGATTAAACTTGATTTCTCACCTGAGGGGCCAATCCCCAGAGCAGTGACTCACCAGGAAGTATCGTTTCTGACCATTGTAAGAATTGTAAGAAGTCCTAGTTTAGGAGTGAACTATAAAAGATCTCAGAGCAAAAGTGAGGTGATGTCGACCCTGTTGCTAGGTGTGATATTCTTTTAACAGGTGTGATTAGTTGTCAGAGACACGCCCCTTTGTGAGCCCTGATTAAGAAACTCTTATTTAAAGTCCTCCTCCCTACTGCTAATCGTTTTTCACCTTAGGAGCTCTCTTAAGGTCTGAGATGCACTCTGAATCATTTTTATCTTTACAAGGACTTAGTCTTAACTTTAAGGGGAAATTCACATCACAATTCTAAGAATTTTCTTAGAATTCAGTCACTAGGAGCAACTCTTAGTGCGAGGAGGCCCCAGGAGACTCAGAATGTCCAAACAGATGCAAAGGAGCTACAAACATAACATAAAAAAAAGGTGTAAAACAACCACAAAGAGACACAAAACCACAAAATGATGCATATCGACAATGAAAAGAGGCAAATCAAGAAGAAGAGGCTAAACACCTGTGAAGTCTGTGTGTCATGCTCCTGTGTTGTGGTGTCACAGTGATGTCATCAAACTGCTCATCAGCAGCATCACAGCTGTCAGAAAACTCAGAAAGATTCACTTCGTAACGATATGCAAGAGAAAAAGCAACAACATGATGATGTTTGACATTTTTATCAGTTAAAACTGAGTGTTACTCAGCGTGTGAACAGTGATGAGGTGTTTTTCAGCTCAGCTGCAGAAACATTAACATATTAACTGAAGCTGGTTTCAGTCACATCTCATCATACTTCTCTAACCTCGGGGGATTTTATGTCTCGCTGCCTTCTCTATTTTTTGCACTTTCACTCTCAAACATCTGCAGCTCATAGAAACCTGACCTTAAAGGACCAGACTGCCGATTTTCTGATCAACAAATCTCCTGCCACAAATACTCACTACAGCACCAAATGTGGATTAAGCCGCCGCTGGAAATAGTCCCTAACAAAGTCACTGTTTCCTCCCTTTAACCCTGTTGGCCGTGTTGCTGTTGTTAACACTGTCTTGCCACTCACCGCCCTTTCAGCTCAGCCACCTCCATGTTTGCTCGACGCGTCTGAGGCTACAATCTGCCTGTAAACGTCCATGATGGAGGAGAAGCTCCTGGACCAACTGGTGGTTCTCCCCATGATCCAGCCTCTTTTTTAGGGTCTCATGTACCCACACAGATCTCTGTTTATCTGCTGACAGCCTCTCACCCTCAACCAGAGCTACACACACACCCTCTGCCTCAACATGGCAGCAGCTACACACTCATTACTGCAGGATAAATAAACTGTAGATTTGGGCAACTATAGAAACATGGCGATCCGTGTAAACAGCTCATTCTGAGGTGACAGAAAGAAATGCAGCCACTTATTTCCAGGCGATAATGCACTGAAGAAAACATACTCATTATATTCCATTTCTGGCAATATATGCTCCTAAATCCTGCACACTGACCCTTTAACAAAAATGAAAAATAACTGACATGTCCAGCCTCATGATTTGGATCAGCTGTGATGCTACTGACAAACAGACAAATGCACAGACAGCACCAAAAACATGACCTGCTCATGACCTCCTATAATCAAATAACTTCTGAACTTTACTTTTTCTAGTTAGTTAGTTATTTTATTGACCTTGCCGGTCCTCCAACAGTGTGAGACAAGCTTGTAACATAAATAAAGCTCTTTTATGTCCACAAAGAGAGAGTTCAGTTCAGTGGAATCATGTCCATATTTTGCACGGATATCCTTCGTGTGAGGTTGCACCATGTTTTTCATCTTGTATGCCAGTATTACAGCAACATACTTGTTGCTCAGTATGACTCCATCCTCCCATTTCCACTCGCAATCTATGGGACGACAACCGGGATCGTGTAAAAGTTATTCTCAAATGATCTTCAATATAAACGGTGTATAGTGGATGAAGAGATGAGTCTGGGTTGATGGTTTGGTAGGTCTTGTATCTTGTTCCCTCTTTAGTTTATAATCTGTCAATCATCTCTCTGTGACTGCTCTCAATGTAGTTTTGTCTTTGCGTGATCTCAGATAGATACGAGTTCATAACTTGGTTCTCCTTTCTTGTTAACTCGAAAACATAGTATAAAGGGTCATCAAGCATGCCATGACGCTGCTTTACCTTGCCTTGCTTTCCTCTCACTAGGGCTCGCACTGAAAGTAGGCCTGCCTCCAACAGGCAGAGCAGGTTGGGTGTAGCTGACTTTCGTATAGAGAGACTCAACAGACTTCAGGGAAACCTTAAACCAAGCCTAACACACATACAAAATACCTGAAAATGCTGCCTCAAAAGTCTTTAACTTAACACAGAATGGAGCATCGTGTTTAGTCGATAGAAAGATAATTAATTTATTTACATTCCTTCTGGTAATTTTGATTCATCAAATTCCAGATTGACCTCATTTAATCATCGGTTTGTTCATTTAAAAAAAAAAAAAGTGCAGGCTCTCTCCGGTGGTCAGGAAACTATGTATATTTATTTATGTGCTGGGTTCTGACCCTTCACTTCACTTTTCGGTTGTTGTTTATTTATCTGTTTTCTTTCCCGTTCTTTGTAAACTTCCTATCTGAACATCTACATTTAAATACTTCATTGTACTTTACTTCTCCATATTTTAATATCAGACTGTATTTTATTTATTCTTCTAAAGTTCATTTGTTTTCAGTTCCTTTTATTTTGAAACTTCCTCAGCGTGTTGTTTGTGCTCTAAACTGACTCTGCCTGTGAGTCAGTGTGAATGACACTGATCTGACGTCTGCTGTCTGCAGGTGTATGAAGCCGTCAGGTGGATCCAGCTCGTCATGGCTCTGCTCAGGTCAGTGAGGTCATCACTTACTGGTTTATCCCCTGATGGTTAAACTGGTTTACTGCAAAGCATTAAAGTAACGCGTCTGATTCGTGACTGACGCACAGTCCTGCAGCACTGTTCCTTATTTACACAGTCAGATTGTTTTTAAAATTATTTCTGAAAAGATTTTAATTTAATGTATTTCAGACTCTTCAGCACATTAAGCGTTCATTTCTGCTTCAATGACACATTTAAAGGAGGTTAAAGGTCAAAGGTCATTGCACTCAGACAACAGAAGCAGAAGTTCCAGTCAGCATGAAATAATCTGATTAGAGCTCATTGTTTCATTGGGAGACATTTTGAGAAGCAGCATGACATTTGTTATCAGATATAAAAGTTTATTGAGGATAAATGTTACATGTTTTTAACGGCAGTCTGTGATCGTGTTTCCAGTGTTCTGGGTTCAGGCTCCATCATCGTCTGTCTGATGTTACAGAGACTCAGCCGCACGCCCGAGGTCAGTCTCCGTGTTTTGTTTGACACATTTCTGCTCGCTGCAGCTGCAGTTTGCACGGCCTCAGACATGAGTTGATATGACGTGGGACTTCTGAAATGATGTTCAGAATCATCTCAAAGCCTGTAGCTACATGTTTGTGACCCTTTGTAAAGCTATAGTTTATGAGTGCGTGGAAAAGTTTAAGTACAAATTCATTCCCCAATTCCCCACCACCTCTCCTAAACATTATCGTCTTTTGTATTGAGATGTATTTCATTATGTAACCAGTGCAACTGTGTGTGTCTGTGTGTGTGTGTGTGTGTGTGTGTGTGTGTGTGTGTGTGTGTATATGCAGCTGCAGCCTCTGTTCCTGCTCAGTGTGTCCGACCTGCTGCTCGCTCTGTGCTGGCTGACCGGAGCCTCTCTGTTCTCTCAGCGTTGCAGCAGCATGAACACATACTGCTACCACCTGCACACTGTGGAGCAGGTAATACGACACGACACGACACGACACGACACAACACAACACGACTTGACACAACACTAGACTACACTACACTAGGTCTGTTGTTGTTAAAAACACATCAGTGAGCTGCACTGTGTCACTGATTGTTCCTTAACACCATGAACACACACATTGTAGTTTATTGTGACTCAATCCCATACACATCATTCCAATGTGGATGGATCCACTGCTGAAAATAGTCCCCAACAAAGTCACTAATTCCTCCTGTTTGTGATTAAAAACTAAAGAAAAGCTGTAGGTGTAAACTGTAAATGAAATGATGTTTTGCTGCCTCTCACAGCAGCTGGAGTCTTTTAAGGTGAAACGTTAACTTGTAATGTTACTCAATGCATGAGTTGATGACGTGAATCCATCAGCACACCTTAAATTTCACTGTGACAACTTTGACCATCACTTTAGTTTTTATATGACACACACTTTTAGTAATGACTTTAAAAACATAGATTAATTTGGAGCGGATTATGTGAAGGTCATATATTCTAATCCTCACTTCCTGTGGGCTACAGCAACACTAAACCCCTGAGCTTGCCTGAGAAGGACTAAATGCACAAAGCTGCTATTTTTAAATATCCCATGGAGAGAGACTCTCACTGCAGCCTGTTCTATTTTGTTCTGAAAATGTGGGCGTGCAGCCTCGTTCTGTGGACGATAAACCAGGTACAGACTTCCATCTGTGTCACCGCTGATGAGGAAATACAGCGAGTGCTGGACGGAGCAGTGAGTGACAACAACCCCGCCCACATTTAAGAGACTGTCTGAACACACCAAGGGTCTAGGTACCATGTCTGAAGGCTCACTGCTGGTTCCAAAGGTGCTCTGAAAGGGTTTGGTGGAAACTGGACTTATGATCCATTTCGGTCGTGTCTGTGAGCTTTCAGAAAACGTGTACAAATATGGCCTAAGAAATAGTACGGACAGAAGGTTCTGTCTATCTCCGTCTCCATGTGTGATGCTAAGCATAAATGAGCCCTTTAGCATTGACAGGCTAGAGCACATGAGAGAAGACCCAGAGAGTTATCTTAAGTCCGTCCTGCTTTCAGCTAAGGGCCCTTGGCCTAAAAGATGCTGAAGAACGCTGAGTCTGAACACAAAATTTGTTGATAACAAAAATATGGAATAACAGCAGACTGATATTTATACATTCTACCATATTTGGACTCATTTTAATAATTTCACCTGAGAGATTTCTCTGTTTTGTCTGAGCTCCCCTCACTGCTGTAAAATGCACACAGCCTTGGGGAGTCTCTTATCAGCTGATTTAGTGACAGATACTTCATATTTAATCAGGAAAAACTTCTCATGCGAAACCAGGCAGCAGGTCAGTGCAGGGCAGGCAGAGTTTTCTGATCTTTTAGGGGGAAATTTAGGTACCTTTTCACCGGTGTTGAAAAATATCATGGGATTTCCTTCCTCTCGTCACAAACAAAAACGTATTTCCTTAAAAAACAAGCAAAATAAGGAAGCCTCATATGAAGCTGGCCGTGCATCCTCCCGAAACACAGAGACAATTTGAAACTGGAAAATCTCAACTTCCTCCTGAGAGATGCAAAGTATCAAAACTCCCAGTGAAACAACCTGCATTATCAACCACACCTTACCTCCACCTACCAGCAGCGGTGGACCAAACAGTCAGGTTCTTAACTAAAACCACACTGTGGAAAAACTCCACTACATGTAAAAGTCCTGCATTCAAAACCTCACTTAAATAAAAGGATGTAAGTATGATCAGCAAAGAGAGGAAGTATAAAGTAACAATTAAATACCATGCACTGTTCCCACAGGAGGAGTGTGTCACATGGCTTCAGGAAGTAAGTTCCTCAGTGAGCTCAAACAGAAACAGTTTAACTGACTTTAAAACACGTCACAGCACATTTAACATCGTCTCACACAAACAGCTTCCTCCAAACAAATACCATAAAACATACTTACAGACTCTGACAGACTGGAAAACACACAAACACACGAGCTGTCGGTCAAACAGCTGCAGCCATCTTTCAGAATTTGAATTTGGTCCCTCCCACCAGCTCAGTGATTGGAGGATGGGTGTGTCAGTCAGCCTCAGTGGCCACCAGGTGAACTGCAGCTGAATAAAACACTGACTTCACTTTGTAGAGGAGCTGAACTTTAAATGACCACTGAGGATTCAGAGAATGTACATTCTCATACTGGGAACACTGGGTGACAAAACCAGGATGGTGCTGGGGTTCATAGTTTATTCAGTCAACTACTGACCTGTTATTTCATGATCATGATTTAATCAAAGTTGTTATCGCCTTGTTTTCTACAATCAGCATGTGTCCCATATGGTCTAGCGGTCAGGATTCCTGGTTTTCACCCAGGCGGCCCGGGTTCAACTCCCGGTATGGGAACAAGTTTATGAATACGCACTCATGATTTCCAAGTGTAAGTCTAGGATATCAAGATTTGGATAGAGTACTACATTCAGTAACTGATATATACAGTGCAAAGGTCTGTAATCACCTGTTCAGCCCTAAAACCTGGACCAGACTAACTTTAAACCAGACCACATGGGTAATAAAGGCAGGAGAAGATGGTTACCACAAAATGATCCCATCAAAGTACCACTTTTAAGAGTTATTTGTTTCAGCTCAAGTGTAATTTGTGCGTCCATGATAAGCAGTCGTCCAGTTTGTCTTCACATTCACCAAGAAGAAGAATTAGCCTGACTTTGCAAAGATTTCAAGTTGTGTATCAGCCCGTTTGTGTTACAACACATTCATCCTTTTCATCAGTGGTTTTAATTTAACTGAATGTACATGTCACTGTCAGTTTCCTGGTTTTCGGCTCCTGGTTTATTAAATCAGTTTATCCAAATCTATTTATGATGGCACTGAGTCTGTGTATAATATACACCTGTTGCTGATGGTCCAAGTATAGAAATCCTGCGATGACGCATAATCAACAATGTGCCTGTTCCCATACCGGGAGTTGAACCCGGGCCGCCTGGGTGAAAACCAGGAATCCTGACCGCTAGACCATATGGGACTTGTTGTCACTCACTGCTCCGTCCAGCACTCGCTGTATTTCCTCATCAGCGGTGACACAGATGGAAGTCTGCACCTGGTTTATCGTCCACAGAACAAGGCACATTTACACATTTACAGGAATTACCTTGTGGTGACCATCTCGTCCTGTCTTTTATTCCATATGGTCTAATGGTCAGGATTCGACCTCCAGTTTGGGAAATTACCCGTTGGACCAGTTAATCATGACATTTAGTTGTTTAAATACAACTGGACACATGTTAATTAGCATATATTAATGTAAATATCAAACACAGTTTGATATATTTTAAGATATTGAATGCAGTCGATTGAATGGGCTTCATCCAAATATGGAAACCCTCTAACTGAATACATCATCCCAAATGTATATGGCTACCACAAAAACAGTTGGAAGGTTCTACTCCCAGTATGGTGATTTACGTTTTCCAAATCTATTAACTAAGACACTGAGTTGATGCATCTTAATTTATTAACTACTGATTAAATCTGGCACTCCAGGTTGGGAGAGAGTTACAACCCCAACAGAGGGAGTTCAAGTATCTCAGGGTCTTGTTCACAGTGAGGGTAGAATGGAGCATGAGATGGATCAGAAGTTTGCTGCAGAGTCTACAGTGATGCGGACGCTGCACCAGACTGTCGTGGTGAAGAGGGAGCTGAGCCAGAAGGCAAAGCTTTCGATATACTGGTCCATCTACATCCCAACCCTCACCTGTGGTCATGAGCTCTGGGTAGTGACTGAAAGAATGAGGTCACAGATACAAGCGTGTGAAATGAGTTTCCTCTGTAGGGTGTCTGGGCTCAGCCTTAGAGATAGAGGGAGGAGTCAGACATCTGGAGGGAGCTCGGAGTAGAGCCGCTGCTCCTTCATGTTGAGGTGGTTCAACATCTGGTCAGGATCCTCCTGGGCGCCTCCTGTTAGAGGAGTTCTGGGCACGTCCCACTGGTAGGAGGCCCCGGGGCAGAGCCAGAACACACTGGAGGGATTATATATCTCATCTGGTCTGGGAAAACCTGGGGGTCCCTCAGGAGGAGCTGGAAAGTGTTGCAGGGAAGAGGGACGTCTGGAATACTTTGTTGCCCCCTGCGACATGGCTTTCTTGAAAAAGGGGGTGAAATTCTGCACTTAATCACATATCGACAAAGAAATCATACTGGGAGTTGAACCCAGGCTGCCTGGATGAAAATCAGGAATCCTGAGGAATCATGGGAGCTTGTTTGGTAATCTGAGAGCAGTTTTTATCTGCTGCTGATTGCCTCCAACATTCTGTTGAATTAAGATTACTGACCATTCTGTTGGTGTTATTATTCTGTGTGAACCACCTCTTGTCTTTGTGTCCGGTATGATTCAGCGATCAGGAGTCCTTGAATGATTCCACGTGTATTAACCAAGACGCTGAGCTGTTAAAACAGGTGCTGATGGGACTTTAAATGTCTTCTATTGAAATAAATGGCCCCTGAACTTTTTGAAGAGATCCTGTCCTGGTATTTTGGGCAGTTTGTCCCCGATGACCCCGTCCAGAACTGATCCTGAATTGGGTCAGTCTGGGATGAAGTAGAGCAGCAGAACCAGGACAGATCACAGACCGGATGAAAACAGAAGAAAACGCCACAACACATTCCTGACCTACATGTATTGTTCAGACGCATCGAGCCTCGGGTCAGCTGCTGATCTTTTTGCTTGATCCTTCCACTGACGGATGTTTACTGTTCACAGAGTGTGAGTGTGAAGGACACGAGTGTTTTTTGCACACAAACAGGCTTCATGTGAAAAGCAATTATGGTTGTACTGTGTTTCTGTTCTGTCAGGCTCTCTACATGGCCTCCTTCTTCTACACACTCAACTATGTGTTTGACCTCTACACCGGGATCAGAGAGAAGTTCTATAGCTGCATGAACGGATTCATACAGGTACACAAAAAACATCATTACACAACAAAGTCCGGGGGGTTTGTATCTGGATATATTCACTCAAATACTGTACAAATTCATGGCACCTCTATCTGAGCCGCCAACAGCACCATTAACAGCTGTTAGCGCTGTTAGCGGCACTGTGTTGCGAGGAGAGGGATGAGGTGTGTGAGGTTGAGCCATTTGTCAGTTGTCAAAAGACACGATGTGATTGGTTTGTTTCGATTTACGCCCCAACAGTCCTATGTTGTAAACACAGCCAGCATGGTGAGGATGAGGAAGGGGTTTGTCAACTCGCGTCACGTGTGTCTGTGTAGGAGCCTGAATGAATACTCCATGAAGTATCGGATGACATGGTTTCATCAATGTTATCATAGCTTTTTGGTCCACAGCAGCTACCGTTCTTGCAATACGCGTTTGAAACAGTGAGGCGCTAGAGTGCGCCATCTGTTTGAATGCAATATATGATCTCAACACTAGATGGGAGGACTTCCTACACAGTGCCCGTTTAATTATCAGAGACGTCACGTGAAAGAAGTGAACATTATTTAAAATTGAGATGAGCGAGACGTGATGCTGCTCTGCAGGGCGCTCAATTAACATGTGGCTGCAGTTGAAGAGGGAGGGGCAGGCTTGACACAAATGCTATCAGGCAAACAAAACACTTTTAACTGAGAATTGATGCCATGGGCCAAATTTAAAAACTGAAATATAAAATTACTAAAAGAAATAGAAAACACGCCTTGCAAAAAGGGCACTTTTCTAATCAGAGGTCTAAAGTGCAGGTGCTGGAGGGCCACCTGGGGTCTATCTGTGCAGGTGTCCGCATCACAGCATCAGTCTTTTTATTTCACTCTCTGCTAGAAGGAAAATTAGCAAGTTTCCCAAAATGTCAAACTATTCCTTTAATGCCCAGATGCAGAAGCTGTCAAAAAAAAAATCGTTTCTCATCTTTTTGTCCAGGTTTCCAACAGAGTGAGCACTGCCGGTAAAATCACTGCGCTGCTTTCAGGGTGAGAAGCTGTTCAGTAACTCTGACGTGTGATGTTCATGTTCCAACCTGGTTCCAGTTTAATTACATTTAACTTATGTTCTGACAGTGATTTAAAATGTATTTGATCTGGTCCTGCTGTGTTTGCAGTCTGATTCCTGTGCTGCTGATGACACCTGTCTTTATACTGGGAGGCATCAACCACTGTCAAACCAACTTCAGCCAGCCCTACAGGTGAGGAGAAAAAATGCAAAGGTCCACACACTCGTGAAAATGTGTGTAATGTTTGCAGGTTTTTTTTTGTTTTCTTTATTTTGACCCTTGCTGTGCACCATACCACACCAGGTGTCTGCTGATGCACACCGGAGCGCTGTTTCTTACCTCAGAGCACCAGCTGTCAATGGGAATCTGCAGAGGGCTGCACTCCTTCCGCATCGCCATCTTCCTCGCCACCTTCCTCCTCACACTTCTCAGCATCACAGTGAGTGACGTCACGGGATATGAAACGACGCAATGTCGAATCAAAACAGCAAAAATGTAAACGAACACCACAACGTGTCTGTGTGTAAACCTCCCCTCCTGCTCCAGGTGCTCGTGGTTAAAGCCCGTCGCATTTACAGGCGGGTTGTGACGGCAAATGGTTACCTAGGCAACCAGCAGCGGGCCTCCTTCCGTGTGATGGATCGGCGGATGCTCCTGTACCCGCTGGTCTTTGTCCTCTGTTGGGGTCCAGGTTTGTGTCTTTGTCCTAATTCAGATCACCATGGTTACTCAAGAGATGAGACATTGTCCTGAATGATGTGAGCAGGGTTTGAATCGGTACCTGTGTTTTTTCCTCAGCGGTGGGTCTGGCCTTTCTTCGGGTGGTGAAGCCCTCAGCAGGTCAGGGCGAGGCCTGGGTCGCCCTCTACATATGTCAGGTCAGTCTGCAGCAGGACTTTGGGCCTGTGGTCCTTTATCACCCTGTGTAGACGTGTCAAAACAGTTCTGAGATCTGAACATCAGAAAAAGTCTGCACACTAATATTTAAGAGACGAGCACGGACAGTTTCTCTTTGTATCTTTATGTGGTGGTTTTGTGTCTCTTTGGGCCCTGAGCCGACAGTCAAATGCACAGGAACAGAGAGATGATACAGTTTCAGTGACGTGAATGTGTCTTCTGTCCTCAGGCTTTCACCTCGGCCTCTCAGGGTTTCCTCAACTGTCTGGTCTACGGATGGACTCGTGCACGTCTCCGGCAAGCTGGCAAGATGGTTTTATCTCGAGACGCTGACACTCAGACACCTCTGCTGAGATCTCAGAGGAACAGAGGCTACCAAACACTCCACACTGGCTGAAAGACGCAGGGGAGAAGTGACACTGAAACTGAAAGTGAAACCGAGCAGGTGCAGCAAAGACTCAAGCGATATGTCTGAACTTTCAGTTTCACTGACGGGGGAAAACACCACGGCTGAACGTCTGCAGGGGACAAAGACTTTCACCTCTAATCCTGAACCACTGACGTGAGAAAAAAGGGAAGAAGAAGAAGCAGGGGGACTTTACGTTGAGAAATACAAAGACAAAGAAAACAGGATTTGAGAGGGATGTGGCTGCATTGACTCTGAACTGACAGACCTCACAGGTGGTTTGTTTTAACATCACTTTCCAGGTCACATGACTCCTGTGGGTCAGTGTCTGGAGGTCCATTTAGCAGGTTATTCATCAGAAGCTGAGCTGAAAAGGACAAAAAGAAAATATATTTTATATTTCTAATGCATTAGAGGTAGAAAGTGATTTTACAGTTTACATGAACCAGAGAAAAGAAGCACTTCATTTTTTTTAATATTCAAAGGCCACTAAACTTTCAGATTAATATTAAGACAAAAAGTGCATTGAATATGTGGTTGTGTCAAGTTTGATACTACTGTTGAAGCCCAGTGCTGCTCTTATCCTGCAGGTTACATAAAGGGATTTAGGGCCTGAGTTTAAACAAAGAAAGCTGGTTTATACATTTTGTGATAATTGAAGCAACCTGAATGTTTTTTTATAGGATGCTTGGTAGTGATTAAAGCTGGGTGTATGGTTTTATTTTGGTGTCAATGGGTAAAAGTCCCATAATAAACTTTGAGCTTATTGTAATTCAAAAGGTCTGAGAGAAAACTAGACTTCTGCTCCTCCTCTTGGCTCTGTTTTCAGGCTTAAGGAAGTCTAGCTGCGATGGGAGACTCCAAAATCACAATCAGAGAGGTGGTGTTCCTGCAGGTTGTTCTGCAGATACAGATGTGCGTGCACGTCCCTTCAGATGGTTAAAGTCTGAATCAATGATGTGGAGAAAGTTGTTATTCCATTTGGCTTCAACTGCCTCCACTGCAAAGGAACCCAAAAAAGGAAGATGAACTTATCAGAAAGAGTCTGAAAGGAAATCTGACAATAAATGAAATAAATTTCATGTCAATCCGGGTGAAGCGTTTCGGAGATGGAGAGAAAATGTTGCTTATAGTTTAGCCTTTTACTAAATGGAGCCAAAAGCTCATGACTCTAGTTTCAAGTTCACAGTGTGTCCTCCGCCTCACTACAGACCACCTAACCAGGAGGAGAGTGGGCAGCAGCTCCAGAGATGGAGCCCCGTCAGCAGCAATCAATCACAGCAATCTGAATCAAGCCAGGCGACCAGACAGCCCGACTCACCGCAGAATCAGCAAACTTTCTGTTACTGCTGTTACACAGACACACCAAGCCGAAATCAAAGAACTAGCAGCCACAAAATCCAACTGTTACGTTGCCTCACATCACCTGTACCTCAGCCAACAACAAACCACCACGTATGTTCTGCAATTGCGTACGAGGTAATAGCTCTCCACACCAGCAGGCAGCGGTCATTTGTTTTCCTTATTAACAGTGAAACCGGAAGACTAACAGGACGGATCAAAGACGCCAGTTAGCACATTAACAACATAACTTAATGTTTATAGAACAGAGCATATTTACCATGAAATGTTTCTGATATAGAGCTCAGTGGCTAAAAACATAATCATACCTAATACAACAAGTTTGTTTTGGTCCCACTCCCTCTTGACTTAAGCGGTTTGTTTACTCTCCTCACTTACGTTTCTCTTCTCGTGTGCTGAGCTGAACTGACAACCAGAAGGATTTCATTCAACATGCTGAATTGGCTGACAGAAAGCCGACAAGGGACGTACTGCAAAGACAAGGGCAACAGATGCTCACCGATGGCCCGAAATTGACCAACGGTTGATCGTTGGCTTGGTGTGTCAGAGTCTTTAGACCTGGCACTGTTGCTGGCCGCCAGCCCGCTGTGATACCCAGCGCTGAGGGATTTTTGCTGGGTGAATTTGAGCCGCTAAAGCCGCCAACCAAAGGTCTGTCTCTGGAGCTGCTGCAGGGGACCACATCTGGTGGGAGGGGCTTAGGACAGAGCTGCAGGATGAGAGTCAATTTTAAAATTCTGCCATTGTTTTGCATTTCACAGATTTGTGGTCACCAAGCTTTACGTTTGTCTTTTCTGTCAGTACTGGCTGTTACTTTTGTCATGTTGGTTGAAGCTCTGCATGATTTCTGCTTCCCAAAGATTTAAAAGTGTTGTAAGGCAGAAACATTTTGTACAGTTTTTTGACTCAGCACCTGAAGAAGATTCATAGTACGTGTGTTTTGCACACTGATTGGTTGAAGCTCTGCAGTCACGCTGCTGAATGGACTCAACGTTTACATTCTGAGCTGTTTGTTTCCTTTTGTTTGGTAAAATTATAATGAAAGTGTCTTCAGTTATGAAAATCATTTTTGTGTGTGACTGATTTCAGTAAAGCAGAGACAGCAGTTCTGTTGTGACTTGACACGGTGAATGAAAGGAGCCTTCAACCGTCAGAATCTACAGAAATGACGAGGATGTGTTTTCCCTCTTGGTTGACGCCCTGCGTTGCTGTGCAGGAATACAGTGAGGCCATCACACCACATGATCACTGCTTCCCTCACAGAGACGCTGGCACTTGACGCACGAGCCTGACCTCACTCATTATGTGATGCGGTGTCCAGAGGGGGGGCTGCTGTGGGCATTTCGCCAGAATCTGCAGGAGAACAATGAATTTCCTCTTCAATCAGAGCTCAGCTTAACTGAAATACTGAAGCTGATAATGTCACTGCAGGAAGCCGTCCGTGCAGATCAATCAAAACTTAAATCAGTGAAATGTCAACCTTTTGTGTGTGGTCTCTGAAAAACAGAAAACTATTCATTCAAATGAACCTCGATTAACATCAGATATCAAGATACTGTGGAAGGTACAAAACATCCAGTGATAATAACAAAGTGCAGCAACTGTACTAAAAGTTTTACAGAACGATTAATAACTTTCTAAAATACATTTTAATTGTACATTTCTGTCTGAAGCCACTCTTGTTAGAGTTTTAGGCTGCTTTCTTCTGTCTGTTGCTCGTACTTTCATGTTTCAGTTCATCATATAAAAACAGAAGAAGCAAGTCATACTGCTGCAGGGTGTGTTCATGCCAACCACCACTTGAGTCTCTGATACCTTTTACCAGACAACACTACAAACTGAAGCCGACACTGTCGGACTGTAAAGTGCACAATGAATTTTATTTTTATTTCACCAGATAAAAGACCCATTGAGATCAAGACCTCTTTCACAAGAGTGACCTGGCCAAGAAAGGCAGCAGCACACGTCATAATAAATACTACAAATGTAAAGACAGATAAAAAGATACAAACATTGAAATATAGAGATCTAAACAATTTGACAAATAAAGTGCAGGAGTTATGGTTTCAGTAACAGCTTAAGAACAAAAGCACTGTTTGATAGATTCCCGTTCAAACACAAACACAAACTTAAGTTGTTCAGACTGAAGAACTAAAGGTGCATCTTAGCAGATATATAATGGTGGATCATGGGTAACTGATTGAGCCTATCAGGCATAGGCCCCCTACGCTGGGCAGGCCTTAGGCTATGTTTAAACTGTTTATTTGTTCTTGGAAAGTCAATAAAATTACCAAAGAAAAGCAAAACAACCACAAACACACACAAAATAACTACAGAGAGACTCAAATGACAAATGAGGGCTCATTTTCACTATGTTACCGATTTGTTCAGTTCCGCCATTTTTTAAATGTCTTCGTTATCTCCTATGGTCATATCTCACTTGATCTACACTACACTGCCTCCATAATCTCCAGTGGTACTGTTACATTTTGTCTGCATCCAAACAGAAGGCTCCGTCCTTGTCCGCATAGGTATCATCATTCCACTGCACTCAGGCAGAACTACACCAACAAAACAACAAGAAAGAGACTCAAATGGCAACTAAGAGCTGCAAAACAACCACACAATGATTTAAAACGACTACAAAGATGCACAAACAACAAAACTTAAAATGACCACTAAGACATACAAACGACCATAAGAGTTGCAAAACATCTACAAAGACGCACAAACAATCAATCAATTCAGTTCTATCAATTTTATTTATAAAGGCAAATCACAATTTGCCTCAGAGGGCTTTACAGCATACGACATCCCTCTGTCCTTTGGCCCCTCGCAGCAGATACAAAACATAGGTGATAGAAAATGACAGCAAAGATGCACAAACAATGAGACAAAAAAACGACAAAGATGCACAAACAACGAAATGAAAAAACATCTACAAAGATGCACAAACAAGACTTAAAATGACTGCAAAGACACAAACAACCACAAAAAGGTGCAAAACAACTGCAAAGATGCACAAACAACGTGATGTAAAAGGATGATAAAGATGCAGAACAAAACAAGACATAAAACGACTACAAAGACACACAAATAACCACATAGACACAAAATTACAAAGATGCACAAATGACCATAAGGAGATGCAAAACATCTATAAAGATGCACAGGCAAGGAGGCACAGAATGACGACAAAGACACACAAACAACCACAAAGACACAAAAACGAGATGTAGAACGCCTGCAAAAAAATAAGACAAATGATGCTGAGCTGTTTGTCGTCCCTTAACGTCCCCCTACAGTTACGTCAGCTGCTCACCACAGCGACTGAACACAGGGTGAAACAGTCGGGTTCCAAAGTTCCCATCTGATGGAAGGATGCAGCCATAAAAACACAGTGGAGTTTGAATGTTTAAATTCATGTGACATCACAGAGCTTCAGTGAACAGCTGATCAGCTCCATACAGAGACTGTGCTGTTTGTTTTTTCTTGAAAGAGTTTCTCCAGAATCACAGACTTCACCTTTGTGGGAGAAATCTAATTGGACTGAAGAGTTACAGAGGCTAAACACTCAGCATTTAACATATTTGATCAGTTGTGTTTAAACAATGAGTCCACTGAATTCTTGTAATTAAAGAAATCCCAGCTGACTCAGCATGTCTGACCAGTTAAACCAGTGAGTTAATATTTAAGGATTCACCTCACGTGGAGAAACACTGAGCTCAGCTCAGTCACAAAACTCATGTGAATTACGTAACCTTTGCGTAACATGTAGCACGTTTTGCAGGGAAACATCACAGTGTGGTGACATAATCTCTGTCAGCGTGTCATCACAACTGATTACACACCTACAGCCGACCGTCTGTTCTTGTGCACAAACACTCCTGATCCGAGGTGAATGAAGCTTGACGTCACAACAGAAACAAAACCTACAAAGAAGAAGAACGAACAGCAGCAGGGTGAGAGTGGGGTCTTTGTTCTCTGGCAGGTCACTTGGCAAACATCCTGCAGAGATGATCAGTCAGAGACGAGGCAGAGAAGCAGAAGAGATCTTATTATTATTGATTACGGTCAGATGAAGCAGGAAACAAAAACTCACTGAAGGAAAAAGTATACCATGTCATACAGTGGGGGTATATTGTAGGTGGACCATCTTGTTATAATACAGTATCTTTGGTCATTCCATGGAATCGGTGCCCTTTAGTGCCCCCAAAAAAAAGCTTCAAATAATTTATAAATATGTAATTTTAAAAATATAACTTTGCTGTGTCTTTTGCCTGTAATATAACATAAAATTAAAATAAATTACATAATATTTTAATATATAAAACAACTTTATACAGATGAGAGTGAGGTTTTTGGCCTGTCCCTTGCTGTAATAGTTTTACTTCAGCAGGACTTTCAATTTGTAAAATGTATTGTTTTATGTGTGAACTTAAAATATATGTACATTTATCTATTTATCCCCTGTAAAATAATGGAACTTTCCAGAAATGCCATCATTTACAGGACGTTGCATCGTCATTTAAACTGGATGTCAGCACCTCAAAGACTTGATGTACTATTTTTGATGTTTTACAATATTTGACGAGGGGGGACAACCATACCGTGTCAGTCCTGTTATCACTTTTCAACATATAAATCAAAATAATTTCAAATTTCTCACAATATAATCAAAATCTACAAGTAATAACCTTTCAAAGTACACAACATGTGCTTTGAGATTAAAAGGGTCATCCCTGTTAGTTTTTTTTAGTGCAACAGGGGTGACATAGATCAGGGTTTAGCCTAGTTTCCCTGTCTTTAAAGGTCAGCTTAATAAAATTAAGACTTTGTGTATATATTATTAATCTTTACCCATATCATTTACTGAGGCTAGCATATTAGTCACATTTATAGTTACTGTTGTTTGATTCCTAAGCATCCTATAGGGTGTGTAGGTATTTTAATGTAATTCAGTGATGTTCCTTAGTTTATTTCCTTATTTACACAGTTTAGGCATTGCAGCCTCTGCACCAAAAAGGCTGTTATAGGCAAGTTGTTCTGTTTTTGCTTCACTGCCTTTGAAGAATTGTGTTACTTCTTTTAATGTAAAACTTTACTTCGTTAATGAAATGTTAGAAACTCATAAAAAACACAGATTTTATATGATCCAATTAGTTTTAATGCTAATGAGAAATATGAAAATGTTTCAATAAAATATTTTTCTTCCAAAGTGCTTGTCAACGATGCATGCATGGGCCAGCAATGAAAATTTAGACCTCCTTGAAATGTAGAATGAATGTGTAATGTCACTAATACAATGCTGATCAACTGCAAAACAATTATATTACTTTGTGGGCAAAATTTGTACGACTACACAATTCTGTGAAAAGGTGCAGTATACGCACACAATGTGTGTCCCTTCATCCCTGTTACCCTTGTCACTCCTGTTACTGTCAGTAAATTGATAAAAATGTTTTTTAAAAAATGGCAATTCTCTTAATACTATAATTTAGACTATATTATATTTTTGATTGGGCCATTATGTCAACATTTCTGCTTTGAAAATATGTTTTTTTCTTAAAAGACTTCGCCATCCAAACATATGGTGCTCTTTTCATCAAAATGAAAAAATATCATGGGAGAAAAAACTAAAATCTGAAAATAATCTCAGTAAATAGAGGGACTCAAGTACTGCTCATATATGTGAAATATATTACATATTTCAAATTAGAAATGTAGTATATGATAATACATATGTCTGTAACAGGGTTGACAAAGCTACCAAAACATTTAGGAGAAAAATGATCATAAAATATTAAATTAAATAGCCTGAGATGGCATGATACTTTTTTTTTTTGTCACTTTAGGATGTTCTATCTGTATCTTCATTAAAAAAACGAGGTGATTAAAGTTTTTTTTTTCAATTTTAACTTTTCAAAGTTGAAAAGGCACCAGTTTCATGGAGTCACCCAAAGCGGTAACACTGAAAATAATTGTGGCTGGTCAGAAACACAGCTGTCAGTCCAGCAAAGAAAAGAAAATAGTTTTATTTTTATAAAAAGACTGAAAAAGTGTTGCATAAAGGAAACTATTTAGACATGACATTTAAATTCCGTCATGTAACATTACAGATAATCTTGTATTGAACCTGGAACTTAATAAGCATGACGTCCTATTACAGTGAAGTGAGTTTGATGATGAAAGTGCTGAAACACAAATTTTATGTAGAAGCATCTGGAGCCCTCTGGTGGAACAAAAACTACATGACACCCTGTGAGAGGTTTCACCTGTAGAATCAAACCAAACAGGAGCTAATTTGCTTTCAGATTCATCATTGCTCTTGTTGCATCATGACAGTTGGCCTGTCGGACGCTGTAGGTTTCTCCTCCAGCGGGCCCGGATATATATATATATGATCTATACAAATCTCAGATGTGTGAGGACTTTTTGATGCAGCAGCACAGACCCGTGAAACAACTGAATCTGTGATGTCTTGCTCACCCTCCAGCTCGGCCTCATGTTGTCAGCTCTGGTCACCACCGTCTGAGGGGACGTGCCGGCAGCAGTACTTACTGCTGCTGCTGCCAAACAACCAGGACTCCACAGTAACAGCCAGCACAGTGAGAGTCAGAGCACAGAGCAGCATCCTGAAGGAAAACATGTCGGATTATGATCTGGTCTTTGTTTTCCTGTCACAGCTCAGTGACACATTCAGTATATTCAAGTAAAGTGTTTTTTGTTGAGATTATCAAACAGACAGTGGATCATAGATATTTGTTTCTGGCTGCCAGCATGAGCTAACTGAAGTTTAAAATGTTGATCGACAATCTGTGTGTAAATGTGTAAACTGTAAATATAAAACACCTTCCACAAACACAAAAAAGATTTGTAAACTCACAAAAATATTTTGTAAGTATAAAACGGATCTGCAAATACACAAACACATTACACAAATAAAAAAATATCTGTGAATACATTAAATTAATTTACAAATAAATTAAAAGCTTTTGTGAATATCTTCCTAACAATTACAACTTTCAAATAGGCATTTGTGAACTCAGTTTTAATTTGTAAACTGAAAAAAACATTTGTGGATCTCAGTTCTACACGTGTGGATTTGCTTTTCACAAACACGGAGTCCTTGTCTATCTTTTTTTTTTTGTTGTTGTTTTTTCTCACCTTCATCAAGGTGGACTATTATTTTTGCTCTGTATTTTTACATAAGGAACATCCTTCATGAGATGCTGTATGTTCTACGATGTTCAATAATACAAATAAATAGGAAGAAACTGTGTGTGTGTGTGTGTGTGTGTGTGTGTGTGTTTTTACGAGATTCTACGATTGCAGGTAACACATGTATTGCTTTGTTATGGGGCAGCACAGACCCTCGCCCTGTCTCCATATGTCTCCACTTTCCACTGACTCATAAATCATCCAGCTCTTATATTTACTCGTACATTTTTTCCCCCATAGTATAAATCTCTAGTATCCAACCATTGTTTTCTTGTGACAGGTTCAGTCTTGTACTAGTTCCTTGTTATTGCCTTCTTGCATATGATGAATTATATCTTGGCCACATATCCACCATAATCTATGACATAATCGTTTATATTTCCACACTGTTGTTTTAATCACGTGTTTTATAGCACTTTGAGATTCCCCAGAATGTAAAGTGCATTATAAAAAAATAAAATGTATTATTATTATTATTATTATTATTATTATTATTATTATTATTATCATGTGGCTGAAAGACATTTCCTCATATATGGCATCAGAATAAGGAGCTACATGGGAAATACTTCACAGTCCTCTCCCCTCTCTGCTCCAACAATCTCCAGCTCGCACTGACTGAAAGCGCAGCCTGTAAACAGAGCTCAGAGGGTTATTCCAGGTAGGAGGTTCAACAAACTCTGAGTCTAACCCTGAACTCTGAGTTGATTTACCCTGAGATGGGAAACTCTGAGTTACCAGTTCCAGAACAGCTGATTTGAGTTAGTTCAGTCAACTCTGAGTATGTTCACTCTGAGTTAAGCCGACAATAAAAGGCCATCATCAATCCTCTGACTCCATGATTCACCATGGCAACAAGTAAAAGACAGCGCCTCCATTTTCATCCAGTGGATGTAGAAATATTAATGCATGTGTAGCAGACGGTACATGTTTATCTTTAACAGAAGAGCCTGAGTCAGAGCGAGGAAAGTGTAAATAAGTTAACCATGAAGTTAATAAAAAAGTTTATTCATCGTTTATCAGACTTACATTTCCTTAATGAAGATAAAGTGGTGGAATCTGACTGTGTATCAGGCTGTCGATACATTACATTATATTAATAATATATAATAGCCTATATAAGATTTAATCTGATGTGGAAAAACACAGGAGGCAGCAACTAAAAAATAGGAAGATTTAAAACATATAGGCCAGGCTATAGATCAAAGACACAAAGACATGACTGTAAACTCACAGTCTGACCCAGTAATAATATGTTTGGTGATTTGCACTTGAAAAGACGTTGAGGTTAAAATACAGTAGATTTTAAAATGTTGCACATCTATTTGTATCTTGACTCAACAGCATTCAGTGACTTTATTTCAGCTACAAATGTAGTAAATTTAAAGACAGTGAAATGCTGCACCATTGCTCACTCAGAAATATTAACATATAATCCCCAATATTAGGCTGTAGGAATTATGTTCCATCAGTGCGACCAATGACATCAGTGATAGAGATCATTAGTCATTGATAGTACGTGTCTAAAGCTTCACACCGATTTTTAAATGTAAATAATTAGACCTACACATTATGTGCAATAAACATGTGGGAGCTGCTCTAACAGACTGACAGTCTGATCCTTGTGCAGTGTTATAAACAATAATATAAAAAGGACAGAGGTTTGATTCTGAGCAGAGGATGAATTCTCGCTGTGTAAGATTTGAATGTAAAGACAAAAACTGATGTTGAAAGAAATGATTGATGTGCATAAACTCAGTATCTTAAGACAGTCCTGAGTAACAAACTAATATCCAGCAGGATTTAGACTGTGACAGACGGTAAATCTCCGCTAATTAACGCGCTTCGATACAAGCTTTGACACGGACTGAATGAATGAGGAAATGAAACAGCGTGTAAGAGGGAGGAGAGAGAGGAAAACTCAGGGTTTCTTGAAGAAAACCTGCCGTCGAGCAGGTTATGTTCACAGAGTACTTGTCATGGTGATTGACTCAGAGTTTGATCTACCTCTTTCTGGAACTGAAAATCCAGAGTTTCCCTCATTTCAGGGTCAACACACTCAGAATTTTCACTAAACCCGCTTCCTGGAATAACCCTCTGCTGTTTATTTAGCCTAGTAATGTCTCCGGACTGCAGCAGCTGCAATGGATGACTTTGAACGCGATTTTGAAGAGTTTCTTGTAGCGGACACAGACCCAGAGTCATACCTGTTTGAGCCGGAGCACACAGATGAGGAACTCCAGGTGTTGGAAGCTCAGCGGGTGAGAGGAGAGGCTGAATGCACAGAATGGGATTCGGTGCTACTGCTGCCATTGTTGGGGAGATAAATCACCAGGATAGCTGCGTCTTCTTTTCCTCGCAGATGACGGTTCGGGTTCATTCTCTCCTGTTGTGTGTTAAGTGTGGTCCATTCACAAACTGTATAACTAAAAAAACTGTTCACTACTCTCTATCAAGGAACCACTAACACTCTCTGCTGTTTCCTGCTCCTTCCTTCCTCCCGCTGTCTTCCTTGGTTCATTTATACACGTGAAACGCTTCTCTGGCTGGATGGTCACAAAAAGCTTTTATGCAAGAAGTGCACATTTTATTGGAGCACTGATGCACACACTCAGCTGCTGTGTGATTGAAACAAATGTGTGTGTGTCGAGACAAAATAATAATGCTCTACTCTCTGTCTCCCTGCAGCTGCGTTCAATAAGAAGTACAAGGCGACAGTTCGACATTTTCTTAACTCTTTAATTTGCCATCGTAACCAGACTGTTTCATTTCTACGTTGTCTGTAAAGAGCAGAGAAATCCTCCTGATATCGATTAACTCATTCAGGTTTAATACACGAAACTGAGGCCTGATTTTAAGTGACTACATCACCAGTAACCTTAATAAAAATAAAAAACAGGAAGTGTCAGCTGGGTTATCAGCAGGTTGTACAACATACGGTACAGTGATTAAATTAAAACTTTATAATCACAGGTCCAACAGGTTAATTTCCTGCCAGGTGCCCCGGAGCAAATAAATACTGACTCTGTATCTGCGTGAAAATATCAGCTTCAATTTAAAAAAAATGGAGGTGCACTGTTGAAAGAGAGGGTATTTTTTTTTTTTTAATGTGACATTTGAGTGTCTGTCTGCTGTAGGTTACCTGTGAGTGACGGACGTGTCGCTGCAGCAGAATGAAGCTGTTTTCCCCCTCAGTGTCACAGAGGAAAACACAACACTGTATGTTTTAATGCACCGGACTGCAGGTCATTCAGAGTTAAATTTAAGGGAATTTGACTTGACTTTGGTGTGTTGCAGGTTGTTTAACTGGTTTGATGATTACAGTCAGCACAGAGGAGAGGAGTGTATTTAAAATAGATAATTGTGTTTGCTGTTGTAATTTATATATGGCTGTGATTTAAGTTGTAAATGTTTTGTTTTTTTTAACACAAAAATAAAAGATGGAAGAGCCCAAAATGTCTCGTTCTGTGGTGCGAATTTCTAAGTGTGTGTGTGCGTGTGTGTGTGTAAATATGTATAAATATATGTATACCCTTACTGGCCACTTTATTAGGTACACCTGTTTAACTGCTCATGAACACAAATAGCTAATCAGCCACATAAAGACAGAGGAGTATAGAAAGTATGTTCATACAGAAATAAACACCCCAAAAGAACAAAGGCTGCAGTATGTTGCAACTAAGAATGAGTTAGCTAATAGGTTTTGCAAAAAGAAACTGTACAGTAAAGTGCTATTGAGTTTCTGGAGGAAAAAGTGTAATGGTTCCCAAAGTTGCCAGAACTCTGATTTATTATTGAGACCAGAGGACGCACAGCTGATATCTGTGCTAACCACATGTCAACCGTGGAGACGTGTGGAGCAGACCATCGCAGCAAGATGCATGAGAGGTAATTTTGACCCCCAAATTCCAAACTGTATAATCTCTCATAATAAACACCACATAGAGAGAGTAATGCATTTATGATGTTAGGATACGTTTTCAATTTCCAGTTCAAGTCAGTGACACAGAAATGTAACTTTCAACAAGTTTAAACATTATTCAATATTTTTGATCATCACACAAAACAAACGCTAATTATTTCACGTCTATACACACACACACGTTCAGAAACAGAATAAAAAAGAGCTGTCACTGCACAGATAGAAGCATAATAAGTTACATTAACAGTATCTAATAACACACACCAGCATCTCCCTCTCTCCTCTCCTCCACACACACACACACACACACACACACACACCACACACACACACACACACCTCGCCTCCTGATGCTTTCCTTATAGGTCAGTTACACAGGATGTAGTTTTATACAGTCCGTGGCAGCAACAGTCATGTTTACAACAACAAAGTCACGATATAAACTCAATAATGTCTCAGTGGAAACAAACCTAACATGTCAGTAAAATAAATATTCCTCCTGACATCACAACACTGAGTGACGAAAGTCACGTTATCTAAACATGAAGTCCCTCCTCTACTGTCTGCAGGTCGCTGCCTCAGGTGCATGTTCAGGTAAAGTGTGAGCCTACACACACACACACACACACACACACACACACACACACACACACACACACACACACAGCTTTCATTTAGTTTGTCTTTAACACTTTGCTGTAAGAACCGCGAGCGCGATCATAAACCATAACAGCGCTGAATGAGAGACTGCGGACAGCGCGGATTGAAATATGGCTTTTCTACATGCTGATCACGTGTATTGATAAAGTATTGGCTTTTTATTGGCAGAGGTTTTATTGCACTTACTCACCGCGGCCTCTCTGCTGGTGTCTGACTTAACTGTGTTGACAGAGACAGTGATGGTTGCCTAGCAACCGAGACGCATCTGCTGCGGCGCGATGAATTGATCAATTTATCAGCGGCAAAATCCGTGCGATCAATTCAAATTTGCTTAAATGACGTTTCAAATAGGCCTAAATAGAATAGGCTACAGACATTTTTAGGAAAAGGCAGGACCCAGCAGCACTGTAACTTTTAATTCAATAAAGTTCTTTGACATAGAAATTTGAAAACGGTCAAAATGGCCGTCATGGCCGCGCCACACAGCGTTCCACCAGCGCCTAGCAACGGTTGCGAAGCTGCAGTCGCTCCGTGGGAGGGGCTAGAGGCTTTGGCGCCTTTGTGACATCACGATGCACATTCTGTGAGTTAGTAAGTAGGAGGCTGTCAGACGAAATTTGCAGACTGCATCTTGTCTCCAACTCGTCAGGATGCAATCACGGACAGCAGAGTCGTCTCAGCTGAGACTGGACCAAGTTCGTCCATTTGTGGAGAAGTTTTTTCATCAGCTGTCAGGAGTGCAGCTCCAAAAGCTGAAGGAGGGGAAAACTGATGAGGTAACCAAATATATGTTGGCGGAGCTGATCATGGAGCTGATGGAGTACGTGATGGACACCGTGACAAATGTGTCCGGGAATCAGTCGGTCACTGAAGAGGACGTTGCGTCCACACTGGGCAGTGTAGTCCCTGAGGCTTTTGCTCAGGCTCTGGGCGTCAACGTTCAGGATTCAAGTGTCAGCTCTCAGAGCCTTACTCAGATGATGTCTGAGGAGATCTCTGAGACCATCAACTCCTCCATCGGCATGGACCGGGACAAGAAGAGTCGGTTTAGGTTTCAAACTCATAGACTGATGGACATGGTCAAACACGCGAGCGCCATGATAACATCTTTCATGGGCAGCGTGAGTTCTTGTCTCAGAAGAGGTTGTGCAGGTCTGAGGGTTGTTGACTCTGAGGATGCAACATCACAGACAACAGCGTCATCTCAGCTGAGACTGGACCAAGTTTGTCCAATTGTGGAGAGGTTTTTCCAGCGTCTGTCAGGAGTGCAGCTCCAAAAGCTGAAGGATGGGAAAACCGATGAGGCGATCAGAAATATGTTGGCAGAGCTGCTTGTGGAACTGATAGTGTACCTGACTAACACCGTGACAAATATGTCCGGAAATCAGTCGGTCACTGAAGAGAGCGTTGCGTCCACACTGGGCAATGTAGTCCCTGAGGCTTTTGCTCAGGCTCTGGGCGTTAACGTTCAGGTTTCAAGTGTCAGCTCTCAGAGCCTTACTCAGATGATGTCTGAGGAAATCTCTGAGACCATCAACTCCTCCATCCACAGCAGCCAGGACAAGAAGAGTCAGTTTAGGTTTCAAACTCATAGACTGATGGACATGGTCAAACACGCGAGCTCCATGATAACATCTTTCATGGGCAGCGTGAGTTCATGTCTCAGAACAACATGTGCAGATCTGAGGGTTGTTGACTATGAGGATTCTGACTTTGAGACCTTCAACTCAGAACTCAGCTTGGCAACATCACAGACAACACCGTCATCTCAGCTGAGACTGGACCAAGTTTGTCCAATTGTGGAGAGGTTTTTCCATCAGCTGTCAGGAGTGCAGCTCCAAAAGCTGAAGGAGGGGAAAACTGATGAGGCGATCAAACATATGTTGGCAGAGCTGATCATGGAGCTGATGGAGTATGTGACTAACACCGTGACAAATGTGTCCGGAAATCAGTCATTCACCGAAGAGAGCGTTGCGTCCACACTGAGCAGTGTAGTCCCTGAGGCTTTTGCTCAGGCTCTGGGCGTCAGCAGTCAGGATTCAAGTGTCAGCTCTCAGAGCCTTACTCAGATGATGTCTGAGGAAATCTCTGAGAGCATCAACTCCTCCATCCACAGCAGCCAGGACAACAAGAGTCAGTTTAGGTGTCAGACTCCCAGACTGATGGACATGGTCACACACGCGAGCTCCATGATAACATCTTTCATGGGCAGCGTGAGTTCATGTCTCAGAACAACATGTGCAGATCTGAGGGTTGTTGACTATGAGGATTCTGACTTTGAGACCTTCAACTCAGAACTCAGCATGGCAACATCACAGACAACACCGTCATCTCAGCTGAGACTGGACCAAGTTTGTCCAATTGTGGAGAGGTTTTTCCATCAGCTGTCAGGAGTGCAGCTCCAAAAGCTGAAGGAGGGGAAAACTGATGAGGCGATCAAACATATGTTGGCAGAGCTGATCATGGAGCTGATGGAGTATGTGACTAACACCGTGACAAATGTGTCCGGAAATCAGTCATTCACCGAAGAGAGCGTTGCGTCCACACTGAGCAGTGTAGTCCCTGAGGCTTTTGCTCAGGCTCTGGGCGTCAGCGTTCAGGATTCAAGTGTCAGCTCTCAGAGCCTTACTCAGATGATGTCTGAGGAAATCTCTGAGAGCATCAACTCCTCCATCCACAGCAGCCGGGACAAGAAGAGTCAGTTTAGGTGTCAGACTCCCAGACTGATGGACATGGTCACACACGCGAGCTCCATGATAACATCTTTCATGGGCAGCGTGAGTTCATGTCTCAGAACAACATCTGCAGATATCAAGGTTGTTGACACTGTTGATGCTGAACCTGTGCTGCATGTAACAGCAGACAAGGATTTGCAGACAGAGAAAAACAAACTCTCTGTCCTAATTCTTGTTGAAAAGCTGGTTACACGGGTCTACAAGAAAGCTAAGGTCAACATTAAATTGATTGACCCCCATATCATCATCGACCGCCTGTCCAAGAAGATATGGGCCGAAGTCCAGGGAGCTGATGTTGATATCACCCATGAAGCTTTTAAAAGCTTGGACAAGGCAGTTTTCAAGGACCTCGTTGAATTCTGGGGCTGTGCAGAGCTGGTTCTGGTTTCTATGTATCAAGAACAACCAGAAATTGATCATACAGTCTGCACCTTTACACGTCACCTTATGACACCACAGAGAAAAGGTAACGCCATCTGCAGGTTCTTTTCCAGTGTGGGCAAAGTTATCTCTAAGCCCTTCACTTCAGCCTGCAGGAGGGTCAGCCCCTCTTAGGTGACGTGTAATAGGATTCATGTTGGAGGAGAAAATTGCATGAAGCTTTTTTCCTTCAACATGAATCCAGTAGAGAGCTCATGTCCTGCCTCGCATGTGTCCATCCAGGTGACCTCCAGGTTACCTTTTGGACACATGCGAGACAGGACTTGAGCTCTCAGTAACACCTTGGGAGTCAACAGCACAACCTCACAGGTGAGGGATCGATATCCGGTCCTGAGCCTTCGTGAGTTTGTGTGTTGTCTCCCTGGGTAACGGGTTTTCTCCGGGGTCTCCGGTTCTCCCGATTTGTTTCTCTTTTTCCAATTCAGCAAAAGCTGATTGGTTTTGGGGATACATGAAATAAAAAAAACCAAAATTGATCTCATTTCTCTTGTCATTATCTGTCATAGCTGTAAATATTCAAGTAAGATTGATTCAGTTTCACTCAGGTTAAAGGTTTTGTCTAGAAAATACACAGAAAATGTTTCTTTTTCACGTGAAAAGCAGCTTCTTTAGCATGAACGTTTGCTTCTGATACATAAACTATGTTTTTCTGATAATATCCTTTGCAGCAAGGTTCTGTTCAAAAGAAAATAACAGACCACAAGATTTCAAAATATGAAATCAATTAATTTGTCTCATAATGTGTCAGTGATCAGTATTAGTCTGTCTGACTGCTGAGCGGATGTTGTCACGTTTTACAAAGTCATCTTGTTCTTCACACACGATCTTTGTTTGGATCATAAAGAATTTTCTGGCACCGACAGCACATGACAGCCACAGTCGGTCTGAACCTAAACGCTCCGTGAAGTGAACCGGAACATAACAGGAAGTTAGACGGTTTGCCTTCAAATTAAAAGTTTAGAAAATGTCATTTTAAACGTGACTGATTTGATCCATCAGCTCAAGACCATTCTTGAAAAATTTATATTAATTAGGTGCCGGGCAGCATAAGCTGCCAGGACCCTATTGTTTTGCTGCATGTTCTTCTTCTTCTTCTTCTTCCAAGGAAATCCTACTTCCCATGCACAAAAAATCACCAAACTTTGCACAAAGGTCCAGTCTCATGCCAGATTGCCTCAGCTGATGGTGGCGCTACAGCAAGCCTCTGAAGTTCAAAATTTTGAAAATTCACAACAAATCAACCATATGTGCTACAGATTTGCAACTTTCACAAAACTGTAGCCCCGATACTGACAAAACTTTGTACATTTAAACCTATTGCAAATTATAAAGTCAATCACTCTGTTTTTTTCAAAAACTGTAAAACTTATTAAACCTATCTCCTCCCACAATTTTTGCTCAATTGACACCAAACTTGCTACAGAGCATCTTCAGACTGTCCTACACAAACAATCCACACAGATTTTTGGTTTATCAAAAATTGAGCCTACAGTGCATCAAAATGTTTGACTGTAAACGGTATTGTAAACATATACTTGCAAATTCTTGCTAAATACATTTTTAATGTTCATTAAAAAATGACAAAATTTTGGAGTCATGGTAGGTGATGTGTGGCAAATATCAGAATTTTATCACAAAAACTGAATTTTTTTTACAGCATTTTGAATTTCGCTCTCATGCGAACAGTTGGAGTCGATGCAAAAATGGTATTTTTAAACATCAGTTTTTCACTTATGGAGCCAATCAGTCATTGTTAAAAACAAATTACCAACATCTCCATGCTGTCTAGATGCAATATGTGTATTTTTGGATTTTTGTCTAAATAACTGCATTTTAGACAGCCCTTTAAAATCTGCCTTTACACACTAACAGCTGCTGTCTTGCACACAGGTGACTGGCTTAGTCAGTTTGTGAAGCTACATGTGATGTTTCTGTTTGCCAGTTAGCTCAGTGAGCTAGAGGCTGGTTCCTGGTGTTGAAGATTGTGAGTCCAAGTCTCAGCTCGTGCAGCATTTCCATATGAGGAATCTACATAAACTTTTCATAAAGGTCCAGTCCCATGCCAGATGTTCTCAACTGGAAACACAAGACAATAGTCCTGATGGTGGCGCTACAGCAAGCCTCTAGATTTCAAAACTTTGAAAATTCATAACAAATCAACCATATGTGCTACAGCTTTGGATCTTTCACTTTGAAATGTGCTTTTTCATGGCATGGATGGCTATTGTCTGGCCTTCGGCGAGGCCTCTGCCTCGAGGCTCGGTCCCTAATGATGAAAAGTTTTCTCATTTACAGTATGCCTTTATTTCTCACCACTTTCAAGCCACAGCCTTTTGATCTTTCTACGACGTTCCTACAGGCCGTAGCGGCCACTTTAGTGTGCCTAGGTGGTGCTAGAGAGCTCATTTTGGCACTTTAGGGGTTAATTTCATGATTTTTCTAAAATTTTTCACCGGTTCTGATATGTGTGCCAATTTAGGTGAGTTTTTGAGCATGTTTAGGGGGTCAAATTCCAGTTCAAAGAGGCGGCGGAAGAAAGAAAGAATAATAATAAACGGACCAAAAACAATAGGGTCGTTGAGGACCGCTCTGTGAGCTCTGCCTCTAGGCTCGGTTCCTAATTAACGCTGCAAGCAGCGTCTGGCGGGACCTCGCCTCGCGCCTCCCGAAGGCGAGGACCCTATTGTTTTTGGTGCGTTTATTATTATTAGGGGCCGAGCCTAGTTATTGGGTGTGAATGTTCTTCTACTACCAAAATTCTTTATTAGTGTGAATGCTAAAGGCATTCACACTATTGTTCTTCTGGAATTTTTTATTATTATTCCTGATTCCGTACGTTTTTCGGCACCTATCTCCTCCTACAAATCTTGTGCTACAGAAACCATTCAAGTATCAAAATGTGCAGCTTCTTAAGGACATTACTGCTTGTATTTTTCTTTTGTCTACCTTTTATACTTTTGGAAATATTCAGCTTTTTCTGCAAAATTTCCCCCATTCATCCTTATGGGGAATTTGTCAAATTTCAATCTGCTATAACTTCGGCATACTTTCAGCTATTCAAACCATTCAACCATTGAAATGTTCAGCTTTTTCAGCTCTTTCAGCCTTCTGCTTTTCAGCTTTTCAACCTTTCAACTTTTTCAGCAATTCAGCTTTTTCTGCAAATAATTTAACATTGCCGCTTATGGGGAATTTTTCAAATTTCATTCTGCTATAACTTCTGCATACGTTCAGCTATTGAAACCGTTCTACCACTAAAATGTTCAGCTTTTTCAGCTCTTTCAGCCTTTTCAGCTTTTCGGCAGTACATTCAGCAGATTTCGCTTCAAAGTTTAAGGATCTGCTCCTGCTGCAGCATGTCTGCTCATTCAGCATTTTCAACTCCATCAAACATTCAGCTTCATGTTCAGCTACAGAAAGTGTTCAGCTATCAATATGTTCAATTTTGTAAGCTCTTCCAGCCTTGTGCTTTTCATCTTTTCTTTATATTTATTTTCATTTCTTTCAAACATTCAACTTCATGTTCAGCAATTAAAATGTTTAACTTTTTCGAGTCTTTCAGCCTCCTTCAACTTTCTGCCCTCTTAGCTTTTTAAAATATTAATCTTTCTGCCTTTTGAACTCCTTCAAACATTCAGCTTCATTTTCAGCTGCAGAAATTGTTCAGCTATCAATATGTTGATTCTTTTTTTCATTCATTCAACAGATTTCCGAAATCGCTTCAGCCTTTAGCATTCACACTGTATTTCCGCAGGAAATGCAATTTTTCTAGTTTTTCTTCTTCTTCTTATTCTTCCGCTGCGTTTTTCAACATCAGTTATCTTCAATACCGTTCAACCGATTCAAACCATTTAAACTTCTTCTGATTCAGCTTCATTGGGACATTATCGGAAACTTTCAAATTTTTCCATAACGTTCATATTTTCCCGGGAATTCAACGTTAAAATTCCGACTTCTATTAAAGCGGATGGAGCCAAAACGGTTGGACCGCTAGTAGTTCCACAAACTTCAACTGATTCCAACCGTTCAAACATGAAAACGTTGAGCTGAATTAGGAGATTCACGGATGTATTCACTTTTTTCCTAACATTCATACTTTCCGAGATATTTCCAATTTTTCCCAAATCCTTTTCCCATTGGGAATGCATTACGGAATCCTCAAAAATCTAAAAATTTCTCCTTTTTTCAAACTGTGACTACTGACTCATACTTTCAGCTAGAAACTCCATTCAAAATGGAAAATATTCATCATTTTGCTGACTTTTTACATATGATTCAACATTTCAATCCCATTCATACTTTCAAAAATATTCAGTATTTTCTGAAACTTGGTTATAATGGAAGACAATGAGAAAATCCTTCAAACTCACTCATCTTCACCCACACGTCACGAATTCATACATTGACGTAGAAACTCCGTTCCAACTCTCAAACGTTGACGCTGTCGTCGACTTTCAGTATCTAATTCAAATTTTCAATATCTCTTTTAGTTTTTCTACAAAGTCAGTTTAAAATACATGAAGTTTTCAGCCCTTCTCAGACTTTATAATGGGTGTGTGTTGCGTGAGCTAGAGTGAGTGATGTCATCACTAGAGTGAAGAGCAGCTGTAAACTCATCAAGAAATTTTCTCTTCAACTCGCTCATACGGCCACAATTTTCACTGTACATAAACAATTTATACCACAAAACGTAGGAAAATTTGTCCTGGTCACAGAAATGTTGACATGGAATCTGTCACACGTACACATTTTTGCTGAGCGGCTCCAAAGCGAAGGGAGTGCCAATTTTTTTCTCATTCACTCCCATGTAAAGTGAGAGGAGAAATTTCTGGAAACAGCTGAGGTGCAACACATTTGTAACTCGCGCCTGTGACCACATTTTTGACTTTTTTGGCACGTGCGTTCACGAGAAGTTTATCTCTCTCACCATCACTTTATTTTCATTATTGGACCAATGGTTTGGGAAAAAGAAGAATTTGTTGGAGGAGTTAAATCTCCACTAAAAGAGTCTCTTCTCTGTGTCTGTCTGTCTCTCTCTGCTCTTCTGCCAGGTGCACCTGCTTTATTACCATGGCAACCGCTGAGCCACACAAACTAACAGAAACATGTGTGTGTGTGTCTACATGTTACATGCAGACATGACAGAAACATGATATGTGTGTGTGTCTACATGTTACACACAAACATGACAGAAACATGATGTGTGTGCGTGTCTACATGTTACACGCAGACATGACAGAAACGTGATGTGTGTGCGTGTCTACATGTTACACGCAGACATGACAGAAACGTGATGTGTGTGCGTGTCTACATGTTACACGCAGACATGACAGAAACGTGATGTGTGTGCGTGTCTACATGTTACATGCAGACATGACAGAAACGTGATGTGTGTGTGTGTGTCTACATGTTACATGCAGACATGACAGAAACATGATATGTGTGTGTGTCTACATGTTACACACAAACATGACAGAAACATGATGTGTGTGCGTGTCTACATGTTACACGCAGACATGACAGAAACGTGATGTGTGTGCGTGTCTACATGTTACACGCAGACATGACAGAAACGTGATGTGTGTGCGTGTCTACATGTTACACGCAGACATGACAGAAACGTGATGTGTGTGTGTCTACATGTTACACGCAGACACGACAGAAACGTGATGTGTGTGCGTGTCTACATGTTACATGCAGACATGACAGAAACATGGTGTGTGTGCGTGTCTACATGTTACACGCAGACATGACAGAAACGTGATGTGTGTGCGTGTCTACATGTTACACGCAGACATGACAGAAACGTGATGTGTGTACGTGTCTACATGTTACACGCAGACATGACAAACATGATGTGTGTGCGTGTCTACATGTTACACGCAGACATGACAGAAACGTGATGTGTGTGCGTGTCTACATGTTACACGCAGACATGACAGAAACATGATGTGTGTGCGTGTCTACATGTTACACGCAGACATGACAGAAACGTGATGTGTGTGCGTGTCTACATGTTACATGCAGACATGACAGAAACATATTGTGTTGTGCGTGTCTACATGTTACACGCAGACATGACAGAAACGTGATGTGTGTGCGTGTCTACATGTTACACGCAGACATGACAGAAACGTGATGTGTGTGTGTGTGTCTACATGTTACATGCAGACATGACAGAAACGTGATGTGTGTGCGTGTCTACATGTTACACGCAGACATGACAGAAACGTGATGTGTGTGCGTGTCTTCATGTTACACGCAGACATGACAGAAACGTGATGTGTGTGCGTGTCTTCATGTTACACGCAGACATGACAGAAACGTGATGTGTGTGCGTGTCTACATGTTACACGCAGACATGACAGAAACGTGATGTGTGTGCGTGTCTACATGTTACACGCAGACATGACAGAAACGTGATGTGTGTGCGTGTCTACATGTTACACGCAGACATGACAGAAACGTGATGTGTGTGTGTGTCTTCATGTTACACGCAGACATGACAGAAACGTGATGTGTGTGCGTGTCTTCATGTTACACGCAGACATGACAGAAACGTGATGTGTGTGCGTGTCTTCATGTTACACGCAGACATGACAGAAACGTGATGTGTGTGCGCGTCTACATGTTACACGCAGACATGACAGAAACGTGATGTGTGTGCGCGTCTTCATGTTACACGCAGACATGACAGAAACGTGATGTGTGTGCGCGTCTACATGTTACACGCAGACATGACAGAAACGTGGTGTGTGTGCGTGTCTACATGTTACACGCAGACATGACAGAAACGTGGTGTGTGTGCGCGTCTACATGTTACACGCAGACATGACAGAAACGTGGTGTGTGTGCGCGTCTACATGTTACACGCAGATATGACAGAAACGTGATGTGTGTGCGCGTCTACATGTTACACGCAGACATGACAGAAACGTGATGTGTGTGCGTGTCTTCATGTTACACGCAGACATGACAGAAACGTGATGTGTGTGCGTGTCTACATGTTACACGCAGACATGACAGAAACGTGATGTGTGTGCGCGTCTACATGTTACACGCAGACATGACAGAAACGTGATGTGTGTGCGTGTCTTCATGTTACACGCAGACATGACAGAAACGTGATGTGTGTGCGTGTCTTCATGTTACACGCAGACATGACAGAAACGTGATGTGTGTGCGTGTCTACATGTTACACGCAGACATGACAGAAACGTGATGTGTGTGCGTGTCTACATGTTACACGCAGACATGACAGAAACGTGATGTGTGTGCGTGTCTACATGTTACACGCAGACAGAAACGTGATGTGTGTGCGTGTCTTCATGTTACACGCAGACATGACAGAAACGTGATGTGTGTGCGTGTCTACATGTTACACGCAGACATGACAGAAACGTGATGTGTGTGCGTGTCTACATGTTACACGCAGACATGACAGAAACGTGATGTGTGTGCGTGTCTTCATGTTACACGCAGACATGACAGAAACGTGATGTGTGTGCGTGTCTACATGTTACACGCAGACATGACAGAAACGTGATGTGTGTGCGTGTCTACATGTTACACGCAGACATGACAGAAACGTGATGTGTGTGCGTGTCTACATGTTACACGCAGACATGACAGAAACGTGATGTGTGTGCGTGTCTTCATGTTACACGCAGACATGACAGAAACGTGATGTGTGTGCGTGTCTACATGTTACACGCAGACATGACAGAAACGTGATGTGTGTGCGTGTCTACATGTTACACGCAGACATGACAGAAACGTGATGTGTGTGCGTGTCTACATGTTACACGCAGACATGACAGAAACGTGATGTGTGTGCGTGTCTTCATGTTACATGCATTTTTAAATATACCCTGTACAAGGACAGTTATAATTCCTTTCCTGGAATTAAAACTTAATAGTGTCTCTGAGCTCTGATTATTGCTGGTCACTGCTGGTGTTCTGCTAGTGTCCTTGTCACTACCGGGTTGTGGCTAACTGCTCTGTCCCGGCTGCTGCCGGCTAGCCTGGTTTGTTTTTAGCCTGGTGGCTAGCTTGGCCTGTCGCTTTTTACTGAGGATTTTAAGCTTTCCGCACTTTTATGGAGTTTTAATTTTTTACTCTTCACTACCCCTGGAGGCTTACCTCCTCACCGGTGTAACTCCAGGAAAGACTTGGATAAATCTCGAAGCATGGTCACCTCCTCGTTCATCTCGGAGATTAGGGGAGAGTTAGCCTCCATTGAGCAGCTCATCTCGGCCCTTCTCCAGCGTCAGGACGACCTCTGCTCCCGGCTATCCTCGCTGGAGTACACTGAGACGACCAGTCTACCAGCGGGGGTAACACTTTCAGATGACCCGTCTCCTGGCTGTTCCACCTGGGCCTCGGTCGTCAAAGGCAAGAACGGACGCTCCCTTCCACTCTACGATTCCCAGGATGATGCTACGGACTTGGAGCTGTCTAACTTCTTTGCTCCTCTGGCTGATGTACCAACGTCGCCTTCGCCGCTGTTGAATGGAGGTTGTGCCGAAGGGAGTCGCAAAACTAGCGTTGCTTCAAAGAGGCGCAGATCTTTATCCAGTAGCCCAAGCACCAGCGCCGTCACTCCATCTGTCAAGCGCCCTCGAGTGCTTATTTCCTCTTCGGAGGACAGCGATGGCGTTTCTGTCCCAGCACCCAGAGCGCCGGCCGCCGCGCCGTGTCTTCGCCTTCCACCCGGCCTTCGCCCCCCCGACCTGGTAGCGGCACCGCTGGATCAGCCGAGCACGCCTGACACTGATGCTGGCCCGGCTAACTTGGCTAGCGCAGCCTGTCAGCTTCCACCGAAGCTAGCCGTCTACAACAGCGGTGTGGTAAGCAGTAACCCGGAGATTTTGATTGTAGGTGATTCTGTCATTAGGTATCTGACTCTGCCTGGTGCTGTTACCTACTGTCTCTCTGGTGGCAAGGTAGTCGACTTAATTGAACTCATTCCGACTCTCATTGACCTACACCCCACTGTTAACATTGCTTTAACGCACGTGGGAACGAATGACGTCATGATGAGAAAGTCCAGCAAATTGCATGCAGACCTTGAGTCTCTGTGCTGTACGATTGAGAGTATGGGAAAACGCTATCTGTTGTCTGGCCCCATTCCAACTCTCTCCAAAAGCTCTGAACGCTTCAGTCGACTCTACAGTCTACATCACTGGTTAAAAAACTTCTGCTCTGCTGCAGGATATGATTTTATCTCTAACTTTGATTACTTTTGGACTAACTCAAGCCTGTACAGAGCGGATGGTGTACATCCCAATAGAAAGGGCACAAAACAGCTGATGGCAAATTTTATAAACTTTATAGCATTCTCATCCTGAAATGCACTACAGCAAGACTCAATCCAGACCTCTGTGTCTCCCTCGAACACTTCAAGTATTAACTGTGTGAGTCCTGCCACTGTGTGCTTTGACTCCCAAACACAGTCTCTGAATAACTCTAGCCATCCTAGGCCCGGACCTACTTTAACTGACCATTCTACTGACACATCACGCACTTTAAACATGGCCCTTCTTAATGTCAGATCCCTTACTAATAAAACCTTCATTGTAAATGATATTATAAAATCTCATCAACTTGATTGTGTTTTACTCACTGAGACCTGGCTTGATGAAACTGGTAGTAAGGAGCTGATTGAAGCTTCACCATCTAATTTTTCATTTTCACACTGTACCAGGTTGAACAAGAAGGGTGGTGGTGTTGCTGCTATTTTTTCAGATTCCTTATCATGTAAGAGCATTTCACTTGGGTCTTACTCTACATTTGAACACCTTGCACTCCTGTAAAGAGTAAATTGATTTCCGGTAGAACAAAAGCACCATGGATGAATATGGAAAGAGTGAGGGCACTAAAAAGAACCTGCCGCAGAACTGAGCGCAGATGGCGCAAGACCAAATTGCAGGTTGATTATGCTATGTATAAGGACCTGCTCTGTGAATATAATAAAGAAATGAAAAAATCCAGACAACATTATTTTTCCCAAATAATTTCCGAAAATTCAAATAATTCTAAAGTGCTGTTTGGTACAATTGATAAACTGGTTAATCCGCTTAGACCAATCCCTGCTGAGCTCCACTCCTCAGAGAAATGTAATGATTTTGCCACATACTTTAAATCTAAAATTTCCAATATTAGAAATGTAATTGTGGCTTACTCGGCTGGTGGGTGTGACCTCTCCTCTTCCACTCGGTGCCATACTGCCAGCACTCTTTTCGACTTTGATCTGATTGAGTCTAATGATTTACTAGATGTGCTGCAGCAGCTCAGTTCTGCAACATGTGATCTTGACCCAATGCCTACTAGGTTATTCAAAAATGTATTTAGCTGTTTGATAGAAGATGTCCTTGAGATGGTTAATGCTTCTCTGGTTTCTGGCATCTTCCCTTCATGTCTCAAACATGCTATTGTAACACCACTGTTGAAAAAGAATAATCTTGATCCGCTTGTGTTTGAGAATTACAGACCAATATCAAATCTTCCATTTTTGGGGAAAATTCTTGAAAAGGTTGTTTATCAACAATTACATATGTATCTGTCTAATAATAATTTGTTTGATGATTACCAGTCTGGTTTCAGAGTCAACCACAGTACTGAAACTGCTCTGGTCAGAGTTATTAATGATCTGAAAATTGGCACTGACAATCATAAAGTTTCAGTTTTGGTACTCCTCGACCTCAGTGCAGCATTCGACACAGTGGACCATGTTATTCTTCTTCAGCGCCTTGAACACTGTCTGGGCCTTAAAGGCACCATTTTAAGGTGGTTTTCTTCATATCTCACTGGAAGATCGTTCTCTGTGTCCATCGGTAATTTTAAATCTGATGAGATTGGCATTTCATACGGAGTCCCTCAGGGGTCAATTCTAGGCCCTTTGTTATTTAACTTGTACATGCTTCCACTTGGGTCCATAATACAACAGTATAATATTTCATATCAATCATATGCCGATGACACACAGTTATACATATCCGTCTCCACAGATAACCTTAGCCCAGTAAACAACCTCATCGAGTGCATCACAGATATTAGATTTTGGATGGTGAAGAATTTTTTACAACTTAATCATGACAAAACAGAGATTCTGTTAGCTGGACCAAAGGCTTTGAGGAATGAAATTGAATCTTTGTTAACTCCTCTGTCTATAAAACCATGTGAGCATGTCAAGAACTTGGGTGTAATTTTAGATACTGATCTTAACTTCCAGAAGCACATCTCCAATATTTCTAAGATTGCCTTTTATCACCTCAGAAACATATCAAAAGTTAGATCCTTCTTGTCTCAGTCAGACTCTGAAAAGCTGGTTCACGCCTTCATTTCCAGTAGGCTGGACTACTGTAATTCACTTTTTGCTGGTCTGACAAAGCAGACACTAAATAAACTCCAGCTTATTCAAAATGCAGCAGCTAGAGTTTTAACAAAAACCAAAAGGTCAGATCACATAACTCCTATTTTATCTTCCCTTCATTGGCTCCCAGTAAAACAAAGAGTTGATTTTAAAATACTGCTTATTGTTTTTAAATGTCTCAATGGTCTGGCTCCTTCTTATGTTGTTGACATGCTCTCTGAGTACACACCAGAGAGATCTCTTAGATCATCAAATAAAGGTCTCCTCACTATACCTAAAATCAATTCTAAATCAGCTCATGGTGCTTTTAGTCATTATGGTCCAACTCTCTGGAATTCTCTTCCACATGAACTACGGTCTGCCACAACTGTGTTCTCTTTTAAAAGCCAACTAAAAACGTATCTTTTTTCGCAAGCTTTTAGTTAAGTTTAGTTAACAATACCTTCTTATCCTGTTTGTTTTTATCATGTTCTGCTTGTTTTTATATGTAATACTCTATTACTCTATTATCTATGTTACTCTTGTATCCTGAAGCACATTGTTTACGCTTGTCGTATGAAATGTGCTATATAAATAAAGATGACTTGACTTGACTTGACTTGACTTGACATGCAGACATGACAGTGGCACAATCTCCATTTTAACTCTTTAGTTTCCAGAGTTTATTGAGGAAAATATTCATTTCAACATTTCAAAAGGCTGTGGCTTGAAAGTGGTGAGAGATAAAGACATACTGTAAATGAGAAAACTATTCATCATGACCCAAAGTTTGTGATGGGAGTAAATTAACTCACCCAATTTGCATATTGTGGCGTCAGCAGGCGGTGGCCATATTGGATTTCCTCAATCTCAGTAAAATATTCAAATCATTCAAACTTTATTTCATTAAAGGCAGCTATTCAGTGTGGCGTCAGCTTTTCAACAAACTTTCAAAGATTCAAATCATTCAAACTTTATTGTATTCAAGGCAGCATTGCAGCGTGGCTTCTGCTCGCAGCATTCACACCCACAATTTCTTCAGAAATTGTTTTCTAGTATTCTAGTATAATTCAAAAAATGAAAAGACAATATAAAATATTAGGCTGATGAGTTCTGATGCACCACTCACATCATCTTTCTCCACAATCCAACAGAACTGGCCAGCTATCGCAAGCTAATGTTTGTGGGGAATTCTTTTGCCTCCAGCGAAGCCCTGCCCACCTAAAAAGGTCACACTATCTACAAGACTGTTTTGACTGTGTTCTCAAACCATTTACTTATATATGAAATAAATCCCTTAACGACACACATTGAATTATTTAATCAGTACGTTATTATTTATATTATAAATATTATTATTGAAGTTTGTGGCTATCCCAACTTGGTTTTTGAAAACCTTATACCCATACCTTACACTATGTCAAATTTCAAAAACTTGTCACCCAGTGCACAATTTTACACATACTTTTGTCAACCCTGTTACACTAGAATGGTAACAGGGTTGATGAAAAATGTCCTTAGCAGCCATTACTAGCCATGTGGTGAAGGGCATGAGACCACATGGTGTGCGTTCATTAGAGGCTTATATCATGTTATTTATGTACAATAAAAAATTCTAACAAATATCTTTTTAGCGTGTCCTTTTGTGGAAACAGGGCTGACACAATAAGCTCGTCCACCTCTGTCAAACATTATATAACTCTAAGAAAAATTATGAAAATAATGGGACACTTGTTTGTCTTTTCACCAGCATGTTCACAAAAGGAAGCTGATTTCACTCCCAGGAAATGATGCAACTTTCGGAGCAGGTCAAACATGTTCAGTGGATCTGTGATGATCCCTGTGTCATTTAGGGGTGTCTCTGCTGTTAGTCTGTCAGGCCTGTCTCTCCCAGGCTGACTTGATTGTAATTCAGTGCACCTGGGCCTGGTGCACTGAAAGTGATAAAGCTGTGCTCATTCATTCACCCACTCTCTGCTTCTCCCGACAGGCAACCACTCTGGTCTGGTTTGGTGATGTTTTAGTTTCTTTGCTAAAACGTAGCAAACGTTCATGCTAAAGAAGCTGCTTTTCACGTGAAAAAGAAACATTTTCTGTGTATTTTCTAGACAAAACCTTTAACCTGAGTGAAACTGAATCAATCTTACTTGAATATTTACAGCTATGACAGATAATGACAAGAGAAATGAGATCAATTTTGGTTTTTTTTATTTCATGTATCCCCAAAACCAATCAGCTTTTGCTGAATTGGAAAAAGAGAAACAAATCGGGAGAACCGGAGACCCCGGAGAAAACCCGTTACCCAGGGAGACAACACACAAACTCACGAAGGCTCAGGACCGGATATCGATCCCTCACCTGTGAGGTTGTGCTGTTGACTCCCAAGGTGTTACTGAGAGCTCAAGTCCTGTCTCGCATGTGTCCAAAAGGTAACCTGGAGGTCACCTGGATGGACACATGCGAGGCAGGACATGAGCTCTCTACTGGATTCATGTTGAAGGAAAAAAGCTTCATGCAATTTTCTCCAAACATGAATCCTATTACACGTCACCTAAGAGGGGCTGACCCTCCTGCAGGCTGAAGTGAAGGGCTTAGAGATAACTTTGCCCACACTGGAAAAGAACCTGCAGATGGCGTTACCTTTTCTCTGTGGTGTCATAAGGTGACGTGTAAAGGTGCAGACTGTATGATCGATTTCTGACTGTTCTTGATACATAGAAACCAGAACCAGCTCTGCACAGCCACAGAATTCAACGAGGTCCTTGAAAACTGCCTTGTCCAAGCTTTTAAAAGCTTCAACGGTGATATCAACATCAGCTCCCTGGACTTCGGCCCATATCTTCTTGGACAGGCGGTCGATGATGATATGGGGGTCAATCAATTTAATGTTGACCTTAGCTTTCTTGTAGACCCGTGTAACCAGCTTTTCAACAAGAATTAGGACAGAGAGTTTGTTTTTCTCTGTCTGCAAATCCTTGTCTGCTGTTACATGCAGCACAGGTTCAGCATCAACAGTGTCAACAACCTTGATATCTGCAGATGTTGTTCTGAGACATGAACTCACGCTGCCCATGAAAGATGTTATCATGGAGCTCGCGTGTGTGACCATGTCCATCAGTCTGTCCTGGCTACTGTGGATGGAGGAGTTGATGCTCTCAGAGATTTCCTCAGACATCATCTGAGTAAGGCTCTGAGAGCTGACACCTGAATCCTGACTGCTGACGCCCAGAGCCTGAGCAAAAGCCTCAGGGACTACACTGCTCAGTGTGGACGCAACGCTCTCTTCGGTGAATGACTGATTTCCGGACACATTTGTCACGGTGTTAGTAACATACTCCATCAGCTCCATGATCAGCTCTGCCAACATATGTTTGGTCGCCTCATCAGTTTTCCCCTCCTTCAGCTTTTGGAGCTGCACTCCTGACAGCTGATGGAAAAACCTCTCCACAATTGGACAAACTTGGTCCAGTCTCAGCTGAGATGACGGTGTTGTCTGTGATGTTGCCAAGCTGAGTTCTGAGTTGAAGGTCTCAAAGTCAGAATCCTCAGAGTCAACAACCCTCAGATCTGCACATGTTGTTCTGAGACATGAACTCACGCTGCCCATGAAAGATGTTATCATGGAGCTCGCGTGTTTGACCATGTCCATCAGTCTGTGAGTCTGACACCTAAACGGACTCTTCTTGTCCTGGCTACTGTGGATGGAGGAGTTGATGGTCTCAGAGATCTCCTCAGACATCATCTGAGTAAGGCTCTGAGAGCTGACACTTGAAACCTGAACGTTAACGCCCAGAGCCTGAGCAAAAGCCTCAGGGACTACATTGCCCAGTGTGGACGCAACGCTCTCTTCAGTGACCGACTGATTTCCGGACATATTTGTCACGGTGTTAGTCAGGTACACTATCAGTTCCATGATCAGCTCCGCCAACATATTTCTGATCGCCTCATCGGTTTTCCCATCCTTCAGCTTTTGGAGCTGCACTCCTGACAGACGCTGGAAAAACCTCTCCACAATTGGACAAACTTGGTCCAGTCTCAGCTGAGATGACGCTGTTGTCTGTGATGTTGCATCCTCAGAGTCAACAACCCTCAGACCTGCACAACCTCTTCTGAAACATGAACCCACGCTGCCCATGAAAGATGTTATCATGGAGCTCGCGTGTTTGACCATGTCCATCAGTCTTTGAGTCTGAAACCTAAACCGACTCTTCTTGTCCCGGTCCGTGCCGATGGAGGAGTTGATGGTCTCAGAGATCTCCTCAGACATCATCTGAGTAAGGCTCTGAGAGCTGACACTTGAATCCTTAAAGTTGACGCCCAGAGCCTGAGCAAAAGCCTCAGGGACTACACTGCCCAGTGTGGACGCAACGCTCTCTTCAGTCACCGACTGATTCCCGGACACATTTGTCACGGTGTCCATCACGTACTCCATCAGCTCCACGATCAGCTCCGCCAACATATATTTGGTTACCTCATCAGTTTTCCCCTCCTTCAGCTTTTGGAGCTGCACTCCTGACAGCTGATGAAAAAACTTCTCCACAAATGGACGAACTTGGTCCAGTCTCAACTGAGACGACTCTGCTGTCCGTGATTGCATCATGACGAGTTGGAGACAAGATGCAGTCTGCAAATTTCGTCTGACAGCCTCCTACTTACTAACTCACAGAATGTGCACCGTGATGTCACAAAGGCGCCAAAGCCTCTAGCCCCTCCCACGGAGCGACTGCAGCTTCGCAACCGTTGCTAGGCGCTGGTGGAACGCTGTGTGGCGCGGCCATGACGGCCATTTTGACCGTTTTCAAATTTCTATGTCAAAGAACTTTATTGAATTAAAAGTTACAGTGCTGCTGGGTCCTGCCTTTTCCTAAAAATGTCTGTAGCCTATTCTATTTAGGCCTATTTGAAACGTCATTTAAGCAAATTTGAATTGATCGCACGGATTTTGCCGCTGATAAATTGATCAATTCATCGCGCCGCAGCAGATGCGTCTCGGTTGCTAGGCAACCATCACTGTCTCTGTCAACACAGTTAAGTCAGACACCAGCAGAGAGGCCGCGGTGAGTAAGTGCAATAAAACCTCTGCCAATAAAAGCCAATACTTTATCAATACACGTGATCAGCATGTAGAAAAGCCATATTTCAATCCGCGCTGTCCGCAGTCTCTCATTCAGCGCTGTTATGGTTTATGATCGCGCTCGCGGTTCTTACAGCAAAGTGTTAAAGACAAACTAAATGAAAGCTGTGTGTGTGTGTGTGTGTGTGTGTGTGTGTGTGTGTGTGTGTAGGCTCACACTTTACCTGAACATGCACCTGAGGCAGCGACCTGCAGACAGTAGAGGAGGGACTTCATGTTTAGATAACGTGACTTTCGTCACTCAGTGTTGTGATGTCAGGAGGAATATTTATTTTACTGACATGTTAGGTTTGTTTCCACTGAGACATTATTGAGTTTATATCGTGACTTTGTTGTTGTAAACATGACTGTTGCTGCCACGGACTGTATAAAACTACATCCTGTGTAACTGACCTATAAGGAAAGCATCAGGAGGCGAGGTGTGTGTGTGTGTGTGTGTGTGTGGAGGAGAGGAGAGAGGGAGATGCTGGTGTGTTATTAGATACTGTTAATGTAACTTATTATGCTTCTATCTGTGCAGTGACAGCTCTTTTTTATTCTGTTTCTGAACGTGTGTGTGTGTATAGACGTGAAATAATTAGCGTTTGTTTTGTGTGATGATCAAAAATATTGAATAAATGTTTAAACTTGTTGAAAGTTACATTTCTGTGTCACTGACTTGAACTGGAAATTGAAAACGTATCCTAACATCATAAATGCATTACTCTCTCTATGTGGTGTTTATTATGAGAGATTATACAGTTTGGAATTTGGGGGTCAAAATTACCTCTCATGCATCTTGCTGCGATGGTCTGCTCCACACGTCTCCACGGTTGACATGTGGTTAGCACAGATATCAGCTGTGCGTCCTCTGGTCTCAATAATAAATCAGAGTTCTGGCAACTTTGGGAACCATTACACTTTTTCCTCCAGAAACTCAATAGCACTTTACTGTACAGTTTCTTTTTGCAAAACCTATTAGCTAACTCATTCTTAGTTGCAACATACTGCAGCCTTTGTTCTTTTGGGGTGTTTATTTCTGTATGAACATACTTTCTATACTCCTCTGTCTTTATGTGGCTGATTAGCTATTTGTGTTCATGAGCAGTTAAACAGGTGTACCTAATAAAGTGGCCAGTAAGGGTATACATATATTTATACATATTTACACACACACACGCACACACACACTTAGAAATTCGCACCACAGAACGAGACATTTTGGGCTCTTCCATCTTTTATTTTTGTGTTTTCTTAAAAAAAACAAAACATTTACAACTTAAATCACAGCCATATATAAATTACAACAGCAAACACAATTATCTATTTTAAATACACTCCTCTCCTCTGTGCTGACTGTAATCATCAAACCAGTTAAACAACCTGCAACACACCAAAGTCAAGTCAAATTCCCTTAAATTTAACTCTGAATGACCTGCAGTCCGGTGCATTAAAACATACAGTGTTGTGTTTTCCTCTGTGACACTGAGGGGGAAAACAGCTTCATTCTGCTGCAGCGACACGTCCGTCACTCACAGGTAACCTACAGCAGACAGACACTCAAATGTCACATTAAAAAAAAAAAAAAAACCCTCTCTTTCAACAGTGCACCTCCATTTTTTTTAAATTGAAGCTGATATTTTCACGTAGATACAGAGTCAGTATTTATTTGCTCCGGGGCACCTGGCAGGAAATTAACCTGTTGGACCTGTGATTATAAAGTTTTAATTTAATCACTGTACCGTATGTTGTACAACCTGCTGATAACCCAGCTGACACTTCCTGTTTTTTATTTTTATTAAGGTTACTGGTGATGTAGTCACTTAAAATCAGGCCTCAGTTTCGTGTATTAAACCTGAATGAGTTAATCGATATCAGGAGGATTTCTCTGCTCTTTACAGACAACGTAGAAATGAAACAGTCTGGTTACGATGGCAAATTAAAGAGTCAAGAAAATGTCAAACTGTCCCTTTAAAAGGAGATGTAGCAGCTGAAAATCTTGATTTTGCTCAGCCCACTACTGTGATGCACAAGTATGACCTCGAGTACACGTCTACATCAGCACAGCTGCTGCTGTGTTCAAGATCCTTAACCTTGTCAGTCCCAGCAGACGCTGTCGTCCCGTCTACTGTTAAAGTGAAGCAAAATGACCTATCGTGCCTCAGGTGTTGACCTTTGACCTCACCAAGTAAGAACAGTTAATCACATGGTGTCATTTGGGTGAAACCAGAGGAATATTAACAATATTAACTGATGATAGTCATTTTATTTTATTTTTTATAATTTATTTTGCTTTTATTATTCTTTACTGTAAAACACTAACTTTGTTCTTAAAGGCTCAATCTAAATTAAATATTCGTATGTGGCTGAGGCGACAGTGAGGTTGTTGCTGTCGAGATGCCCTGGAGCGAGACGGTAAATGGAGCTGCTGCTCAGTGACGGACGACACGAGAATAAACTGGTCAGCTTACATACTGGACATTTCCCAGTCGGGAGGGTGAACAAGCATCAGATCAGGTCAGACTGAGCATGCTCCACACACAACAAGTCCTTCTCTGATGAGCGTCTGGTTTGGGACGACAAACTGGACACAAAGTTACGACACATCCAATAATGATATTCTGGGTTAAAACGTAAACAGTGTTAAAATGAGCGAGTGGGGAAACATGACATTAAAAGAAAATGGGTTTATTGTCAGTCCGCCTTAAACCGGACTTTTAAAATCCATATAAACATGTTAGTCTGACTGAAATCATACTAAATCAAATTTCTCACAGTTTCCGCCCCGGGCTTTGACCCAGAAGTCCAATAGCCTTAAATGTAAGAGAAGAAGAAGCCGGTAACAACATGGAGAAATCTACATCCAGAGCCGTGACTTTTTGGACGGACCAAATGTACAGAGCTGTAAAGTTGTCCACCATGGTAGCAGTTAGCTGCTAGCTAACCGTAGCTAACTTGTTTGTTCATTGTTTGGTCTGTGACGTAATAGGTCAACAGGAAAAAGGTCCAATACTAACAAGCTGAAAGGGGCATATCTCCACCTATCGTAGAGGAGTCGCACATACTGGGCTCAATAAATGGATTCCCCTCCTGTGTTTGTATACTGGGACAAGGGCAGTAGGCCAGTTAGATGTCCTCGTCCAGCTGGGACTGTAGAAACACTTCACTGCGCGTGGAAATGTAGTGACTGACACAGGAAATGACTTCATAGTGAGGCGTCTTGGTTTATCCGGTATCACCAAATCAAGAGCATATTGCGGCACAGCCATGGTTTAAGTTTTGTGCTGGTAAATACGATGATGTCGATGACATGCAATGAGTAAATTTCTGTATTCAAGCACTGATGTGCATTTGTGTGATCTGTGCAGAACAATCGGAGCTCACTTTTCTTAGACTTCCTCAGGTATCGTCATGTGACCTCAGCGTGGGAACTTCAATCAGACACCTTCTGTCACCGATGCAGAACGAAAGGTCCAAAACGCTGGTCAAAGCTAAGCTGGTTCACAGATTCTGAATTTAAGCTGCGGAATATTATTTCTGTCGGTCAGTTCTCAGAAATCACCAGCTGTTACATCTGATCTTGACGGCCAGTTCACTTGTAATTATCTTTATTAATTTTACTGGACAGTTGTTTGGCTCTCAACGCTTAAAGTCCAGTCGAACCTGCTGTCTATCATCGGGCCGTATAGCTCTGGGTATCCAGCAATCGCTACCACCAGTTTCTCCTCCATCGTTTACCAACTGTAAACTTGCTGTCGTGACCACCACAGAAGGCCCGCCTCTCAAATCATTGGACAATGGGGAAAAAGTGGAGATGACGTGGGGCACTTTTCTGCTGTGAGTTGTTATAACTTGAGCAGTTCAGAGCGCTCTGGCAAAACACGGCAGGCGCAAAAACCGCAAACAAAAAGTTTCAGTCTCATTAAAAACAATTACAAAAAGCCGCCTCCAGCTGCTGATACACTTTCTGTGAGATCGGGGCCTTATTTAGCAAACTAAACTTCTCAACATCACACCTAAAATAAAAATCTAAAATTTAACTAAACTCTCGTCCCAAACCAGACACACACAGCTGAAAACGTGGTTTATGAAGTGTCCGCGAAGACACGTTAATGTTGATGAATCCCTCTTAAAGTTTCATTTTCTCAAACTCCCTTTAAGTCACATCAACAGAGGGAAAAACATATTAATAAAAGAATAAAGCCATAATCTCTGTCAGTATTTAGCAGCTGAGAGCGTCAGAACTGCTGCACAATGTTATAACCCGCTGATGAAAAATGTCCTCCAGTTAGCACATTATTACACAAACTCTCTGGGTTTGATTCAGTCATAAATAACTATCTACACTTTTTTATAATACAGATTTTACAGGTCGTAATAATCAGCAGTAAATGCAATAATGTGACTTTCTTACATCGTCTTAATTTTAAATTTAAACCTTTTTTGATGACTAATTACATTAATCAGAAGTTATGACGTCTCCAGCTGCTAAAAGCCTTCATACAGTGTTTTCAGTGAGAACGTTTTGACGTCTGTCTGTCTGTTAAATAAGTCAAATCAAGCCCTTCAACAACTTCTTCCTGTCTGAAAGATGATGATTCTGTTCTGAGAAACAAACCATGTGGGAAAAGAAGATAATAGCTGAGCGGTTTTCCAGAAAGCTGACGTCAAACAACACTTTTAGAGCCGCTAAATGTTACTGTGGCCTCCAGGTCCTGATGAAGATCCAGATTCAAGCAGAGACGATGAGAGATTCAAAGGTAGTGCTGAATTTTTGTTTTGTTGTGTGTTTGATGCAAAAAGAAAGAAAGATCCTTTATGAAAAATGTGATCCTGCTGGAAACATCCAACGACCCTCTGAAGTGGTAACTCCAAGCAGAAAAGAATCAGTTCCTGGTGGTTGGGACATCGCCATGAGGTGTTAAGGTAAATCTGAGGGGTGCGCAGGAAGAGAAAAAAAAATTGTTTTGTGACAAAGACTCTCCTAAACTTTGTTATTTATCTCTAACCAGAGGCAGTGGGGGAGCCTGTTAGCAGCAGTTAGCTTAACGTTCGTCATGTCGATCAAAGGGTTATGCTGATTTAAAATCTCATCCACACCTGTCGCCAGTTTTCGCCCTCTGGCCCAGAAAGATGACGTCACTTCATCCGGCCTACAAACGATCTGATTGGCTCAAAACAGCTGTCAGTGAACACAACACCCGACCTGTTTGAACTGCTGGAAAAACTCGCAGACGGTAAATCAGATGTTTGAAACCTCGGCTGAGACAATCATTTAACAATGGAGGAGGTTTAAAAGGGAAAGGAACAGTTGGGCAGATCATCTCAGTCATTACTGCTTCATTTTAAAGACTCAAGAGCTAAAAAAAAAAGGAACAAAGAGATGCTGAGAATGTTATCAAAACCTTGTTTGGTCGTTTCCCTTGTGTTTAGATGGATGAGACTTTTCAGATCTGACCAGCCAAAAGAGACGTCCTTCAAATTTCTGACTTTCAGGATCACGTCACCCCTCAAATGACCATTTTCTATCAGTTAGTCAGCCTGTGCCATGCTGAAGTCCAGAAGGACACTTTGTTTTTCTTGCATCATCACCGTGAATGAAGATTACAAACACTGAGAAAATTATTGCCAAACTGAAATCATAGGGGTCCATGTTCAACAACAGCTAAACTTACCCAAGCTTCCAAACAGACACCTCTGACGGGGAACTTATCCATGCTCTCTCCTGAGCCAGACTCCTTTGACAAAAACAGTTATTTTACTTTGCTGAACACCAGAGGCTGCTGGTCTATGGCTGCCTCCATCAATTAGTTCATTTGTTCATTCATTTTCTGTGACCGCTTCGCCTGAGCGAGAGGCAGGGTTCACCCTGGACAGGTCACCAGACTATCACAGGGCTGACACACAGAGACAGACAACCATTCACTCTCATATTCACACCTACGGACAATTTAGAGTCACCAATTAACCTGCATGTCTTTGGACTGTGGGAGGAAGCTGGAGCACCTGGAGGAAACCCACGCTGACACAGGGAGAACAGTAGTGGTCGACCAGCATCTCCCGTGTTCTGCGAAGTAAAATTATTGTTTTCATTGGTGGAGTCTGGCTCTGAAGAGAGCATCAATACATTTCACTTTCAGTTCAGTTCCCCGTCAGAAAGGACCGTCTGCTTGTGAAGTACTGAGCATACGACTGGATAAATAAGACTTCAATTAATCAGGAATGTTCGCGGATTCTTCATTCACTGTAGAGGCATGGGAGAAAAATAAAGTTTTCTTTACGAATTTATCTACTGATTGCTTTACAAACAATCATTTGCGTGATGCGAATTGTTTGGTTGTTTTTCCTGATTTGAAGGATGATAGCGGCGTCTTCTCAGTTCCAGTATCCAAAGCGTGATTGGACGACCATGATCACACAGGGAAAAAAAGTTCAAAACCTTAAAACTTTGCTTCATATTAAAACTGTCCAAGAGACTTTGTCCTCTGGAAAAATCCCAACAGACTGAAGATTTGAAGTTTCAGAGACTTAAAAAATTTCAGCTTCTTGTTTGGTGATTTCCTCGACTCTGAAGCTTCTCATCGGGTCGTGTTGCGTTGATGCTCTGCTCTGCATTTTAATCCTTATTTGACCTTTTTTATTATAAAATCCTGACTGCCAACCTTGGTCACACTCGGAACAGCAAATTTGACATCCTGACTCACTGTGGCTAAAACTTTCAGTCCTGCAGAAGATTCCCTCTGCTCCGATTTTAATCATCCAGATGTGTATTTAAAAATAAAAACAGGGAAAAAAGAAAACGTTCACAGCGACACAGCCGATCCCTCTGGACATGCACCAACCTGAGCTTCCACCAGTTTTCTTGCCTTCAGACGACTCCACGTTACAGACCGACAAACAGCTCTCGGCTCAGTGTTTTAACCCTTGGTGAGAGAAGTGTGTTCCTGTACGAGCTCTTCAGCCCAGATGAGCTGCGTGTGCTACAGCCGGATCAACTTTCAGGATCTTAAATGAAGACAAAGAGCTGCTGGCTTCACATCGACGAGGCAAACAGAGCTACAGAGGACAGGACGGAGCGCGTCACTCCGACGTCCACCAGGCGGCAGCAGAAAGGTGAAGAATACAAGCAGGTGAAGGCAGCAGGGATCCTGGGTTTGCCGGCTCTCCTCTTCTCCCTCACAGGGACAAACGCTGCGGGAGTCATCAGGGACGTGTGGGACGTTGTGTTCCTGGATCATCAGCATTCAAGTGGCGGGTGGAAGCTGCGTCTGCAGTCGACGGCTTTTGGGCTGGGAGGCTGAGCTCGCTTCTTCCGGAGCTCTTCTCGACCCAGAGTGCTGCTGAGCCGAGAGTACGCCGCCTTGTACTTCTTATCGAACGCAGCTGCAGGGAGACAGAGAGTAGAGCATTATTATTTTGTCTCGACACACACACACACTTCATTTGTTTCAATCACACAGCACCTGAGTATGTGCATCAGTGCTCCAATAAAATGTGCACTTCTTGCATAAAAGCTTCAGGGTTAAATACATTAAAAGAGATTCCAATATTGGCTGGAAATTACTTCCTTTCCCCTGATAGATACCTGCAGGATGCTGCTTTTTGGTGATTGTGTTCCTGTGTGTTTGAACACTGAAGACAAACCCAGCTTCTCAAAAACTCAGGGCTGCCCCCCCGATAGTCGACCAAACGTTAGTCGACTAGAAAAGTCATTACTCTGCAAGATTTCACTGGTCACTTAGTTGCAGAAAAAAACAAAATAAAAAAAAAAAACAGCGAAACTCTATCAGGAGCTGCACCTTGTCAGAATAAATCCAAACCTATATGACTGGACCATGTGTGACTTTAATTTGAAAGGACAGACACAGGAAGTGTCCACGCTCAGCAGTCAGACAGCAGTCAGGTTAATTTCCAGGGCTGGTACCTGCAGTTATTCCACAGGCTAGTTAATAACATGTCGGGCAGGAAAGCGCATGTTTTTTGGGCGCTGCACGCTAAGATAAACAAAGTTCAACTTTTGGCTCCCTCCCTAAACCCCCTCCCTTCCTCCAACCAGTTAAACTCCACCTTGATTAAAGTTAGGTAAGTTTTTCTTTTCCTGTTAGTTTCTTCCCTTATCAAAATGAGGGAGCAGGGGGAGGTGGAGTGTACAGCCCGGTCTGTCGTGGGAGAGTTCAGTCTGCACAAACATCTCTCCTTGGCTCTGCCTTCCCTGTGCTCCTTCTTCCACTCACAGTCTCAAGTGTGTGCATTAAGGGCTTGTAACATCTAGTCCTGAGCTGAACTGAACTATCTAATAAAACAGTTGCATCGAGAGAATCTTACCGACGTGATCTTTGCCCATAGCTGCCAGAGTGAGGAAGAGGAACTCTCTGTACAAACTCCTGTCAAACAAAAAAAAACACACAACATCCACCATCATTCAGATTCATGTCACATCACTGCGTTCAAAACGTACACTTTAAAGAGACGTTCTGCAGTTACTCTGAGTGAGAAAATAAACCTGGTGATCAACTTTATGATCATATAAACACATGTGCAGTACATGTACGTTGTGTTGAGAGTTTATGGAGAAATTACAACTCACCTGGAGGAAAACATACATGCTTTCTGTCCTATTAAACATGAAGTCGTGGTGCACACCGGCCTCTTGTGGCCAAAATGAGTACTAACAAACACTAAATTCACCTGCAGAAATATTTTGAGATTGTCTACAGATGTTCATTGTTTTAAGGGACCTAGGCCTTTTTGTACCTGCTCTTCTTGAAGCACAAACAGAGGGACAGAGGAGAGAAAACAATTCAGATTTAGATCTGCATGGTGTGCTCTATGTCCTCTAGAACATTCACTTTATTTCACTTAATTTATTCCACCATAAACCGTCCACTCTGGGAGCCGTTCAGCAGTAAAGCAAGTTCTCCTGCTTTAAGTAAAAACATTAAAACATATTTAAAAATGCAATGATGTCATATCGTGACTTAAATATTGTGTTAACATCATATCATGGATCCTCTGGTGGTTCCCACTCCTACTAATGACGAGGGACATGTTAACAGATCTTTTATCTTTGCTCCATGCAGTGTGAGTATTTAAATGTGGAAACACTGAACCGTACCTCTGCGTCCAGGCGGAGCCCGGCTGTTTGGCCAGCGTGTCCAGGAAGAGGGTGACGGCTTTGTGCACCTCGTTCATGCCGACCCAGCGCAGCACCTCCTCCAGGAAGGCCAGCGTGAACGGGTGGTTGTGTTTCCGCCAGCTGTAGCTTCTCATCGGGACGCCACCTGGTGGAGGACAGAGGAGGGAGGTGGAGGAGCCTCGTTAAAAAGAGTCAAACACGTTATAAGAGTTGGGGTTCTTGTTCCTGTGAGTGTGAGGTGTGTGCTCGTCTCACTGTGGATCCTCCAGAGGACGTAGAGGGGGGGCCACTGGTCTGTGTCGGGGGTCAGGGTGTCCCAGAGGAGCCTCACCCTCACTGCTGAGTTCTCTGCCTGGAAAACACACACGAGTAGAGGAAGAGAGTCTGTGCATCAGTGTGTTGATGTCTTTCATTTCAACATCTAACTTTATTTACTGGTGTCAAGCTGTTTGATCTCTGCTTCGGTTTTAGAGTATCTCATATTTCTGGGCTGAATAAAGCTCCATCACACTAGGGTTGGGACTCATTAGGATTTTAACGATTCCGATTCTTTACCGATTCCTTCTTAACGGTCCGATTCCTGCATTTTATTCATTATACTTGCTATAATTAAACAAGTATATAATCAACACAAACGCAATCACACAAATACAAAAACGTTATTCAAACTGTTGCACAGTACAATTAGATGAAAATACACATTTGTGTGTGATGTGTATTTCAGATTTAGAGCTTATATCATCTCCCTGAGAATATATAACAACAAAAAGTGATTGTCTGATTTCTACAGTAACACTATTACCTCAAATTAACCACAGCAATGTAATAAAAAAATACTTATATGCATTCATGCTTGGGCGCCGTTATTTACGTGACAACACCTGAACAGAACACACACACACACACACACATAGGTGTGTAGGTTTGTTTCTCCTGCTCCCCTCGCTGGAAGCCTCGGACCTCCCACCGCCCGCTCCCGTCTCAAACCCGGAGGTCTCCCTCTCCACTGAGCACCCACAGCGCCCGGCCTGTTAAATAGCCTGTAACCACTGTGTGACACAATTGTGCTTCAGTAATTAAATAATGTCAGGTTCGGACAGAAATACGCAGCCCGTGCCGCACTCTGATAGAAATGCACGTGACAGGTTTTTTTTTACAATCTAGGAATCGATTACAGGAAACGTTACTCCAAATGTGATAGAACCGGTTCCAGAACCGAAACTATGGATCCGGTTCCAAAAAAGAACCGGATCCGGATCCCAACCCTCGATCACACAGAGAGTGTTTTGCAGGTTCCAGGCAGAGAGTAGCGTCTGTAGCTCTGGTTGAGGGTGAGAGGCTGTCAGCAGATAAACAGAGATCTGTGTGGGTACATGAGACCGTATAAAAGAGGCTGGATCATGGGGAGAACCACCAGTTGGTCCAGGAGCTTCTCCTCCATCATGGACGTTTACAGGCAGGTTTTAGGACATCTCAGGGGCAGTTTGACAACCTGCTGTCTGTCATCGGGCCGTATAGCTCTGAGTATCCAGCAACCACGACCACCAGTTTCTCCTCCATTGTTCAGCAGCTATAAACTTGTTGTCGTGACCACCACAGAAGCCCCACCTCACAAATCATCTGACTGGTAAATGCGGAAAAAAGCGGAACTGACGTGGGGCATTTTTCTGCTCTGAGTTGAGGTTTCTTGAGGAGTTCAGAGCGCTTCAACAAAAACGGCAGGCACCTAGAGTGCAGAAACAGGAGGTGCGCAGCAACGTGAGAACAGCGAGCAAAAAGCTTGACTTTCATTAAAAACTATCACAACTATCGTTTTCTGTGTGATCAGGGCCTAAAGAAGCAAAATCAGTTTAACACTCTACAAAAATATGAATCTGTCATTCAGTGACTGTTGATATTAAGCTATCAAGATATGATAAGATAGGACATAACTTTATTTACTCAAGCGTCCTTGGGTATCTTGAGAGGTGCTTACAAATAATATTTGTTAATATTTTTCTGAGGGAAAATGCAGTGCAGTGAATTAAATACAAAGTGGGAGAGAGTGAAAAACTAAAACCTGCAATAACAAATGTTCAGTTGTTTGTACTTTAACTTGGGATCTGAGCTGTTGTAGATGAAGAAGAATGTGAAGCTCAGCAGCTTTTTAACATTTTCTGAACCGGATAATCAGCTTTTGTTTCATTATTTGATGCGCGTTGAGCAGGTTTATCTTATATGTAGCTGTCCAGTAAAAACTGCGCTGTTTGTCCACTAAGTGTCATTTGGGAGCCTTTATTTCCACGTTTTTATGTTTTTAGAGCTCTTTCTTTCTGTTCTTGTGCAGCTGCCTGCGAACTGTAATTAGCTCAACCTTTTGCTATCGATGCCTCAGTGCTCGGTGCTTCAGACTGTGCGCTACCTGTGTGAACTGGCTGACCAGCGGCGAGGCTTTGACCAGCTGCAGCAGATTATTGGGCAGACCGAGGCGCTGGAAGTACCACACCAGGTTCCAGAAGATGATGGAGTGGTTGTCCAGGAACTGAGGCTGGGCCAGGACCGCCTCGCCCTCGTTCTCCAGCAGACTCTCCAGCTCCTTCCTCAGGACCAGAGGGCTCAGGTAGGCCACTGTCACCTGAGGGGTGCCGCCCACTGACGAACCCTGAGAGAGGCGGTTAAAAACTGTCAGTTCGACAGGAAGTACGGGGAGACCAGAGGATGGACAGAAACATGTACAGTGTGTGTTACCGTGGTGGTTCTGCTGTTCTCAGAGTAGCTGCTGGTCTCGGAGCTGGAGTCCTCACTCAGACCGTTACACTGGTGTCGCAGGGAGGCCTCCTGAGCACTGGGGGGCCTCACTGCGCTCTCCACCTCGTCCTCCACGTTCCAGTTGGTGCGCTCCGCACTGAGGAAAAGGAGAAAGAGGAAGACTTTTGCTGTGGAGTTGTATGACGTATGTATCCATAGTCAGTATTTTATCAACATGGCAACGTTCTTGGTCACATATGCGACGCCCTATCCCGCCACTAGAGGGCACATGACCAACTTTCAGCTTGACCAATGTGTGTCCCTACTCTGGTGTTGTAGGGTCCTAGGTTTAGAGTAAGAATGTCAGGGTGAACCAACCAGAGTCAGAGTAAGGCAGAGTGAGGCAGGCCATTCCTTCGCCATCCGAGACGACACAAACTCACCTCCTGGCAGCAGGTCGCACACGTAACAAGTCGTCAAAACGTCACGCCCATGCCATCCGTAGTCCCGTCCTGCCAGCTGTCCCTTTTATACAGATGGTGGTTTTGGCGCTGTTACTATCTCCCATGCTGCCTTAAATGTGAGACAACCCTGTCCCCTATTCTACGACTGTTTCTCTTCAGAACAGTCCACAGCAGTGCATTGCTGAGCTTCTGTGTCAGTACTCCTGCCTGCTACTCCAAGCTGGAGGTGTGTCATCTGACGTGACTGCAGGTTGAAACACCTCATACAGCCCCTTTTTAAAAGATCCAAACTGTCCCTTTAAAACAGTGACATTAGCTGAGACTGTATCTGGTGGAGCTACAAATTTAGCTCCGTCATTTTTAAACAGTTGGTCGTCCTCATTACAATCTCACTATCTGGAGAAAACTCTGGATTAGACACCAAACCGCAGACGGAGGGCGCTGTGACAGATCGGGTTCACTGGTTGATGTCTTTACCTGCTGACAGGTCCGAGGTCACAGATCTCGGCGTTCAGGAAGGGCACGAAGGAAGCGCAGCAGAACGGGCAGGACGAGTTCAGGTTGGAGTCGTCCGACGTCCAGCCGGCCATGATCTCCTCGTCATAGACTAAGGAGTTACAGCTGCGACACAGAGAGCAGCTGGACATCAACACCTGGACACACAGAGAGGGTGGGAGGAGTCAGAGGCTGTGACATCAACACTGAGGGGACGGTAACAACAGACCTGTCTATAGGATGCAACAAAACCACGCTGACTGCTGCTGTCATTTCCTGACTAATGATCTGTTCACCTCGAGCCCCGTCGCCTCTTGGTTGGCGTCCCACGACCGGCGCAGAGGATAGGCGGGACTGGGCGTGTCCGTCAAGTCGAGGTCACTTCCTACAGACAATGAACTCTGAGAAAAGACGACATGGAGTCAGATAATTTTATTACATCACCACCACATGATTCTGTTTGACAAACATTAGAAGTCACAGAAAAATTATTATTTTTTCTTAATTTATTTTGATCTTTTTTGATTCATAGGAAATTAAACTTAAAAAAGATGAAATAATAGTTATTTTTTTAAAAAATATATTCATTTTAAGGTGCTTTAAAGTAAAAACTGCTCATCATTTTTCTATTTTTGTACATTTTGCTTTTATGTTTGCACATTATGTGAAGTAACTGATATTGAAACTGATATCGAACAGTTACAAGTTGTGTTTAATAAAATAAAGACAACACGTCAGAATAAAGCAGATTCAAAGAGTCAAACCTCTGAGGTAGCGCTGACCAGCCTGTCCTTGGCCTTCAGCAGTGTTTCCGCCACTTGAGCTTTCCTGGACTGCCTCTGTTCAGACACTCTTCGTCCTATCCCTCCTCCTCCTCCTCCTCCTCCTCCTCCACCTCCTCCTGGTCGCCGGTCGTCAACGCTGGCGGCCCGTCGAACAGACACTCGATGTCTCGTCGGAGTGAGAAGCTGCTGGAGTTTCCCTGCCAGACCTCCTCGGCTCGGGGAGGAGACGTTGTTGTAGTTCTCGTCTACGACTTTATTTCTGCCGGACGAGTCTCGAGTCCCGGCAGGTCTGCAGGTCAGAGACAGATGAGGTGAGTTTAACAGAGCTACAACAGTACCAGCGTTAAAGGATCCAGTGCCTGTGTAGGTGATGTTATTTTGCTTTATTTGCACTCATTCCTACTGCAAAGTTTTATTTTATTTCTAAAGCACGTTATGAAACATTAGAGCATCATGAAACATCTTAAACTGACATCAAAGACGGGCTGGAAACATGACTGAATAAAGCAGGCGAGTAAAGATCAGTTAATAAAAGATTATCGTATTAAAGAACAAACAGATTCTGAGGTTATTTTTCGTCCTAACCGACCTGCCGTCTCTCTCTGCTGGCTGACAGCAGTCTGGCTCGGAGTCGGCCGACTCTGCACACTCTTTGTAGAAGGTGGAGAGGCAGACTTGACTCCGCCGCACTAGAACACCACCGGGGGGCATCGGAGGTGGGGTGGAGGTGTCTCTGCGTCCAATCGGAGGCTTACGGGAGACTGCGTCACCACAGCCGTTGGTCCCTGCGTTGCGGAGGATGGTCTTCTTGCAGAGCTTCAACTCTGTGGCACAGAGAGCAGGAAGAGGAGTTAAAACAAATCCATAGAAATAAAATACTGGACAGTCTGTTTCACAGGAGATGAGAGAAAAAATGTGGTGTGGAGAAGAACTGGAATAACACATGGTTCAAAGTCCTGGTGAGAGTTCTGTTGAAGGAACAAGTTTGTGACTCCTTTTTGACAGTCATGGTCTTGGCTTGGTTTGTGTTGGTTTGGACTGGACCGTCAGGTGTGTCTTTAACTGATGACACTTAAAAGCAGCAGCTGATCCACAGCTAAGTCCTCTGTTAGTTTTGCTGCGTGTTTTCCCACAGCAGGGCAGGTGAAAGAAGTTTACCTGTTGGAGGTGAGCTGTTTGCAGAGGTGCAGGAAGAGCTTGATGGCTGATAGTGAACATGAAACAGTAAAATGAAGCAGATGTGTAAAGTCTCCGGGGTTGGCTTAAGTCGGCGAGACGTCACTGCTCCCCACTTGAGGGCAGCCAGCTTTAGACCTACTGCGGAGAAGGTCTGTGTCTAGCACAGCTCAGCGTGGCACGTCAAGTCTAAATTGATAATAGACACTGGAAATCGGTGCAATATGGCGTGACCTGGCACAGCCAAAAGTGACAGCACAAAAGGCCCAAGAAAGCGTCAGGTGATGAGCAGATAGATGATGATGGTGAGGAAGAGGAGGACATGATGCAGTTTGTCTCTTACTGTCAGCCGGCGCCTTCATGCTGTTCAGACTGTTGCTCTTCACCAGCGAGCCCGTCAGAGACTCGTGACTGGAGCTTTCCGACAGACCGCTCCAACTGGACTGACGAATCAGGGTCGACTGGGGGCGGGGCCTCTGATCCAAGTCCATCATAGTTTCTTTTAATGGAAAGAAAAAAAAAAAACAATCAGAATTTTATCTTAAAAACAAGAGTTACAGCATGACTCTGGAAAATCATGTTTCTTCATCAAATGTATGCAGAAAAATACTCATCAATAAAACCATGATCGCATGATCAGTGATGGAAGAAGTATTCAGAGACTTTACTGACGTAAAAGTACAACTACTGCTCTACAAGTTAAAGTCCTGCACTGACAACTATACTTCAGTATGTGTCGGCAAAATGTGGCAGAAAAATTTAAAGTCAAGTCGAAGCACAGAAATAAAATATTGATAGAATATTTTCTGACCTCCTCGTGACCCCACAGAGCCGCTCTTCTGACGCCGTTTGATTGGCTGTCTGAACTGGGCCACAGCCAACAGCACGTTCCTCAGCTTGGCCCAGCGGAGACGTCCTCCCTGATTGGTGGACGGCCACTTGCTCTCCAGCACTGCCTGAGGACAGAGGACATCTGATTACATCACACCTCTCTGTGTCAATGCTCGCACACTGTGTGTGCAGGGCAGGGATGAGACAAGTGTGTGTTTTTGTGAGTATATTTTGAAACCTTGTTGTAGTATCCGTAGGTGATGGTGTTGGGTGTGATTCCAGCCTTCTTCATCTCCAGCAGGACCCGTACGGCGAGGACCGGCTGACCGTACTGACCGCACAGCTGCATCAGGATCCTGTAACACACCTGGAACACACACACAGTCACTCACACACTGTGGCTTCATAATTCATCCTCTCCATGGTAGAGTAACATGTATCAACAATCTCTGGATCTGCTTTTGTTTCCACTGTTCTCAGCACAGCTTGGGGACGAGCTCCTTAAACTAAACCTGAGCTCTTCTCAAATGAAGCTCCAGGAGATTCATGGCTGGTGACCACAAAGGGCCATCTCCTGTGTTCAGGTGTTTCCAGTGAGAAGAGAGTGTATGTGGTTCCCTCAAGAAAAAAAAAGCACTTTGCCGAGCATCTTTTTTCAAAGTGCTCCAGCTTGTCTGTGCAGCCAATTGGCGCTGGTGTCGTCACTGCTGCTCATTCTGCTAAGCTGCCAAGGCACTTTATATCAGGACTCCGTCAGTGTCTCACCTCGTCCGGCAGCACCACCTTGCGGTTCTCCATGTGTTTGAGGACGTCGTAGGCCGTGTGCAGAGCGCGCACCTTCGCGCTCTCCGCCCGCACGAAGGTGGGCAGGTAGATGAACCAGAGGCCGTAACAGTGACCCAGCAGGCACTTGGACCACATGTCCGGCACTGTGGAGTATTTCTGAGCTCGCTTCTGGGCCAACTTGATCTCCTGGGAGGAAAAAGACAGGTGACATCACATCAGATACTGAAGAGGTGCACATGACAGAAACTCTCGTTGTTTCCTGGAGGATCGATGTTGGATAAGATTCAAGAAAAATGCTGCAGAATATTTCAGTATCCTATCTGGAATATAACATTTCTCTTCAAACAGTCTTTACTCTACATGCAGTGGCTTCAGACATAATGTTCTTAAAAAGCAGCGTGAGAGGAGGAGTCACTGTTAAATATAAATCTAAAACATAAAGAAAGGGAATACTACAATTTTGGAAGAAGAGGTTTAAATTATCTGGTTAAACTGGTCAGATTTGAAATTAACGTCTGTAGTTTTCACACTCACAGTCTGTGGCGTCTGAATATTGGATGAGCAGTGAAATATTGATAATGATTCATTAAAATGAGATGATACACAGTAAGACTGTTAACACAGTCTCTGGTCTTCATTCTGGGAAAACTGGGTCACAACGTAAAACTCACTCAGCGGTTCAGAGGGAGGCACCAACTCTCTGCTCCTCTACTTAATACTGATTCAGAACGGGCCGCTATCAGTGACTCAACTCAACTCAACTTTATTTATAGAGCACTTTAAAAACAACCACAGCTGAAACAAAGTGCTGTACAAAAATAAAAACATAAGACAAACAATAAAAACAATAAAACAATAAAACAGTGAAACAAGAGCAGAGTCTTATGCTGGTTTAAAAGCCAAGGAGTAAAAATGGGGTTTAAGGCTGCCACCTTGAACATGTGCCTGTGTTCAGAGAAGTGCCGTTTGCTATAAATGCCTTTAAAAAGGTGAACTCATCTCTGTCATGTATATTTTTGTCTTTTTTTGTTAAACAGTCAGTAGCATCTATAAAAAATATCATGTTTATTCCAAATAAACCATAAGAAACGCTCTCATGAATATCTGAAATAGTTTACTTTTTATAGTTGTCTTATTCTTCGCTTACAGACTAGTTTAATGCATATAAGTTTTCGTATTAGCAGCTCAGACATATTTGTATTATTATATACAGTGTACTTCAGTTTGTGAAGCTGTGTGTTGGTGTACCTGTTTGGTGCGGCGGGGGGCGGGGCTGCTGGGGGCGCTGCCCTTAGCTGGGACCCTCAGCTGGTCCTGAGGCCGGTCAAACAGCTCCGGCTTCAGTGTGGGGAAGGTTTCATAACTGAAAGCAGGAACGTGTGAGTATGTGTAAGACACAGACGCACAGGGACGTGTTGTGGTGCAGTTTAAAGACCTTTATGATGGAGCCTTGTGTACCTGTAGAGGGCGGGGCACTCGGACCCGTCAGGTTCCTGCGGTTCTTCAGGAGGCATGATGAAGACGGTGTGTTCTCCGCTGTGAGTCTCGTCCAGATCGATCAGCCTCACGTCCTCCGGCTTCTCCACGTCCACCTGGTGACAAATAAATAAATACACTGATGATTCAACTTATTACACTGAAGTCATGTCTTTGGTTCGGTTTGACAGAAAAACTAAAGGGCTGGACTGAGTTGCACAAAACATCCTTAAGTTAAGATGTGCTTTAAAGTCGTAGTTAAGGTTTCCTCAAAATAAAATCGGTTGCACAAAATACCCTTAAGTCTTCTCCTTAAAATTTCCTTAAAATGCGGGGGGCTTGGTGTTGCGGTCACAAAATGAAGAAATAGAAATGTATGTGTTGCAAAGGAAAGTGTTTATTATCAAAACGAACAAAAAGATTACAGCTTTAGTAGTTACTTTTCAGATTAAACTTTTATAGCATAATGAGTTTATAAGTAAAGATTAAACTTTCAGTGGTCACCAGACTTTTTGACTTATAGCTCCTACATGTCTTTTTTTTGCCTTTTTTGCTATTTATTTTTAGAAGCTAAATCATTTAGGCTGTTTGCAAAATGAATGAATGTGAATTAAACAGGCAGTTACGCCGAAATTTCGCCTCTGGGCAGCATGTCATCATTGACATGGATCATATAATGTTGTGGTGGTGACTTTAAAACTTCAGCATAGAGGACTTTTATTGTAACTTTCGTTTCTGTCTGGTTTCTGTTACCTTACCTTCAAAATTACAGCTGGCTTCCTGGAGCCTCTCCCGCTCAGTCTGTGCTCTGTGTCTCAATGTAACATGATGTGAAATCACGCACAGGCGTCAGTGTTGACTGGCTATCACTTGTGCCGTGTAACCAATCAGAGGGGGCTGTAGGCGGGACATTGTTACAAAGCCCAGTGCAGTGGGGACTGCAGGCAGGGAGGGAGGGAGGGAGAGGCTGTATCAGAGCCAAAGGAGCGAGTTTTAAAATACAATTATTTGATCGGTTATTGTCCGATGCCGATTACGGTAAACAGTAGGTTGTGTTTACTCGCACACTGCGGAGAACAAATTTCACACACTCAGGTGTGTGACAATCAGTGGAACTTTACCTTTACTTTACCTTCACTGTGCGGCTAAATCATTTTCCCAGTTCGCACATATATATATTTTTAGGGGCAAATGCGAGTGAAATGCTCGCACTGCAGAGCACTTCTGCCTGTGCTGGACAGAAACTTCACCACGCTGGAAATCCGGTGCTGTGCCAGAGAACTTTAACCCCTGCTTAAGTATTTATGGTGTTCTTCTTGTCTTGGTTTTATACTTAAGGAATCCCTTGATTGTTGCACAAAAGACCTTAGTAACCAAAGTAGGTAAAAAAAACTTAAGGTGCCTTTGACTCTGTCTTAACTGCAACATGAATGAGTTTATGTTGATGGATGAAAAACATAACACAGCCTGAGAAGAGTGTTCTGCAACCAGGAGAACCTGATGGATACACTTCTGATTTTACACTTTAGACGTGACTGAATTAAATTTTGTTGCTTCTTCCTGCAGTCATTTCCTGTTTTCTGGTATTTGGGACCAAATTTACTTTGAAGTTTATGCTTTCTATGATTGTATTCCTCCTGAAGTTTAATCTATTTTTCCTCTGACCAATATGGTTTTCTTTTCTTCTTTTCTTCTGACAATTTTTCACTGTCTAACTATCAGCCAACTCTCGCAGTAGATGAGTTTTTCTTTAGCTAATGAAACCTTTAAGGGATTCTGTGTAACGGTGTCAGTCCCTCAGCTAAGGAGACATTAAGCCTTTCAAGTGTCCTACTTAAGTAGAAAACTTAAGGTGTTTTCTGCCACATGTCACAGATTTACATCAAACTTTGTGGAAGGGTGGAGCAGAGGCCAGAGAGGAAGGATTACATTTTGGAGCGGATCAGAATCCCACCAGGGCGGGTCACTTCTGTTAACGTTGCCAGATGAAGCATTTGGCCTCGGTTGGAAAAAATACTATATGTCTTAAAATCCAGTAGATGGTAGTAAAGTTCAACAGTGACAAAACAGCCGATTGTAGAGATGACTCCATGTTCACAGGTGCCAGTAATCCTCTGTGGTCGCCTTCACATGCAGCTGCTCAAATATCACACAGAGCAGTCGTTATGCAGCGCTCAGTGGTTTCAGAGGAGAACCGGTGCAACTAATGCCTTTTCACAAACTAAGCTGCGACTATGGAAACATAAATACACACATATCACACAACTAATGATACTCTTACTCACATTCAAATGTGAAGAGTCTGCAATAAATTTGTTTTTAATCTAATTTTCTTTTTATAAAAAACTTTAAAATAGAGATTATTTTTTCGTGGAAATATCAAGTTAACATCGTGATGCTTTAGTAATTGGCCTTTAGATATCTTAGCTCAATATATCTGCCAACATAACTGGCTTTTTTCTGGGACTTTAAATCCCATCTCACGGCCTTCACTGGCAAATGGACTTTGTTGATAAATGCGGCAAAGTGTCTGACAGCATTATAAAAAGGACCCGAGAGAGGAAATGAAACACATTTCTGTCCGTTATGTCTGTACGGGTCTGTATTGTGTCTTGATCTGAAGTCTCAGTAAAACACATTCAGGCTGTGGGACGCTGTGAGTGATAATCAGTGTGATAATCAGTGATGTAACAGTGAATGCCAGTCGTGTTTCTGACCTTTTGGACGCACTCGTCAAAGAATTCGAGGCAGGCGTGCCGGTCGCTGACGAAGGAGCAGTCCTCGATGAACTGCGTGAACATCTGAGTCCTCATCAGCTGACTGTAGATCTTCTGCTGCGTTCGATCACGAGACTTCAAGAAACCTGCAGGAAGAATTCATCCATCAGTCATCGGTCACAGTCATCAGCCTTAAATTTATCTTCCACTGTGACTGAAGTTTGAGAAGTAAACCTGATACATGATACTGATTCTCCTCCTACTGTAAAGAAAGATTTGACAAAATTCTAGTTGATTTGTTTGGATTTTATTAGTTTCAATGCTTGTGACCTGTGTTTGTGCAAATGCTTGCACACAAACTAAGTTTTCTCCAGGTGGTAAATAAGAGTTAAAGTTGGTGCCACTATTGGTGGAGAACATGCTACGATATCTCAGTGAAAATCTGACCATATCTTCATGTTATCAGCTGAACAATCCAAAAGGATGAATCTTAATAATTCTTAAGACAATGAGTGTTTGTGACGTACCACGATAAGAACAAAATCTAGACTTGTACAAGAGAAACATAAAGAGGAAGAGGAAGGACCCTTTCCAAAACCAAACTGAACATTTTTTGGCTCGGAGAAAAACTAACCTCCCAAAATCTGACACACTGGACCTTAAATCCTCGACAAATTTTATTTTGTTGTCTTTAATAATGGGCTGCTCTGAATCCTTATTCTGGAAATTAGAAAACTGTTGCATCACACAGTCAGTATCATCAAAAGTGAGAAGTGTAAAAGTTTGAAATGACGATATTTCAGTGAGCGCTCACCCTGCAGGTTAAAGAGGGAGCTGCAGTCGGTGGTGGTGTCTGACGGCGCCTGGGTGATGGGCAGCAGGAAGGTTCTGTATCCTCGCAGCAGGCAGCTCATGAAGCGAAGGAACGCCTCCTGGATCTCCAGCTCCAGCTGCTTCTGACTCCTGTAGATCTGATCGTAGTCCGTCAACAGGAACTCCAGCGTCGCCTCCTCCTGACCGGGAGTGCAAACTGCAGCGGCGAGGAGGAAGAGGAAAGAGGAACATTTTCTGCTCAGACGAACTCAGTCTGCTCAAGATGTGTCAGATATTTAATGTTTTAAAATGTGAGGACACAGCAAATAAAAAAGCAAAATAAGTAAGAAAAAGGTGAACTGTGGAGAAATGTTAAACAAAGAGCAGTTCTTTGTTTCCTGTCGCTGTTTCCTGTCTCTGAAGCTCTCGTCTCCTCACTTTGTTTTTAAGACTCACTTTTCTCCAGGGTCTTGTGGAGGTTAGTCAGGGTGTTGAAAAGCATCTTGCCGTGCTTCCTGGGTAACGATCGCCATGACAACGGCTTCTTGTCCTCTGACCTGAGACACGACACGAAGCAGAAGTCAGACGAATAGTTTCAAGGTGGTATTTGTTTGTTAGAGAAAATGTATGAGTTTTAAAAGTGGTTAAATTCAGCATATTTCAGTAAAATATTTCACTTTAACTTAAAAGATAAACATCATTTTTTTCACCTGGAAATTACAACATAACATTAAAGAAAACACATTACTTGAACTACACATAATTTAGGGACAATATTTGCCCCCTAAATGTTAAATTTATTGTCTATATATTTATTATAAAAAACAATTAATGAAATCACAAATTCCTCATCAGGTAGGTGGGGCGATATGGAGGAGGGAAGCTGCCAAAATGAAATAACTAAATATAAAAATGACAAAATTAAAAATATTTATGACTTGATAAATAAATAAATAAACAAGTCATTAAATGTACCAAATAATAATAAATGTAGGCATTAATTTATTGATAAAACGTGACATAAATTCCAATTTATGTTTTAATTTGCTTCTTTATTTATTTACTTATTTACCCTTGTATCAATGTATTTAATGTATGTAAAAAATGAATACATGTATTTAAAAACTAATTTAAAATAACAAAAAGCATGCAAAAAATTACAAACATCAAAAAAAATAATAATAATAAAACAAAAATAAATAAAACTAAAACTAAATATGAAAATAAATGAATAGAGTAATTAATACAAAGGTAAAGAAGCAACATGAAAGAGAATTATCCATTTTGTCACATCTAATGAAGTAATTAAGGTATTTATTTATTTAAAATATAATTTTTGGTACATTAAATGTCATACTATTTTTTTAATTGAGTCATTTAGATATCTATTTACTTTGATAAACACATAACGCACACTGTTCTTGCTCAGTTTATAAGTTATACTAACATTTCGATCAATCTGGATCTTTGTCAAGAGTGTTTTAAAACAATAAAATACTGAACACTAGTTAAATACTCTTGACGAAGGTCCAGAGGAACAGAAACCTTTGTATAACTAATAAATTAGTGAAGCTGAGCGAGGGCAGTGTGCGGGATCTTCATTTCAGGACTTAAGTGACACTGGATGTGCAAATATCTCCCTGTCAGCATCTTTTTTTTTTTTTTTTTTTTTTTTAATTTTGCCTCTGTCTCTGAGCTGTCCTTAAGAATCCTCAGTCACTGGTTGAGCTCAGGAAGCCCAGCACAATCATGGACTCACTGGAAGATGGTGTTAGTGTCCAGGTCGACACACACCACATCAGCGGGGGGGTCGTACAGGTCGAAGTAACTGGAGTGGACGCCCACAATGAAGGGCATCGGCGCCAGCAGCACGTCGGCCATCTGCAGTGGACACAGAGGGATGTAGGGACACGGCCAGCGCAGCGGGAAACTCATCTGGAGACAGAGACACGGACAGATTAAGAAACAGACCTTATTATATACAGCCAGTACGTGTGTGTGTGTGTGTGTGTGTGTGTGTGTGTGTTAAGTCTTACAGAGACGAGGGCCTCGCTGACGGAGGTGAGGACGTCGGGGCGCAGTGAGTGCAGCAGCAGTTTGTGTTCGGTGAGGACGGCGAGCAGCAGCGTGCAGGCGTTCTCTGGACCGAGGTTCTGCAGCAGCTTCAGGAAGCTCGCACCGCTGTCACACAAAAATTAGAATTATTATATTATTATTTACAAATTAAATAATTGTAAATAAAAATAATACTTGTAATAATAATAATGACATTAATTTAAAAGGTAAGTGAGGAAAAAACACAACAGAAAAAAAAATAAATACATACAATTATTAGTGAACTCATAATTAGAAAATATATAAAGATAAATTACATAAGTCCAAATAGCTCTAATTATTATTTATTATCAATGATTTTCAAATATAAATAAAAATAGAGTAAAAAAATAATAGGGGCGGGGCTTGTCAGTTTTTAATCTTTACATTTTAAATAAAAATATTCACTCTTCTTATTTATAGAAACTTCAGCTTTATCTTTTATCTAAATTTATATTATTTATCAGAACCTGCACACACATCACCATGTCCTTTACACACACTGTAATTACAGATGAAATTCTGTTTCTGTGGAGGTTGAATGTTTTTTTTTTTAATCGTGAGTCACTCTGGATAAAAAGCAAACTCGACTGCAGTGAACTGACCTGAGTGGGAGCGGAGAGGAGACCGGCTGGCAGAGCAACAGGTTGTCATACGGAGAGAGCTGGAAGATAAATATACGGCATTATCACCGAATACATCACACACACACACACACACACACACACACACACACACACACACACACTGACAGTTCTGGTTTCTACGTGATTTCACAGGTCATTTACTGTTTAATTTACAACTTGTTTTCAAAGTTTTGGCCTTCAGTTCAGAGATGATTTTACTCACCAACTTTATTCCTGGAAGGTGAATTTAAATTAAACATGGGCGCAGTGAGCCGTCAGACAGGTTTTATACAAATATACAGTTCATCTAAATCATTTATCAGGTAATAAAAGAGAAAGTAAAATGACAGTTTGGATGATGTGTCCTCTGTGGATCTGACACTCTGAGTGGACTCTTCTCCAGCTGTTGTAAAGCTGACGCTGGTGAGTAAAATGTTCTTATAACTGACCTGAATGACGACCAAAAACTTTATCTAAATTTTCAGACATGTTAGGCTCAAGATGAAAAAATTCTAATAACATTATCCACGGAAAATATTTACATTTAAATAAAATCCTGACACAAACAAACAGAAAATTACGACCTCATTGTCGGCCATGCTGAGAAAAAATCATCCTGCATGCAGCTGAGTGAGATCACATCTGAACCTGATAAATCATCTGTAAATTATTCTTTAATTGGAAGAATTATGTCAAGAAATTTTTTTTGCTGCTTCTGATTGGACAGTTACCAAGTTCAGGTTGGGACCAGATCACCGCCTACATCCTGTTGAAGGAGGAAGTGAAGGACTGAAGTCAGAAGGTGTAAAAGTCTGTGCTGGTTTCCTCTGCTGCTGTTTTCATAAACCTGTCATGTCTAATATGTTTTTTCTTCTCTGTGTAATGATCATTCTATTGATTTCTTCTGTAAACACTGTCACATTTGGGTCAACAAATCCAGTGACTCCGTCAGAAAATAAAATCAAAAAATCAAATGACTCAAATAAATAATTAAATACATAATAAAAACACACAAATTGAAGGTTTGTAGTTTTTCTTCTTTTCTGTGTTTAGATTTGAACAAGCGGTTCCCTGAAAACCTTTCATTTTTTCTGCAATGTGGACTTTAAAAGTTGTACATTATCTTTGATGACCTGATGGCGACCACACAGACATCATATATAGAAGGTTCGAGTCTGTACCTGAACGAGGATGCGAGGTCGCTGTGGGGAAGGAAACGGGACGTTGTGCATGAAGCTGGAGATGTGTCTGCAGAGACAGAAATTCAGACGAAACAAACAAAAAAAATCAATAAAATCAAATATCAATCAAAAATTCAAAATAGTTCATATCATGTAAAATAACAGGGAAATGTGGTTAAAGGTGCCTTAGTTTGATCACTCATGTCATTGCAAGCAAAACTCTATTCTGAGTGGATCTGTCGGTTGGTCAGCGCCACCAATTACTTTCCCTGCTAACGTGATCAATGATTATAGTTTATTACAGCAAACAATCCTGATTTAACTAACAATAACTCCAGATTTATGGACATCTGTTTGATCTGATGATGCTGATATCCTGGGAAGCGTTAGTCACTCTCGGTATCTGTGATTTTTTCCACCGATATTCCAATATACAGTTTGTTTTCCTCAGCTGCACTGTTTTGCCCCTGGCGTGTTTCTCACTGCCTGCACGAACCACTTTAGGCTCTTAGAATCAAACTCAAGACCAACCTTTTCAGCCCGGCTTTTAATTGAGCTCTACTTTGTTTTATTTTATTATTATTTTTATAGTTTTCCATTGATTTGTTTACTTGTCAGTGTTTTACGAAGTGCTGCTGGCAGCTCCCTTTACTGTTTCACTGGAAAAGTCCTCAGAATAAATACATGCTTCATTGCATTTGAATGTAGTGCTTTGTCAGTGTTTATGTATTTTTTTATTCTGTGTCAACAATGATTTTTACAGAAGACAAATATGGGTTGTAAATATCGGCTATCGGTATCTCTGTTTCATAATAATTGGTATCGGCATCAGCTCTGAAAAACCATATCAGTCAGTCCCTAATATGGGTATTATGTAGGGCTGGGCGATGTAATGACTTTGTACGATATATCGATATATTTTTAAGCAACATACTGTACAGATCCAGACCAGGGGTGTCAAAGTCATTTTAGTTCATGAGCCACATTCAGCCCAAACTGATCTCAAGTGGGTTGGACCAGTAAAACCACTGCATGATAATCTATAAATAACAAAACCTCAAAATTCCCCCCTTCTTATAGTGTGAAGAAGAACATTGTAAAAAAAAAAATCATCCATTTACAAACAGAGGACGAGCAGCCTGAGATGTTGTAATAAAAATATGAGTGTCAGTAATAAGGTAACTCGCTCTCACAGCTGCGTCACTGATCTCTCGGCTATGACTAAAAACTGTTATTTTCTCAGACCTGCCAGCAGTTCACGAATATTCTCTGTTCTCAGTTCGCCTTGCAAGTTCCTGTTTTTTTCACGCCTGTTTCTGAGCCTGATAGTGGTGCTGAATAATATGTTGCCTGAGCACTGAATGCTGTGAACACACTGAGCACACCGGCTTCAAATTAACCTCGGTAAAGAAAAAGGAACTGGCCCATTTTTCTTGGAAAACCCAACGTTCTGCTTCCACTTTTTGACATTTTCCACTGGTGGCTCCTGTATAAGCATTTTATTGAAAAATTGGACTGAATGACTTATGACGGGCCATATGTTTTCATCTAGACAATCCTGTTTATAAACATACAGGTTCAAGATGCTTTACATGACACTGTCCTTCTGACAAGATGCCAGTGTGCATCTCTCCTCTCTCACACTCTCCACACAGCTCTGCCCCACTCACAAGTTCTGCTTCATCGTGTCAGGTGAGCGTTTGTTTGCTAGCTTGTATACCCACGTTCTCCTTTATAACCTACCTATCTATCTAAGCAGTAGTGCAACCACCTCATCAACTCCCACTACACCACCGCCTTCACCTGACAGATAAATAACTCGTCAATAAAACATCAGCAGACATGATTTAGTCCAAAAAGAAAATTGTGAGCACTGACTTTTCGAGCGGCAGGACGTGAGGTCCGGAGATGGAGTATCTGTAGATGAAGGTGAGGAACTTCTGGAAGACAGTGAAGAAGGGCCAGTGGGAGAGGACGCAGATGCTCTTCTTCACCTGCAGGCTGCGGTTGGTGATCGGCCGCCGGTCGACCACGCTGAGCAGGCCGAGCCTCACGCTCTGCCGCTCCGACAGCAGCTCCCTGGGGAACGACTCGTAGAACTGGATGGCTGCTCCGTAAACCTGCAGGGAGAACGGAAGGAGTTTTGACAGACAGGCAGAGCTTTAAATATACGGACACAGAGCTTTAATGGGTCAAACACGATCTGATGCCAGCTTCTGAACAGGTAAAGATCTGCTGCGCTCATGTGTCATTTCACGGCTGTAGATGTTTCAGGTTGAGCTCATTTTAACTCCTTTATGTCCTGATGGGTAGTTTAATCTACAGTGATGGTGACTGTGTGTTAAAAACACATCAGCTAAGACTGAAATGTCTATTTAGAGCCAAACTGTAAATAAAAACATCTTCACATCCTTATCCAAGGCCGGGTCTGGGGGCAGCAGGCTGAGCAAAGCATCCCGGGGCCTCCTACCAGTGGGACGTGCTCAAACGCCTCAGGAGGATCCTGATCAGATGTTGAACCACCTCAACATGAAGGAGCAGCGGCTCCACTCCGAGCTCCCTCCAGATGTCTGACTCCTCCCTCTATCTCTAAGGCTGAGCCCAGACACCCTACAGAGGAAACTCATTTCAGCTGCTTGTATCTGTGACCTCATTCTTTCGGTCACTACCCAGAGCTCATGACCACAGGTGAGGGTTGGGACGCAGATGGACCAGGAAATTGAAAACATTGCCTTTCAGCTCAGTTTCCTCCGGTACAGCACCCGCATCACTGCAGACGCAGCACCAAACCGCCAACGTGAACATCTAAGTTACGATTACAACACTTGCTTTATTGATCACATCACACAGTGACTGAATGAATTAATGAATTAACCCTCCAGGAAGCTAACTGTGTCTTTTTAAGGGAAGCATGTGTGTATATACGTGTGTATGTTGCTGCTCCTCTGACCTTGTCCCCGGAGGCGGAGGTGAGGACGAAGGTGGAGAAGACGGGCAGCTGGTACTTGGTGTTCAGAGGCCAGCTCTCCACGGTGACGCCCATCGGCAGACAGAAGACCGGCACCGACTCTGGCAGAGGAAACGACTCCAGGTCCTCCTCCGGGTACCGACTGATCAGACCTGCAGCACACAGCAGACAGTCTCTTTACACTTCTGTTTCAATATGCATAATAATAATCATAATGTTTTATGCATAGCAATGTTTTAAAAATCCTTTAGAAGTCCAGCGTGTTAGATTTAGAGGGATTCAGTGGTGACGACTGCAGATTGTAACCGGCTGGAGGTTTTTACCAAAAAACACCATGATTGTTATTTTCAAGTGTTCACACAATAAAGAAAACATACTTTTAATTGATAATTAATGTCCTTAAAGGAAAATTCCAGTAATTTTCCGCCTGTGTCTTTCTAATGGGTCATATTAAATTTTCTACTCGCCATCTCTCTTGATTTGGGCACAATTATGAGTTGAAACACACACTGTATTTCCTTAAACTTTGGTACTTTCGCCCCGTGTGTGGGGGCCGAGATAACACTACAGTGTGTGGTGCAGAGGAGTGAAAGATACTCACTGGCCTTGTAGACGAGGGCGTTGGCTTTGGCCACAGCTCTCTTGTAGCACACGTACAGAGCCGGACCCCACTGGAGACAAACAACAAACACACAGCTGAGATAAACTCGTCTGCAGGGACCAACATTTATAAAGACAATGCTGGTTTGTTAAAGCATGTTTAAACAAACAGTTTTACTTTATTTCAAAGAGGCAACTGTTTCATTTTGAACTTCATTTTCTTTATTTTTAAGCACATTAATCAACATTTCTGTAACGTTTCTGCTGTGCGTTCACAAAATATGTTTTTATAGTCTGTACCGAGGGTACGTGCTGAGTTTGGCACAAATCTCAAGAGGTTTTTCTGGTTAAATAAATAAATAAATAAATATTCCCGTAAATGTACCAGTGTTTGTCAGCCGACTAATTTTCAGCTGCAGCCATCTGACAAGATGCTCCAATCTGAGACCAGCTTCTTCTATTTTTCCTCCCATCAGTCATTTTAATTTGCTGTTTAAATCCCTCCAAGACTTTTATTGTGAAACATCTACAGGAAGCGCTAAGGGTCATTTCCAGCAGCATGAGTAAATTCCTGGTAGAATTTCACAGCTCGGTGCTGAACCATCACTACCTCTCACAACAACAAATCTACAAAACCTCCCAGACACGCTCACCATGCCGGTGTTGAGGTTCTTGTCGACTCTGCAGAAGGTGTGCGGGGCGACCTCTCCTTTGCTGGGCAGCAGGAGGGCGATGTCGGTGACGCCCAGCGTGTGGAGGCCCTGCGAGTCCAGAGCCCGCCGGTACGTCAGGAACACCCGGTGAGCTGTGGGGCCGCCGCCGGAGCTCAGGCTGGCCGAGCGGCTGTAGGGCGTCGTCTCGATGACGTACCAGCCCTGCTTCAGCTGCTCCTTCCCCTCATACAGAACCCTGCAGGGGCACGTTCAGACAAAACGGATTCATGTTTCATGTGAAAACCACATATGAGACCCACAAAAGGCTGGAAAAATATGAACGTCTGCATTAAAATGTTTCTTCACCTGCTCAGAAACACATAAAAATCTCTGTGTTACTGTGTCAACATGTTGATTCACTGCAGTGCTGAAAATCTGATAAAACCATTATCAACAATTGTGACTTTTTATGACCTTCAGAAGCAAACCAGACCAACAGAGAGAGGATTGACTGTTTCTACATATGTTACAGGTGACAGGTGGGTGCACCCTTTCCCCCCCTGGTTTCTGGTGTTTCTTTTCTTTGTACCTCATCAGGTGCCACCGCTCACCCCTCCTCAGCATGCAGAGAGTGGAGGGAGGGTGGCAAACCTGGTGTTTAATTGTTAATTTAGACTTTTAATTAAATTAGCATCACATTCTTAGTTTATCTTTAAAGAAAGCAGTCTTTTTATTAACATTTTCAAGCATTCCCCTTTATCTTTTTATCACTAAATTTTTCTAAATAAATCCTTGGTCCTTTTCCCCAGTTTCACTTTCATGTCACTTCCCGCGTCCCCTGAGTCTGATCTGGGAACACAACAATATAGTTATTCTAATGCCTGTTCCTGGATCGACTCCCCACCAAATCAGACAAAACGATTTACAGGACGCAGGCTGAAGAGCTTACACACATTTTTCCAGGCAAGGTTTGGCAGTGAGTCGCATGTTAGCCAGTTAAAACCAAGCAGCGGGAGATATTTCTTCAGAGAGTTTTATTATTGACGTTATCTTTTGTGGTCGTGGCTGATACTGTGGCAGCATCCGGGAAGAGAAAAAGAAAAGACCTGACTGGAGAGCAGTGATAGAGCATGAGCCGAAACACAAGTCAAACCTGGTCGCAACATGACTGATTCAAAAGTGGTGCGGTTGTTGTGCCTCCTCCTCCTACACTGGTATGAAAAATGTCTGTTTCGAGGCTGCACAATAAAATCAGCACGTCATCGGTTTCGGCAGATATCGGCTTTAAAATGAACTATCAGAATCAGCCAACATACTTTTTCTTATTGTGCACAATGAATGAATATTTCATGTCTCCATCTGCTGGTGGGCCGTCACCATAAGAGTATATATGTATAGTATGACTTTAAGTCTGTGTCACTGTGCAGTTATATTTCTGGGATGGTGCATGTTAGGGTACAGCGTAGGGTTTGCCTCTATGCGAAGTCTATGCTGAAGGTACGACATCGTTTCAACGCAGCAGAATAAACCCCAGTTAACATGTTGATGTTTTGCAGGAAATCACGTGCATGACTTCATTTTTGGAACAATGTTTCCATGGAATCAGCTGTGGCTACGACCTGAGCCCTGTTTAATTTAGTCTGTATTTGTTTCGGTGAATTAGCAGCATTAAAAATTGTCTGAATGATCCATCAGCAGCTCCTGTTGCGGTGTATCCATGCACGAACACACACCTATCAGTGTATTACTGTGGGACAGAAGAAAACGTTTCTCAGGCATGTTCTGCAGCAACAAGGAGCATCTTTTTAATGATTTGTAAGCAGAGTTATGGTTTTTAGATTTGCTGATGGTGCACGTCACACTGAATCTAAAAATATGTGTTTCATGTCTTTGTGTTCACATTTGAGTTATGACTCAGAGAAGGAGAATGATTTGTGATGAAAACTGCTCCAATTAGATAAAAATAAAAATCCTGGAAAAACTTCAGACTCAGTGATTCTCTACCTGCCAGCTTCGCTCCTGACAAGATGTAATCCGACTCTAATATAAGAGGATTTCCCTCATTATCCTCCAACAGGAGCGTAATCCTGAGTAATTAAACAGTTAAACATGAGAGAGACAATAGAGAAGAGTCTGTGTGTTGCTGATGAGAACACGACACAGCCTGCCCACCACTGCATTACATAATCCTCTGGATTATATAATCTTTAATATGCATCACGTGAACTAAACGCTCTGGACCTGATCGTGGTGCAGATGGTTTCTATTCATTTCAGACTGAAACAGCAGAATCAGTGTTTGATATTAATTACAACACTTTATTCCTGTGGTGTGACCAAAGCTGTGACCACGACGGGTCAGAAGAGGCATCAAGATAAACAGCAGATTGATGACGATATAAGAAATAAACAAAAAGACGTCCTCAATGTTAAAAAACAAACAAACAGAAAACAACAACATACTTTCTCTCTAATGTGCCTAATTTCATTGAGGACAAAGTCATGTGACATCTGCAGCCAGTGAGGGTCGGATTATTCTCTGAGCATCACGTCATCATTACTGTGGATGATGGAAGATCCAAAAATACAATAATGATAATAATAATAATAATAATAATAATAATAATAATAATAACTTTTATTATTTTAAATCTAAATAAATAAAGACAAAGCAACTGTTTCGTCTTTCAGTTTCATTCTTATTTGAAATACATAAAATACTAATGAATCATTTTCATTTATTTTAAACTTAAATACAACAAAACAAATAATAATAAATGAAATTAAGAAAAAAATATATAATTTTGTCACATTTTATTAATTGATTAATATTATTTTTGGCACATTTAATGGTATATTAATGTATTTATCAAATTGTTGATTCATTTCTGCTGGCAGCTTCCGTCCTCTATACATTACAACAAAACACATAAGGCATAATATTAGATACTGAGGCTCTGGTCTGACGTTTGGTTCTCAGGTGTACTCACCTGTACAACTACAATTTACAGCTTATTTTATCTTCTGTAAAATGAAAACATCCAATGAAAATAACTAGAGGTGCAAGAATTAGTCAGAAAAGTAATCCGCAACTATTTTTTGATAATTAATTGTTTAAGGTAGTTTTTAAACAATAATAAAAGCATTTGATGGTTCAAGCTTCTTAAACTTTTCTGTTTTTGCTTTATGTTGACTGTTTGAAAATTCACACATTGTGATGATCGCTCTCAGGAATGAGCACCGACTTGTTTCCGATCACGGATGTCACAATACTTCAGTACAAGTTGATGCCAAAGTGCTGATAATGTGACAGTAGTAGTAGGTACTGAGGATGCAAGTCATCTGGCACTGACATATACGCTTAGAGGTGATCCAGTCTGCTGCTAAATGCCAAAGGTAGAATAAAAAAATGCCTTCCAGCCCAGAAGAACAACAATTACACATGGAAGACAGCGACAAGTGCAGCTTCAGTAACAGCTCTACCTGATCTGTCGGGAGTGGGTTTTTTTTGTTAGTGGGAACGCTGCAAAATCTACACTCTGCTACAAACACCAGCAGTGTGACGAGGTGCTGAGCATCTAGTCTGAGGCTGCTGTCAGTCCTAGAGTTGTCTCCTTTGGTCTGAATCAGCGACTCATGTTGTTCCAAAGTTGTATAATTGTCTAGAGTTGGTTCGTGTTCTCACGGCAGCATTTACAAGAGGACCAGATCAAATGCCTTGTGTGAGAAAGCTGCTCTTGATTGGTCAGAATTTCCATGTGGGAAAAATCCAGGAAGTAAAGCAAACGTTGAAGAGGAGAACACTTGCAAGATAAATGTGACACTTTCTAATGTCACAATGGAGGGACAACTACGCAGGTTGATGTTAGCGCTGCTCATCGTGGACTATATTGCTGTCATTGTTCATTTTAGTCAAACCATAGAGTTTGAAAACGAGGCGCGGCTCCAACTAGAAAACAATGTTTTGATGCATTGGATGTGCTGAATGTGCATATTAAGGCAGTACAGGAGGAGGTGCACATTAATAATCCTCCAGGACTGTAACATGCTCATGTTTAACCCAAACAATGTGTCATGTGACTGCAGCTGCTTCACATCCAGGTCGAACACCTTCTCACCACAAACCAACAGAGTGTGATTGCTGTGTTCACACCTGCACAAACGAACCGCACTGAGGGTTCAAACCAACTTGAGTTGGATTGAACTGAACCACACGGGGCAGGTGTGAAAGCAGCCTTAACTACATTTCTTTGAATTCCATCCAATCGCTGTTCAGACTCTTCAGAAATATTCTACAGCAGATGGACAAACTGACAGACTGACGCTGCTTAACAGTCAGCCTGGTCTCACCTGTCAGCATCTTGTTTCACGTGCTAAAGCTTTCTACTCTCAAACTGCGCAGACAGAGCCAGACAGAAGGGCTCATCTCACCCGAGGTCCAGTATGGGCGGTTTGTCTCGTCCTCGGCGGTAGCACAGGTACAGGTGAGGGTTGTTGATGAGGCCGGCGCTCAGCTCGGCCGAGTGTCCGCCCAGCGTCCTCTCGATGCAGGTGAAGCCCTCCGGCACTTCCTCCCCGAGCCCACGGGCGATCACCGCCAGGTCCGTCACCGACTCCACCGCTCGGCCCGACGAGGTAGAGGAGGAGGATGTGGAGGAGGAGGAGGTTTTGCCATCCTCGTCCAGGGGCTTCCAGTCCCCCGCAGGGTCGAGACCTGCTACTACAAAGTAGTCCACCAGCTGGGGACATTTCTCCTCTGTCATGCCGTCTGTCTGCCCTCCACTGCAGAGAGAGAGAAGACAGAGTCCAAGGTTAATTAATCAAATATCACGCATTAGAGAGTTCAGACCTTTCCGAAATGTATGCGGTCACAGAGACAGGTACAAAATATTAGTTTAAAAAACACAGAGGCTTCAGGTGGTTTTCAGGTTGCAAACCATTTGTCACATGAGACAAACCGTGGCAAAAAGACACAGTGAAAACAAAACAAAATCTGCAGATTACTTACTACTCTGGTAAGTAGGGTTGCAGTACAGATTTTAAGGTCCATCATGATGGGAAAACTGACAGTTCTCATACTGTGTACATTTGCTTAACTATGATATTGAGTTATTTTTAAAAGGGGAGACTTTTTACATTTACCTCCATTAAAAAAAGTTCAAGTTTCAGTTAAGACGTTGGTTCAACCATAAATAACTCTTCCTTTTCCTTCCTTTAAGGATTGTTCTAACTGATAATAATAACAATTCTGTAATACTGTGATACTGTGAAACTGTGATATTTTTTGAGACGTTTATTGTACCATAAAAATCCCACCCTATCAATGTTAATTTTTCTACTTTATGTCACGTTTGCAACTGCTGTTGAGTTTTTGATATTTTTCTGTCCTGTAGTTTCATGTCAATAAAGTTCAGAGGTGAGACTGAATTAAAACTGATGAGAGACACTGAAGAAACACAGCAGCTGCGCGCACACACACACACACACACACACACACACACACACACACACACACACACACACACACACACACACACACACACACACACACACACACACACAATGACTCAGAGGTCAGACCAGTGAGTCAAAGCCCTGAATCTCATCAGCCAATCAGAGAGGAGGCAGAGAGCCCACAGCGCTCCTTTAAAATCTGACTCTTCCTTTTTTACCAATATTTTTAGATCTTTACATAAATCCTCCGTTATAGTGTAATCTAGTGTCTACGTGCACACCATTTGTTGTCTTATTTATTTTATGTTTTTTGTGTGAAAAACTCTGAATAATTGCTGCCAAAAAGCTAATTTGAATTTAAGAGATATAAATGAGAGACGAACAGAGAAAGGCGCGAGCAGACTGGACATGGTGGTGTTGATTTACAAGATCAATATGTGATTAAACTGAAGAGCAGAGGACAGGGTGGTGTGTGTGTGTGTGTGTGTGTGTGTGTGTGTGTGTGTGTGTGTGTGTGTGTTATAAAAATAGGACATGCAGTGATGCTGTGAGATGCTGAAAGCACTCTTATGTAACTGTAAATGTCCTTTGCCCTCTCTCACCCTCCATCCTCTTTCTTCTTCTCTGCCTCTCTCTGATGAAATGTTTACAGAGGCTGAGGGGGAATAAGACAGACAGACGGACAGAGAACCAGACACACAGACAGACGGATGTGACTGCGAATGAATCATAACAACAGAAACTTTAAACCCAAATTCCTTCAAACACTGAACAGAAACATCAGACTTCAGGAACACATGAGTAAATCCTGTTTGTCCATCACAGTAAATATATTTAAATACACACCTGTCTACAACCTGTTCTCATTATGTAACTGCTCTAACAGCAGCCATCCCAGCTGACACTGGGCGAGAGGCGGGGTTCACCCTGGACAGGTCACCAGACTATCACAGGGCTGACACATAGAGACAGACAACCATTCACACTCACATTCACACCTACGGACAATTTAGAGTCACCAATTAACCTGCATGTCTTTGGACTGTGGGAGGAAGCTGGAGCACCTGGAGGAAACCCACGCTGACACAGGGAGAACATGCAGACTCTGCACAGAAGGGCTCCCACACCCGGGATCGAACCGGGAACCCTCTTGCTGTGCAGTGCTAACCACTGCACCATCATGTCATGTAGGAACTATTTTCTTTCTACAGAACTACAATCAGCGACGTTGTCAATCCACAGAAGGAAGTGTGCATCGACTGCTAGCTCACCTAGCACCACTGAGCTAGCTAAGTGGTTCACTTTCACACTGTGATCTGTAGCCTATAGTTCGGCTTAAGCTTCTAACTATCTTTGCCTTTTTAACCTGTTGTTGCTGCTGAGTCAGTTTGACATCCCGGATATATCCTTCAAAGACTGACTGTAGACCCGTCTGTCTGCTTCTCTCTGGAATCACTCTTTCCAAAAATATCATCATGTTTCTTCAGGGAGTGCAGTTAGTGACAGTGTGGGCTCCGCGCTCAGCGAAACATCAATTAAAAGCTACGCAAACATGAACTTGAAGTCGCAGCCGTGAGCCTTTAGCTCCAGTTGGCAGAAGGCTTCACTATTAGCAGTACTTTCTCTCCATCTCTGAAACGCTTCGCTGATACTGACAGGAGTTTAATTTGGTTTGTTGTCAGACTCTATTTAGACTCTTTTAGACAAGTCTGTCTTGGTGTTTTGAGTTGCTCCGCAGTGTAGGCAGTTGATGCCAATGCTGGAATAGCAACTTTCTCTGCCACCGTTGAATCAGACCATCACCATCTGGTGCTTTTAGCACAACTGAGCTAGTTTGTGTTCCAGCTCAGCCAAGGAGGACGCTATTAATGTTTACAGCTCGCACTGTCACAACCACGAGCCTCTTGTCCATGTCTAGATGCACATTTGCTTCTGTGCAGGGATACGATCCCTGTCCCTGTAAGAGTCGGCTTCAACACTGTGCTCCTGGTTTAAAAACGTGACGGGGAGCAGCGTGCAGGGGGTTTTAAGTGGGCGTCCCCACCGTCACAGTTCTGTCTTCATCCACTAATCTCTACTCTTCCAGCACAGAATGCTGTCTCAGATTACAGCTGCATCATGGGTAAATCCCCGCAGCTCGCACACATTCAGCCGACTGAAAAAGAGAAAATTACAACTTGCATTCTGCTCGATTTAGACTCAAACAGCTGAGGACCAAAGACTGTGCAATTGTGCAAAGACAAGATAACGCAGAGAGGGAACATCTCAAAGCACACAGGGCTTGAAATGTGGCTACAGGAAGTTAAACTGGAGCTGTTCACAAAAATAACAATAAAGTCAGTTATGAGGTGGAGAAAGTATCAAACATCTGCAGAAACCTCTCAAATCACTCCTGCAGCACAATCAGCTCCATCCATCCATCCGAGTCTTCAACGAATACCAAACTGAACTCTGACTAATCACCTCTTGCTTCTGATTGACCAATGAACTGTTTGGTCTAATAAGACACCAAAAACCTTAAAAGAAGAAATCCCTTTATAATCTAAAGCACAAGTTCTCTCAAAACCCCAAAATATTTAGTTTACTGTAATAAAAGATCAAGAGAAGCAGCAAACTCTGACAGTTTAAAGCAAACATTAGGCTTGTTGCTTTAAAAAGACAGTTTAAGACTCACTGAAATTATTCGATGATAAAAAGTCATACTTGTCTTGTAACTCTGAGTCAGTAGCTGCTGCTGTGTCTGACGGATACAACATTTAATTTCCTTTCCTTCCTATGAACCAGATATTTCTTCCTGCGAGGGGACGGTCGACTCGTCGCTGTCATCAGAGGGTGAAAGTGAGAGACGGACGATAAAAAGGACAGAGCGGAGGAAGTGGAACGAACGAAGGGGGTGAAAGGTCAGATGGCAAACAGGAAGAGGACTGGCAGCCTGCTTCCTGTTCATCGATGACTTGGTGGTGACAAAGCAGCACACGTGATGAAACACACCGCTATCTCCTCAACAACACACAAATCTACAGTTGACTTCAGTCTGACATCCACAGCCTCTGTGACATGCAGCAAAAACAAAGACTTTAATGTGAATCAAGCAGTAACTGAAATTTGAGGCACTTCTGAACATCATCACTGACTTCACCACTGACGGGTGGAGTCACTGCACTGAGGTATATTTAAGAAAAAGTGGTGTAAACTGTGGACATTTTTCATTCTATGGAAAGAAAAGAGGCAGAAGTAAATAGTGCAGTATGAACACAGACTTCAGACGTCATTGGGCACCGGTACACACTAAACATCTCATACAGTTAGAGGAAATAAAGTAGAGTCACTGGGACAGGACAAAAGGGAGGGCAAATGTTGCTGAAATTGCTGATTTGTCAGGACAGATGTTGCACAGCGATGCTGGAAACAAGACAATGGTGCTTCCTGATGTTGTGTCAGGATGCCAGGTAACTTTGTTGGACCGAAGCTATCTGTCAAATGGACAAAAGTTGAAGATAAATGTTTTTAACCAGAATCGGAAACAAAAAAAGTACCTTAGTGCTTAGGTGTGTAAATCTTAGAGTCTTAAAGGTAAAGTTTGGATCTTTTAAAGTGGGGTTGTACTGAGTACTTACCCACTGGAGGTTATACACTGACACACCCCCAATTTGGAGAAGCAGGCTGGAGTACAACCACAGAATCTGAGCAATGTACTCCTGTGGTTGGGTTAGAAACAAAATCTGTTCTAGCCACCTAAAAAAAAATCAGCATCAGTTTCAGTGTTCGCTATATTGTGAGTATTTTCACCGCTTTACCTTAATGTCAGACTAGCCTGTTTCCACAGGGGAGCCTAACAGTCACCCAGTTATGCTCCCGTCAAAGTCACCAGACTCCATCAACAAAAACAGTCATTTTAGCTCGCTGAACGTGGAAGCTGCTAAACGACTGCAGCCTCGATGAGTTTGCTAGTTTAAGTTATCGTGTGACTTTGGTGAATCCAAACTAACCCTTAAAACATCCAAGTCGTCATTTTACCTTTCCATCAGACAGCCCAATCCAGTGGGAAGACGTTACGAGCTTCAGTTCAACATCTATGCTCTTGTCAAAGTCACAAAAGCAGTAATTTTAGCACACTGAACATGGAAGCTGATAAACGACTGCTGCCTCGATGAGTTTGCTAGTTTAAGTTATTGTGTGACTTTGGTGAATCCAAAAACACCAAAGTCACACTGTAACACCAACAAACTAACTAATCAAGGCAGCAATAGACCAGCAGCTCCTGTGTTCATGGATGTTAAATCACTGTTTTTCTCAATGGAGTCTGGCTTTGAAGAGAGTGATATAACAGCTTTATATTCACGTTGGAAATCACTGTCTTACATTAAAGTAAAGCTGTGAAAACACTCTAAATTTAGTGTACACTTAAACTGATATTGATTTTTTTAGGTGGCTAAAATATGTCTTGTTGCTGACCCCTCCACAGCCGCAGACTTCAGACTCCAGCCTGCCTCTCCAAACTGGGGGCTTGTCACCTAACATCCACTGTATGTGACACACTGTCTATAGATACGTACCTCACACAACCAAACACTTCAAAACATCTGAACTATCCCTTCAAATATAAAACAGAAATCTACAATAAAAATCATATTATTATATATGTGTGTAAATGAACTGCACTGTGTTTAAAAAGACGAGGACGGAGTGTTCAAACGTTCACAGCATGAAAAATATAAGAATATGTGCAATAACGATTTGCATTACAAACAGCAAATTGCTCCAGTGCTGTAAAATCATTGAATCTTCCTCAGTAAGCCGATTTATACACAACAGTGTTGTTAATGGTAAAAACAGTACTCAGATATTTCACTTAATTACAACTATTACTATTAGTTAGTAATATTACAGTGTAGAAATACTTTGTTACAAGTAAAAGCATTCATTTTTACTTAAGTACAAAAGCATTATCATTCAAATATACTTAAAGTACAAGAAGTAAAAGTACTTTATATGCTGAGTAAATTACTGTGTTGTATGTGTTCATCACTTTAGTAAAAAAGTACAATATTTAATGTAGAGTTAAAGTAAAGAGGTAGGAATTATCAGAGGATCCACGATATGATATTATCACGATACGTAAGTCACGATACAATATTAGTGCGATAAAAATATATTGCGATTTAACGCAATTTAATATTTCTAACTCTAAATTATGTCCCCAAAGGGAAAACTTCATCAACATCTGTTTTATCTAAAGAATAAGGTAAAGTTTGTTAAAAGTCTGCCGCAAAATGTAACTAGTGGACAATTAAGCAATTAATTACATTATTCTCGTAGGTTACCTGAAGTTGAATTTGAATTAGTGATATTAATAATTTATAGAATTAAAAAAATCAATACTTAGAATTGTGTGACGACAGAAATACTGCGATACGATGCTGTATTGATTTTTCCCCCAAGTATAAAGCAGCAGAAAATGGAAATACTCCAGTAAAGTATCTCCACACTGAACTTCAGTGAATGACCTCAGTAACTTTCCACCACTAAGGTGAGTACACGTATTGAATATTAGTGTTCCTCACACTGAGGCGTTCCAATGTTTCTTAAATAAGGAGCTGAAAGGTCAGAGCCTCGGTGTATCGCCACTGAGGTTTCATCTCTTTTCTGTCCATCCTGTATTCTACTGTTGGAGTAACTAACCTCCGTCCTCGCCTCTACATGCATCTAAACGTCACCTGTTTATTAAAGCAAACGTCTGCTGTCACCAGCATTCACTTCACGTTCCACACAGAGGGAGTTGTCTGCTGAAGATGCAAAAATAAAAAAAGGCCATTTTTAGCTGAAACAGCTGATTTCACCACGATCACTTCCCTTTTTGCTGGGCCATGTGCAACAATGGAAACCACACACACACAGGAAAGGCCAGAGAAATGCACCAGATTTCCTCACTGACAGGGTGCACTACAGTACAACAGTTTACACTGTGTCAGTACATCCAGCTGCTTCAAACACCAACAATTGCTTCTTGATTAAATGAAACAGAAAACAACGCGGCTGAAATGAATGATTATGATTATGGGTTTATATGTTCATTACATTTGTGATTGATAGATTGTTGAGTCTATAAAAATGTCAGTTTACAAAAGGTGTAAAACAAAAGCCAGTTTGTTCAACTAAAAACTTAAATTGTATTTACAGTGATTTTAAAAGCAGCTGGACAACAAAAGATAGTAAAGTTACAGACACACCTGAACTATTTAAATCACTTGTTCTTGTCAGAGCAGATAAATATCCAACACTTCAGTATAAAACAGTAACTAATAACAGGTTTCTAAACATTACTGCCCTCTCCCTCAGCAGAGCTCATTAGGCCCCTTTGTCACGTTTCAGCCTCGCAGCAAGCGATGACATTATGGTCGTGTACTGGAGCGAGGTCAAGACATGATGTCGTCCGCCCTGAGCTGAGCTGTGATGTAACGTTGGAGTGTCTGTGGTTTGGAGTTGCCTGTTCAACGGCTTCTTTTAAATGCAGATTCGTAGAAGCACGAAACCGATAGTTTCATTAAGTTAAACTAACTGACGTATCAGTCAGCTGTCTGCTGTTTACTCCGGTCTTTGTGGTGCACTGACGTGCAGTCGGGAGCCAACAACATCAGAGTGTCAGTGCTCTGAAACACTTTTCTGTAGATACAATAAAACTTAAGTCACCTGTTCACACCCAACGCAACCCACAACCAAGTGTTTTAAAACCCTACAGACTTGTTTTTAATGCCCAGTTCAGACCAAAGATTTGCAACAAGACAAACTACTACTACAACTACTTGCAGTGCATCGTTCTGTAACGTTCTAAAAACCTGCCGGTTCACACCAAGTGACCACGATGAGACAGTGTATCATCTCTAGTCAACAACCCTCTGTGCTTCTGATCTGATTTCCTGTTTTCAGACTTTTTTTGTGGTGGAATATAATGTGTAGATTCTTAAAATATGAATGAGGATAGTGAGATACTGGTTACAGCTGCATTTGTAATAATAATAATAATGATAACGATAATAATAATAATAAACATATATAAACAGAGGGCTTGGTGGGGACAGAGCACCTGCTGCAGCAAGCCAACACGCCGTCTGTGGTCATTTTGACTTGACCAGCGGACTTCACTACAAGCTGATTGGCTGTTGAAACAAGTGACGTGCTTTAAAACCATCAGCCGGCTTGAGTCGAGCTCAGACCGATCATCACCCGCTACAGCTTTTCTCTGCAAAGTTCTAAAACAGTTTCGTCTCGTCACAAATCTTTGGTCTGAGCTGGGCTTAATGTGATTCAGTCATGTATCCTCGGGGTAAACTGTCATAACTTTGGTGATGCTCTGACGTTTCATGTAGCGCCATCATCAGGTCAACATTTGAATATGTGCAACACTTTGGTTTATGACCAAATACCTGCAGATCTAATGAGGCTGATGGACTCTGAGTTTACAGATAATTAGCTCATGTTAGCATGCGCGCTGCAGGGACATTGTACTGTTTTGGAGGCCAACCAAGAAGTTAGCATCGCCCTGGTTTCCTCAACAAATGGGATTTTCCCTGTGAATTCAATCAACAGCCCTTTTCCCGCTGCAAAAAAAACACACTAATGCAAACATCTGGCTTTTGTATTTAATGGGAAACATTACAATCAGCTTTCATACCAACTGAACAGGCCATTTAACCAACAGTTACAGGTCGCCACACCAAAATATCGCCATTCTGACGATACGGTCACGTGTAAGCGTGTACACGGACTCACCCCTAAATGTGACACACCAGCAACCAGTGTGCTGGCAATAAAAAAGCAGTGTATCGCCTATTTTTACAAATCAGCGCTTTGTCAGCACCTTCTGGCGTCAGACACCGACGAAAAAAGCCATCCCTTCATGTTAACCATTTGCCGTTATTGTTTAACAGTGCCCGGTGGCATCAGAGGGAAACGTGGTGCGACAACAACTAAAATTAAGGTGGGGGAAGTCCGAGCAGGGCAGGTGGGTCCAACAGCCACTGACTTTCACCCAGGAGGCCGGTGTTTGCTTCCAGTAAGATTGTCCAACCAAACCCTGTTCTTTCTTCCTAAACCCAGCCACATGTGTACGCTGGCAAAACATAACCTTGTGTGTGTTATTAAAGGAAAAAAAACCTTAAATCTGCAGTGTTGTACCAATGTAGTGCTTTTATTTTGAAAGAGACCTTATGCAAACTGTACATTTCCTGTGAAAACGGAAGTGTATTTTCAACATGTCAACGACCAACACACCCAGGGATCCTTTGACGACATATCTCAACGTGGAAAGTCTGTGACCAATTGTCGATATGTGACGAGGTCGGAGTGAGAGTGTTAATTTTTAACATGCTTTCCATATTGCGAGGTTTGGTTGAAAAACAATATTACAATAAAATATCCTGCACACGTATTGCTGATGATTTGTGACGTGTTCATTACTTTTTTACACTGTCTTGATTTTTTTTTTTTTACTGTTTTTATGTGTTCATTGGTGAAACAAAGACAAATGTTCTGAGCTGTTCATTGCTTCAACACCACTATTCACATGTAACTAACGTACCACTAATGTACTGCACAACAAACTGTAAGCACGCCAACATCATAGAAACACCTCTATTGACATAATTGTTTTTGGCAGACGGAGGACAGCTTTGTTTATTTGAACGACACCTGAATCAGAAATAGGGAAACTGTTCAGTCAGGGTTGTACTGTAGTAAAAAGGAAGTGAGAAGCCTGAGAGGAAGTCTTTCTCAACTCTATCAAATGAAGCTGTTATTAATAACAGCAGCAGCTGCTGAAGGCTGCAGCATTCATCCGCTATCAGCTGTGGTGTCCCTTAAACCACTTCTCTGTTTCCACAACCTGAACAACTCTTTCTTTTGCCATCGTTCTTCATGCTTCAGTCTCACCACCCTGATAAAAACCCAACAGGTTTCCTCAGAAATCAGAGTATTTCTCCAGTTAATGACATCACCGACACTACAGGAGATAAAGTGTTAACACTGGGTGTGACTTTGCTGCACGGTTAAATGAGGAAACGGGGCCACAGACTGTCCAGGTGCAGCCTAATTAAACCGAACTGTGGCTGCTTTCTGACCAGAAAACCAGCGTGTCTGCTGAGAGAAACAGAGTCTAGACCTGCATCTGCATTATTTAAGAGTTTTAACTGTCAGCCTGCTGGTTTGACCCTCTAAAAACGCTGCTCCCTCACTCTGAGTGTTCGACTCACAGTGAAAGGCTTCGTCTCTCTGAAAGATTGAACTCATTCTCATACAGTCCAATATCACAAACTACAATTTTGCCTAAGGGGCTTTACAGCCTGCACAACACACGACAGCCTCTGTCCCGTTCAACCTCACTTTGGTTTAAAAATATCCCCCAAAAATCCCCTTGACAGGAAAAAAACAGACGAAACCTCTGGAAGAGATCCTCCCTGGACGGACAGACGAGCAATGTCGCAGACCAACACTATAAAATTACAATACAGACAATCTACATGACTAAATAAGACTAATTAGGAGAAATTTCCTCAAGCCCTTCTTGAGATCTTTTACCTACGACCACCAAATCCTAATCACTTTAATTTTGATTATTTGAAGAAATTCCCTTGAGGTGTTATAGACATGTTATGTTCACAAGGATGGGACGGATGTGTACGTTCTTAATGGGAGAATATGCCGCTACTCGCTGCTACAGCCAGTGCAGAGAGCCCTGTTCACACTGCACAGTACAGCTATTCACCCTGGCCATTCTTTGTAAAAGGTACGATCGTGATCGTGGACAGAGTTGTCTCACCTTTAAGCCTGCAGCAGAAGTGGTAGCAGCACTGAATCAATGTCTGTGTAGAAGGAACAGCCCGCAGGACGGGACGAGCGTGACGTTTTGATGATATGATATATGTGCGACCCAAAAGCAGCTAGAAGCAGTTAGCAGCTAACTCAAAGAAAAAGAACAGCAGCCAGAAATGTCTGCAAACTGGGGAGACAGTGAGGTCCAGGAGCTCCTTCCCCTCCGAGCAGAGATCAAGATCAGCCGCCATATAACAGAGACAGTTAATGCTATTGTTGTTCATAAAACGCTGCAGAGAAGTATGTTACATGTCATACTAGAGGCCAATGCTGTTGTGTCACGTTTGTTACGCCTCTCTTGATTCTGGGATGCCGGCATGCTGTCTACACTCACACACATGCTGCTGCTGTTGTTTGGTGCTGTGTAAAAAAGCGAAGACGTTGTGTAATGAAGGGGCTTTGTAGCGTAAACAAGGCCTCTGTGATGCAGGAGACCTGGAAACACTGACCAGTCAGAGCAGACTGGGCTTTTCTTCAGGAGGGGTGTGTAAAGAGACAGGTGGTAAAACAGAGCAGCTCAAACAGCGGGAAGTGTTCAGAGGCAGCCTGAGGAAAATAAAGTGCTTTTTGAACATGAACGCGTGTGAATGTGTTCTAGTAGAAACCCAAAATACAAGCATGAGCCTGAAAATGAGCAGAATAGGTCCCTGTGAAACTGTTTCCTGTGTGAAGTTAAAAGAAGACCTTTGCTATACACATTAGTGAGCACTCGACAGTGAAACAGGAACCTGTTCATATTTAACTCGGCACATATTTTGATGCTGAGCTTCCAGTTTCTTTCACCAGTGACTGCTGATCCTTCTGTTCTTATTCAGCTGCTGCTCAGAGGGGTCTTTGTCTCTGTCAGTCTAGTTGAACCGTTGTACGTACAAAACAAATAAAATCAGGTCGTGAGTAGGACTTTCTACAACCTAACACCACCAAAGACCATTCAAACACACAGAGTCGGCTCTCACACACGTGACTGGACACATCAAACTCTGTGGCAACACGTTACAGACTTTCTTTGTTGCTCTTATGTAAATAAAACATCACTGATCATATACTTTCATATTCTGAGTGTGTTGTTGCACCACGCTGAAATACACATTCATCTTAATGCTGCCAGCTCCTACTAGATAATGTATTAGTATCAGCCTCATTTAAGTTATTTAAAAAGCGTCTCTGGTCTTGTTGTCTCATGTTGTCTGTGTGCAGTCCTACCTGAGACGCTGTCAGAGTCTTTAGCTCTAGTTCTGACAGTTAATTTGAAAACCTGCCACAGGAAGTCAGTGATGCTGTGAGGGAGAAAAATAACAGCCTTCAATTTCCAGTTCTTCAGCGGAGTGAAAAGTGATGCTGAGAAAGACACAGCAGCTTTTTACTGAGAACTGAAGGTGAACATCACCACCACAAAAACACTGCAGGGATGTGTGTGTGTGTGTGTGTGTGTGTGTGTGTGTGTGTGTGTGTGTGTGTGTGTGTGTTTGTTTGTGTGTGTGGGTTTATCTGTGCGCGTGTGTGTGTGAGTGTGTATCTCCGTGCGAGATGGTACGGGGGCGTCGTGAACCACAGTGGCTCTTTTGTCTCCTCTGGGTGTCACGGTAACACATCAGCATCTCTCACAGCAGCGACTGACATCGTCTCTCGACACGTTCAATGAGCACATTATAAGCGACGTCACGTCACATGATCGATTCCCACAGCACACAGGAGCAGACACAACACATCACAACAGAAACGCAGAATAATAAAGCTATTGGTACATTTATCATTTAGCTAATTTCTGAACATACTTTTACTTAATATACTTCTTCCTATTTTTAATTTTATTTTACATTTAAGTTTATTTGATTGTTGCTGGGTTTTTTTTTTTACCTTTTATCTATTTATTTGTACTTATTTCTGTCTTTGTTAATATATGAAATGACTGAATTTGGTAAGTTAATATATCTAAAAATATCTGCTGGTCACAGCAGCTTAAAGATGGTTTTCTTTGTTTCATAATAATAAAAGTTTCATCTCTTGTTCCACAATTATTATTAATATTTAATTTTGTTTAATTATTATGTTATTCATTCATTTTTTCTCAGCTTGGCGCAATCGCCTACATTTTTTTTTTTAATTCTTAATGTCGCAGAGACGTAGAGCCACATGTAGAAACAAGGCAACGCACATTAAGAGCACTGAAAATCGACAAAGTTTAATTAAACCACTGGAAAATAGTATGTTTGAGAAACAGGACGTGTGACCAGCGTCAATTCTGACCAATCACAAAGTGATCGCTCAGCGTTAATTATCTCCATCAGATGTTTCATCATCAGAATGTGAGTATTTTCATCACTTCCCTCATGGCAGAGTGTAACGCTTCATTCAGGAGAAACAACAGTCTGTGGTCACATCACAAAATGCACGTGTCACTGCTCATTCATTAAACTGAACTCAACCGACAAGCACAGCTCGCAGCACCAACTAACATCACGGTCAATGTTTTTTGTTTTACAGCAGAGTTTAAAGATTATACAGAGGAGATGGAGCAGAGGTTGTTTGATATTATGAGGGATTATGGGACATTATAGTCTGAACATAAAACATATTCTTATATTATTATGACAAATACATAAGACTAAAAATAATAAGTACTGAAAACAACTCTTAGTTGCAGCCCTATAAGATGCAGCTCTTCTACCAAATACTAAAAAGCTCCAGTCAACAGTGAAACCACACACTTTTTCTGTGAAAGTCAAAAACTTACCAGAAGATGTTCGGCCTCAAATAACTACTGTCTCAGAAACACAAACGGGACGGAAACATGTTTGTCACAGAAGCCAGGTTTGTGAACGCCACAGAGAAAAATAACAGAAACACCCACACAGGAAAAAAACAAATGAGATGTAAATAATGAGCCATATTATCACTTTGCCATCCGGCAGCTGTTCCTGTAAACTGCAGGTGAGGAAGTGAAAATGATTTTTTCATTGACTTAAGGAGCAAACAAAAGCCTCTGCTTACAAGGACTTCCAGTCGTCTGACAACATCTTTTAGTTTCGGTATCATTCACCACTTGTGTTGTTTGGTGAGTTGTTACTTTGCCTGCAGGCCAACCAAAGTGTGGGCGCTCAGCTAACTTTCATTTTAAATACGCGTTGGGGGAATTCCACCAGTGATGCATTCAGCTCATCAACAAACACTGATGTGTAACTGCACATATTTGAGGTAATATTACTCTTTATGCTTTATGCTTCTCCTCCTCCACATCTCAGAGGTAAATAATGTACTTTTTACTGCACTGCATTTATCTGACAGCTTCAGTTACTGACAAAGGAAGGTCTTTGCACACAAAACATTAAAATGTAAAAGTACATCAGCAGCCATTAGTCCATGTATCAATGAATTTACTGACAGAAAATGAATGTGAAACTATCTTCATCTTCCACGTAAAAACATTTCATGGTTTCAGCTTCACAAACTTTTTATTTAAATAATGTTAATAATTGTAATGCCTCAGTCAGGCTGGGGAGGCGTGACCGTAATATGGTCTATCACTGAGTACCGTCAAAAATACAGAACCTCCTCTTTCTGATAAACTCATGTTGTGCAGTGCACAGCGTGCACAATCAAAGGCCAGTGTCCACCAGTGGATCAGGCAGCCGGGCTGACAGACAGTGTGGGGATAACGTGACAGGACTGTAAACAGTAGAGAGACTGTGGGGAAAACATCACAAACTCTGTGAATCAAGGGTTGATTTGGACCAAACAAGAGTTGGTGATTGTCTCAACAGTTGACTAACCAACTAGATAATTAACAAGACTAAAGCAAGGTTTATGCTTCTGCGTACCTACGACGCAGAGGGCCTTGCGTCCCCCTACGACGGACACGGAGACGCAACGTGCACCTCCAAAAAGTTGTAACCGCACGTCGAGGCAACGCAAACCTGATGCAGACTGCAAGAGCTGTGATTGGTCCTTCAAACTACATCATTTTCAGCATTTCTCAAGGTTTCACTTCCTGCTGCAGCACCACAACACCACCATTTTCAAAAGTCGAGCCACTCAACAGGTCTACAGACTAGCGGCGCAGTCGCCTCTCTCTTTGTCGTCGTCCTAACATTTGTAATAAGAGCATTTGTTGTTCAATGTCGATCATTTCAAGCTCCAGCAACAGTCTCTCTCTCTCGGTCGCCATCTTCACTGTGACTAGAGAAAGCCAGAAGGTAAACAAACAATGAACGAGCAACGACCACAGACATCACAGAGTCTAGGTAGGGGTATAAAAGAACACTGCGCCCAAGCGCTTTGACATAGACCAACAGGACACAAAACTATGATAGGCACACAGCAACTGCAGAGCAACTGAGTGCACATTGCGTCAAGTATACGCAAGAAACATAGCTGAGTCATTTTGGCGAGTTTAACCTTGTTTCTGTAGAGTCTGAATGAAGTGTGACATAATCATTTAAAGATGTCATACGAGAGTGTAACAGTCACATCAGACATGTTTATACTTTTTAAACTTTTAAATACATTTTCCTGATTATAATTATATACCTCATTGTAGGACTTAAACTGTTAACAGAATATTTTCACAGTGTGATATTTGTACTTTTAATTCAGTAAAGGACGTGAACCACTGACGCCTCAGGCTGTGTTGTCCTGAGCTGAGCTAACTGTCCTCAGATGGTGTCTGGAGGTGCGGGGGCCTCAGTGCAGGCCGTCACAGACCTGCTAACATCAGGTTCAGATATTTAAAGCCTGCTCAGTAAACTCAGACCTCTGGGACAGTTCGTGGGCGTCCCTAATCTCAGCCCGAGCTTCTAGAAACCAAATGTTTGACAGCAACACTTGAGCGTCTCTGCAGTAAACAGTAATTATCATCCAGGAGTGAGCGGCAGAACTGGATCACTACAGACGGACGGACAGACAGACAGACGGACAGACAGAGACAGCAGAGCTGAAAGTGGAGGAGCTGAGACGACTGCAGACTGCTGAAGGAGATTTAAATATCTGTCGTCTATATTTAGTCTGTCCACAGAGCGTCGGCTCACTTTATGAACAGCAGCATCAGGAGGACTGAGAGGACACGCAGCCGCTTTCCAAAATTACTTCACATGTGATGACGTAAACAACGACCAGAGGAATAAACAAACACAAACACACCGGCAGGAGGCCTATAAAACAGGTCTACACATGAATACGTTATGCTTTACAGAGTAACTGTCAGTCATTATGTGAGCCACCTGCATTCATGATTAAATTAATTTCCTGTAACATATCTGCGCACTGATCTCTACACTCGAGGAAACGAAACAAAACATTTACAACTGAACAGTGTTGTTCAAACTTGTCCTGTAAAGGTTTAAAACCCGAGGACTTCAAAACTGTTTGAATGTTCAGGTGTGTCACGACATAATTAAAGTATTTAGACACGATTCTTAGATTAAGAAGAGGAACACAATATACTGTATTAATTCCCGAGGGGAAATTAAAGTTTTTCATCACTCTGTTGTCATATACACACAGGCCTGAAATACACACACATGCACAACCAGGACCTGTATTAAATGGAGAGTTGTCTCCATCTGCCTTGGACAGGCGCCGTGAGCATTTGGGAGTTGAGTGCATTGCTCAGGTGTACCTCGACAGTGCCCAGGAGGTGAACTGGCACCTCTCCAGCTACCAGTCCCTGCTCAATACTTGGTTCGTACAGGGACCCTCTGCTTCCCAAGCTAAGTCCCTCTGGACTAAGCTACTGCTGCCCCGTATTGTTATTATATAATAAGAGTTTCATAGACTCTTATAAGACTCTTCAGTCCTGCTCGCAGCTCTGTGAGGCTACACTTAGACACAGCAGTGCTTTGAGCTAAATGCTAACATGCTGCAGGTCTAATGTTCACCATGTTCTCCTTCCTGGTTTAGGGTGTTAGCATGCTAGCGTTACCAAATTATCAGCAAACCAAAGCAGAGCAGAGGCAAATGCCTGTCAGTCTGATGAGTGATTCTGCAGATATTTGGCCAAAGCATTGTGACGTACACGGATGATTCCTGCATCTCTACCAGCTCTGCTAAATTTGGGCTCCTGTGTCTTTTTTACAAGTCTTGGTGGTGCTATTTGTGTCTGGCTTTGTTCGGAGGCGGCAGTAGCTGCGAGTCACTCATCAGGATGAGAAAAACAGCTCACAAGCCTGTAAATCTTCTGCTATCTCGCCAGGTGGCAGATCTCTAATGTTAACATCGAGGAAAAGGTGAAGAAGAATGAACAGCTGAACTCGCATCCTGTTACAGGCTTTGGAAAATAACCTGGACTCTGTGCTGCAGCAACAGGATATCAGGAGCTGTAATGTCCCACAGTTACTATAGAATAATAGTAAATGTAAAATACAGATGTGTTTCAGTTTTGCGAGTCAAGTTATGGAATGAGCTCAGTGCTGATTTTAAACTGTGTAGCTCTCTGTTGACTTTTAAAAAAGCCTTAAAATGCAAAATGATTATGGATAAAAATGTAAAAGAATTGTGGATTATAATTTAGAGTATAATGTATAAATAATTTACTTATTTATTTCCTTTCTATTTCCTTTCCTTTTTCAGATACTGACTGTGAAAAAATTTGTGTGAAATAATCTTTGTTTGTCCAGATGTATGTAACTGAAATATAAATTACTGACTGATTGATTCATTCATTATATTAATACAATGTGAAATACTTCCTCTGCTGAAATGTTTTAATTGACAAAAGTATATTTTGATTTTTACAGTTTCGTCTCTGTTTCAGATGAGGTGACCTCATAGTGGGGAAAAAATCAATACAGCAAAGTATCGCAATTATTTGCGTGGTAATACTGTACGATACATGGGAGCCACGTACCTACTTTTTAATTCTATAAATAATAATAATAATAATAATAATAATTTTGCAAATACAGATTCAAGTTGTGGTCGCCTACCAGAACAATTAAATATATTGCTTTGCCAGTCTGAGATTAATTTTGCTGCAATTAGCGTGAGACTCAAAACTTTATCTTACTAAACAAAACAGATGTTGACAAAGTCTCCCTTTCAGAACATGAAGTCGGGAAAAAAAAATCACAATGCCATATAGTGCTATAGATTTGATCAGAAACCATTTAAAATTGCAGTAATATTGTATTGGGACTTAAATACTGTGATCACATCGTATCATGAAGTGTCTGATGATTCCTACCCCTCAGAAATACAGTACACATGAAAAATACAGTAGATCTCTGTATGAATATGTCTCTGAACTGCACTGAATCTTAAAATTAAAAAACTAAAGAGTGATGTATAACAGTATCTAAAATACAGAACATATCTCATGTATGTAACAGAGGGCACGAGGAGGAAGACACAAAGATGGACGACTGTTCAAACTGCTGCAGAGGGGTTTCAGTGGACGTCCTGAAACTGGAGCTCAGCAGATAAACCCTCTGAGTGAGTGAGAGTGTGTGTGTGTGTGTGTGTGTGTGTGTGTGTGTGTGTGTGTGTGTGTGTGTGTGTGTGTGTGTGTGTTCATGATGCAGGTCAAGGTGGCTGCTGCAGGTTTGCAAGCTCAGCAGTAAGCTGGAGGTCAGTGGTCACGGAGGCCTTGTTCAGACTGTCAGCCTTAATCTGGGTTTGGAATATTCAGATTGTATCCAGAGTCTGGACCAGATTTAAAAAACACATTAAATGCCATTTTTGCTGATCTGATCCAAACCACATTTGGAAGTGTTTTGAAATGTGATTTGAATCGTGATCTTAAATTAATCTTTTGACAGCCCGACTCACAATTATTGACATTATTTAAAGCCAAAGTTTGTGAAGCTGGAATCATGAAATGTTTGAACAGGAAAAATGATTTCAACAATCAAATATCTTGATTAATAAAGTAACTAAAACTGTCAGATAAATGGAGTCAAGTGACACGTTGAATATTTTCCTCTGAGATGTAGAGGAGTAGAAATATACAGTACAAGTACCTCAAATTTTAGTGAGATCTTCTTAGTGTCGTTTATTTTGCTTGTATTCTGCAAAATTGTTTTTTATTTATTAATTACTTTTCTTTTATTTCTTAGGCTATATTGTTTCTGTTTTCTGGTTTTATGCCTGTTGTATATTCTGATTGTGCAAATAAGAAACTGCAGTTTGAAAGAAATCCAATTAATTTTCTAAATAAAACCTCCAACCTTACAAATAAATAAACATATTTCTATAATAAGGACATGTGTGTTAGCTAGATGCTGTATGTGTGTGTGTGTGTGTGTGTGTGTGTGTGTGTGTGTGTGTGTGTGTGAGGGGGTTTGGCAGAGAAGCAGGAAAACACAGAGCAATATTCTGTCGCAGATGGTGACTGAGGACGGAGGCCGGCTGCAGGCCAACATGACCGAGGGCTACGGAGGGGGACATACTGGCAGAAACGGAATATAATATAATCAGTGTGTTTTCTTTCATGTAAAAAAATCACCTGACAATAAGAATCGTTGTGTTTTCTTTACCTCAGAATGAGTCGTTTATATCTACACAGAGAGCAGATCCTCATCTACGGAGATCACCATGTTGCACTGTTTCTACAGTAGCCCAGACAGGACAAACCAAACACTGGCTCTAGATAGGAACATTCACGTTTTAGCTTTAGCGCTTTTAACATGAAACTGCTTTATTCCACGTTTTTAAATCAGCTGGTCGGTTTGTTTTGGAGAGGAAGAGACCTCTGTGGATCACTCAGCTCCTGGTAAAAACCTCCTGAACAATAAACACTGAAGGAATCCAACCACGGAGAAGTTTCAGCTGGTTGCAATCTGCAGTCCTCACCACTAGATGGCACTAAATCCCCCTAAATCTTTAGTCACTTAACCTTTAAAATCTAGATGGTTATATTGAGTGATTTTATGATCACTGGAAACCACTAATTGAATATGTCAATCGCGTCCCCTCTGGTGAGGTGGTACCGTAGAAATTAACATCTCCGCTGCCTGCCCATCACACACACAGCCAGCTATTACTCGACCTCGGGAAGCTTTAGTAGACCATCAACATGACTCTGATGCTAGTAAGTTGTTTTTTTTAAAAAATGTGTTTATGTGTATTTCCACTTATTTAAGTGCCTATTTTTCTGTTTATTTTGTCTGTTTATTAACCTTTTTATTTTATTTTTTTTTTTGTTTTACCTCTTATCTTTTTCCTCTGATTATGTTTATATTTGATATTTAATTATATGCTGCGTGGTTCAGCTCACTTTGGGAAGGGGTCTATTGAGCAGGGAGGGTTGGCTGGGAATTCAGGGTGGCTATTAAAAGCTAAAGCAATCTTATAACGGCTGTACATTTCACAGTATGGACTATTACTGTTCTCAGCTATGTGAATTTTTTATTTTTTTGTGTGCTTATTTTATTAGTCAATCCAACAAACAATCTATTACTCATTGGAATACTTACATATTTTTCAAACTACCTCATCTTGGATTGTGATCTACAAAAAAAAGTCTTTGTTTATTTTTTTATTTATTTTTTGTGTATGATTGAACCGACAGTGAAATGTAAAACTTGTTTCAGTTCACATTCAACAAAAATTTTGTTTACAAAAAATAAAATAAAATCTAGATGATTTTATTTATGATTATGTCAGTGCAGAGCAGCTGACGGTGTTGCCAGGCAACAGCAAACATTCTAGCGTTAGCTAGCATACTGCTGTCGACAGACAATTTCCTCTATTACAGACAAAATAAAATATATTTATTTTATTTATTTATTTAACCTTTATTTCAACAGGGAGGTCCATTGAGAGCGAGCTCTCTTTTTCAAGGACGCCCTGCATGCAATACATAACACACACAATTACAAAATTACAAGATACATAAACATGAGAGTAGAGAATACAAAAAGAAATATAGTCTTTACAACGTAAAAGTGAAGAAACTTAACATAGTAGATACAGACTAGACTAAAAATAACAGGAGCAAGACTGATCTCTAAGAAAAACCTCATCAAGTAGCACCTTGAAGGACTCGATGGAAACCAGATTATCTAATTTAAGTGACTCCTGGAGTCTATTCCATCTGTCAGGGGCATAAAAACTGAAGGCGGTCTTTCCTAGTTCACATTTCATACGTGGGATGTGAAGTCTAAGCTGTGTCTGTGAACGTGTATTGTAACCAGAAGTACAAAGTTTTAAAAGTGAGGTTAAATATAAGGGAAGCTTTCCACACAAGGCTTTATAAATGAATAAAAGACAGTGCTGTTCTCTGCGAACTTCGAGAGAGGGCCAGCCCACTTTTTCATATAAAATGCAGTGATGGGTAAGATACCGATCCCAGTGATAAAACGTAAGGCAATGTGAAAAACTGCATTAAGATAACATATATAATCAAAACATATTGATGTCGAGGGGCAATTGGCTTTCAAAATAAACTTTTTGCCACTGTTGTCTCTGTTTCCATGGAAATACACAGGGTCTGACTAATAACTGGACAAGAATCACTCACGTCAGTAGACTCCTATATGTAATGAAACCAAGTTCACTGCTCCAGCAAGTAGGTTAAACCATAGCAACGACCTGCAACAGTCCGCCATCCAACATGAGCTTAATACTGCAAACCAAATAAATACTCCAGATATAAACACATAACTGCTCGGCTAGCTCGGCCTCGTTACGACTAAGATATCTGATGACAAAAACAGACAACGTGCGTTCTCCATTTTCTCACCCAGACTCATTTAGCCCTCTTCTTTTGTTTTTAATCGATGCAGTCAATTTTGTTTACATCTGCGTCCCTATGAGATCATGTGAGGTGGTGCATTCATGCTCCGTCTGGCACAATAATCTTAAAAGGATAGTCTGAATTTCTTGAAGTGGGGTTGTATGAGGTACTTATCCACAGTCAGTATATCACATACAGTAGATGTCAGTCGGTGCACCTTCAGTTTGGAGAAGCAGGCTGGAGTCTGACATGGAAGCTAAGCAATGAACTGCTGCTGATGGGGACTGCAACAAAACATGTTGTAGCAACATAAAAAAACCTGAAGCAGTTTAACTTAACGCTATATTGGGAGTATTTTCAACGCTTCATCTTGCCATCACACAGGCTGTTTAGGTGGGGCAGTCGTTAACAGCTTTACTTCCCCATCTATGCTCTTGTCAAAGTCAGACCAGCAGCTTCTGTGTTCGGCAATATTAAATCACTGTTTTTCACAGCGGAGTCTAGCTTTTAATTTACCTGTCAGAAATCACTGTGTGACATTAAGGTGAAGCAGTGAAAATATTTTGAATATAGCGTTCACCCTTCCACAGCAGTAGATCGCTCAGCTTCCATGTGACACCAGCTGTATATTACACACTGTCTGTAGATAAGCACCCCACTTCAAAAAAACAGAACTATCCCTTTAATAATATGCTGCAGTGTGCGATGCACCATTAGATACATGGATTAGAGAGAAAAACATCTGAGAGATTCTCATTAAGTGATTCCAAAATCAGTCGGGATTTTAACACTGCTGTTGTTTAATTAAGATTGTTTCAACTTCTTCAGAAAATAAAAATACTGCAAAAACAATAAAGGTGTCTGACTTCTAGCAAAGTGATATAAACTGAGAACACTGCAGCCTGACTTTGTGTGCACACCCTTCAGGAAATATTCATGACATAAAACACGAGAAATGTGTAACGGGGTGTGTAGAGGTCCTCAGAGAGTTATGAACTTCGAGGAGCCCCCTGTTTGTCGAGGATGTTACGTAATCTGATGGAGTCAGTGAACGCAGCACAGGAGGAATGTCGAGGAGCGAGTCAGAGGGTTGATCTAACAGTTGATTTTATAGTTTTTGTTTCCTCCCACAGAACAGAGGAGACATGCAGGGGAACTGAACTGGAAACGTGTTTGTTCCCAGTGCATGCTGGGACATGCTGCAGCCCCCCCGCACCCCTGAACAGGGCCATCTGGTACTGAGAGTGTCGCTGTTCATCATCTGTATGACTCGGTGCAGAAGTGTTGCAGGGAGACAAACCTGCTTTTTATATTTTCAGAACACTAAAAAGATTAATTCATCCACAGCATCGAGGTGATTAATATGTGTGCATATTTTGAACAGTCCTCAGATACAGCTGAAGGGCTGGAAACGAGGGGTGGCGTGAGGGCAGGAGAGCAGACTAGACGGGGTGAACGGGACGTATCGATGGCAGATTGAGTGAATATTGACAGGATGAAAGAACGCTGCAGGCCGGTACAGTGAAGGGGCAAGAGAGTACAACAAAAGGCTACATAAGAGTTCTTTCCTTGCCTGGATCCAGACCTTTAGGTCCGCCCACGACTGATTCACATTCACAAGGTCACAGTGACCTTTCACCTTCAAACACCGGAATTTTATCAGTTAATTGTTGAGTCCAAGGGGGCTGTCAAGTTGTCTTGCTTTGGTCTGAATCAGGGACTCATGTTGTTCCAAAGCTGTATAATTGCCTAGAGTTGGTTCGTGTTCTCACGGCAGCATTTACAAGAGGACCAGATCAAATGCCTTGTGTGAGAAAGCTGCTCTTGATTGGTCAGAATTTCCATGTGGGAAAAATCCAGGAAGTAAAGCAAACGTTGAAGAAGAGAACACTTGCAAGATAAATGTGACACTTTCTAATGTCACAATGGAGGGACAACTACGCAGGTTGATTTTAGCGCTGCTCATCGTGGACTATATTGCTGTCATTGTTCATTTTAGTCAAACCACACAGGAACAGATCTGCGCTTCACTTCAAATCAACAGGGTGAGCAGCACAAACAGAGCTCGGCATTATTGTTGTGACGGTCGGCAGGCCTAGTGAATGGAAGTGTAATGCGCATGTGCAACATGTCTCCGTTTTTAGAGGAACTGCATATTGCAAGTTTACATAACAACAGAGATGCCGGCGTTTCCAAAAAGCTGCACTCTGGAACCCATTTTCAAAATGTTGCGTTTCCAGGCAACCAACACGCTGCTGTCATGTAAACGATTGGCTAAAACGCAACTAAAGTTTACCGTTTTCAGTTGAAATCGCTGTCGTATAAACGGGGCCTTAGAGTGGACGCCATGTCAGACTGAGGATGGAAACAGAGTGACGTGAAATTTGTGTCTGATGTCAGCCAAAGTCTTTCCTGCTTTGTATGTTGTGAAGAAGAAGGGATGTAATATCTAAACGTTTGTACCCTATAAACACTAAAATCTTCTCCTCAGAGACTCTGAGGGTCTCTCTGTGCTGAGTCTTGACTCTGCAGCGACAGATTCTTTACAAGAGGCGACTCGTCCTGACAGTTATCTCAGGTATCCTGATGTCTGACAGCGCAGGTATGTTGAACACTGTTCACCTGCAGACCGTGTGTGTGTGTGTGTGTGTGTGTGTGTGTGTGTGTGTGTGTGTGTGTGAGACGTCCTACTCTCCTGTGTGTCACCACGTATCAACTTGAGTCTGAACCACAGCAGGAAAGGTCCAACAAACCGTCCGGTCTGTGAATCACAGAGCAGGTTTAATATCTTAAGGAGAATAAAGTAGGACTGTGTGTGGAAAGAAGCCTGCAGCAACATGTTACTGTCCCAAGTCCAACAAACACAATGACGGGAGAAATACTCTGATACTCAGCTGCTGTAAAAGTACTAATACCACACAAGTAAAAGTCTTTAAAACCTTTAATAAAAGCAGTGAAATGTAGTTTAAAATTAAAAGATTGTTTGTTGCAGTAAAATGTTCCACAGTGTTTTCCCACTGGATCAATATTATTGCTGCATAAATGTGTGAGTTGCATTTTATTGCTGTGGATGTTTAAAGTTGTGCGGCTGTAAAAACAAACCAGCTTGATGTTAAACCAACAAGAGGCTGGACTTGTACACTAAAGTTTACAACTAGGTCTCACACTTGACTCAACAGCTGCTCCAGAGTGAAACATACTGACTAAATAATACTAAAAACACATCAAACCCCAGTTTTGGCTGTTTGACTGTTTTCCAGATTTGCAGACATTTCCAGCTGCTGCTCTTCTTCTTTGAGTTAGCCGCTAACTGCTGCTAGCTGCTTTTTAAATCTCCGGAGAGCGGAGGGTCGCACAGACAACTTGACGTCAAAACGGCACATCTGCCCTGCCCGCAGTCCCATCCTGTGGTGATGCTGGTTTGGCGCTGTTACAACCTGCAATGCCTGCTAGAGGCTAAACACAATGTGCGCTGCTCTCCCCCTCCTGCCTGTACTGAAATTTGATCTCTTCATGTTGCCGTACTCTCTTCAGGGCCTATCAGACACTATTGGCAAGGGCACGTCTCTATGAATTTTGCATGTTCTCTCTGTGTCAGCGTGGGTTTCCTCCAGGTGCTCCAGCTTCCTCCCACAGTCCAAAGACATGCAGGTTAATTGGTGACTCTAAATTGTCCGTATGTGTGAATGTGAGTGTGAATGGTTGTCTGTCTCTATGTGTCAGCCCTGTGATAGTCTGGCGACCTGTCCAGGGTGAACCCTGCCTCTCACCTAAATATCATTAATGTTATAATAATAAAAGCTGGTTCAATCAGTTTGCCTTAAATCAACTAAATCAAACTGGTTTAAGCTGCACACCGGACGGGACAGGAAAAACAAGAAATCAACTAGGGCTGAGCGATATGGAGAAAATCACGCATAACAATATTTGACCAAGTACCTTAATTATCAATATTGTGGGGTTAACTATTGGTGCATTTACAAAATATTTACACAGTGAGATTACTGATAAATAACCATCCATCCATTCTGAGAAACAGTTCTCAGCTTTGTGACGATGCATTTTCCAGCTGATCCAGGAGGGTTTTTAAATCAAATTAAATAAATCGCTGCTTTAATACATTAACTTCTTATACGTCTTCAAACTGAGTGAATGAGAGGCCTGTTGTTGTTGCTGTTGTTGCTGTTGTTGTTGTGGTGGAGGTGGCTAAATCCTCCCACTGATGTTTTATGTGTTTAACACTCCTGCTGCTAAAAGGCCTCCAGAGGAAAATAATCTGCCTGTTTCTCCAGACAAGCGTCCCATAATTCATAGAGGCAACACAACCGCTGTGAACACTGGAGGATCGCAGAGTAAATGTCAGGTTCAACAGAGACGCTCTGACCTGGATATCTGTCGTTTTGTCTCTTTTACATGTAAACTTGCCTCATTTCTTTTGTCTCTTATTCTGTCAAACACTTGATAAATAAAGCCTACAATCATTTTTATTGAGTTATTAGCTGGGCAGTATTTTAGAGTTGTGTCAAACATGAAACTGAAACACATTAAGTTGATTTTCTGGTATTCACAGACAGAAAATAAAACTGTCTTCACGGGAGATAAAAATGGATTTCACGGAGACTCTGTGCATCAGTAACAGCTGACTGAACACAACCGCACTATGATGAAAATGTGTCAGCTCACTGACACTGAAACACAAAGACAACACTCTTAGAAAGCCGAGAAGTCTGACGATTTACCGTCACTGTGAAAACTGTGAAAACCTCTTTATGTTCAGGTCTAATGCTGCGTTCACATCACATCACGCAGACTGTTGCAACAAGACACCTAGTTGTTATTGTGATATATCGTAAAAGTCTCACGATTGCTCGGCAAAACAGAACCTGCAGAAAGGTCAATAAACTCTTAGGAAAAGAGCTGCAGAGCCACAATCAGGGCATGTACATGAAATCCATCTTGAACTACTGCGATCAGCTCACATGTTCACACATCTGTGCAGCTGAAACTCGCTTTCCAACAGCAGAACGAGGAAGAAGATGTTTCTGTGTGCAGATTATAGGACATATAAAGCACTTTTCCACATTAAAGGACAAAACATTATTCACACATCAAAGCTCTGACCATCAGGAGCGACTTGACAAGGACACTCCGACATGTGGCCAGGAAGAGCCGAGGAACAAACCGCCAGCGACTGTGTGACTAATGGACGCTGTGCCTTCTGAACCACAGCTGCTCCGTCATGTTTAACAATCAGAGCGATGCTGACGGCGCTGAACTGCAGGATAACGTCGAGTTTGAGGTCGATCTGAAGTGAACACGTGCTGTGATATCAAAGCTCTTTTATCCAGTCATGAAAAGTAAGATTTTTGCTGCTGTCTTGGCTAATTTTTTTTTTTTTAAATATCTCTGCTGCTGTATTACCTGATTTAATTTAATGTCCAGTGTTGGAAAATTGTTTTACTTTCCTTTTTGTTAACAAATAAATAAGGGACTTTTCTTTATTTATCAGAAGCTCGGGTGTGACTGGGTTCTTTGTTTCGTTTTGTTTTTTCACCCTCCCCGAAGCTACACATATTTTTTCCTTGAGCCTCTCTGAGTGACTGGCAGGAAATGCACGACCCTCCCTGCACCGAAAATTAGCTATTAGATTTTAAAAACTTACACTTTCATATTTGAAATTTAAAAGTTAATTTTTTTTAATTTGGCCAATGTTTTTAAGAATTATTTTGGTTGTTGGTTTTTTTTTTTGCCTTCATTTTTGTAGGACACTCTAGGCATGAAAGGGGGACAGAGAGAACCTGCAGCTGCCGCAGCTGAAACATTGGCTTCAAATATGGGACACCTGCAATGACAACAATCCGTCCAAACTCGCTGGTTTGGAGAATATGTTATCTTAGAAATCATCTGTAGAAATCTGTTTGTCCCTCCCCTGAGCCACAATTAAAAACATAAGACCCAGTGCTTTAAAAGTCATTTGACGTGCCTCCCTGTTTTTGCATCGCCCTGCTCGTCTCATAAATAAGCAACAGTCCCTAAAGATTTTTTGTTTGATCTTTTATTGAGTGTTTCAAGGGTTGAAAACCTGCTGACAGTGTTTGTGTTTCACCCTCCTGCACAAATCAACAGTCAGATAAATGCACCACACACACAGACAGAGAGACAGACAGACAGACAGACAGCTCCTCCTGTTCACCTCCTCTCAAACACCCCACAGTCTGCAGGAGGCTGATGGAGACAGAGCTGCACTGCAACAAACAGGCCCGAGCTCCAACAAACCGAAACCCCCTCCGTGTGCTTCCATTATCGGACACAGCTGTGCACGATTTCATCCCATTTGAGCGCAGAAACGTTTCCGACTTTAAATCATCCGGAAACAAACCTGTGGTGCGAACACTCACAGCGGTTAATGTGTTAACGAGCGCTGCGTCGGTTCACCGTGACAGACGATGGTCGCCTGCAGCTGCACAGCGATTTAAAGCCCGGAGTCAGCAAGTGGCAGGTTCCATTATCGGACGCACAGCCGCCTGCAGCCCAACAACACTCACTCTTATTTATTTCGTGTGTCAGTCTCAACATGATTTAACGCAGTAACGGGCTGATCTCCCCTCGTGTTGACACGAGTCACACATGTAACATCAATAACCACACACGAGCGCGTCGGAGGCCAGTGAACGCATCGTTTAAACTACTGTGACCGGATGAAGGCGCCCGGTGCTCGGTGTCTCCGGTGGACTCGCGCTGATGTGGAAATATTTCGGGGACAAAATGAAGACGCGCTTCGGAGGGAGGCGTGTCCGATAATGGGCGCACCGAGGCTCCCGTTAAACGCTGTAACGTTTGTTAGCTGCCCCGGGTTAGCTCGCGTTAAACACGCTAACCGGGCGAGCTGGTTTCAGACGTCACCAGTCACCGGGCCCGTTAACGCGCGAGACGGAGTCGGTAACGGTGAAATAATGTGACTCGTACCTTGTTGTCTCTGCTGGTTTTTCCCACAGATAACTGGAAGGATCATGTTTAGGTCATTCTCTCACATGTGACGTCCATGTTTGCTGCCTGCTGCGGCGTCAAGCTGCTCTTAACAACACTTCCTGTTTCCGGTCACAGGCTTCAAAATAAAAGCCCTGTTAACAAAAATCCCCAGACCCTTAATATTTATTATTACTGTTGATTAAGAGTCATTTTCTGCACATTTGCTATTTTAAATCATTTATAATTAATTTTACCTTTTATATCTTGTTTCTCTTTATTCCTTTCTGTATCCTTTATTATGTTTTATATTTTATTGCTCTGTAAAACACTTCGTGTATGAAATGTGCTTTACAAATAAAGCTGCTTTGCCTCATTAGTAGTATTAATTAGAAGTATTATTGCCCAGAAGTGAAATGCAACTTGTACTTCATTTGAGTATTTCTATTTATATATTTATATTTTCTTTATACGTGTACTCACCTCTCTGCACCACAGAGGGAAATACTGCAGGCTTCATAATGTGTATTTAATATTGTGCACTACACATTGTGATAAGTTACTTTGCAAATTCAGACAATAAAAATAGTAACAATAACACTACTACTAATTATTATTATCATTATTTTTAGCAGTATAAATCTGATAATAAATGATTGTGTATTATTATAGATTAATCTACGCAGCAGTGTAAGAAATTAAAATAATTAAAATGAGCATCTTTACCAGCTGCAATATTAAAGTGATGAACACTATAATGCAATAGTGATAACAATCCAATAATATAAATATGTGTTTTCCTGAAATGGGCCATTCTGCATAACGAGTACTTTTACTTTTGATACTTTAAGTACATTTTGATACAGATACTTTGGTACTTTTACTGAAGTAGGAATTTAAGCACTTGTAACAGAATATGTTTTTACACTGTAGTATAAAAACTTTTACTGAAGACCACTGCTAAAATAAAATACTCTGTTACAAGTAAAACTGTTGCACTGAAAATGTTCCTAACTAAAAGTATGATCAGGGAAATGTACTAAAAGTACATTAAGTATATAAAGTACTTAAAGTAAAAGTAAGTAATACAAAAAAATGTCTATTACAGTGTTGAAAGAAGCACTCAGATGTTTTACTGAAGTAAATATTGTAGATTATCACCACAATCACCACAAGTAGAAAAACTATCAGCATACAAATGTAATTAAAGTGCCAAAAGTAAAAGTAATGTTTTGTATTCTTAAACCAAATCTGGAAAGTAAGTCTGAGATGTAGTAGAAGTATGAAGCAGCATGAAAAGAAAATTCTCAAGTGAAGTACAAGTACCTTAAAACTGTATTAAAGCACAGTACTCGAGCCAATGTGAGTAATCACAGTCTGCCATATAATTTAATCACACGTATTTATAGGCATAAAAGACATATCTGTTCATACATCACATAGATTTGACCTTTAGCTGGATGAATCGCTCTCCGTGCTTAATGATATTACAACTAATAATAATAATAATGAAGTTAATTTGTTCACTATCAGGTTTTTTTTTTTACAGGATGCACAATATAAATCAGATATAAGATATTTTAAATTCTTCATCTTTTTGTTCTTTTTAACCTTAAGATATCTTCTCAAACCAATATCAGAAATTAAAACCCCCTGAAGTCCCAGAGACACTCTGAGGACACGACCTGGTGCTGCTGCCCTGCAGGAGACAGTCAGAGAGAGAAATGGTCAATATGTGTGATCGTTTCTGCTCCGTCAGCCTGCAGATCAATTATTACCAAGACCTGCAGCTGTGAGCAGCAGCGTGTCACCTGTGAGGTCTGACCTGACGGTGAACACCTTCCTGTAAACAGGTCACGTAGAGCCCCACATGATTTATTAGGTTGTCATCTCTTAATAAAGGTTAAAAGTTCTGCAGAAAGGAAAAAGACACTGTTAGAAATTAACCATTGACAAAGATAGTGAAATCACACAAACACAAATAAAGAAATGTGTGATTATTATTGCTAATATTTAAGATTTGCATTTCCTTTATACAAGCTTTGTTCCCTCAGGACTAAACTGCTGACCTTCTGAGTGACGCCTGTTCTTATCATATTTTTTTTTTTTTTTTTTTTTATTTACTTTATTTTTTTTACAATATTTTTTTTTTATTTATTGACTGTGAGCATAAAAATCAGCTCAATTTAAAAGGAAAAAAAATATTTTAACACTCTTTAAAAATAGATATTACAGCTAATAAAGATGTTTTCTCCCTCTCAAACTGATTTATTCCTCGTTACTGATCTTTCCTTTTGAGAAGTTTGGGGTCCGTCTCAAACAAAAACTTTCTTTAAATGTTCATTTGCACAAAAAATGTTTTTAAATCTGATTTCCAGACTTTTCCATCCACACCTGATCTGATCTGACATGTTTGACTGTTCAGTCTGAATCCTGGAAGTTTGGTGTTGTTCCTCCTCTAACTCTGTCATGAAGATGAACTAACAGGAAGTGTCCATCTGTGTGAGTTTAGTCAATGTTGCCACAAAAACAAAGACAAAACAAACAAAATGTAATAACAAGACATTTAGTCTAAAACCTTCCTTCCAGTGCAGCTCCTCTTCTTTAGGTGCTTTACATGGTGCTCAGTGAACATGTTTAGAAAATATTAGTCACGTATAATCTGTACAAAAGCTTCACTTCTTGTTTTTAAAACGTGACGGACTTTATGCTTTTATTTTGAAGCCAGGGCACCTCTGTTTCCGGTGTTATTACCTGTCTCTGGACGCAGCTGTCAGACACAAAGTGAACTGGTGAATTAACTATTTCTGATTTTGGAGGTTTAAATACAGACAGTGTTATTATTATAATTCACCAGAATAAAAACAACAATAAAACATCTGAATTAAACAATAATAAATTATTTAGTTATGTTCACCTGCTGCAGTTTGGAGTTTAACTGTAGTGTTATGATATAGTTTAGCTGTTGTGTGGGATGACAGTCTGAATATATGAAAAAAAAAATCTTGAATGTATAGAATTAAAGTTCAAATATATGGAATCAGTCTTGAATGAATGAATCTAAACTTGAATATATAGAATTAAAGTTTGAATATATGAAAAAAAGTTTAAATATATTGAATAACAGTTGTAATATATAAACTTTCATTCTCTATATTCACATTCGTTTCCATGGATTCAAAGTTCATGTGATATATGCTGTCATTCCATGTTTTTTAACTTTCATTCCATAAACTCAAACTTTCATTCTATAAATTGTCATATTCAAGGTTCATTCCATAAACTCAAACTTTGATTCTACAAATTTCAACTTTCATTCTATTAATACGAGTGTCATTCCACATATAAACGGGTTTATTCCATGAATTAAAACTTTCTTTCCATAAATTCAAACTTTCATCCTATATATACAAGTTTCATTCCAAACATTCCAACTTTTATTCCATAAATTAAACTTTTCATTTTAAACATTCAAGTTTCATGCTTTATTACCACCGACATTCCATATACTCAAACTTTCCTTCTATATAATTTTCATTCCAAACATTCCAACCTTTATTCCATAAATGCAAATTTTAATTTTAAATATTCTAGTCTCAAGCCATATTGTGGCCGTCATTCCAAATACTAAAATTTTCATTTTATATATTCCGACTTCCTTTCATTGTTATTCCATAGGTTCATTCATAAAGTTCAATCCGTAAATTTAAACTGCCATTCTATATTCTTCTTTATGTACAAGTTTCATTGCATATATTTAATTCCATACATTCAAACTTTCATTCTATATATCCTCGTTCCATTTAATAAATTCAGATTTTATTCAATATATGCCGTCATTCCATATACTCAACCTTTCATTCTTTATATTCTGACTTTCAGTATATCAAAACAGGTTTCATTCCATATATTCATGGCTGCTTCCAAACATTCTTCACGCCATATTATGACCTTCACTCCATACATATTAATACATTTGTTTCAGCTACGCTGTGGTATATTTATGTAACCATACTTAGGTTGAATTTATGTATTTTTTTATATGTGGTAAATATCAGTTATAGTCCTATAAACACACAATAAGCTGCGACATACCAACAGTGTACAGCTGTATATTCATATAGACACGCTAAACTGTAGTAGAACCAATATAATGGAGAAGTTAATACAAGTAATAGTATATGTGTATGATCATGAATGATATTTTATAAACCACACTGCTGTGTATTTGTTACAGGCAGGACTTCAACAGTGTGGTATTAGTACTTCATACTTACTCCTCTACTGAGCAGTCCAGAGATAGAAATATTTCATCGCAGTATAAAAACAAACCCACACACACACACACGCACACACACACACTGCAGAAGTTCCAGGTTTCATTTGTTTATTTTCTGGAAAATAATGTGAAGGTACAGTCTCTTTAAAAATCTCTCCTGTTAGCTTCAGAAGCACCTCTGTTTGAAAACATATTCATATGTACAACACACTCAACATTCCCTGGTTATTTATTTATTACAAGGTTCAAATAAAAATCTGAATACAACAAAAAGTCAATTTATTATTCAAATACAAAGCAACAGACGCTGAACGCTTGTTTTTATTTTATTCTCCGGAGCCTAAAAACATGAAAAACTAACAATAACATTAATAATAATAATAATAATAATATGAGAGCAATTAATATCATACATCAATAAAAAATATGAAAAAATATGAAATATGGCCTTTAACTGATCCCTAGTCTGCGCGCACGCACACACATACAAACAAACACACACACACACACACACTCTAACAGACGCACTACCTCGCTGGTCAACAGCTCCCTCTACTGGCAGAGTCTGGAACTGCATGTGAACTCACAACAGGTTTATTGCATAACAACAAAATGCTCCACACACACACACACACACACACACACACACACACAGGATGACGTCAGTGTTACAAACAGGAAAACACAGGTGGGTAAATTATCAGATGATTGTGTTTGACCTACTGAGTGACGCCTGCTCTTGTTAAAAAAAATAAATGACCGAGAGTAAAAATAAAACGATGGTGGTTTTAAAACAAATATTAGTTTAATTCAAAGAAAAAACAAAACAAAACTTAAAAAGAATTTCAACAGTTAAAAAAACAGAAATTAAAAGTGTTTTCTCTCTCAAACTGATTTGATCCTGATCTTTTCATCTCGAGCAAAACTTTATTTAAACTTTTATTTGGACACAAACAGCTTTAAGTTTCCATTCACACCTGCTCTGATCCGACATGTTTCAGTCTGAATCCTGAAAGATGAAACTATTTGAAGGTGCAATCGTCTGTACGAGTTTCACTGCAAAGAGTCGTGTAACAACAAGACATTTAGTCTGGAGAAAATCTGCTTCTTAAAGGTTTTCTTACTTAAAATAAATGTGCATGCACAGAAAATACTGATCCAGCTCAGTGAACAGATACATTTAAAGGGATAGTTTTCATTTTCTGCAGTGGGGCTGTACGACACACTTATCCATAGACAGCACATTACCTACAGTAGATGTCAGTCAGCACGCCCAGTTTGGAGAAGCAGACTGGAGTCGGACACTAAAGCTAAACAACGTACTGCTGTGGACAAGGTCAGCAACAAAACATCTCTTACACACACACAAAAAGTCCAACCTAAAAGAAAACTATATCAGTTTATGCTATTTTCAGAGCCACCAGACTCCATTGACAAAAACAGCAATTTAAGCTCGTTGAACAGAGGAGCTGCTGGTCTACTGCTGCCTCGATTAGTTACTCATTTTGTGTTACTGTGTGACTTTGGTGCGTCTGAACTAACCTTTTAAAAAGCCAAAGCCATCCAATAACACTAACAAACTCACAGATTGAGGCAGCAGTAGACCAACAGCTCCTGTGTTCAGCAATGTAAAATCGCTGTTTTTCTCAATGGAGTCTGGCTTTGACCAGAGCAATGTAATGGCTTAATTTTCCCGTTGAAAATCACTGTCTGACATTAAGGTAAAGCAGTGAAAATATTCTAAATATAGCGTACACTTAAACTGACATTGATTTTATTAGGCGGGACTTTTTTAGGTGGCTAAAAAAAAAAGTTTTGTGGCTGACCCCTCCACAGCAGTACATCACTTAGCTTCCACGTCACACTCGTGTCTACTTCTCCAATTTTGGGCGTGCCGACTGACATCTACTGCATGTATAAACTATCTGTGCATAAGTATGCCAAAAAAACTCACTTGAAAAATGTGAAGTAGCCCTTTAAGTTTTCTCTACTTACATTAAATACAAATACACATAATTAATTTCTAAATAAGGGAGTAAAGTGAAGAAATGAAGAGAAGGAAAGAGGAAAGAAAGGACTGAATCTGTCTCTGTTGGTCTCAAAAATATCTCGATTACAGAAAGCTGACTTGTTGTGGAAGCTGCAAAACGTATTTCAGATCAATGAGATTTTACGGCTCATAAAGACGCAACGACTTGTTAAAAGGTTAGATATTTGCAGTACTTAAAAAAGCTGGAACTTGTGACCGAATCAAACTTTCTGCTCACAACATGAACATAAGATCTGCTCACACACACACACACATTAACACTCAGTGCTTCACTGTCAGACTGCATTTCAACAACAGGACAAAAAACAAACCGATCAAATCTATTTTCCATCCTGACTTTAACTTCAGTAACATTTTCATCCAACATGGCTGCACCCCCGTCTTTAATCACCTCACCACACAGACACACATTTATCAGCTCGCTCCCAAAGTTTGAATCTCTGACTGAAATCTCATCGGCTGCCGGCGCCGACAGAAACCATCTCAGACATCTCAGAATTAAGGTTTGAACTTTCTCCTCGACGTGATGAATCCAACCGTGCAGCACAGAGACAAGAAAACACAGACACTGAAGCACCGACACGTCACTGACCTGCAGGGGGCAGCAGTGACACTTAACACCACTTTCTGTTGTGACTGTCGTTCCTACATCGCCGTCACCACCAACACCAGCGGCTGTGTTCCCACTCTGACCCTCAACAGTCCCAAGTTCAGTCCAACTTCGGGCACATTATTGATTTCATTATCAATCACAGTCTGTTTTTACTGTCTCGTATCTGCAGAGGCGTTAAAGCTAAAATCCATCCCATAATCTCCTCCTGGGTTTCCTCCACAGACCTCAGTGTCTCTCTGAATTCACTTGGATGTTGCAGACTTTTTATTAACTAGTAACTCAAACTGATTTCCAAAACTCTCCAGACCTGCAATATGACCCCTAGTAAGACAGGAAGTGCATTTTCAAAAATAATGGCACCGCCGGCAGCCAGTGTAACATTTACTTTCCTGTTAAAACAATTTTTGTAATCAATAAAAACAGAAAACAGGACGACTGAATTCAGCTTCTAATTTTTTTTTGGTAGTTTCCTTGTTTTGTCATATTGATGAAAAATTTAAATAAATAACATTTTGGACTTTTTTCCTTCTCAATTTGCCTCAATTTCATCTTAAAAACAAAGACAGCTGTTTAACCCTTTAAAAGCTGACAGCACACTGGCTCGATTTCTTTCAAAAACATGGGAAGAAAGAAGTGAGCAATGAAAGAAGAAATGACCCAAAAAATCTGCAAGAAATTAGTAAAAACAAGAAAATTAGTTAAAAAAAAATGAAACAAACAAATAAATGACATGGAAAAAGTGCTTAACATAATTTTAAACATGAAGAAATAATAATTACAGTTTTTCCTTGGCTTTTTTCCCTATTTTAAAAAAAATATTTTTCTTTATCTATTAATTTCTTAGTTGCTTGTTGACGTTCTTCCCATGTTTCTGAAAGAAATCGCATCAGTTTGCTCGAAGTGTTAAATGGCTAAAATAAATATTATAGAAATTTTATTTTAACTGGTAGATATACCTCTGGCTTTTGCTATTAACAAATCTATTTAATAAATTAATTTGTGCAGCTCGTTACAAAACATCACGGGAGGTTTGACAGTAATTTTACTTCCTCACTTCTGGAGGAGGCGTTTAGATGATCAAAAAAACATCCTCCTGACATCGCTCGTTAATTCTGTTGTTTATAATCTGACGTAAAATTTTATAAAATCTTTGATTAATTTTTCAACTGATATTTTGTTTGTCAAGGACGTGTAATTAGAAAGGACACTGTGTGTTGTCAGGGATGTGCATATTACGACAGGTCAGGGCCCCGAGGCTCTGACATGACCCGTCCAAAGGGAAATATAAAAGACAGAAAGGTCATGACGTCAGTGACAGCGCTCGAGGAGCCAGAGTTTGGTGTCAGCTCTCCATATCTTTGTTGTTTTAACTTTGACTGATCCAACACACATCACATGATGTCGACTGACGTTTTTATCTAAATGTACCCATTTATTTTCCTTGTTTTTGATCTCCAAACATGTTTCTGTCCGTCAGCTGCGTATAACTCAACTCAAGCTTCTCGTTGGTCCAATGTAGCTATTTGTTATCAATAACTAACTAAACATTAAACTGTTGATGATATTACATTCAGGAGGGCTAATGTAAGATAATGTTTCCTACTGTTGTCAGGAGCCGGTGCTAATCATAAAATTCTCATAAATCTGGGCCTTCATCACTCACCGTTGCGTCACTTTGTTCATCAATGATCTGAGTTAGCATTTGCACTTTGTTTAGCTAATGTTAGCGAGCTACATCTCTGTGGAGTCGCTCTGCGTTAACCTGAACTGTAAATGAAGGTGTAAGAGAAACGGACAGAGCTGCGGTGATGTTTCAGCCTCTCAAGCTTCATCGCTGTCGTGACTCATGCGTGTGCAGCTAATTAATGTTAGATGACTAACGTTAGCAGGAATGTAAATCACTGAGGCAAATTGCAAGGCGTTACAGCCTCCAGTCCAGTCCTGGTTTAGCAGATATTTACCAAACTGACAGGTGACATCATGAAGTCCAGTTAGAACAATAATCAGAGCCTTTAAGACCTGATGTGGTTCTATGCAGTCTGGTCCTGATAACAGGTCCGACCTGCTCTGTTTGTTCATGTGTTATGATGTAATGTCATGATGTAATGTTCGCTACCCTGGACCAAACATGGGCTGAGCACAGATCTGTTTGGAGATCAATAACATGGGAGACAAATATTTAAATAAAAAACATCAGCTGATGACATCACGTGGAAGGAGTTTCAGTCAGAGTTGAAACAACAAAGACATCACTGGTCACAGTGATTTGACGTGCTCGCCCCTGTGATCCCCAAAGAGCTAACACAGTCTGTCGCTGACGTCATGACCTTTGCTTTTATAGTTTGCTCGAGGGGATAAGGTTCAGATGAGTCAGCGACCACATTCAAGTCCTTTCTTGTCTTCTTTATCAGAGAATTTTTGCAGATTGTACTAAAGATCTATTTCCCTTTGAACTGACATTAATCACTGCAGTTTGAGGGTTTTCATCAGTTTTCTTTTTAAAACTGTTTTTATGACTTGCTTTTTTTGTTGTTGCCTTGTGAAAACACTTCATAACTCTGCTTTAAACAGTGCTTTATAAATACAGATTATTATCATTACTGGTTGCACTTTAAAATAAGTGTCTTTTTCCTCTTTGTTTTATCCGAATAATATTATGTTTTATGATCATGTTTACTGAAGAATAAACATTTAATAGATTTAATGTTCTTAAAAATCCTGTGAATGATCTTGTGACCCTGACCGGGGGTCCCGCCACCAGGTTGGGATATTTGTCAGTAGCAGAGGAGCCTCGCAGTCGACAGACGAAACAAAAACTACTCTCATTTTCTATTTGTCAGTTGTGAATTTTTAAATCAAATGGTCCAACATGTAGAACTTGTTTTACAGTTATCATCACATGTGACAAATATAATTTTAGAGACTTGACTTCAGTTTTCCAGTTTCCTATAATCAATGATTCAAATATAAAATTAAAGGGACATTTCAACAAAAGCCTCTCGTCACACAGACACCAGGAAATTCTGAACTCTTCCACAACGTTACAGAAACAAACTACAGACGGAGCTGCGGCTGACGACCGTATGTCCAACCGGTGGGTTTGGGGATGGATGGGTGGGTGGATTTGGGGGGCACCAGACAACATTTCATGACGACATGTTTTTACTATAAATGCTCACACAAACACATGCAGCTAATTTTACAAGCTGTTGTTCAAAAACTCATTTCAGGCGTCAAACTTCTACAAGCTGATTTTTTTTTTTCTTTCTTGTCTTAAATATACTGTGTTTATTTATTTATTTAAAGATATTATCTGAGAAATTATGTACATACAGATTTCGACCACTTTGGATTAAAAAATAAAACTTCTTTATAGTCAGAATAATATTAATAATAATCTTTTTTTTTTACCTTTTGTTACATAAAAATATGTTGCTATGCTCCGGCCCTGGGCGGGGCTGAAAGCACAGGTGCAGCAAGTGCAGGTAGAGAGGGGGCGGGGCTAAAGGCTGTCAATCACAGTGACTGGGGTTAAAGGGCAATCCCGCCAAAAATTGCATTGGGGTCGTAGTTGGTATAAAGTTCACATCACATCATCGGAGGAAGATTTTAAATTAAAGTTCAACATCTTGTTTTCTGTTTCATACGTTCAAATGTCTGAGCAAGGCACAGGAAGTGACACCCCTTCAAAATATAACTGCTCACCTGGCTGCAGTGACGAACAGGTGTACTCCAGGACACCGTGACATCACTGCTGGGTTTGATTACAGGTGCAATAAAAACTGCAGCTGGGGGTTGTTTTTATTATCATCAATCTCCTGTCTAATCGATTAAATGTTCGGTTTATAAATTGTGACTAATTTTCTATGACGTTTGGTCATCTCTGACAGTCCGAACCCAAAATCGTTCACTTTACAATGATCAGAAAATTCTCAAGATTAAGAAGCTCAAATAGAAAAACTCTAGCAAATATTTTCGCAAGAAAAATACACGATAATCGACTAATTTCAGCCCTTTACACCAAAAAAAAAAAAAAAAAAAAGCTGAATATTCTTCTATGTGAGCTTCTCAAATGTGAACTTTTTCTGTTTTTCTTTGTTTAATGTTGTTATAAACTGATTGTCTTCCTTTTTTTATTCTTTTTTTTTTTACTCATTTAAATTTTATTTGGACTTTTGGTCAGACCAAAAAAAAAAAACTACGATGGACAATTTTTAGACCAATTTTTAATCAGTTAATTTGGAAAATAATTGGCAGATTAATTCATATAAGAAATAGTTAGTTGCAGCCCTTGAGTAACGACCTTTTGGCACTTTGGGGTACTTTGTGGTTTTGGGAAAATGCCTGTTTATATATATATATATAAAATATCAACATAAACATTGGTGGAATTGCCCTTTAAGAAGTTGACCTGAAAGGGCGATAAAGCTGAAGCCTGAGGGGCGACTGTAGCTGTCATACGAACATTTCAGCGGGAAGAAGATGCAGATTTGTGAGCTCAGGGTTCCTGCACATCAACACCAATCTCTGTATTAATATTTTGTCTTGTGTTCGTAAATTTGTCACTGAAAGAAATCTCCGTGTGATTTCTGTTTCTTTCCCCAAGGTGTACAGAATCCCTGCTTCCCATCTGCGATTCTTTCATTCACCCTCACATTCAGTTTCATCATTTAAATGCATAATCTTCTATTAAAAAAGCAGCCAAGTTTCACACACGACTACAGGCAAGTGCATCCGATGCATTGTCAGCGCGTTCTTCTTTAGCAAGACACTAATGTTTTCTCTGTTAGAGGGAATGTGGACGAGAGTGAAGTCTGAAACGTGATGCTGCCAAAGGTGTTTGTCTCTGAATCTTTGAGACATCTGTGAAGATTAAACTGGAATCCATCCAAACATGTGACTCTGAGAACAACAGTATGTGCTCCCTCTTATTGCACACGCTGTGATGTGGTGTGTAATACAGTGTGTCGCATTCTGTCAGACGCAGCAGCGTGTTTCAGACTTCAGACTGCGGCTCAGTAAAATAAAGTCTTAACAGTGACACTCGTGTAGCTGGCAGTGATGTAGCAACTAAGAGACAAACTGATTATCTGTGATCAGACAGGACGCTTTTTTGTCCTCATTTCTCGTGTGCTGAAGGCTTCAAGTGCGAGTCGCTCTGAATAAAAGTGTCAGACATAAATGTAACGCAGTGAGTTTTGGTGGCTCTGGTGGGAAATGATGATGATTCCCAATCTTTTTGTCTTGAGAAATGTCTCCCTGTGACAAAAATATGAAGAGAGACAAGTACCTACAATCTAACAATAAATTGGTCAGAAAAAATAAACGTGTAACAAAGATATATATTTTTTCTCCACCTTGTCACTCTTCAGATTCTTTTTGAGACTCTGCTCAAAGTTATTAACAATTATTGATGCAGACGCATTTTGATAAACAGATTTCAACTTAGCAGAAAGAAGACGAACTCTTCAACCAAATTTAGTTTGGTTTTATCTGTGTCTTCTCACACTAAAACTTACGTTAATGTTAAAATCAGAAACAAACAAGACATTCACGAACGTCTCTTCATGCTGAAGAACAGAAGGGGAGTCACCAGATTTCTGTGACTTTCTGATAAAGCCGATAAGCTGATTTTTTTTACCGTCTCTCTGTGGATGAACGGTCGTAAAGAAGAAAGTATACAAAAGTATAATTGTGAATATTATTGCAATTCCACATGCGACGAAAAGTTATTTTTGGTTTACGTCCTGAACTGCAGATTAGTCAACTTCACAACTCAAAGAAAAGCTTCTGTGTTTTGAGGACAACGTCCTGTGTGATCACGGGATAATTTCACGGGTATAAAGCTGCTCTAATTGGACACAAATCAGGGGCATCACGATGATTGTATGACTTGAAAAGAAGCAGCATATCAGGGGCTTTAAGCACTGAACGCACTCCTGAGAGGGCTTCATCCAAAACCTTTAACCTGCTCTTAATTAACTGAATATAAATTCTTTTGACCAGTTTGGTTTAAGTAGAATCTCACAACCTCTTTCAGGCTGTTAAACTGGCATCTGTGACTGTCGGAGCAGGAAACATATTATTTCAAAAATATATAGAGCTCTAGGTCATGGCTGAGTTCCTGTCAAAGTGGCTGATAAAGCAGAGAAAGCCAAACACCAGCTGTATTGGCCTCTGGCTGGTACCTAACCTAAAGAGTTCTGGGGTAAAATCATTCGAACCAATCACACGTCTTGTTTCTTGTAGAGAACATGGCTGCCGGGTGGAGCAGAGACCAGTCAGAGAGCTCTGCCGTGGGGAAGATCCACGCGTATCTGGATGCATAATTCTTTTCAAGATCTTCCAAGCGTTGCTGGTTTTTACAGACGGTTTCTTTACATAAAGCCGACGTCACGTGAGCGGTTTATTCCTGCGTGTTTGCATTTACGCGAGTGCATTTTTCATTAACATGCAGATAAGACTCGTACAAGCTAATGCCTAAAAAGAGAAGCATCTTGTTTTTTTTTCTTGACTTCAAGCATTGCAAGAGCATTTTCAGTTAAGTGCCTTCGACGGAAAACTCCCCCCTCCTTCAGTTCATCACGACCCCGGACAGAAATCTCTTCTCACCGAGACTCCCGCAGGTTCCCAAGTTACTTCCACGCCTCGCTCTGCAGTCCGTCTTGTAGGGGGAGCGGTGAGTGGGCGGCGGAGCGACGCAGATCCCAGTCTCTCCACCTCCATCAGGGTGGCCCTCTCCTTCGCCAACTCCCTCCGAGCTCCTGGAGCACGGGGGGGTTGCGGGGTCACTTCAGCCGGTCGGATCGGAAGGAGTCCTCCACAGCCGGGTCGGCGAGCATCAAGTCGCCGTCCAACATGTCCAGAGCCAGGGGGTCCATCCTGAGGGGGTCGTCCAGGGAGAAGGGATCCATCTCAAAGCCGGGGACGTGGGACAGAGCGCTGGCGATCTCTTTAGACAAACCCGGCGGGGAGTCGCCTGCAGGAAGGGAGGGAGGGACAGCGGACATGTTAGACTTTCAGGAATAAAACCTGAAAGAAAACTACAGAACACCTGACTTGTTAATCAGCACGACTTCTTCTTCTCAACTCTTAACAACAACTCAACTTCCTCATGTTCATAAAGATTTAAATGGACCGAATAATAAAATAAATTCTTTAAGATATACGCTGCAGGATTTTCCTAAAACACAATGTACAGACTCATACAGAAGAAATCTCTCTCATTCAGAGGTGTGCGGTGGTGTATTTTTCTGCAGAGACTCACCGCTAGATAACATTAAATCCCCCCAACTCTTACACACTGAACCTTTAAACTTCAGGAAAAATAAAGTATTGCAACAACCAAAATGTGAGCTCACATTCGTAATCTTCTTATTCTCTGATCAGTTAATTTCTGGTTTAAATCAACATTTTATTCAGATTTAATTTTTTTTTTTTTTAAAGTTTTTAGCAGCGTGAGTTCAGACAATATTTATTATTTGAGAACATTGACCTCTTTTGTTAACTTAACGAGTTATTTGTCACTCTTTTGCTATCTGTGCTGAAACTCTGGAATCATATTGGCACTAGGGATGAAACACAATATCAAACTCTGACACTTTAAACACCAGCTGGTCTTAGGTCTGGGCAATAAAACGATCCTGAAACAGGATCGCAATAAAATGTGTGTCAATGACGATGACGAGTCATTTTTACTCGATATGGACAAACAGGGCGTCACGCTGCAGAAGTGATCAGACAGCTGTCAGCCAATCTGCAGTGTTGGGAGATGCGTGTCATTGCATACGCCCATTTTTCACTACGAGGTTTGTACTGAGGTGAGTGAGCCGAGGTGAGGAGGAAGTGAAAGTAGCATGAACACTGAGGGGGGGGTGTGTGAAAGCGAGGAGCAAAGTAGGGGGTGACAAACATCCTCGATAATGTGGAAGTGGTTTGGCTATTCGAAAGGTGACAGACGGACAAAGACAGCCTGCAAAATATGTCATCTGTCACCTGAAAAGGTGGCGTCCCAGCGACTACACTGAGAGCATGAAAATCTGCCCAAAGCTGCAGTAAGTCCTCCAACAAGTGCTGCTTAAAGGCCGAGCACTTCTGCTGCTGTGGGCAGCGCTAACGGGGCTGCATCAAAACAGCAATCAATAGTGTCCTCTTTTGCGGAAAAGGAAAAAGGAGCAGACACAGCCGAAGACATGATGGCCATGAGCACCGTGAGAAAGACGGGTTCAGGAAATTAATTAAAGACTCAGAATCAGGATACTTTTCAGACTCACAGCATTATCAAATTATATATCGTGATAAATATCTTTAACGATCAATACAGGGAAATTTATCGTAATGGTATGTTTTGCCATAACGCCCGGCCCTAGCTGGTCTCAAACACCAGTCGACACCCACCAGTGAGGATGATGTTGGGCACGTTGTGTCGTCCGTCTCCGCTGCCGTAGTTCTGGTTCTGGTTCTGGTTGTTGAGGAGCTGCTGGTCTCCGGGGTCCTGCAGGTCCAGGTGCCCCTGCATGTTGGAGGGGTACTGGTTCTTGTCGGTGCTGCTGCAGCTCAGACCGCTGTGGTTCAGAGACAGACCGTCACCCTGGTTCTCTGCTGTGAACTGATGTAGAAGAAAACAGATTTAATGCAGGAAATATAGTATGTGGGTTTTACTGAATAGTTTATAACCAAATGTCATGTTTTGTCTGTATTTATGTTTTACTTGATGACCAACAAGATAGTAAAGATGTGATACAAGTGACTGAGAGGGAGCAGAAATCCTAGTCAGTATTGTCAGTAAATCTGCGGCAGCGGTACCTACCTACCTATCCATCATCTATCCACCAACCTGGCTACCTACCTACATATCTATTAATCTATCCATCTACCTTTCTATCTATCCATCCACCTACCTACCTACCCATCCATCCATCTATCCATCTGGATAGATATTTAACGTGATAGATAGGGTTCTAAAGGTATGAGATTCTCACAGTATGATAACTGTCTCAGAAAATATTGCAGTACCACAACATTATTATCGTCATCAGGCAGAAAGACCCTTAAAGGAATGAAATCTGAAGGGTTGTGTTTGGCTGAACGGATGATTTAATACTTTATTTGTGTCTTGAAACTGTTTTTTGACGGTTTGTGTATAAAGTCTTCTGTCTGAAAATGACTAAAATATAGTTGAGAGTTTCCTTCAAGTGGCATTTTTCCAATATTGTAGATAAACAAATGGACACGGTATATTAATTGTCAGTTTTCATGTCATTTTATACCTTAAAACTGGTATACTGCTGCAACCCTGATACAAAGGAGTTAGAATGATGACAATCTGAATCATCTACAGCAGTAAAATGACACATTAATGCAGCAGTGATATTAATCCAAAAACACTTGATAGAAGAAGCAGCACAGCAGGGAACACTTTAGTGCAACATACATATTTTCACAGTGTGGTGTTAGTGCTTTAACTGCAGAAGAGGATCCACTGGTCTGTGAAGTTAGATTTATATCATCATCAGTGACACACACAGTTCGGCACATGGTAACAAAAATATTCCAGATACAAACCCACAAATGGCCTGGACTTGATTAGATGAACAAATTCACAAGAGAGCTCAAGGAAGTGAGACAAAGGCTCCAGTATAAAGCTTGGTAATTATCTTGTGTGGGTCTATCCAAATAACTTGGGGCAGACTAAAGCCACGTAAAGTCTGAGAGTAAACCCTCACTGAGCCACTCTAAACTCTACAGGAAGCCAGCAGAGCTCAGAATAAGCCAAGCCTCGCTGATGCCAGAACATCTGTGAGACAAACTCAAAGGTCTCTCCTTCTGCAGCTTTAAGGGTCCTCATGTCTGCACGTCAAAGAGTCAAGAGGGTGCATCTCCTGTTGTTTTGGTGCATGAACACAGACAAAAGTGAGAGAAGGAAAAACTCCACTCTCATCCAGGTGTTTCATTCAAGAGCTGGCGTTCTGTGTGAAGGTGAGACCAGCTGTATCTAGTTAGTAACACTCTCCTCACACATTGCAACACATGTAACGGCAGCGTTTCCCCTACATCTGCTCTCCTGGCAGTGCGGCGCGTGGATGGATGTGTACACATTTCAAATTAAGTAACAGCTAATTTGTCAAGAAGCTGGGTCACATCCTGTGATTCTCTGGTGGTCCATGGATGATGTTCCTGGGGGCTGTGCACATGCTGCGTTTTTGTGCCGTGACGTTCAAACCCCAAAGCGATGCCGTCGCAGCATTCACATGTTCCTGATTGCATATTTCTATTCTTTTTTAAGTGCTTCTTAAAACATACCTGTTCAAAAAAGCCTTTTATTAATTTCAGCACACTGCCTTTTTTATGTATGTCTCATTTGATTATTTTTTATTGTTTTTACCTAGTGTTGTCGGCGGTTTTGTATTCTTTTATTTTGTACTCCCATTGTTTGACAATGCTGTACCTCAGTGCAACCTACAGGGCAATTAGTCACCAACTTTATTTATCTGCTCAGTGATGGTATTTTACTTTTATCTTATTTTTTGTTCTTTGTATTTTCTTAAAATTGTCTCTTTATATTTGCTTGAATTCTGCATTATTTTAAATCTGGGATCAACCATGTAAACAACTTTTCAGGGTGCAACAGAGTTCAACTTTTTAGAACGCAGCAGCGCACACCGCATGTCATGCGATGAGGAACAAGCAATCACAGCTGACAGATATCTTTTGCTTCATCCATAAATATCAGTCCGTGAAAAATATGGAGGAGAAAATTGATCATTTTAGTGCAGAGCTGCCAGAGCTTTACATCTAAGCCTCCACAGAAAACAGCGAACATATTGATTTCCCGGAGACCACGTTTAACAACAGCAAAACTATATCAAACATGAGGGGGCACGTGAGGAGAAATACGCAGCTAGTGAGTAAGACCGGTGACGTTGTGATTCATGGTCGGTGCCTCGACCCCAAAGCCACCAGACTTTTAAAACCAAGAAAAACCACCAATGAAGAGAAAATGACAAATTTTCAGACTGGCTCTGCCCTCAACTGTAAACACAACCAGCTGGGTTTACAATGATCAGCTCAGACACCAGCGAGTGACATCATGCTCCCCTCAGCCACTGTTATTCACAGTTTATAATGACATCATGAGAATGTGCTGCTCAGTTACCTGCTGGTTGGATTTGCCCGAGAGCTGCAGACTCAGATATGGGTCGTCCAGAAGAGAGTTGAACAAGGCATCCTAGAAAACATTGAAGTGAAATCTTAGTTACACTCAACTGGCCCCGTCCTTAGATATGCAGAACTTTAGGCCTTCATAAAATGTAAACGGGTGATATGTATATATAAATGTACCCTGTACAGTTGTCATGAATGTTGAGACCAAAACCATTTTTGTATCAGGAAATAAACATGTTTATTTTTGCTGTTAAGTTGGGAATTTAACCTCTTTAACTCCGTTTGGACGCCAGCACCTGCAGTTTTTCGGCAATTCCACATTGGCTTCATTTTACAGCCTCAGAGCTGCCACTTGGTAGCTAGCTTGAAATGAAAAATGGCAACTAAATTTCAAGAACAGAGTTAAAGGCTTGATATTTTCACTGTGGATGATGGCAGTACTGTGTGACCATTACTTGATTATTAGTTTAAGGTTTATCAGAATATTCCTTTATTTAGAGCGTAAACACAGCAAAAAATGGACAAACTAAAATCATTTCAGTTTCTTTCCTCTTTCTATTGTGCCCCTACCTCTGGCTCATTTTCTCAGGATTAATGGCGGGAGTTAAATTGCACCTGAAACAAAACATGCATCATGTAACAACCCACAAACAGACTGAGTCCTGTAATAGGAGATCTTGTTTGAACTGCATGAAGAGCGAGTGTGAAGAGAGGGGTTTAGTTTGCCAGTTGGGATATAGATTCCCTCTGATGTAATAAACGTGTCAACTCTTTTTAGATTAAAAAATGACAAAAGATTAAAACACAATATTGTATAAGGAAACTCTTAAACAGTCTGTAATCTGTGTGTTTAAATGGCTCGTGCAGCAACTTGCAGGTAAATCTCTGAGGCTGGAGCGTTTGAAGCCAGAATGCCTCCTGGTGTCTGTTTGCTGAATGGGTGATCAGATATCTCAGTACACAATGACTTCCACTCAGCAAACCTCCAAAAATAGCATCAAGTGGTTTTTCTCAGCATTACATCACACACAGTGAACAAGACACCTCTGATCCTGGCAGATGAGGTCATGCACATCTGAGCCTGTTAATTAATGTCTTTTTAAAATGGGATGAAACCACTTAATTTGTTTCTATTTTTGCAGCAGCTGTGAAATTCAGACTCTAGCACATGTGCTCATGTAACTACGTGGCATCCACAAACACAGTAGTGTGAATAATTTGTATCACATCTATGACGTCAGTACTTTCAGGGGAAAAACTAGAATTACTGCCTGGTGGTTGTCTGCCTCTGTGGACCAGTCAAGTTGCAGTTAAAATCCATGTTTGCTGCTGCAAAGAAGCTACAAATTCTAAAACATGGACACTTCACACACAGAAGATCTATACAATCAGCAGAGTTTAAAGATTAGAGTCACCAATTCACTACCTGACCAAATGTCTCCCCTTCTGTTCCTGAGATATGACACTGAATAATGGCCAGAAAAGGGTTTTTGGAGAATATTATAATGTCACAGTGAAGCTGACCTTTGACCTTTTAAATATAAAATGTCATCACTTCATTATTTTATCCTGTTAAACATTTGTTTGAAATTTTGTCATGAAATGTTTGTCACAAACCAGGTCACAGTGACTTTAACCTTCGACCACCAAAATCTAATTTTGTATCTTTGAGTCCAAGAGGCTGTTTGTGCCAAATCTGAGGAAATTCCCTCAAAGCTTTATTGAGATATAGTGTTCACAAGAATGAAACAGAGGCAAGGTCACAGTGACACTGACAAATTTTAAGATATTCCCTCAAGGTGCTCTTGAGATATCAAGTTCATGAGAATGGGGCAAACCAGGTCACAGTGACTTTAACCTTCGACCACCAAAATCTAATTTTGTATCTTTGAGTCCAAGAGGCTGTTTGTGCCAAATCTGAGGAAATTCCCTCAAAGCTTTATTGAGATATAGTGTTCACAAGAATGAAACAGAGGCAAGGTCACAGTGACACTGACAAATTTTAAGATATTCCCTCAAGGTGCTCTTGAGATATCAAGTTCATGAGAATGGGGCAAACCAGGTCACAGTGACTTTAACCTTCGACCACCAAAATCTAATTTTGTATCTTTGAGTCCAAGAGGCTGTTTGTGCCAAATTTGAGGAACTTGAGATATTGTGCTCACAAGAATGGGATGGACGCAAGGTCAAAGTGACCTCGACCTTTGACTCCCAAAACCTCATGAGTTGATCGTTAAGTCCAAGTGGATGTTTGTGCCAAGTTTGAAGAAATTCTTTCGAGGTGTTCTTGAGACATTGCATTCATGAGAACGGGACAAACCAAGTCACAGGGACTTTAACCTTTGCACATCAAAATCTTTATCTTTGAGTCCAAGAGGCTGTTTGTGCCAAATTTGAGGACATTGGTGAGGCGTTCTTGAGCCATCATGTTCACTAGACATCTTGTTCACATACAAACAAATGGATCGACGGAGAGCCTGGAAACATAAAGCCCCCCGTCATGACTAACGTAAGAGGTTAAAAATTATTCAATCAGCTACATGATTTCACACTTACTCAAAATAGTGTCAAGACAGCTGCAAAAGACACCATATCATTGTAAGAGACACAACAGATTAAAGCTGCCGATTAAACAAACCCAGTGAGCAGTCATTGGTGCCTCTGAAGGTTTGCTCCATAATGTCCCCCTTTATTTTATTTCCTTTGATGAGGGGATATTCTAGGAAACTCAGATTAGATTGGTTTGCAATTATCAGTGGGTGTTTTCTGAGCTCTCAGTGTTCCCCACCAGTCGTCCAAACACAGAATGCATGCTTGATGCTAATTGGTTCAATGGGTGATTTGGGGTCATGGAGCTGGATGTGCCATGTCCGAACAACAGAGACCTCTCATTGAACAACAGACTGAGGATGATATTCATGGCGACACCAAACTGGACTGAAGCTTCCTTATCTGAGATGTGAACAGAAACAGTGTTGATGACAAACAAACTGTGGCTTAAATCAGGATGACGCACGACTGAATGAAACATTTAACTCTCATAGATGTTTATCTCTGAGTTACCCAAAGTATATTCGGTAATTAGCTACACTGAGCACCTCAATCATAGTTTGATCATTAAATACAATACATGGCTGACTGGTCTGAGGAAGAGACCCATGAGACTGAAAGCTAATCAAACATCACAACACTGCACTGATTTATATTACGGGCAATGATTTCATGCTCTGGACTGTTCTCACACCAGCATTTATTTTGTCCCGCATCTCAATGATAAAAAGACAAACAGCAGAAAAACACATTAAAAAGTAATTTATGTGTTCAAGGCCCCCCAAAAGCCCTACATCTTACGTCATGTGAGGCAAGTTATCTCAAACAGATCGTGCTACAAATTTTTGGCTTCTTAATATGAACGAAAACGGTTTTCATTTTCAAGTCTTTCTTTGCCTTTAAGACAGGTTAGGCGTTTGTTATGGGAAGTGAGACTCTCCTGCTTTTGTGACTAGAAAAGTACCGTAAGCAGGTCGTCAAAGTGCTGCAGACACAGTGGAGTGCATGCTTTTCTGAAGGTACAGCAGCGGGTGGTAGAAAGTGTCTAGATAAGCTCAGGTTCAAGTATAACATCGCTGCGAAGATGAAATAAAGCATCTGTTTAATGCAACATTATCAGGTCGATCCTGAGTAGTCTTCACCGCAGAGTTGCTGGATTGTAAAAGCTGCAGGCCAGGCTCAGGCCTGAGCCTCACAGAAAGTGTTTTAGCAGCATTTTACAAGAATGAAGCTTTTCGCTCGCTGTTTTTGCGTTGTAACACACCTTGCGTTTCTGCACCCTAGGTGCATGGCGTTTTTGCACAAGGCCTCTGAACTCCTTGAGTTGAAAAAACTTCAACTCAGAGCAGAAAAGTGCCCCCTTTTTTTGTCATCTTTTTCACCATTGTCCAGTCAGATGATTTGAGAGGTGGGCCTTCTGTGGTGGTCACGACAACAAGTTTACAGTTGGTAAACAATGGAGGAGAAACCGGTGGTAGTGGATCCAGCCTCTTTTTTAGGGTCTCATGTACCCACACAGATCTCTGTTTATCTGCTGACAGCCTCTCACCCTCAACCAGAGCTACATCAACATTTTAGGAACTAGATACCAATTACTGTGAAATAAATTAATTAAACAGTAGATTAATTACACGGGAAGGTTAGGAGGTGAGTCTGGGGTTGCCTGGCAACAATAAAAAGGTGCAGACAACGTTTTTCACTATTGGAAAGGCAGCGCGGCGCTCCTCGCATTTTACAACCTGCATAAAGTTTACTGAGGTAGCCCAAAGAAACCAGGTCTCCGAACTACAGTTTGGAGCCACATGACTGGAGAGATGATGTTAAAAGTCTGGGTAAAGCAAAAATAAATATGTACTATGAGTTTGTCACACTACAGAAAAATATGTCACTAACTACGCAGCCAAATGTAAATGATTACAATGATTGCAAAATATATGAACTGAGGTTTCAGGCAGCTGTTAGTGGCCTCAGATGGGCCTCCAGTTGGTGATCTGTCCTTTGGTTCTGATAAAGAAATCTATCGACACCAATCGATCCATCACATATTCTACTGTGGACTTTCCTCCTTCCTTCCTTGATTCTGGTGACCTCCTGACCAAAATTTCCCCATGACTTGGTTCATGACAAGGTATTTCAAGTTATAACTACCACATGGTGCTGGAATTTGCTGTGAATATTTAGAATGAATCTTGATTTGTTTGTCGAGTTTTCCTTTTTCAATATCAGGTCTTAAATTCTTATTTGTACATTAAGAAAAAAAAAATCAGATTGCCACAGACATTTCTGAGCACATTCCTGCTTCTGAGAGGATAAACCTTTCAGACTTTAATGACCACCTTAATGACTTTTCCTCAAGTGTCAAATCTGAGAGGTGATAAACCAGAAGTGTGTTGGTTGTTTGCTTGCATGTTTGTCTGTCTTTCATATCATGGCTGTAACAAACACTGCAGCCTGCAGGAGGCACTAGCAAGACTTGAGATTTTAGTTTAAGTTTCAGTGGAGCTGAGATGGTGAAACAGTTGTGAGTGTTTCTGACGGTGTTGCAGTCACTTACGTTGTAGAGGTCTGTAGCCAGGTTGTGGCTGATCTGTTGGAGCTGAGGGAGACCGCCGGCTCTCTGCTGCTCCGCCTGCTGCTCTGCTTCCTGTTTGACGTGACACTGAGAGGAGCTCTGGACACAGTGATCCATCTGCCTCTCACTCTTTATCAGCTGCGAGTTCGCTGTGTTCATCTGCTGCCCCATTGACCTCTGTTGCTGCAGAGACACACACCGTAACCACCGTTTAAACCTCAGAAATCAATTCATCTCACCAAATGTATTTATCTTTATCCAGTTTATAAATCAATCTTATCTGCCTTCCAGTGACCCACCGATCCGAACTGCTGCTGCATGTGCTGGTTATGTGAGTTACGTAGGTTCTGCAGGTGGAGCTGCTGCAAGGACTGCGACTGTTGCTGCTGCTGAGCGTTGGGCCGCGGCTGCTGGAGGCGGTGCAGCTGTTGGTGGTGGTGCTGGCTCATCTGAGAGGGCTGCTGGCCAGGCTGGGAGCCCTGCAGGCCGGGGAGAGGCTGGTGGGAGCCTGGCTGGTGCTGGTGGGACTGGCTGAGTGGGTACGGAGGGAGCCTCTGGTCCAGAGGCAGTTTGCTGGTGTCCAGAGGGACGCCCTGTGAGCGGGTAGGGTCAGATGTCACAATTGTTTTTCTGTGTTAATTTGGAAGGCTTCACAAATTTAGGGAAATTAATTTTTAACTCTGGAGCTTTTGTATCTAAATACATGACACATCAAGATACACAAATACACAGACAGTTTAGTACAAAAGTTAGAGCAACATTTTTAACACAACACAACACAATATATTTATCACTATAATCCTCCGATATGATCAAACTTTCACCACACTTAAAAACCACAGTTACAAGTTGTCTTAGCTGCAATTATGAAATTAGTTCTGTGGAAGGAGTCCCAGAATACCAGATGGTGAATTCGCGTTCTTAGTTTGCTTGTCAAGTGAAGTCAATCTGATCGAAAGTTTGCCTCAAAGGACATTACATCCTCGATCCTCAGACAAGTTCTGAGAAGCAACAACTCTTTCAAAAAAAAGGAGAAAAAGCAGGGATCCCTCTTTCCGGACAGAAACAGAAAATACAAAATCAAATTTACAATATTGAGAAACAAAATGACAATGTCAAGTAGGCAGATTGCAAGCGTGTATGATGCATCCAGGAAGACGTTGAGCAACTTCCAGATGTGACCACAAGAACTTGTTTGTGTTTTATTACTCTGGATCAGAGCAGGATCCACATGTCCTTTAAGATTTCAACTTCTGGGACTAATGAAAGAAATCCTGGTTCAATATTTTCTGTGTTTACTGAGCTTAAAAACAACAGATAGCACTGTTACATAATCAAAACATGTACCTATCAGCTGTGCGCTTGAGATCAGACTGGAGACATAACCACTTAAAAGATGGATGAGTGCTTGCGATGTTCCAAAGTTTGTACTTTCTAAACAGAAAATACACATTTTATATTGTGTATTTAGGTTTTTGTTTTAGTTAAATAAGAGGCTATTTCATCTGGCAGGACCTTGTCTCCAGCCTCAAAAGGCTCGTTTCCACCAAAGCCTTTCAACCAGTATCTTTGGAACCAGCAGTAACCATCCATCCACAACTTTACACTGTGGAAATGGGAAAAACGCATACTGAACTGGACTGAACCAAACTGAACCTGTATTTTGTCTTGGCTGAAAAGTGGGTTCTCTCTTTCTGTCACTCATTGTTAAATTGGTAATGTGGCTTATTTGTGTGTTGCAAATACAGAGAGAAAAGAGAAGAAGGTAACAGACCCTCCAACTGATGTGTAGTTGTTACCTGTGTGATGGAGGACAGAGTGGGGGAGATGGTAGGGGAGAACTGTTTTGAGTGGTGCCTCCGCGACTCCCCTCCCATGGGCAGGATGAGTGGGGAGAGCTGTGCCCGTCTCCGTGGCGACGTGCTGAGCGACGGCTGGCCTTGTCCACTCAGCAGTGGCGAGTAGGAGGAAGAGCAGGAGCTGGAGCCGCCCACGCCACTGTTGTACCCGGGGTTACCGCTGGACGCTGACTGGAGGGAGGAGTTACTGAGGGAGGAGTGCAGCGACTGGCTGCTGAGGGAGGAGGGCAGCGACGGGGAGGAGCTGAGGGACGACTGCAGCGAGGGGTTGCTGAGCGATGAGTGCAGGGAGGCGGAGCTCAAAGAGTTGGAGAAGGAGTGGCTGCTGAGCGATGACTGGATGTTGGGGTTGCTTAGTGATGACTGCAAGGAGGGGTTACTGAGCGTGCTCTGTAGAGACGCCAGGAGACCTGAGGAGGCAAAACAAAAAACTATTAAATCAACTGTACTCTCAGTGTCCACAGAGACAGGGACGGTAATAGAAACATGTCATAAAAATTCAAGACTAAATAGTCGGGAGATCCAGAACACATGAAACAGTCAGAGTGGATCCCAAAACCATTCTCTGATTTAATTTGTAGTTCCTAAAACTAAAATATAATGTAAATCTGCAACTAGTAAGGATTTTTATTTCAAGTTTAGAGTCTGAAAATAATGAAAAATGCTCATCATGAATCTTGTTTCGTCCTAAACCCAAAACACATTCAGCTTACAGCGATATAAAACACACAAAAGCAGCAAAACTGCGATTAAAATCTGTTGTGGGGCTTTTTTTAAAGTGGCTCTATGTTGTATTCAGAGGTCATGAATTGACTGCACACGGTTCTCAACATGCAGGTGGCTGAGCTAGTGGCTAGCAGCTAATGGGGCTAACTCCATAAGCAGCGCTCAACAGGGACAAAAGTGCTGACAGAGCTAACGATGTTAACCAAGGGGAACCAGAGGGTGGGCATCACACTTACACGACAACGCCGTCTTGGTATCAGTGGTAACCTGTTTCATAATGTAGAGTGAGGACAGCTACTTGACAGAGACAACAAACTAGCTCCACAACATGGCCAAACAAAAGTATGATGCTGAATATGTTGAACTGTTTGGGCCTCCAACTAATGACTTGGAAGAAATCTGGACCCTGTTGCTGGACCACTGGGAACCGCTGGTCTAAGCGGTATGTTAAAATGATATTAAACCGGGGAAAACAGCAAAAAAAAGAGAGACTGAGATCAAAGGATATTTAGCATTTTTTCTTGATTATTTACTTCCCACAACACAACTCAACAGCAATTTTTTGTTAGACCCTCACACTGACTGATCAACAGCCAAGTCTCTTAAAAAACTCTTTCAGGCCGAGATAACACAGCTGCATCTTACATCTTTTAAAGAATACATGATGAAGAGTCACACCATGAAATATGAAACCGTACATCACAACCAGGTAAAAGTCAATTCTCTGAAAAACACATTTAAACAATCAGGCGAGCGACCCGATGAAGCTCTCCAGCAACATGAATAATGAAATACGCCAACAGAAAGCAACTGAGTCACGAAATAAATCCATGATTCATTCTAATGAGTCATGAATCAGTTAGTCACCTTTAATTACTGCTACACTCCAATTAACAGTACAAACCTCAACTGTGACTATACTGACACAATTCCTCTGGAAAATGAGTCATAATTTATTGTTAAATAAAAAAACATATTCTTGTTATGGAACAAAACTCTTCACACGCGTCTTCACTGACTGATGAGCAGCACAGGAGAACAGTCTTTTCTCTTTGTCTCTGCGGCTTCAGTTTAAAATAAACTGTTTGGGGATTCAGCTCGTCCCAAGGTGATCTCAGCAGGTGAAAACATCAGCTCTGTCCCCAAACACACCCTCCTGCCATCACTCACTGCACCTCCTAAAGCTGCCTTACCTTACACTACCTCCCTACCTCCCTGCTCTGCCTCTTTTTATATACCCTCAGTAGGTCAGGTTCATCCACAATCTGCACCTCATGTCTTCTTTCTGACCTGGTTCAGACTGAAACCAGGAACAAGACACAGAGCCCAAATATAGCTGAAAGCATGCGCCAAAGTGGAATATCACTAAAATGATATTACTTCTAATAAACAAAGAGATAATAAAGTGAAGTTACTGACTTATCATATGATATCTGAACATGACCTCCATCAGTCACAAACGTGTGAGTCAACATGATGCTGGAATAAACAGCAGGGTTTTCTGACCATTACAAGACTTGGATGCAGGTACTCTCTCTTTTTTTTCTCTCCAACCCCCGCCTACTTTCACGAGACACCTTAAAGATGTCATAGCGTAACTTACTGTTGGCCTGCACTTTAGGAGTGGAGGACGCACAGTCCTGAGTCTGACAGTTGTTAACTTGCCAGCCCCACGAGTCAAAGAGAGTTTTTACTTTTATCCTTCAACAACTTCATCGTCCACTCTGTAAATCCACCAGCAAACAGACTGACTCCCAGGCTGTCCATCCTCAGGAGGCGACTAGCTCAGTTTCACAAGAGTTTATTTAACATTAATAAGTAGAGAAATCCTCAGGAGATTGTTAATATCTACAGCCAATTCGAGGTCAAGCTGGCCATTGACTAAGTAAATCTGGAACAAGGTGTTGGACTGTTCGAACCTGATCCTGAGAGCTGTGTATTTATTATTTCGGAGAGGAAAAATGACTCTAAGCAGGTGTTTTTTTTCTCTTTTACCACCAGTTAAATGTGGAAACTGTGACAAGATCTCAGTGTTTTCAGAGGGGAACTGAAAACTAAATAGTAAATTCTCACTCTCTTTCATAGTGGAAAAAAAAGTGTTTGACATCTGTCTTTCAAATCCAAACTTAAAGTTGACAACTTGAGGTTTGCAGCTTCCCCCTGGGGCTGCAGGTGACACATTGTCCATCTGGTTTACAGTCTAAAGACACCATGATGATCCCCACTCAGGCTTGGAGAGTCAGGCTGCAACCTGAGGTTGAGCTGACTGCAGCTTCCTGCCTGCGGTTGGTTCAGTCACCTCACAAGCGATAAAACACGGCTACATTTTCCGACTGCGCTTCCGCCCGTGAAAAAAAAATCCCTCCCTCATTCTCTCTCTCAAGGCTAAATTTAGAACATCGGCCTGCCGTACATCCCCCTTCGTTTCATCTCATCCACTCTCACCCACATACTTCCTCTGCTAACCTTCACATTAGTTACTTAGCTGAGACTCTGGTCAGACAGATTTACGACAACTTAGCAGCCAGGCAGCTCGGTGTCTTGCCTGAGGACACTTCAGCACAATCTACAAACTGCTGCTGGAGGAACTGAAAAGAGACTCTTTGCTTACAGGACAGTTTCTCCATGTAAGTCTCTTTATCAAGTCCGTGTGCATATCTGACCTGCCCTTAATAAATGAGTGAAGACAAACAGAAAGCTAAATTTAACAAGGTCAGTCCAGTAAGAAATAAAATCTAATCTACTAATTCCACGAATTAGGCGTGGTTATTAAAATGCAACAATATACATGTTACATTAGATGCTATTATTATCCAGGAGGAAATTAAATTTTTTTCACTCTATTGTGGAACACACGCAGGCCTGAAATACATACACATGCACAAAACAGGACCTACACAGGCATTATATGGAGAGAGGTCAGAGCGAGGGGGCTGCCCATGGACGGGCAAAAAAACATTATGGTGAAAACGTAGTTTCTTCCAACACTAGAATTAGGATAAACATATTCACAAACGAAAAAACACTAATGGTCGGTGATAAGTAGTGTTTAACTTTTGGTTGAACACTAAATTAAAACCCTCGGCGCACACTGCAGCACAATCAAACAGATGCGCAACTCAGAGCATCAGAAGTGTCTCTGACACACAGAGCTCGTTATGTTAAAGTGCTGAAAGTGAACTTGCGATACCCTTCACAAGCTGAGGAAACTGTAGACAAAAAAGCTACATCACACCTGTCATATGGAAGTCAAAGCGACAAAGCGCAGATGAAGACGATCTGCAAAATATGCCGTCAATCGAAGCCAACCAAGAGAGGAAACGCAACAAACTGAGAGTTACCGATGTAACTACGGTTCTACAAATTCTGGATGTCGGCCAGTTTAATCACCTGAAAAGGAGCTGTTTTGTTACAGTGGATAAAGCATGTTTGCTAAGTTAAATGTTTACATTTTAATTTTATCATAAAATATATTCTAAACGAAGCCACGTTTGCACAGTTAATGTTTAAGGTATTTTATTTTATGTAAAATAAACTATATTCTAAAGTTTAACTACTGAAACTTGTGGTTCCTTCAAACTGGCAGCATTATCACATTACATATCATGATAAATATAAATTATTGATATTAATATGAAAAAAACTATTGTAAACAATTTTTTGGCCATATCGTCCAGCCCTGAATTAAAGTATTTTAAGAAGCGTGTTATTTCCTATGAGTTGTGTCAATGTGAGACAGTCTGGCAAAGCATGATGGCCCATCATTTTTGAAAGTGTTATGTTGATTTCATTTTATCCCCAGACCATAAAACTGAACCAGACTGCAACAGACTCAGCCCACCTTACCCGTCAGTCAACCCACACATACACACTGCTGCAGCCTGCGCGTACCTGGTGCGTGGTGGTGGAAGTTGCTGTTGCCTCCCTGTGCGTTGGCGGCGTTGATGCCCAGCTGAGTGAGGGTGGAGGCCAGGTTCCCCGTGCTGCTCCCCCCGCTCAGAGACGAGGATCCTGGGTAGCCGGGCTCGTCCTGGTCAAGTGGTGTTGGCAGCGGGGAGGGGAAGTGGAGGCTGGACAGGTCGGGCAGGGAGCCACCGGTGTTGAGGGCCGATGGGACGCCATGAGCCGGCGTGGACGGCTGCTCCGGGGACGTAAAGATGCTGAGAGCAAACAGAGGACGTTAAGATCTAATTAAAACAAGCTGGGAGGTGATCGGTTGAAAATTTAATCTGGTAGTTTCAGCATTAATATCACAGGAAGCAGTCTGATATAATTCATTGCTCCATAAATACTTAACTGCAGTTTGAATCTTAAATAAACCCTCCTCCCATTTCATTATCTTCATAATTAAACATCTTTCTTCCTAATTTTTAAGGCATGAGTGCCTCAAAGTATTCACAGTACTCTGATGATCTTTGTTACAGGCTGCGGAGAACAGTGAATAAATGATGCTGTCTGGTTTTCTTAAGAGATCAAGATGAGGAAAACAGAAGCAGCAGAGGAACTAATTACTACCTGCAGGGGTTCAAAAGTAAAAGAACCCCGACACAATGTTTGTGTTGGCACAAAAGGACGAATCGAATTTCAGGCCACTACAAAGAAATGTGACATCATGCGGTGTGCGATGTGGTATGAATAAAGCATGCACGTGTGTGTTTAGTGGTGTTAGACTTACTTGATACCAGGAACTTCACAGGATTTGGGTCGGGACGTCAGAAGAGGCAACTGGAGAGAGAAAGGAAAAAAAAAAAATCAGTTTTCTTACTGTTTCTTTACATACATGATCAGTGTGAAGAGCACGAGGTCAAGTGCTTTTGTATTTCATCCATTCTCCAGAAGGCAATTTGTCAAGTGCAACTAATCCATTTTATTGGCTGCACCACACCGCTTGCTTTGATGCTGGTAATGTGCAAAGAAAGTTAATCAGCACAAAGTATGGAAAGCTGTAGAAACATATGCTGAAATGAGCACATGTGAAAAAGCACACACGTAGTCACCACCAATGGAGCGGGTGGATCAGGAAGACCTGCTTAAGGTTTCCCAGTTAGCTAACATAAAGAGAGTTGTGTATGTTGTAGAGAATGTGAATGGAAACGCTTCCATCATGCTAATGCACATTGAGTGGCATCACCCAGGCGTGCCGATCACCTGGATACGTAAAAAACAAAAACAAAAAACAAAAAACAGGAAAGGAAACTGAACTCCTTATCCCCGCTGCTTTCAAGCAGCCTTTGGACACAAAGCATTGGCATTTACACACCAGAACTAATCGAAACTCTCCCCCTAAGTTTGATTTTGCAGTATCACATGATAAAAGATGCTGAGAGAAGTGTTTCTTCAATGTTTGTTCAGTGCAATGAACACAATAATTTTGGTTTTATGACCCAACAGTCACCAGTAGCCTTTTTCTCTCTGCTGTAACAAATTCTCACTGATCCGTGATTTGTGTGTCCCCTTGTACCCCAGTGTGTATGGGAACCAACAAAAAATAAATAAATAAATAAATAAAAAGCTTAAAATGTATTACTGCTGCTCCAAATTTGCGGTGAAAACTCACGGGTGCACCTAAATGATAAAGTTAGGCGAACCAGTGCAGCCAGTATAAAAAGTAATTCTGGACCCCTGATTTAATAACAAAAAAAATCGATTCTCACACACTGAATGATAGAATTAAGGTTAAACATTGCATTTTTTGGACAAAGACATTTTTTGTGAAGAAAAAAATAAATATAACTATCACATGATGTTTTTGTATTTCAGCTTGAGGTTACACTAAAATTTTTAACACACCTGCCAAGAATCAAAATGTTTAACAGCTGCTGACTAAAGAACTGATGTGAAAAATAATCAGCAAAGACTGTATATTATGTATTAAACATTCCTAAGAAATAATAAAACACAAAAATACTACATTTTTTAATGCTTTTACCTTCTTGGTGTCCCAGGGTTTGAGCAGTTTCCCCTCATCCAACATATTCTCCTCAATGGGGGGCACAGGGTACGGAAACACTGAGGGACAAAACAATGAAGTCTGTAAATATACAAACGTGCTGAACTTTCTCTGGATGTTGTTTATCCACTTCACTTCAACCGATGACCACCAAAATTTTATCATATGTTCCTTGTCCCATTATCAACCTTTCATAAAAATCCGCTCAGAACTTTTTGAGTTATTTTGCAGACAAACATAACCTCCTTGGCGGAGGTAATAACATATCGTGATGAATCTGGTGATTTGCACCCCTCGAGGGTAGATTTTAAGACGCATACCACACACTCACATCATCAGATCTGTGATTTGATTCCAGGGAGGAGCCTGTTGGCGCATGGTGTCATGTTTTGTAAATGATAGCTACACAAAAACTCTTTTCTGAGGGAGACCTGGCCAAGACACCAGTTACAGTTAGAATAGAAACAAAACAAAACAGACAGATAAAATCATCAAATACACAAAGAAGAGACTAAAACCAGCTCCAATAAAGCAGGTGCACTGCTCAGTTATATGGACTTTTAACACAGCTTTAAAGTTGCCAAGGGGGACTAGATTATTAAAACGTATTATGCTCTGCAGATTATTCCAACACCAGGGAGCACACTAAGTAGGAGAAGGCCTTTTTTGCACAGCTCAGTGCAAAACCCTTGAGACGTAGAAAAACTGACGAGTCCTGCAGTGCTCTCACAGGCTCACGCACGGGTTGCAAATATGGTTTCTGTTTCTATCTGCACAACGTTTCAAAATGAATAAAAGGGGAAATGATCTCACATTGTAAATCAAAAGGTTAACACATTGTTCATTTCGTGGAATGAGCCCCCGGAACCTTTGCTGCGTGCCAAATTAAATTTGTGCACAAACGTGTGTGAAAGTTGCAAGTATGACCTGCTTTCACAGCCAAGAGCACGACTGATATTCATTCAGTGTGTGTGCATGTATAACTTTTGTTTCACACACAATGTAGGCCTCTGAAGTTACAGTGCGGAGTTTTACAAACACTCTCCTGCTTTGAATCTCAATCAGATGTACTTATTTAATAGTTGATTATTTGTAAAAGTAATTGTTAAGAGTGAAGATGCTTTTCATGGTATAAGCTTTCCACTTCTTAAGGTACAGTGAACTTATGGAAAGCAAATTCACAGTAAATTCACTGAGAAAACGTCAGCAAATATAACAATGGGAATAATATTGGTTGTTGCCAAACGACAACATCCAGGGCTGAAAAATGAAGCCAACACGGAAGTGCCAAAAACTGCGGTTCTTTGAACGGCCGCTTGAGGATGTCTCCAGCAGAGAGTCAATCCTCATAGAACCCTCATGTTAAAATGTCCAACTTCATAGCGGAAACAAACATGTTTACAGTCTGGTATGAAAACAGTTTGGGTCTCTATAGCTTTATGACGACTGTGCGGAGGTGAATTTTTATATAACTCACCTGTCTACATTTTATCAAGGCCCAAAGTTACGTATATTTCAGGGCGGGGCTGCTTTGACTGTGTGAAGCGTCGCTCCAAACTCGAGGCATAAAACTAGAGTCCACAATCCAATGAGTGATGTTACTAGGAATAGGTATCGTTAAGATTTTAAAGATACTACTACACTTACCGATACTGCTTATCGATCCGGTACTTATCGGTTTGGGAGGGGGTTCAAGAGAATTAATATTGCTTTACTTTCTCTGCATGTAAGTACAGTATATACATTGACATGTCTGTACCCATCCCTAGTTACGTTTGCTACGTACATTAATTTTACAGTCTACAGTTGGAGCCTTATTCAGGCGTTCATAAAAGCAGATGGTCTTTCTTTTTATACTTTGTGCACATACTTTATTTATTTATTTCTATACTGTCTCAATTTCTTCCAACGACTTTAAACTTGAATTTCTCAGACAGAGGTTGTTTTACAAATGTAAATGAGGGTGATGTACAACCGCAGGCTTTAAATTTCTTTCTGAACTTAATTTAAAATTTGAGCCTATGCATGTTCCATCAAAACTCTGGAAAGTTTAAGATAATCAGCACAATGGCCGTCATATAGATCTGCCGTGAATAAAATATTTAGGTGATTCTGCTCATGTCTCAGAAACTTGATCTTTAGTTTACATCTCTGAAAGGGAAACTACCTGAAACCTGACAGCAGTGTGTGTGTGTGTGTATAACTCACTTCTTCTGCCCTCTCCATCACTCTGACCTGCAGGCAGACAGACAGGCAGACAGACAGACAGGCAGACAAACAGAGAGACAGACACAACAGGTTTTTTTGAGTTGGAAATACTGGCTCCAGTTTATATTTGGAACATCCTGATTCTACTGGCAGCCCGAGGGAAACCTGTTTACACTGAGATCTTTATCCTGTGAGCCGTTCAGTCAGTCAGCCCAGAAAAGTCAGTTTAACAAAGAGCAGGTCACCACATCACTTCCAAAATAAAGATGGGGGGTGGGGGGGAAAAACCCTGAGATCACAGAGTTCCCTCGTCTGACAGACATCGAACCATTTTCACTTCTGTCATTGTGGTTTCAAGAGGCCACATATGAATCAGCTCCAGGCGGACGATAGTAGATGATTGACTTTCCTTCAGTCAAACTTCAACACAAACCCTTCCTACACACGGCTGGATGAACGAAGCACCTGCGGGGTTGTTTTCAAGCTAGAAATATGTAGCGGCTATTGAGGTAATGTAAAATTTCCAGAAAACTGTCCAATGAAAGTGGGTGGAACATGTCAGGTGGTATCCACATGAACGCCAGAACCAACAGTTTCCCAGCACAACAATGCATTGGGACAAAATAATCAAGGTTATTCACTTTACCTGTCAGTGTTTTGAATGTTTTGGCTGATCAGTGCATTTATGTACTGGACAAACAGTTTTTAATTTGAAAACCTTGCTGTTTGTCTCAAATGTTAGACCTGAGTTTTTCAATGGCCATCATGTCTTCACTTATCTTCTTATTTATATCCTTATTGTATCTTATTATTTTCACGTGTTTAATTATTTAAATTTTTATTCAACTAATTAATAATTTTTTTCTTTTCATGCTAGAGCACTCTTAATGTTCATCTTGTGGATTTTGTTAACGTATGTTCATTTTGTCTTCATAAACCAATATTGAGAATTAAAAAAAAAAAAAAAAAAAAAAAACCCACATCAACAGTTAAATTCCCGTCATGTTTCTCCTCACGTCCCACCATTGTGTTTCTGAGCAACATGTCGAAGCAGCTTGTGTGTTTCATTCTGACTCTTTGCAGTCACTTGTGAGTGTTTTTGTGTCGGAGTGCTGCCTCACCGGTGCGTCTGTTGCCCTGGGGGGTGAGGGTGGGTCCTCCTGTGGTGAAGGGGTCTCCTGTGGGAGGGTTCATCACGCTGGTGTGGAGGGCTGAGTCAGAGTTTGTCCTGAGGGGGCAGAGACACTCAGTGTTAAGGGGTGTAAGGAAAGACAGAGTGGATCAGAGAAGGGAAAAAAAAGCGTTTGAAGAAGTTAAAGGTCAGACAATTCTCCAACACAAGAGTGTGAAACAAACCATCACAACTGGAAATACCAACTGGAGCTGCAGCTAGAAATAAAAGCCAACTGACATGTTTCGCTCCTTCTCACACGAGACCAGAACATTTAATCTCCCAAAATGTTCTCAGACAGTCATAAGAGACTGAATATATCTGACCTCTTAGTTTAGGCTGACAGAAGGCAACCTGTGTGCACGTTTTGAAATACAACAATTACCTTAAGTGTTTCCGACATCTACTCTGACCCTGAAATATTATCAGAGGACCCAGAACCTACAAATGAGGCCATTTCTGGTCGGATTCTGCTGCAGAAAATTAACTCTTAGGTCTCCTGAAGTAAGACGATTACTGACATTTCTAAGTTTACATTCAGTGTGTCCTGGTCTTCACATATGTATTAACCTAACAGGAGCTCAGGTAGAGCAGATAAAAGTGAGAGCTTGAGAATGATGAAAGTAATAAGGAGAGACATGGCAGGATAAACCAGATGAGGCAGGAATAATTTAGATTTCAGGAAAGGAATGAGGATCTGTGATGGTTTAAAAAGGCAGAAAAGCTTCAATCTCTAAATCCAGTCAGCCAAACGAAAGGAGAAATAAAACGTTCCCATTTCCCATTTTCACCCACATGTTTCTATTCTGGACAAGACTTCCAATCTCAAGGTGGGAGCCGGAGGAAGCCCAGCAGAAGGAAGGAAATAAAGGAAGTAAAGGTAGAGGAAGAGGAGGATGAGGAGGATTCACCTGTTGAGTGCAGTGGTGGGGAGACGAAACAACTGGCTTTTATCCCCCGGGAAGTTTCCGGACCAATTCCTTTTCATGATCGACAAGAACAAAAAGTTATTTTCCTCCACCGAGCAAGAACATCGAAAAAGAGGAGAAAAAATAAACGGGGAAAAAGAAAAAGACGAATGTGGGCTCGGAAAGCAAGCGAAGGAGAAAGATGGAGGCAGCGAGCGAAGAACAGAGGGAGGCTGGCGTGTCATCTGACGCCACAGACGTAGATACTGCAGAGTTTGTGTGTGTGTGACTGTATAACAGCATGTAATCAAACAGATAAAAAACCCTAATTATCTGCTTATTCACTTAAATTTAATATCACACGGCATCATGTTACATCATCACGAGTGGTCCTGATGTCCAAAGACAAAAAAAGACCTTTATCAAGGGTTGCAAAGTAGCAATTTAACAGTCAATAAATTTTGTGTAGTTCATAAAAATCGTAAATTGTGATACAATGTCTTCCTTGTTTGGAGCAGCAGTCCAAACCCCACAGATATTTATTTCACTGTCATATAAAACGCAGCAAATGTCATCGAAAAAACTCACAACTCATACTAAACTTAAAAGGATAGTGTAACCAAAAATGAAAATTCAGCCGTTATCTATTCACCCATATGTCGAGGGAGGCTCAGGTGAAGTTTTAGAGTCCTCACAACGGAGGGTTCAAATGACGTTTTTCCAAACAGCTTTTTATGTCGGGGCTTCAGGACATTTGGATCACTGCGGACGAGCAGTATGGAGATATTTTGTGGTTTCAATTCTGTGTTTTTGGACGTTTGAATCTGGGACGCCGTCAGCCTCCATTAGGTGGAGTTGTGTTGCTACCTCCTCTCCCCTTGGATCTCTGCAAGTGATGTGAGGACTCTAAAACTTCACCTGAGCCTCCCTCGACATATGGCTGAGTAGATAATGGCTGGATTTTCATTTTTGGGTGCACTATCCCTTTAATTCAGTTAAAGGACAAAACCCTTACTGTGTTGTATGCAGTGAGCGTGCAGCTGAAATCTGTTTGTTCTCGGTTTATTTTACGCCTCTAAACAAAGCAGAGGATTTATTGCCCTGCTGTTTGGCCTGGGCCTGGTCGCAGTTTGCTTGTTCACACATAATGTTGTAAAAAATGACTGAAAGGCGTTGAAAACTCTCAATTAATTCTACTATAAACTGGGACCTCAGTTTACAGTGCAAAGAGTGACAGACCTTTTTATATCATTTTATAACCATATCTTAATTTATTAAATTTTAGCAAGAAGCAACCCTGTTTTCTTACCTGCTCCTGTTTTAATTTGGGGTTAAATGTGGGTCCATTATTATAACTCATGTATTTTGAGGTTTTTATGTCATTCTGTAGCTTCTCAGTGATGCTCCTTCTGCATTCAAATCCAAACATTTTTGTTAAAGTTTTTTAGCGTCAAAATTACATTATCCCAAGCCCTTCCAAAAACATTCATCTACTAGACCTGATGTAGGTTTCTGCATGATGACATCGCTACATATACACCCCCCGGCACACCTATAGACTTCTATGTGACTGAACCGTTCCTTCTTTCAGCCTCCCTAGAGCTGAAAACAGATAAGTGCTACCACAGCGTGTTGCATCATGTGATGCGTGTGCCGCCCCAGCACACACTGGACGCATCGTGCTGCAGCTCATCAACATACAACCACGCAAACTTATTACTGCTTTTGCTGAAAAATCTGAACTTCCTCCACCTCTGCATTAGCTTAAAATCATGTGCGGACCGATTCTCAGAGCTGTGACTCACCAGGCAACATCTCATTGTCTTTATAACGACGGGATTGTGGGTCGTTTAGCTCGGGATATTTCTCAACCTCAACCACAAGTGTCTCCTCATCCATTCTTCGTCACATACAAGACACAGCAACAGCTACAGAGTTCTCTTTATACATCCGTGGTGAGGAGAGGAGTCGAGCTGCTGTAGGAGCAGAGAAAAAGAGCTGCTACAGGAGCTGGTCTGTACAAGCAGAGAGTGAATGGGGGGGGGTTCATTCAATTCCAGGGGCGGCGAGGCTGCAAATAGAACAGTGGAGTAACATGGCGCCAGGCGGCGTGCTCCGGAGCGCTGACACACATCTTGCCACTGCTGGTGTGGAGTTGTACATTGAAAATAATAGGGCCGTATTTTTTGACATGCAGCATTCGCCAACGGTGCGTTTTGAACCTCAGTAACTTTTCCTTTTCCTGTTAGATTTATTATCTTAAACAAATATAGAATGCAGAAATATATCTCCTAAGATGTATTATGTGCTATTCAAAAATGCTGAAAGGGCGACAAAATTTTGAAGATGGCTAAAGGATGTGGCAGGAGCACTGTCGCAATCTTTACAGACACATTGGACAATCCTGATTCCAAAAAAGTTCCAAGTCCCGCCCTTAAATCAATACCTCCTCTCCTTGTTTACTGCTGGCCTCGGACAATGGAATAACACATGGCTGAGTTTGTTTTTTCAATTACAAAAAATATGAATTATCTCTGGACTTTAATCCTTCAGCTGGCAAGAACACCATAGAAGAAGAGCGCAGTCAAACTCCGTCCAACCACTGAGCCGTGGTTACAAGAACTGGACTCACATTTGTTTTGACCAAAACCTCCAATCTGGCAGGATGAGCCCTTACCAAATCTCTGTTGAATAAACACAAGCTCTTCTTCTCTTGAAATTAGTCAGTTTGAGCCTCAACAATTCAGAAGCAAACATGACAAATAACTGCAGACAAAGTGCAGGTGGGATGAGTCTGCCAACAACTATGACTGTTTAACCAAAAGAACCTGATGTTTAGAAAGACTCCAACTGGTGGTTGGCGACCGGACAAGTGACAGCTGGAGGAGCCGAACTTAAACAGTCTTCACTTGTCACACTTTAGGAAATGGCTGGAGGACATTTGCCAGTCTAGTGTGTGTGTTATGATATGCAGTGGACCCTCTGTGACTGTGGACCGATGCCAGTCTCTCTCTGAAGGGTAATTGTTGTCTTGTTAGAAGAAAAACAGAAAGAACACAGACAAGCAGGCAAAAATTAAACGACTGCGAAAAAACAAGAACAAGCCAAAAAGAAAAGAGACAGATTCCCAGAAGAAGGAAGGGCAAAAAAAAGGACTAAGAGCTCTTCAAAACCAACTCAGGTTTGGAGAGATGCCGGCTAAAATCAACTTCCTGTTAGTTGTTAGAGGTTAGTGCTGCTGCTGCAGAGACAAATGAACCGAAGCAGCAGCCTTAGTAGGATCCATGAAAACCTTTGTGAAGCCTCAGTGTTACCGCATGCGATTCTGTGAGGGGATTTTCTTTGTGCAAATCCAGTCAGACGTCAGAGGGAGAAAGCAACCGTTAGGTGGAGGTCCAATGGCATGGCTCAAGGACCCTTCAGCAGGAGGAGGAGGAGGAGGAGGAGGGGTGGAGGGATTTCAGCTGAAGGGCAGTCTTCAAGGTAACTGCACCTCACTAACAAATATCTTTTCTCTCTGCAGTCTCTAGATTTTGATGCTGCTTTCAAACACAAGTCAGATATTTAAATAGCGCATGGTTGATGGGATGGTTTAGTTTTTTTGGACTGAGCATTAAGATAACATATTTAGGATTGATCACTAAAACACTAATGAAATGGTGTCTTTAAAACCCACGAGGGTTGGGCATGTTTGTGTGCATGATCTAGGCCCACTTAGAAGCTTTTTTCCTGAGCTTTCAATCGTATCTCACAATCCTTTATCAGCAAATGGAAGTAGCTCTGATGTCAAGTATGTGGGTGGGACACTGTCACTCTGTTTCTGATTTGAAGACAATTTGGGGACTAAAAATAAAATAAAAATATATAAATACTAGTGATGGGCATGAGTACTCTATTGCTCGTTTGGAGGTCAGTATTCGTTAAATGTGATTACTTGCCACCATCTCTTCCACATCGTAACACGACTTACATATTTCTTTTACTTTTTAAAATGGGTAAAATCTTATGTGATTGTAGAACTGCATGCAGCTTCGCTCAGCGTCTCCTCGCCCTGCTGTCTCTCTATCTGTTTATCCTAAGACTCTGCTGCAGGCATGTGAGGTCCACACCAGGGAACAGTCGGTGATAGTCCGCACACCCACCCGCCCGCCCACACACATGCACACAGTGACGGTTTTAACAACAGAGTCGAGCTGTTTCAGTGTTGGCGTGACTTTGCTGGGATTGTTACATGGCTCAGTGTTTGACATTAGCCAGTGCTGCTGCGCTCACTCGTGCTAACCAGGCATACGTTGAACTAACCTGGAGGAGAGCAACTCCAGAGACAGTCCTTCAGCACTGTGTCTAACCAACGTAACAGCAGCAACAGAAAGTTTGCTGATTTTTCTCATAAAAACTTTGAATTTATGGTTGTTATAAACCCTGGTTGTTCAAATTGCACTTCTTTCCGCTGGCCAATTTACATTCCTATTTGTACATCTATTTTTTTTTTGCGAGTACTCTTTAATAATTTAATGCAAGTGCTTGAATATGGAAGTTACTCAAAATGCACATCCCTAATAAAGACAGTGAGGAAAATGAGCTAAAAATGTAACTTAGAAGGAAACTTTTCTGATTCCTTACTCTCACTGTTTTGCAGGGTGGGCGGAGTGTGCATCAATGACACATGTTATGTCACCTGGCAGACCACAGCCGGCAAATGAGCAGGGAACTCCGGGCAATGGGGGGGAAGCGCCAGGCGCCGTTCGTCTGCACACACTAGCCACACTGAGATGTCACCGAGCTAGTAAATATCAGCATATTTCCCTTTTAGGTACCAATTTACTATTTAAGAGTCGAACAGCCTCTGGGAATCATTCAAAGCACTCAGATTTACAACTGGGTTCAGAAATTTGTTCAGGCAATGTTTGTGTGTGTGTGTGTGTGTGTGTGTGTGTGTGTGTGTGTGTGTGTGTGTGTGTGTGTGCTTGCTTGGACAAGACAAATCAAACTGTGTTTATGAAAGCAGAGAGAATGCAGACTGTACTGCTGATCTGTCTAGATTCACAGAAGAAATAGTATATGAAGGGTAAAAAAAGTTAAGCTATTTTAAGATGTATTTTTAAGCTTTGACTGAGTTTTTGAGGACCTGCAGATACCATTTAAATGTCTTTTTTCACACTCCTATCTTCGTCCGATCAAGTTGTGATGTTTTCATAAACCCCTGCTGTTTTGTTTTTTGTCGCTTTCAATATATAAACCATCCGAGGCATCACAAAGGCTTTAGAAAGGTTTTTGGAGCAGTGGGAGCAGAGGAGACTCAAACAAGATGCTTTGGAAATAACAAACAGGCATCCCCGCAGACAGCCACGTCTCCATGGAGACAGACAGGAAGGGGGGTGGGAGGGGGGAGGAGATCAGACAGTACCTTCTCCAGCTGGGGTCAGGCGGTGGGGACAAGTAGGCGGAGTTATACGGCGAGCTGTCCACCTGAGGAGACAACTGGTTAAGGAAACGACAACAGATATGATCAAGTTCATAAAGTTTCACTTTCAGTTTCTACTGAACATGAAGGACTGCGGCTGCTAGTTTCACTATGACTAAACTTCTCACTTTTTTAAATATTTTACATGTTTCCTCTTCCTTTAATGAGTTCTAGTGAAAAATAAGGGGCCGTTAAACAAAGCTCACTTTCAAGAATAAAAACAAAAACTGACAAAATACAATGTCCTCTCTGCTTGGAAAGATATAAACACCCTGGTCAACAGTTTTTTGTGTGTGTGTCTTCATAAAAAACAGTTTTCAGCACTGACTGCACAACTTCACACTTCAAACTGCCTCCAGATCCACTCTTTCACACTTTCTACTGAACAGACCGGGTGTTCAATGCACAAGTCCGGTGCGATTTCAGCTCCTTAATTTCTATCTTTCACTTTCTTTACATAAGAATAATAATAAACCTTATTTATATGGTGCCTTTAAGACAAGACATGCAGCACCAAGTGCTTTAAAATAAGGGCACTGTGAGCACTGAATGCTTCACATGAAAATAGACACAATGGACTTGAAACAGAAAAGACAATTCAGTATAAAAGGACATTTAAAAACAGTTTAAACAAGGATTAAGTGATTCAACAACTTTCACTCAAAAGTGGTGGTGATTTTAGAGCCTATTAATTGAAATCGCATACAGTATTTCTTGCTGTGTCACTTTTTAACCCTTCCAACATCATAAACAATCAGAGCCTATAATTCCCAATGGGCACAGACTCACGAAGAGACACTGAGTACCGAAATAAGCATCTTTTATATGAGCCCAGAACGTCTTCTCAAGAGTTAACCTTGGGTATTGTCTGTGGGAGTACAGCCCACAGCTTCCCCAGAATCAACCACCCACTTGTGGCACTGTGGATCAAACAGAACTCACCACATTTTTTCTCCGTCAAGTCCACCAAACACAACTCACAGCAAAACCAGACATCTTAAAATCATTGATTCATCATGAGAGGAAGTAAATCATAACATGATGTAAAACCATAAGTCATAAAAACTACAGCTTTTAAAAGAGCTGCAGCAGCGTGAAGTGTAAAAAAAAAAAAAATTCAGACCTGTTTTAGGAGCCGGTTAAACACTAAAATGAATAGACACATTTTTAGCTTTCTTTTAAAAATATTTAGAGAGCTGGCTTCCCTGATATCTATAGATGTGTTCCACAGCTTCTATGTTCTCACTGTTCTTACATGCATGCATTGAGACTACTGATAAAAAAACCCCGACTCACAGAAACTCTTGCACATCTTTTCCACTGCAGGAGCTAACTTGTGGGGCTTTGTGACGTTCCCCCTTGTCTTTCCACCGTACTTTAATAAGTTCAGATATCTGTCAGTAAATCCAAAAACACAACTTTTCTGCCACATTTGTCTTGATTGGGTTTTCTCATGTAGGCTGAAATCAGGCTTGGACAGACTAACATGCTAAAAGCCCCGGGGCAAAACTGAGCTGCTGGGTCCCCAATTATGTCGTATAGTTTTTCTATACAAGAATACTACCTATCAATTATGAATGGCCATAAAACTAAAGATCTAACTCATAACAGGACCCCAAGCTCAGATAACTGAGCAGGTTCCATCTTACAAAGTCAGCTAACATACTTGGGTGCATGTTCCTCTGAGCATTTTAACATGGAGGTCAAAGGGGATTTGCTCTGTTTTGGAGCCAGCCTCAAGTGTCCATTAGAGGAACTGCAGTTTTTGGCACTTCCTTGTTGAAAGTTACTGCTTTCAGGTAACAGAGTGCCTCAGTTTTTCTAGCAACTTGCATCTTAAACTCTGCAGTTGCGTTACTTGTCAATCACAGTATAGTAGTAGAGTCAAGCCTACATAATGGCCACAAGGACAAAGTTTTTAAAGTTATGTTTACACAGTTATAATTTGACAGTCGCAGAAAAATTACTTTTAAAATATCAACTGACAAGGAAATCCCATTAACAGTAACTTTTCATTGCAGTTACACGCACAGTAGCCAATATGTGCCTTGCTTAAGGGCATAAACCCTTTCCGTCAGAGTGATAAACATCCCAGGCTGCTGCCTCCTCACATTCTTTTTGATACAGTAAAGTTCAGTCCTGATTTATGTAAAAGCATGTTGCGTTGTTGCTGTTGTGACCTAAAAACAGACAGGCAGTGACATAAAGCAACTTTCACACGTGATTAAAAAAAAATATCTGTGCATTAAGCATCACAACAGTGCAATGTTTGGCGATTTAGACGGACCTGATGGGAGAATTCAGACTGTGAAAAAAGATACACAGAGGCTGTTTCACTGTTTGTGAATACACTAAGTTATCTACTTCCTATTAAGTCTTCTTAAATGTTAAATAAAGAAACTTGTGTTGATTATTATTTTTCTTCTTCTCTACAAACTCCACGTGCATTTATCTACGAACAAATATTAACTAGACCATTAAATTCGGATCATTCCACCTCTGAAAATAGTCCCCAACAAATGCACTGTTTCCTCGTTTGTTTGATAAAAACTACAGTGAGCAGATGTTTTAGGAAATTACTGATGATGCCATATATTTGTGTTTTTAAAGATTTACAGTACGAACCAATGAGCTCGGACCCGAGAGCCACAGACAGGAAGTGAGACAGTACAGAGAGACGATCTAACACGTTGTTGGTTTGAGTCTCTTCTTGACTATAAGAAAAAACGTACAATAACTTCAGCCTTATACTGTCACAGCCTGTAGGTTTAGACTCAACAGTAAACTGAAGGATACTTGTCGGTTGCGGTACGGTCGAACCGGTGAGATGAAACGGCGGTCTCTCTGAACGCGCTCCACCAGACCATGATGCCGAGTGGACCGGTTGGACTCCAGAGTGGAGGGGAAGGAGCCCTGAGAGACAGAAAGAGAAACAGAGGTCAAATAAGGTTTTTTTGTATATCATGTGCATTTATTTAACATTTCTAATGTCAAGGAATGTAAAACAGTAAAAACAGCAACACACAGAGAGATAAATACAACTAACGTTTCCAGGTCATTTTCAAAGACCTCCTGTTGTCTTCATTACAAGTCCATTATAAAACCATTCACTGTGGTTGACTTTGATTTATATTTGAAAATAAAAAGCTAGTGTGTTTCAGATGTTTTTTATTCTAGGGTGTTCAGAGGTTGCAAAACAACTGAACACAGCTCTTATTCAGCTACCAGCTGCTGCAGGGACGGTGAACAAAGAATTTAGAGGACTTAAAACCGTTCATTTAGCAAACTGGAGCGGTATACAGCCTAAATATTCTTCCAGAACAAATCACAGTTTACAGGAGATTTAGAACAATTTCATCATCTTTCAGGCCTTTTCATTGACTGGTGTCTGAGGAAAATATCTGAAAACATGACACATTTGGTTTAATTTGGGGAAGAGACATTTCATTTTGCCCAAAATGTGGCAGAAACACAATATGAATTCCTCAAACTCCCAGTGGAGGTGAGAAGCCAAATCGTACCGCTACCTGCTGCCAAATAAATGTTATCTAGGTCTGACCTTGGACACAGAGGAGGAGGAAGAGGAGGAGAGCCGACAAATGGAGACGATGATATTGATGAAAAAGCTTCCATTACAGAATGAGTTTGGCTCTGCAGAGCTGATGGGAAACAGTGATGACTCAGAAGTGAAGAGCTGAAGGCTGCAGATCGTGATGACACAGCAGTCTGTGTCCTCAGAACACCAAAGGTTCACCGCAGGTTAAAATCCAACTCACGAAAAAATGCTTCTGTCCTCTGTCAGTTTTTATGTTTCTCTTTATTAGCATAGTTCCTCTTCTAGTAATGGAGGTAGAATTTGTAGTAATAGCTGTAGTAAATAGGGTTTGCTTTTGTACGCACAGTCGTTGTGGGTAAAGCCAGACAACTTAGTAGCAGTACTAACAGACCAGTTAAAGTACACTGTTCCAAAAAATGAAAGGAACACTTAAATCACACATCAGATGTTGATGAACTAATTATTCAAGTTGAAAATCTTTACTGATGTACTTTGTAGTTAGTTGAGAACAAAATGACATAACAACCGTCACTGGAAATCAAACTTATCAACACAATGAGGGCTGGATTCAAAATCACACTGAAAATCAAAGTATAGCATTGAAATCACAGGATGATCCAACTCATCATGTGACTCAGTAGTGTGTGTGTGTGTGTGTGTGTGTGTGTGTGTGTGTGTGGCCCCTGTGTGCCTATTACACTCCTGACAACATCTGGGCATGCTCCTGATGAGTCCACAGATGGTGTCCTGGGGATCTCCTACCAGGCCTGGATCAGGGCATCAGTGAGCCCCTGGACAGTCTGAGGTGGTATTTTGCAGCGCTGGACGCACGATACATAATGTCCCATAGGTGCTCAGTTGGCTTTAGGTCAGGGGAACGAGAGGGCCAGTCAATGGCATCAATGCCTTCATCATCCAGGAACTGCCTACACACTCTGGACACACGACGCCAGGCAGGAGGAACCCAGAGCCTGCCGCACCAGGAAGAACCCGCTGCATCAGCTTAAGGTCTGACGAACGCTCTGAGGATTTAACCCTAACCCTAACAGCAGTCAGTGTGCTGTTGGCTCTGACATGGACGTCTGTGTGACCCTCCAAGGATCTGCCTCCCCAGACCATCACTGACCCACCACCAAACCAGTCATGTTGGATGATGTCACAGGCAGCATAACGTTCACCACGGCGTCTCCAGACTCTTTCACGCCTGTCACACGTGCTCAGTGTGAACCTGCTCTCATCTGTGGAGAGAACGTGGCGCCGATGGTGGACCTGCCAGTTCTGGTTTTCTCCAGTGAATGATGGAGCTGCACGGTGCTGGGCTGTGAGCACAGGTCCCACTAGAGGACGTGGGGCCCTCATGCCGCCCTCATGGAGTCTGTTTCTGACAGTGTGGTCAGAAACATGCACACCAGTAGCCTGCTGGAGGTCATGTTGTAGGGCTCTGGCAGTGCTCCTCCTGTTCCTCCTCACACAAAGGAGCAGATACCGGTCCTGCTGCTGGGTTGAAGCCCTTCTACATCCCTGTCCAGCTCTATGGATCCATGGATGTACTGTACCATCCTGGAGGAGCTGGACTACCTGTGCAACCTGACTGGGCTGCAGGTAGCGCCTCATGCTACCAGCAGTGACAAGGACACTAGCAGAAGACCAAACTAGAGAAGACTAGGTAGACAAAGCAGCCATAGTAACAGTAGTAGCATCAACACTGCAATAGTAGTTACAGAACCAGAAGGAGTCATACTAAAAATAGTATATGTGAGTTGTAGCGGTAGTACCAATGACAGAAGAGTTGGAAACAAACAAAACAGGACGTTAAAAGTGAGAGGATGTGGCAGTCAGTTACCTGGAAGTCCTGAGGGTTCCTGCCGATCTGGTTGACGTTGGGTAGCGAGCCGCCATAGTACGGACCCTGACTCCTGGCGAGACGGAGCTTCTGTGCCTGAAGCTGCTGGGACGCAGAAAAAGACGACAAGAAGAAAAAAGACTTTAACAGATAGGAGATCAAGAGCAAAATAAATCAGCTCTGTACCAAGATAAAAAACAAAAAAATATCTTTTTTTCTTTGTCAAGTGTTGAGCAAATCATGAGCAGTGACTGGTCATCACTGACAGACAGCATTACATGTACACAATTCTACAGTAATCGTTTACTTCTTAGACCTTTATTGCCGTCTCTTTCATCAGTGTGACTGACAGTTTGGTCAGATGTGGCGGTGTCACATTGCTGAAGTGATGCGGCTGTCACTATGATGTTAGGCTGACGATTCGTCATGAGTCACAGGACACCGCATCACACACTGGACACATTATAAACAATAGCTTATAAGGTAAGATTACATAATAGAAGATATGACTTTAGTGATCCCCAGTAAGGAGAGTAAGGAGAAACATAAATCAAACCTACAATACAAGTGGTGCACAGTGCAGAGCGTATGTTTCAGCATGCTAACACAGCTAGCTGCCTGTCTGTCAGCAAGGACGACAGAAAATAAAAGGTGAGACATTCACAACATAAAACATTAAAATGTCACCACCTCTAACTGCATAGCGCTTTGAATTGTGGTGCTAAGTCCACTGAGTCAATACAGCATCTGACTAAATATGAAGGCCTCTTGTATTTCACGTCATATTGTGCTTTTTTTAATCTTGAAAATAAATCACCAGGTAAAGGGTGTTGGGCTACTGAAAGCAAAATTAGCCACATCTGAAAGCCATGGTTGTATACTTTCATTTCTTTGCAGTACTGTACTGGACAGCAGAACATTACAAAGCAACTTTAATTTAATTTAAGTTGGTTTGAGCTGTCAGCTTCATATTGTGGCTGAGGAGTATTGATGCATCCACTTCCATTTCTTCTCACCTTAGTTCAATTCTAGCTCAGTTTTGCTGGATTTGTTTAACTTGGCAAGCAACAGTTCAAATGCAGGAATGCAACCTATGCTAATATTTTTTCCGATTGGACTACAGGTGGAAAAAGCCCTCAACCACCACAAAAGTTTAGAAACTAAACAAACAAGCATCACTGCTGACCTCTGACCTTTGACCTCCTTTCACAAAATATGGAGCAACTCTCTCTCCGTCTGGACTAATGAACCCAAACTGTCCGCGATGGCCATTTATTTTACACCTTCTGCGACCCAAATTCCCTTCAACAGCACGATAAATGGACTGTAAAAATAAAACCAGAGAGAAAATGTTGAGGTCTCCAACATTATAAATATAAAGTTTATATTTACAGGACGTGGACAAAGTGAGGAACACACACAAACAAATACACACACGGGCCTTGGCCCAGTTTTTAGACAGAGTGATGAACTCATTTAATCTGCAGTCTCTCCTGTCCTTGTTCTCTATCTGTTCACGTCCTTGGATCTCTGCAAAAACACTTTCGCTCAAAGTCTCTGTGTGAGAAGTGTTGGCAAGCATTACCGAATCTTTATAAACTTAATAAACTCAAATTAACAGCTTAGTTTTAAGGCTCTTTCACTGCCAGTGTTAATATAACAGCCTCAGGGTTTCTGAGTCCTGCCGCTGAAATGCTCGCGAATTAATTATTGTCCAGAGATGGGAATCATTTCCAAAGTAAACTGGTGGATGAGTGATGAGGGTCAGACGGACAGGTTTAGGTTTTAATCATTCTCTTCAAGGAAATACAAAAAGAGTTTTGGCAGTAGAGTATATAGGACTCAGAAAGTGCTGACTCAAACCGTTAATGTGACAGAGGAGACAAATCACAAGAACTGAGTCATTAATTGAAGAGCTCCATCATCGTCACTAAGGGCTGGTCGTTCCCAAATTGTAATGAACCCACACATAGAGCCAAAATGAAGGATAAATCTGAGCGTACACAGCTATCTTTGTTTGAGTACTTTCACATTTTCAAGGTTTCATCTTTTGTTTCAGACAAACTCCAGAAAACAACCACAACTGGACTTGATTTTGAAAAACTGAAATGTGTCCAGTCGTGACAGTTTGTTGTTTAAATGCTGAAACACAAACACAGAGAGGAAACCATGACTAAAAAAAACTGCAGAGGTGACATGAGGAAACACTTAACTCTTTCTAAGAATACCTCACCTAAAAAACAAAAAACACAACACCTCTTATGACTCAGACAGGCCCTACAGCCAACAAAGTGCTCAGATCACTCCAAACAGAGACAATAACCACTGTTTGCAGGCTGGACAACACCTGTAATACAGCAACACAATACTTACAAAGTGACAAACATCAAAATGACTGATTATTCAGTTGCAATGACTACAGAGTGAACAGCAGCAGGCTCGAATCTCCAGAACAGCGAAGAGAATATGGTCTGACAAAAGCTGACAACAGCAGGTTAACACACGATCTTCACTTTATAACTACATTGAGAGGCAATAATCTGATAACTGAAGTTATCAGGATTGTACAAAACACAGCTTGATTGCTCATAAGTCTTTAAAATGAGGGCTGTAGTCACCTATCATACACATTTTTAGGGCAACAGCTCCAAATCATCCACCATCTTACTACTAGAGATGTACAAACTGTTTTTAGCACCAACACTGACCTCGATGAACAGACCAGGGATCAGCAAGATCGGACAAATCAACATACATAATGTTTCTTAGTCACTCTAATTGTAAGAATTAACGTTTTAATTAACATTGCAAGCCTTTTAAAGTCATATAATCACAGCTGACATCTAATTATTCTTAACACATATTGCCAATAACCCTGACTTTGAATACACGTCACATGCACAGATGAGGGATTGAGATTGGATGGCTGCCGGCATTACAATAACATCCATCCATCGTTTTAATCAGCTTATCCGGGGCTGGGTCGCAGAGGCATCAGACCAAGCAAACCACCCCAGACGTCCCTCTCCCCAGCAACGCTTTCCAGCTCCTCCTGGAGAACCCCGAGGTGTTCCCAGGCCAGACGAGATATATAATCCCTCCAGTGTGTCCTGGGTCTGCCCCGGGGCCTCCTACCAGTGGGACGTGCCCGCATCACCTCTAATGAGAGACGCCCAGGAGGATCCTGATCAGATGCCCGAACCACCTCAACTCACCCCTTTCAACAAGGAGCTGCGGCTCCCTCGGGATGTCTGTGCTCCTCACCCTGAGCCCAGCCACCCTCAGAGGACGCTCTTTCAGCCACTTGCATCTGAAGTCTCATTCTTTCTGTCACTGCCCAGAGCTCATGACCATCGGTGAGGGCTCGGACGCAGATGGACCAGTAAATCAAAAGTCTCAAGTTCCCAAGACACACCTGTGCAGCACTGATACTGTTTTATCAGCATCTTGACATGCCACACCTGTCAGGGGGATGGATTATCTCAGAAAAGTGCTCGCTAACATGGACTTTTACCAAATTTGCGACCAAAATTTCCGAGAAATGTATCTGTTGAATGCTTAAAAAAGTCTTAGATCTTTAACTTAAACAATAGAATTGTATGACACAGCTGGAAAGAGGACTTTGGTGTACTTACATGACTACAACGCCCAAAAATACTACAAAACAAAAAGACTAATAACGTCTCTCTTTCCAAACAAAGTGCGTCTGTTTCCACTGGATGTCAATTAGCAGAGTTGAACAAAAGTGAACTCTTGCACTGAAACAGGAAGTCGCATCCTTGAATTCATCCAACATCCAAGCTTAAATTGGAGTGAACCGGAGACAGAGTGGATATTAGCAGAGACTGGTGCCAATGTGACTGTACTTTGAAAGGGATAATTTGAGTCTTGAGAACAAAGAACACTTATTCCCTTTCTTGCCAAGATTAGATAAGAAGATTGATACTATCCTCATATCTCTGCGCCTGATATTAAACTCTCAGCAATGAATGCTTCCAATTATAATTAAGAAGTGATGAGTAATTAGAGCCTCCAGTCATGTTACTGCTTCCATTAAGATCCACAGAGTGATGGATACACGTGTTAAATGGAAAGTGGTATCAGACTGGGAATCTGTATCTGCCAGGGTTTAGGTGCTGGAATCAAAACCAGGGGAGAAGACGTGGGACCAGTTCTCCCATAGGCGTTACCAGTAGTGAAAGGAACATCACCTGCATAAAGGTACTCTGTAAAATCATCAAAAGTTACATCTAGGGGTGTGTCATATCATCTTGTTCATGCTAATACAGGTATATTTTGTAATATTACATGAAAGATTCCTATCAGGATATGCATAATATTTTGAATTGTTCACAAGTGATGTCACGCTGTTTCCCACGGCAACACCAAGCATGGCTGAAAGTGAAATTAATATCACAAACTAAAGAAATGAGAAATGATTTTTCTTTAGTTACTGAATATTTGAAGCAAACTGTAAAATTAGATCACTGATTTTGTTGCAATACTGTTTCCTTAAATTAATAATAAAATATATATATGTTTTTTTAAGATAAGTGTTTCCTATTGGCTGCCGAACATCCTTCAAACATGACTCTGACTTTAACGTGTCAACTCAAGTCATCAGGTGCGTGCAGAACCAGCAGCATCACACTGGTTGGCAGGCAGATTGACGGCATTTAAATGGTCAACTCTTCCTGCTTTAGTGACGCTTTTACAGATCATGCAGACAACACATTAAGTCCAAGTTCCTCCCTGAGGCTCAAGAACTCAGTATTTGGCCACAATCGCTGTCCTGTGAGAGGAAAAACTCCCCAGAAAAGTTTTAAGAAGAAAATGAGAGATCATTTTTCTTTAGTTTTTACCGAATATTTGAAGGAAAACTGTAAAACCAGATCGCTGATTTGGTTGCAATACTGTTATCTTAAATTAATAAAAATATATAATGTTTTTCAAGAGAAGTGTTTGCTGTTGGGTGCTGAACTTCCCCCAAAATCAAATGTAAACTCAAGTCATCAGGTGCGTGCAGGACCAGCAGCATCACACTGGTTGGCACGCAGATCGACGGCATTTAAATGGTCAACTCTTCCTGCTTTAGTGACGCTTTTACAGATCATGCAGACAACACATTAAGTCCAAGTTCCTCCCTGAGGCTCCAGAACTCAGTATTTGGCCACAATCTCTGTACTGTGAGAGGAAAACTCCCCAGAAAAGCTTTTATCACAGTTTGTTTTCTGGTTCTAAAATGTTAGGAGAACAAATAAAACTGTGAAACTCATCTGAAAACTTAATTGGGTGTAAGTGGACAGCAATGATTCATAGAGCCATATTTTTACATTCCTGATATTAATATCAAAATTCTCAAAATTAAAAACCACTGAAAATTAACATATGACCTATCATGGCTCATTCATTTAAATTACAACCCCCACCATATATAAAGTTAGTCAAAATGTTGCCTACACTGTTTTCCATTTCAGCTTTAACATATTTCTGTTCCAGACCTCTGATTCCATTCAAAATATTTTAGTGTTGAACAGAATATCAGAACATGTAACCTGAAAGTACCTCTCTAACCGCAGCGTATAGCCGTATTTTTTTTATCGGGATAGTGATGAGCAAAACGTCTCAACTCCTACGAAGTATCATCTTTAGTCTTTTCTAAACTTTCCTCAACGCTGGGATGCAACATGCCACATCTGCAACAGAGCCCAGCTGACATTAGACTACTGTGGCTTACACTGATATTTAAAATAACCAAAATATGATGTCAATATATATTCTTTTCACCCTGAGTAAACACATCTAATGGATGAACAATGCTCAAAGATTAGAGTGACAGTAAAATGTAATGATACATTTTAAGAAAACATTGACATTTTATGTATTTCTGATATTTACAATAAAAGATACCAGATTAGAGAGACCAGATTTTATTTCTAGACTGTTTGAGACCACAGCTATCATTAAACTGCCTGTGCTAAATAATAGTGCTGACTAAAGATGGTTCAAGTAGATTTCACCCCGTTTATTTGTATTTGTTTGTCCATAGGACACGAAGGAAATTCCCTTGGAGATCACACACACACTTTTTTTGGGACTGACCAAAATTTGAAAAGGGATTCATACACAGATACTGGCCGTTTTGAACACTGATTTACAATTACACCCATCATCTTTTATTGTAGGAGCGATCGCTGATGGTGCAATGGATAACTGAAAGGCTTACTTGCTGCATGTTCATTAATTGGTGGCAAATAAAATAAAGACAGACAGGTTTTTGAATCTCCTATAATCATGTATTTTAGGTGACCAAATTGATAAGAGGCTGTAAAATTAATTGTAAATTTGGACGAAACTGATATCAACTTCTTTGTATGTATTTTTATTTATTTTTTGAGACTCTTCATGTAGATGTACGTGTTCTAATTCATGACGTAGCAGCAATGTATAATTCAAATATGAATAAACATGCTGCTCAAGAATATAGATAATTAATTATTTTCAGCCAAAAAATAAAATATAATGTAAGAAATGTTACAAACAAACAAACAAAGGAAACAAAGGAAATCCACATATATAAAATTCACCTCTGAGAAATCTTCTTTTGCTTTTTGTGGGTGTATTCATGGAAATGTTGACCTGTCTGATCAATTTAAGGAGTGCCCTTCAGTTTCATGTTCCACATTTTATTTTAAGTGTGTTAAGCAGTGCGAGACGTGCTCTAGTGTGGTTTTGAATCTGTCTCAGTTCGCCAAAGTCTTGGTCTGGTATCGGTCTCAATACAGTCTGGTCTTGGTCGTGACTTGGTCTCGACTACAATGCTGCATTTTAGAATCTGAAACCATCAAATATTTGGTATTTTCACTTGAAAAAAAAACAAAACAAAATAGCTGCAGATTAATTTTCTTTCATTCAACAGATCAATGTATCGACTAATTGTTGCAGCTCTTAACCCTGAAAGAACTGAATCAGTTTGAAAACACTGATTGATTGTCACAAAAAGATCTGGAAAAAAAACAACAACAAAAACTGTTAACTAAAAGTCAACAATTTTGGTCAGAGAAAATGCCATAACTTCCTGGTTTTGGTCTTACATGAAAGTAAACTGGATATAATCGAGTTTTGGACAGACATGACGTTTGATGGCATCACTGTAAAACATGTACTTTACACTACACCTCATTATCTTAATGCCTTCAGTCATTAGTTACTTTGAAGCTTCAGCAGTTTTAATAATATATTCATATTTAACTATTAGTAAAGATAAATTCACAAGCTGCCCAGCATTATATAAACTCACTATAATGAGCTAAAACTTTACCAGCTGCAACATCAAAGTGGTGAACACACGAATGCATCAATTAATATACTCCAATAATACATATTACTCTAGAGTACTACTTTTACTTTTGATACTACACTTTACACTTGCATGCAGGACTTTTACTTGTACCAGAGTATTGCTACACTGTGGTGTTACTACAGTTACCAGTGAGAGAACTTGTTCCACCACTGGTTTTAAATTGGTGTCTCTGATTCAAACTGCCTGCGATGTTTCTGTCTGAGAGAAACAGCATATCAGCACTGAACAGCTTCGACAAGAAGCTACTGCCGCTACCAACACACACACACCCTGATGCTATTAGCCGATTGGACCACCCACACGCTCCTGCCGCAGTGTGTGTGTGTGTGTGTGTGTGTGTGTGTAAAGGACAGGAGTAAAAGGAATTCCCAGAAGAGACAAAACCCAAAAGGGTGGTATTGTCAGTAAATGATGGAGGAGGAGGAGGAGGAGGAGGAGGAGGAGGAGGAGGAGGAGGAGGAGGAGGTGGTGTGTGTTTGTCAGAAGCCCCTTTCAGACAAACACGGCTTTGACTATCAATTATTTTCATTGTTGACTAACCAATCCATTATTCTTGTAAATCATCAATCATTTTTGGTCACTTAATTTACAAACAAACAGTGAAAAGGCCATGTGTTTCAGGACTGATCTAACGGATTAGACCTTCATCTAATAACTATATTGATCATGAGACGAGATACATCACACTCTGCCTGGTTCGGCTCAGCAGGCCACAGTGACTGATCGACCACATTGTACATTAGCTTTGCTGTAATTAATCAGAGCAGAGAGATGCAGCGTTGAGGAAAAATAAACGCCTTCTAATCTATAACGACTTTCAAAAATTGAGTCTAATTAAACGTTCAGCAACCGCACTTCTGTCAGTCAATGGTCGGACAGACAAATGTCTTAAAGGCAGAATGGATTTTTTATTTTTTTTTCATGAAAACCGTTTTTTGCTTTTATGCCTTTATTTAGCAGCACAGGCGACGACATGCAGTGAAGGCCGCCAGGTTGGACTTGAGCTCAAGCTGCTGTGGTCAGGACACAGACTTCATACATGTGGCGCACGATCTACCAGGTGAGCTACTGAAGTGACAATAAAAAAGACGGATGTGTCATTTTGTAAACACAGCATTCAAAGACAGCCCCTCCTCCTGGCTCCTCCTGGCTGTGTGATTATGATCACGTACCTGAGGCCTGACCTCATGCATAAACATGTGCACACAAAAACCATGTGTCTGCCTTTTCCCACAGATAAACTGGTTTTCATAAAGAAAGAATGTGCAGTGAGAATGCACACTAGGCTTTGGCTGAGATAGCTGCAGGTGAGATGAAGAGGACGAGATTAAATATAATTGAGAGGCAGATAACTTTGTTTTTTAAGAATGTTTGCCACTTTCACAGATTGTGTAATTTTGCCAGCTGATCTGGCACAGCTGAAGGACCTCGCCAATGCGACGCAGTCAGTAAAACAAATTTCTCATTGCCAGGTCTGATGAGCGCAGGAGGGGCACAGGTATCGATATGCAAATGGAAGTTTAAGAGCATTTCTACATCCATTTATGGCAAACTGTGCATGTGGAAATGAGGCTTGTGCACGTACACCCAGCGCCACAATTATAAATATTTATAAAACAAAATGAGGTGCACACAAGGCTTTGTAAATCTGAAGAAAAGAAGCTGTGTGCATATTTCTGCCTTTGTGCGTAGACGCAGTTTTAGTCATAAATCTACCCAGTTTTGTGCGTCTGGCTCCTGGTCCAGGGGCATACACGTGGTTGCACTGGGGCCTATGGGCTGGCTGTGCGCACCTTCTAACCAATAACTAGTGCGCATTAGGCTCGTCACAATTGCGTGCAGTGGGGCCAGTGGAAACTACCTTACGCCACAGCCCTGGTGACTATGTGATTAAGTCCTGCCCTCACACCCTGCACACAGTTATTGGCTGGAGGCTACACAGCACTGTCAGAGCGTTGACACCCCAAAAAGTCCCGAATACAAAATATAAAATAAGAAAATCCAGGCAGACAGCAGCGTTTCTGTAGTTAGAGACAACGCCACACTTCTAGCAGGTCATAAGTGATGATGGAGGAAATATTCTTATACGAGTCTATACATTACACCTTCCCTCATCAGGCTTTGATTAAATCTTCTCAGGAAACTGCTGATTCAACTTTGTGGTCATTTTGGAGGCTGTAGTTTGAGCTGCTTTGTGTTAGTAGTGCAGCCCTAAATAATGTTTCTAGTAGAAAACAAAAAAATGTCAGGGGGGGAAAAACTGTTATAAATTCCCAGAGGCCAAATGTTTTCAGATTTTATTCAACCAATAGTTGAAAACCCAAAAATATGAACTTCACTGTCATATCTCACAAAAAAACCTTCTATTTAGTCTTCATTTACTTTCATTTTTTATTTAGTCTTCCCACGTAGACATAAATAATCACCTCTCAGCATAAAGCAACACGGTTTCAAAAAACACTGAACATCATGCTCTTCATGATGGTGGAATTTATTGCAGGGCTGTTGGGTTAGACTGCATTAATTTTAGCTAGGTGTACCTACTAAACTGGTGACTCAGCCTGCACTGATAGAGGAAAATTTCCTTCTTAACGTTGTGGTATTAATTAAAGACGTATCACCTCACCCGGGTGCAGATCCAGTCTGAAGGAGACTGAAGACATTAACTGCGACTCAGCTCAGCGATGACCTCAGGTCTGTGTCATTAACATGCTGATTCATTCAAGCTGCTTCACCTGCAACGCAGCTGACATAACTTCAACACAACTCATTCAGGAAGGCCACACGACTTCTAGAGAAACCCTCCTGCTGAATGAGTCTTTCTGCCACATGAAACTGAGGCACACTCGGTCCAAATGTGTCAGAGGCAACGCTGCACGATTCATGACTAAAAACAATAACCCAGAGCACTTCCTTTAACATTCAGATCACAATCACGTCAGCGGGGCAGTGGGGTCAAACCTCAGCACCGAGCACAGACTTCTAAAAACTGGATAAGTGCTGGTCATGCTCACTTATTCTCTGAATCAGATAAGTTAAGTCTGGTCCTTCATGGCCTTCTGGTAACGTCAAACTGCCAACACAACCGTACTCAACCACAGTGAGAAAACATTTTTACATGTCGCGGCCTCCACACCCAGCAGCCAGCAGCATCAACTCACGTTAAACCAGGAAAAACCCAACTAGTAATACTAGTTATGGTACCAGCTCTTGTGTCGTTTCTTTTTCTCTGCTGAAATACTACATGGTTTCATATCTGCTGTGTGGGAATGTTTAAACACAGTTATTGAGGAAATTGCATCATACAAGCACGAAACTGATAAAAGATTAAAGCCAGAAAATTAGATTATATAGAAAGGGTCTATTTCAGGGTCTATTTCTGTTGTGGTATGCTGAGTACTGGGACAAAATACATGGTGATAAATTGTGATTTATTACCTTTTTTCAGTTGCAAATTATGTCCCCGATGGAAAACTTTGTCAACATGTGTTTTATCTAGTAAGATAACGTTTTCAGTCTGTTCATCTCACTTCTGTTCATGTTCATTGCAGACAAATGTATCTCATGTACTGAAAAAGCAATAATCATTTTATTCTAGCTTCGATACACTGTGTGACAATATAATATGCAAAAAGAGAAATGTTAATTTATTTAAAAATCCGTGCACAAAACAAAGGGTGCTCATAGTGCAAAAAATAATTAAAAGTGATTAAAAACAGCAGCAAAACATTTCAGTCCTTGACTATCATCAGTGCTGACAGGACTGAAACTTTTGCTGTTTTTAATCACTTTGATTATTATTTTTTGCACTTTGAGCACTTTTTTGTGCTGGGATGTTGATCTCAGCCTGTGAAACCTTTTCTGGCTCGGTTGTCCATTGAACGCACCCAAGATAAACTTTTTGTTGCCCGAGGTAGGCGCAGTTTCACAGCAGCCATAAGATGATACGATATTGCCATGCTGTATCGATTTCTTTCCCAACCCCTGCTCTCAGTGTAAGGTAAATTATTCAATTTAAGATGCACAAACCAGTCGTACACACAGTAAGTTTCAATGCTCATTTTCCACAATATCAATTAGGCATGATAACGATTAATTGATGAGCATTAAGAATTTAATCAAACTAAATATAATCTAAATAAAAATCTGATTCTGAAATCTCAACAATAAACGGGGTGTGGAAAAAGAGCACAGCGGTGACACTGGATAATGAAGCTGACAAAGTGAAGCATTACTCAGTTATATTCATTCTGTTTCATATTTCATATTCTACGTCTTAAAATTATTAACAGTCTACGTAATGCTGTCACTTTGATTTGGTATTGTTTCATTTATTGATTGTTGGTGTTACCAATGATTGATTTAGGTCCAGGTAGAGCAAAATCAGTGATTTCTTTCTAAACACACAGCCTTGTTATATTTCTCTTTTATTGACAATTTTTAAATGTATGCTCTCAATATCAGTTTTTCTTGTATCTAGAATGGTATCAAATATCAGGTTTTGCATGTTTTTGTATCTTAGGGCGCATTCACACCAGGATAGTCTGGGGGACTCTGGTTCAGTTAATTTTCACACTGCACTTTTTAACGCGGACCAAATCGCCTGGACAACGTCACGCAGTTACAACAGCTGCTTGTTTGGGGGCGGTATTGCCCGAAATGACCCCGGCTCGTGTACGACACTCTTTGTCGTTCACGACCTGAGCCCACACCGTACGTCACTGCGTCGGGCTACAATCAGGCTGATATCATGTAGTGTGAATCAGGCATAAGTCTACTTTCATATCGCCCAACCCCGGTGCCTTCTAACCTACATGTTCATAACACAACTCAGTAGTACTAATACTATTAGGGCTCCAACATCATGGATCAATGTGCTTGTTATCTTCCCAATTAACTGATTAATCGTTTTGTCAGTAAAATCTCAGAAAGCAGTGAAACACACACACACTTTGCTGTGTGACGTCTTTAAACAGTGTGTTTACTCTGAGCAACACTGCAAAAATCCAAAGCTTTTCATTTTATTATCATGTATGACAAAGAAAAGCATCAAATTATCACATTTAAGACGTTTGGATTTGTTGTTTAAAAATGACTAAAATAACTGATCAATTATCAAAATAGTCTGCTGTTAACTTTCTGTCATATGACCAAAACCACACGCCACAAAAACAGTTTCTTCCCGACTGCAGTGAGCCTCATCAACGAGGCTGAGGCCCACACCGACGCAGACTCTGTTACCCCACCCTCCAAAAAAAGTGTTAGTTATATCTTTATTGCAATTTTTCTTTTCTAAATATATGTACTTGAGTATTTAAGAACTTTACCTTATTTTTATTCTTCATAGGTTTATAGTTTGTCTTTATGCACCAAAAAACCAAAGCAAATTCCTTGTAAGTGATTCTGATTCTCACTAATCGATTAATCAACTAATTGCTGCAGCTCTGACAAATATTAATAATACGAAGCAAAGACATTTTTCTATGTCTGTCGTCTGCGTAGTATCAACTCTCTCACCTGAAGCTACATCTGTGTACGGGAAGCAAACAGCAGTTAATCACAGCGAGCAGAAGCAAACACAGGCTGTGATTGGACAGACAGTTTACCTGTCAACACGCAGCCAGCGCCTGATTTAATGCACCAGAGCCACACAAAATCACTCCTGATACAGTCTGTTGAAAATTAATATGCAATTAAAAACACAGACCAATTTAAGACCAGCACACCAACAGACCACCATGCGCCACTGCTGCCTAAAATAAAATAAAAAAATAATCACAGCTTTACGGGAGAGATTTAAAACTCCCATTTAAAACAGGAACAATGTTTCACCATTTAGCCAACACTAATCAATTTATATTAATATACAAAACAAGAACAAGGAAAAACTCTGCTAAGTTTGTTGTTTGTCATGTTTAACTGTCTCCTGTTTGGGTTTAATTATTAATGTAGCTGCCATATAAAATAATTTCCTCTAAGGATCAATAAAGTATCTATCTATCTATCACATATCATATATATATAAAACTTAGATTAATATTAGTCCTGATAGCATCCAGTCAGGGTTCAGCTGAAGGAGAAGTCACCTCAGGAGATTTGCTCCTTGTTCTAACTTCACCTTTTACCAGTCAGGATTCAACATGCTCTGCAGTGTGTAAGAGGCCTTAAATAAATTCAAATTAAGCAAATGAATTAAATATGTCAGAATAAACGTGGTTATTCTGTCTTTTACTAACATCTCCTGCAGGAGCAGAAGCCTCCGCTGCTGCAGTCTGACGCCGACACATCCTGGTTTAGCTAACGTTGCTAACAACCACTTAGCATTGTGTCAGAGTAAATCCACTCTGGTGATCAGCTGTGTATTTAGCGCTTACACTGCTAACTGGGTGCATAATGTAAATTTACGTGACCTGGAATAACAGACAGTCAAGCTGAAACCTCGATAAACACGTTCCAACTTCAATGTTAACACCGTCACGCCAAATCCCAGTTTAAAAAACGACAATATAAAGTCAGCGCTCTTGTGACGGATGTGCGCGACATAAATCACACTTTAAAGTGTGTAAAATGCGCAGTTTGGGTCCATTAACCACATCGGCACAGGTCAAATTCACCAAAACAAACACAATACTTAAAAAACTAACTTTTTATGAGGTGTAAGCGTATCAGCACACGTTAACTTGGCTGCCCCGGTGGAGGCGTGATACAGTCTAAAAGCTTTGATTGTGCGGTTGCGAGTCTCATTTGTGCGCCGAATTCCTCAGAAGAACAACATAAATTGAAAAGTGTCTTAGTTTGTGTTGAGCTGTTTGCTGTATGTGTGTCAGAGAGTGACGCCACGTTAAAGTGTGAGATTTCTGAACGGGCTTCAGCGGGACGCTCGCTCCGCGGTGAGCAGGGTGACAGCGACGTTCACGTAACATAGTAAACAAGCCAACTTAGCCCTCGCGGCTAACGCTGCGCTAGCTGCGCTAACGACGTATCGGAAATGGACATTTTCTGCTGACGCTACGAACCAAACAAAAGCTGGACACTTGGTCGCGTCAGGTTTGTATTAAGTTTGGATGCAGCGATTCAAAGCGCAGCGCTGTGCGGAGGCAGCGGTTCATGTTATGGTGACGGAGCCTGACGAGCCCAGACGAGGCCTCCGCTGCTCCGGCAGCTCTGCTCCTCCTGCCTCCGTCTCACACTCACTCACCCTGGTCGAGGTGATGTCCATCATGACCTCCTGGAACGCGGCCGTCTCCTCGGCTTGTCGCTGGGTGTGCAGCGCGATCTTCTCGCTAAACTTTCGGGGGTTGGAAGCCCCGGACCCGGCGCCCGAGGTGGGTCCGGGTCCGGGTCCGCAGCCGCCTGTACCCGTCGCAGACATCTTCACCGAGCGGACGGGACGACTTGACGTAGTGGAATGATTTTCAGCGCAGAGAGGCGCGAGCGACAGGAGCGCTCACTCCGCCGCTTCTTCCAGCGACCGAAAGTGTCGCTCAGTGGCAGCTGCTGTAGTTTCACAACAGATGAGCAACGAAATGGTTTTTAGTTTTTAATAACATTATTGAACAAATTGCACATATCACTACTTATAACAGTAACAATAGTGCAAAAAAAGGTTGAATAGATAAAAAAGGGAAAAATGAGAAACTAAAGACACATTGGAGACACGTCTGTGACTCTCAACTTTATTTATAAAGCACTTTAAAACAACCACAGTTTAAACAAAGTGGTCATAAAACAATAAAACAGTGAGATAATAAAAGCAGGTAAACGTGGGTGCAGATCCCAGGGGGACGGGGGGACATGTCCCCCCCCCCCAACTTCTGAAAAACACAAATTGTCCCCCCCAATTCTAAATAACCTAAATGATTGAAATTGAACAAACATATACAGTAGTCCCATATACTAGGAAAAAAAGGGAAGATGATGAGGAGAATTGGGAATCTGTGAGAGGCGAGAGATGAGAACGTGAGTGGACATAACATGCCTGAGACCCTGAAACAAGAAGTAGCATTAACTAACAGCGAAGCAGTGAAAAGAAGGGTGATGGCTGGCTCCATGTACTACTGGCTGTTTAAAACAAATAAACAGTAAAGGGAGGCATATAATTCTCCGTGTAGTGCTTTTTGAATGACTTGGTGATGGTGATGAGTGTCTATGAAATCATGAAATATGCTGGATATCTCAAGCGCTCTGTGGGCATGATTTGCACGTGCAAAAAATCACAACTAATTGTATCCCCCCCAAACCTGTCATCAGATCTGCACCCGTGCAGGTAAAACAAACTAACAAAACGAAACTGAATAAAAACAGCAACAAACAAAACAAAACAGAGCGAAGTCTCATGCTGGGTCAAAAGCCAGTGAGTAAAAGTGGGTTTTAAGGTGGGTTTTAAAAACAGACAGTGAGGAGGCCTGTCTGATGTGCAGATGTAGATTGTTCCACATGTTTGGAGCAGCAGTGGAGAATGCACGGTCTCCTCTAAAGCCTGATTTATCGCTACGTCGTAGGGTACAGGGCTACGCAGAAGGCTCGCTGTAGCCCCCGGCGTAGCCTGACGTGCACCTCCCCAAAAATGTAACTACACGTTGAGGCGACACAGACCCAGCGCAGACCAGCAGGGCTCTGATTGGTTTGCTTGATAGCAGCACATTTCCAGTTCCGTATTTCCAGATTCCACCATCTTTAAACATCTTCTGTTGTGATGTAGATGTTTCAATATTAAGGCCCATTTATGCTCAACGTTCAGTACTCAGGGGGACATATATCTGGCTGTCATCAGCATAGCAATGAAATGTGACACCATGCTTTCTGAGGACAGACCCTAGAGGCAGCATATAGAGGGAGAAAAGCAGGGGACCTAATTTTGAACCCTGTGGGACCCCATATAAAAGCGGAGCAGAGGAGGATTCACAGGCACCAAGACCAGAAGACCTGAACCAGTCCAAAGGAATCCAGTACAAAATCCAAAGTTTATTCCCAGAGAAAAGTTCCTTCGCAAGAGCTTATACCTCATTTCAGTTACATCTTAATAAAACACTGCAAATAAGCACCAAAGCTGCAGTAATGGCAGCCTAATAATTGTAGCTGATGCATTATGCCCAGTTTAGTGAACATATGATTCATTGTAGTTTCCTCCCAATAATCAATATTTGGAAAGTTTAGCAACAGTGTCACTCCTTAGATGTAACTTGATGCTACCAGATTGATTTGACCCACCAGAGTCTCCTATCATAGAAGGACTGGCAGGATATTCCTGAGCTGCACATCTCTCGTGTTCCTTCGGCCATCTTGGTTTTGAGAGATTAGTGCTGCACTGACAACACCTGGCCAGTGTGTGGCAGTGTGTGGCTTTAGGGTCCACTGTGGTGACTTAATGCAGCTGCAGCATCAAAACTCCTGCATGTGCAAGAAAATGGCTTTTAAGAACAAAATCACTGTAAAATTCAAAATAATATTTGGATATGATGAAGATGATGATGATGGTGCATAAACCAACGCACAGCTGGGAGAAATAAACTGGCGCAGAAGCCAGTTTTGTTGTTAACAAAAATGAAACTCACTTTCCTTCACTTTCCTTTAATTTCAGGAAGTTTTCATTCAGCAAGCCAGATAAAATGTTGGCTAATTCTAGACAGCTAGCTGTTAAAACTACAACACTGTGCTACTGATATGTGTAGAAATGAACTATATGACGTGATAATAATAATAATAATAATAATAATAATAATAATAAATAAATAAACAACAACAAAGTCACACCCAGGCCACCCACTCCTCTGACAAGTAATGAACAGTCCCTAAAAAGCAGAGAAAAAATTGTTTCCAACATTAAACTGTGTTAAAATCACGTGTTATTTACACAGGATACATAAACTGATTTTTCCTTTTTTATTTTTAATGATACAGATTTTAAATTTGACTAATTTTGAAAAATAAAAAAAATAAAAATTATAAACTGGCAAAAAACTATTAGATTATTTTGACATTTCAGTTTCTTTATTTTCCCTACATTTTATTTATTTGTTGCTCAGTTGAATTTATTCCCATATTATTTTATCATCTTATGATTTTTTTTCTACAACTTTTATACTAAAAACTCTGGAACATAAAAACTTCACGTATTGAATGATTCAATAAAGTTTGTGGGGAAAAAACAAACAAAAATCAACAAATAAAATTAGGCTATTGTCTGTGATAAAAAGTTACAAGTAACTCAGTTACACACGACTGGAAAAATAATAGAAAACATATAAATTATAAAATATAAAAAACAAAACAAATAAAAATAAAACAAAATATAAAAATATAAAAAACAAAACAAATAAAAATAAAATATAAATAAAAAAATAACCATTGTTTACTAAAGCTTCTACATCATCCTAAATACTCGATAAAAATAGGCTGAATAAAAAAAATAGCCCATAATTATAGGTTTTGTTATATTGCATCATTTCCAATCAATAGGCCAAATAAAAAAAAAATAGTGCTGCCTACAAACTGACAAAATATTGTAGTATTAATATTAATGTCTTAATTTAATTTATGTGCTTTGTATAAATCCAACCTTAAAGCTCCAGAGCGACAGACTTCATGTGTCCAACATGCATCAGAGAGGAGGACACGTTTGTTTCACGCGTGCACACTTTGGTCTCCATGGTCACCGCTGCTCCTCTGCAGAGTGTGTGTGTGTGTGTGTGTGTGTGTGTGTGTGTGTGTGTGTGTGTGTGTGTGTGTGTGTGTGTGTGTGTGTGTGTGAGGTCAAACAGGAACAGGAGGTGTGAACGCCCACTCTCACAAACAGAGTGCGGATCAACACACCGAGTGAGTCACCCTGTCAACACACACGAGCTTTGATCTGTGGGGTGAAAGTGGCAGCGCGCCTCCTGCCGGCGAGTCCGAGTCACTGCACACTGACGAGTCCAAGACACTCGAGTCAACTTCCTGTGTGTAATTACAGTGTCGTGATTAAAGTGTGAGTGTGTGTTCATCCATGTTGGTGGAGTTTTACCTGCTCCAGCTTCATCAGAGGAGGGTCACAGGTCAGAGGTCACAGGTCTGGAGCTGGCAGGAGTTCTTCTTCTTCTTCTTCTTTTTCTCCTTCCTCTTCCTCTTCTTCTTCTTCAGCTCCAACCACAGGCATGTTAATTCGCAGTGAGGCGTTTCAGCCCAAACCAGAGGACAGTGGGTGAAACTCAAAGCATCGGGTAAAACAAACAAACAAAAATGTATCAAGAAGTTAAAATAACTTATTACTTTCTCACTTCTTTGAAGGGAAAAAAGTTTTTATTGTGCAGCTTGACAAAGAGTGAATAAAAATTCTTAAATTAAAGATTGATGAAAGGATGAGGCCAAATTAATCAAAACCATAAATACTTTCCTGAAACCAAACCACATTGTTCAACATTTTCAATGCTCATGAAGTCGTTAAAAGCATTATAAATAAATATTTGGCCACTTCACAGACATTAAAGGAGAGTATTCCTCATCATAGGCTTTTTTTAACTAAAAAAAAAGTATTTAAAAGTATAAAATGTGGCTGAAAATATAAAAATAAATATAAATAAATATAAATTAAAAAAAATAAAAATTAAAATAAATTGCATCTAGCTTTCTATGTATATGTGCCACCAACTTTTTTGTCACAATATTTCACTGATAAACAAAAAATAAAAATAAAAAAAAAGACAGAACTAAAAAAATAACAGAAACAAGTTATACATAACTATTTATGTTTACCATTATTATCATTATTATTATTATTGTTGTTGTTGTTGTTGTTGTTGTTGTTAAATTTAGCTTTAAGATACTGACCTCATTATTTTGAAATTATTTCTTGTAATTCCAATAATATAATAACAATAACACGAATAACAATAATATTGGTAATGATTGATTTTGTTTAATTTCTCTGGTGCTGATAAAAACTATTCAGCTGTTGTCTTAAAGTATTTTTAAATTCATCTGAGGCATTAAACTGTGTGAATATTCTGTATTAACATTTCAGCAACACTGAAAATTTGGAGATAAATATTAACTTCCAACGTTCCAAACTTCTTTTTTCTTAAAATGTTTTTGTTTTTATGGACGAGTTAAACTTTTTTTTTCCTTTTTTTTTGTTATTTTGTGAAAGAATAAATGACAATTATTAGTTTGTTTACTGTATTTAGAAAAAAAAAACATTTTCATGAAGTTCATTTTGGCTGAGGAACATATAAACACCAGGGAAATATTTGTATATATAATTTTTTTTGTATTTATATTTACTAATAATAATTGAAAAATAAAATAATTTTGAGAAATACTACTACTAATAATAATAATAATGATTGTAAACAAGCAGTCAAGATTTGATTTCATTAATTGTCTCTGACACTGACAGACTATTAAACTGTTTTCTTGAGGTGAAGAAATTACTACATATTTATGCGAATATTCTGTAACAGCATTTCAGCCATACTGGAAATCTGGAGATAAATCTTTACTTCTGATATTTTAAAAAAACAGCAAATCTAAACTTAAACAGCAAGATATACTTCTTAATTTTTCAATCTTGATGCAACTTTTACAAAGTTGTTTTTGAAGGAAGTCAAACTTCTTTCACCCATTTTCTAGTTTTTGTGTTAAATGTATGAACTCATGACAGAAGAATTACAAGTTTATTTGCTCACTTTTCTAAGAACATCTCCACTTTTTTCATACTGTTTTATAATTTCATTTAAGTTGCAGAATATAACTAAAATTAAGACGTTTTTTGTGAATAATTTGTCAGAAATGTTTATATTAAAGCAACAAATGAAGAATCTGAGTCACTGTATGATCTGAAAAACTATTTTATGTTGAATTCTTTCACACACCATCATCACAATACAAAATATGACACATTTCACACAGTCAACACGAGGATTAAAATGCTGCGGCCCTTAAAACGACTTTGGATCAAAGACTTTGGTGTTTTAATTACAAAAATACATTTCTGTTGTCTAAAACTCTTCGCTGTCATCACGTCAGCATCATCTTCATGATTCTGCACAACATTTATGATCTTTCTCTGCTCATTAAACTCAATGAAGTTAAAGTAAATCAAAGCTGATCTTGAATAGGAGATACGAGGTTTCCAGGCAGCAGTGTGGTAAATTCCCTCTGACTGAACAGCAACAAGCGTCTCATTGTCCAGCTCAGCATTTCTCTGCAGCTGCGGCAAAATAAAAGGCTTGTTTTCTACTGAAGTGAAAGGGGGAAAATTTCCCGCTGAACACAAAGACAAAGAGTTGATTTGTTTCAGTCTCGTCACAGAAGAAGAAGAAGAAGAAGAAGAAGAGAAACGACAGATTCAAACTGTCTGCAGATCTGTCAGGAAACATTTCACAGATACAAACTCAACAGTTTCATCCAGTCACAGATATTTGGTTGTTTGTGGAGATAAAATATGACCTCTGTGATGACGTGAGAAGATGGAGACGGACACTAATGAGCTGCTCGTATCCCACAATGCCCCTGTGCATGAAGAACTCACATCTGATCTGATAGTTCAGGGTTCAGGCTGGGGTCAGGGGTCAGGGGTCAGTGAACGCACCACAGTACAGGAGAAAAACTAAAGCTAAAATAAGTTACATAAACTTATTTAAAACTATCTAAGGAGAGACAGGTGATCAGGGTATTTACTTTAAATTACAACTTTGTACAGTTTGCATACAGTCTCTTTCAAAATAAAAGCACTACGTTGGTACAACACTGTGAATGGACATTTTTTCCCTTCAGCAACAAACCTGTTGGTAGCTTTAGGAAGAAAGAACATGAGTTTGGCTTTAGAATCTCACGAGACACGAACACTGTTCTTCCAGGTAAAGTTCGATGTTGTTGGACCAACCGTCCTAGACTTTCATTGCCTCAACGTTCTTTCTTGTCCCGCTGCGTTTCCTCCTAACGTTGCAGTGTGCAGTTACACTATAACAGCGACCAGCCATGTATCATGCCGACGTTAAAGGACGGCTGTCTTCGTCAGTGTGTGACGCTGCAAGTCACTGCCCGAACACCAGATTTCAATGACTTTGAAGTGAGACTGGGTTGGTGAGAAAAACATTTTCTCGCTGAATTACAAATAGTCGTTTTGTGGGTGAAGTGTTCCTTCAAAGCACCAAAAGTAAAAGTACTCATTATGCAGAATGACCCACTTTAGAATATTATATATAATTCTAATTGTTTTATATACTGCTGGGTGCTTTAATCTGTGATAATACATTATTATTTATTTGTGATAATACTTTGAATTATTCATCTGATGCTGCAAAGTAACTAAAGTACAAAGTGGCAGAACTTACGTAAAGTACAACTACCTCAAAACTTACTTGAGTAACTTTCCAGCACTGAGCATGACACTGTTTGATACTGAGATCACAGATTCTAGGTGGCAATTTACTTTAATTCACGTCGTCATGGAGCGCCAGATGAAGTCTACATTACTGAAGGCCTCTACACACGCAGAGGGCGACACATGCAGCAGGTCAGCCAGTGTTGCGACATAACGTAGTGGCGTCACGTTTGTTACAAACAACGTGATTGGTTAATGTCGTTCTTGCAGAACAATATAGCTAAAAAACATATCGAGCTTTCTCTGAAAAAATGACACCCTTTGTCACTGGGTAATATTGGCAATCTGTGAAAAGTTACACATGACGAAAATGAAAGTTTGAAAAAATGTACTGACGTGCAAATAGATCGTTTTACTATTGGTGAACAGTATGATGTTCTTTGGTGGGCGGGGCTTAGCTGGAGGCAAAACAGTCCTCCACAGATGTTAGCTAGTTGTGTTGTTTTGTTTTAGACGATGGAGGAAGATGATGTGAGTGTGGGAGCAACTCTGACACAAACTGGAGCGCTGATAAACTGGGAGCGCTGTGTGAATGTAGTGTTGGGTTATCCAGAGCAGCGCACTTGGACGGAGGACAGACGGAGCAGCAGAGCGTCGAGCGGAGTGAATGTGTGATTAACTTAACCGTTGGTTCATTCATGTAGAAATATAAGGCTGCGTTTCTTCCACCAACAGGGCTCTCATTTTAGTGTAGAGCGCCAGACTGAATTTACCAACGCACCATGTCAGGTCAATTCATCAACATCATTAGCCTTTATGCTTAACGATTCCCTTATCGATTCTTTTCATTACGCCAAATCTATGCTCGTCAGTCAGCAGCATGTTCAACAACAAAGAAGACGTAATGGCGGAGAGACAGAAGCGGTTAAAGCCATGACATCACTTCACGCTGTTGTTAGCCTCCCTGGAGCTGCCAGGTAGACAGTGGCCAGGACGCTGTTGTCGGATTTCATGGGAACACCAAGGATGGTAAGACGAGAGTTGATGTTCACGCCATTTGTTGTTATAATATGCTGCACTAGCTGCGCGGTGTTGACACACTCAGGCTGTGCTTTTGTTTTTAACAAATCTTTCTCATCGTCTTTCTAAACTAGACCATGACTTTAAGGTTCATAATAAAACATTATGAAAGCAGATGTCATGGGTTACAAGCAACAGGAGGTGATATCATTAACTCACAGGAGGAATCGATAAGGGAATCGATAAAGAATCGGATCGGTAAGCAGAATCAATAATGGCATTGATATCAATAAAATCCTATCAATTCCCATCCCTACCTACAACAGGAAATACTTTTTCCCTAACCTGATATGAAGTGTGCGCTGCACATATGAGCATTTTTGATGATGGCCTCCGTCCAGTCCTTTGGTCTTATCACATTTAACCATAGTTGTCTTTGTTTTTGTTGACGGGCAGTGGCGGCTGGTTTTGAGCCATGACTCCTTCTATTCTGGCTCCAATAACACAACAAGACAAACACATTTTAACACTCGTGTGGAGCTACAGCCCTGTGGGGGAGAGGCAGCTGCACCTCCAGCTGATAACATGACTCACTGTGACGTCTATAAATCGCATGAAAAACCATGTGCGAGCGCCTGCGTGTGTTTGATTTCTACAACACGTTTTCATTATTTCCCTCCATGTTAATGACCTTGACAAGATGGATGCCTGATTCTGACCTGTTTTCATGATGAACACTGACACACGGCAGCAGATGAGACGCTGGCCGTCAAACGTGTAAACTCCTGGTTTTATGACTTTCTGTCTTTTTAGCTGGATGTCTGTTTCCATGGTTACACTTTAATGAAGAGCACGGCAGTGACGACAGCGAAGCCCACCAGCAGCATGGCCACCTTGGGGATGCGGTTCTTGCCGGAGCTGAGCTCGTGCGGCAGGATCTCCATGAAGGTGATGTAGATGAAGGTTCCGGCTGCCAGCCCCTCCAGCGTGCAGCGGGCCAGCTGGTGCTGCGGGGACGCCTTGGTCTCCGTGAGGGCGATGCCCACGCCGATGCCCAGCGGGGACATGACGGCGAACAGCAGCAGGCAGCCGGCCACCACCGACCGCCGCAGCCGCCCCTGACTCAGCTTAAAGGCGAGGCTGAAGGAAATAATGCTCTTGTGGATCATCAGCGCCAGGCAGATCTCCAGCACCTCCTTCCCCTCCTCCAGCAGCCCCACCGCCAAACCCTCAAACACTGAGTGCAGAGACAGTGAGAAGACCAGGATGAAGGCGCGCAGGGCAGACTGGGAGCCAAAGTCCACGTGGAAGTGACCGCCGTCGGACTCGTCTGAGCCACGGCGGTGGTGGGAGTGGTGACGACTGTTCCGGTCATTCGCCTGGATGGTGGAGTCCACCAGCAGAGCCCGGCGCTCCTCTGAATGAGACGACGATTGGTCCTTGAAGGCCAGGACGATCTGCTCCAGGACCAGGACCAGGAAGAAGCCCATGGCCATGATGAACTCCGGCAGAGGGAACTGGAGCTGCGAGGAGAGAAGAAGAACAAGGTGTCGTGCAGCTGAACCACAAACTGTCGTCTGCATCGGTCTCAGTCAAACACATTTCAAAACCTCAACCAAGACTGTGGAAAACAACATCGACTGTTCCAGGACAGACGTTCTTTCACCTTCAGTACGGGCGACACGTTTGTGACTCCAAATAACTTAAAGAAAAAGCTTCAACAAAACTTCACTACCCAGAAATCTCGAGCAGTGATGTCAGTAAAACGATCTGTGAAGCTTCATCAGATGAGATGTGATGCTGGAACAACTTAAAACAGCTGTTTTTTGGATGTGGAACGGCTAACAGCTAACAGTTAGCCCAGCTAATCTACAGTAACCATGTTATTAATTACAAAACGTGCACACAGAAATAGTAACGTTTGTTCAATCATTGTGTTCATAGACTTAAACATCAGATTAGTCTACATGGTGATATAGTGACGTTAAAAATGTGATTTTCTGGTTTTCTACCCGAAGTATTTGTAACGGCGATTCCCTGGGGCACCGCCGGAAGTGAAGGGCGTGAGCGCTCGCCGAGGCCCCTGCACTTCCATTAGTCGAAAAACTCCAGGCTGTGCCTCCAGAGTTAAAGGAAGAAAAAAAGTTGAATCACATGCTAGAACTTTATTTGGACTTCAAAGAAAAGTTTGGTACCACTCACATGTCTGCACACTCAGTATGAAGCTAACTTAGCTTAGCATAAAGTCTGGTGACAGAGGGAAACCACACTGTCTGCTGCACCGTCTGTATTTACGCCCCTGCTGCTTCACACACTGTGGTTTTATGATTTTCTGACTTGTTGTGTGTGAAGTTGCAAATAAGGACCTGCTGTCAGTATCTCTGACATCACAGGATGACAAACTGCTGCAGAGTGAAAACCAGCGGATGTGGAGGAGTTTCAGATGAAAAGATAAAGACAAAAACAGAAAACTTAGTTGACTTGTGTTAACGTCACGGGCAGAGGACAGGAGGAACTGAGAGATCAAGCTAAACAGGGTTAAATATAACAAAAGTATCAGTTTATTATTATTTAGTCCTGGCGTCCTCCCACAGTCCAAAGACATGCAGGTTAACTGGTGACTCTAAATTGTCCGTAGGTGTGAATGTGAGTGTGAATGGTTGTCTGTCTCTGTGTGTCAGCCCTGTGATAGTCTGTCCAGGGTGAACCTGCCTCTCGCCCAGTGTCAGCTGGGATAGACTCCAGCCTCCTGTGACCCTGACAGGATAAGAGATGAATGAATGAATGTTGCTTCTTCAGCAGGACTGAGCCTAAGCCAGATATTTTAGGTCAGAACATGATCCTTTCCAAACCATAACCAAGTGTAACCACACGTTAACCACAGCCTTGTTGAGACATAAAGTTTCTACGTGTCTGCTACATAATAAAGTTCAGTATTTATACATGAATATTTCTGACCTGATATATTACAAACCCACATTAAAAAAAAACTCTGTAAATTCTGTTGTTGTTTCAAATCGGAAGCACTTTAACGCCTGACGAGCTGAATTTATAACCTCCAGGAAAACGACAAGCGCTGGAAGGCACCATGAAAACACATCAAACACTGTGTGGTGTGAGACAGGAAGTGTGGGAAGAGAAAGGAGAACGAGGTCACACACACACACACACACACACACACACACACACACACACACACACACAGTTGCAGTATTTAACTTTTGCCCGTCGAAGCAGCTGGAGGTTAATTCAGAGCTATTTGTGAGGGAGGAGAGCGATTCCCGTTAAACACCCCCCTCTCTCTCTCTCTCTCACACACACACACACACACACACACACACACACACAGACACACACAAGGTTTCCCAGCAGTTTCTTTTTTAGCATCGACCTTCAGCTGCCCTCCTCCTAAATATCAGACATTTTGAAGCAGTTCAAACCCAGTTTTTCACCGACGGATCGCCGTGACGTTTGTTACAGGAAGTGACAACACTCAGAGGATGAATCAGAATGAATTTGAGGTGATCCTTTGACTTCTCTGAGACCATCATCAGGCCGACATTTTAAATTTTAAATCTGATTAAGGTATTAACTGAACAGGGAGCAGAACAATCATGTTCCTGCTCCATTAAATATAGTCTCACGCTCACTCTTCTCTTATCTCTGCTGCTTTGTGAATTCCTGGGTAATTTAACTGAAAGCTACAGTTGGTAACTGCTGTGAAAATAACTGTGTCATATTTGCTGAAACTGTCACTGTAGTCTACTTAAATCTGGAGCTATTAAAATAAAACAAGGAAAAAAAACGCCTTTTGGTAGAAGTGGTCAGAGCCAGTGGACAAACAGAAATAGTCATTGCTTTATTTTTAGGATTCGTGAGCTAAAAGAAGTGAGGAAACATTGACTGAGAGGTCTGAGTCAAGGTGCTCCACTTCCTTCTCTGAGCTTGTTCTTTAAAACAAAGACCAAACTCCAAATCGACAAATCGACTTTTTCACAAGAAACATTATTACCAGAGGGACGAGAGACTATGTCACTTTTAAAAGAAGAAATAAGATAATAACTCACTCTTGGAGCTGAATTCATAAGAAACAAAATATAAATTCAGGTGCCTCATGTCATCAGCAACATGCAGATAGTCTTTATGACTTCACCACACTGGAGTTTCTTCTGTTTCACTGACTTAACAAATAAAGATTTGAGTCTTGATGAAGCAGAAGTTTCCTTTGCTGCAGCTCAGCTCAGGTCACTTTCTGCCACGTGTTCATGATGCTGTGTGTGGACCTGTGGGATCTTACTGTGACTCCAGCGTTGCTGAAGGCCTCGTTGATGCCCTGCAGGTAGTCTGGCAGCAGGTCCAGCAGACAGGTGGCCAAGAACACTCCTCCAGCAAAACAGCTGATCAGGCTGAGCAGCCTGCGCCGCAAATCTGAAGACAACAAGACACAAGGCGTTTCTCAATATCAAGTACACCAAGTTTGGACTTGTGCACTTGGGAATTCGGACTTGGCAAGTTTGACTCGATCCCTGGCTGTCAACTGTCAAAAGGTGACCTCTGTACAGAGGTCACCTCCTGATGCATCCTGATGGAACGGGCAGGATGCAGACTTTGAATTGGAACAGTACTTGGGCTGCGAGTGATGACGTTTCACAAGTCCGCACGAACACAAGTACAGGCAAGAACGCAGACTGTAGCAGTGACGATGGACTGTAACTACATGCAGTTACTCAAGCACAACTGCAAGGTACTCGAGTATTTCAATTTGATGCTACTTTTTGCATTTCAGAGGTGAATACTGGACTTTGACGGATGACAGATTTTCGTCCAGTGGAAACCAAGTCGTCGTCACAAAGCAGAAAACAGGCACGTGGTTCTCACAGGACAGCCACGACATCTGATGATCTTATAGACCATGATGCATTGCTGTAGATTAAACTACCAAACTGACTTAAGAGGAGCACAACTTTAAACATCTACAGCAGGAAAATGACACATTAATGCAGGAATATGAATCCAGAAACATCAGATAGAAAAACACCGACAGCATAAAACAGTTTCCTGCAACATACAAACTTTTACTTTCACTACTTTCAGTAAATTTAGCGGAAAATACTTTATACTTTTGAGTATCTGAGATATCGGCCGCAGAGATGTCTGTCTGGCCTCTCTTCAGCGTGATGAGACTAGATGACACTCAAAAATGCCAAAAAACTACATCTGAAAAACTCAGCAGCAATGTCTCTTTCCAGAAATCATGACACAGTTACTCAAGATAATCCACAGAGCTTGTTGTGAGCAGTTTCATGTAGGAACTATTTAGTTTCTACTGAACAACACCCAACATCCATATCACCTCACAGAAGGAAGCATATTCAGTAACACGTTTCAGTTTATATTGTTGGACGAGACTGAATGTTTGAGAAGACTGAAGTCCTCTAGTCTTCTGTTCCGTCTGTGCTCAGTCGGAGGTTGTTGTAGAGAAGCGAGGTTCTCCCATGTTGTCTTGTATCTACGTTCTCTTCATATTCCTCTTTTTCCTGCCTGTTGAACTGCTTATTAGTCACATGACTGAGCTGTCATGCGTCACTGCGGCTTCTGTGAGCTGTCACCTGTCACATATCTTCCTCAATGCTGAGGACTGTGGCTCAAAGAAGCCACAAAAGGATGGTGGGTTGCAAATTACAAATTGTGACTGTGTGACATCCTGATTATGTTTGGCAGACTGCATTTGACATAGTATGAGGAACAACATATTAAATCTGAAGTCTGGCACGATGATAACTAGAACACCCTGAAGGTCTGTGGATCATCTTGAGTTGCATGGTTATGATTTCTTTTCTTATTTTATATATATATTTTGGTGCTTTGAACACCACAAGAGAAGAGAAGGCAGACGTCTCTACAGCCACACTGTCCCTTCAAGTAAAGGATCTGAACACTTCCTCCACCACTGAGTCGTAGATCTACAGCTGATGACATCATCCAGACGTGGTCCTGGTTTCTCACCTGAATCCACGCTGCAGCGTCCTGCTCCTCGGACGATGCAGAGCGGGGCGAATCCAAACAGGACTGTGATGGACAGCAGGACCACCAGCGCTCCCAGTTTGATCTCCAGGGTGGGGACGTCGGCAGGGTTGACCTGCAGCGCTGCCTTCTCCCGTCCTGGAGACAGGAGGGCGGAGGAGGAGAAGACTCTCCCCTTGATCAACATCTTCAACCTGGTTTATCTTCACCTCTGTCAGTTTGGAGTCAGGCAGCGAGGAGGAGGAGCTCAAACACCCGCCATGGATTCACACAGCAGAGTCTGTCAGACACATGAAACAACATACAGTTAAATCTGCTGCGATCAGTTTCATCTGTTACCTGGATACTGTGACCTCTGACCTCTTTGACGCAGGCCTTTCCTTCAGTTCAAACATTCATGGTTCCCAGAGGTTATTACTTCTTTGAGTTTTATCTGGCGCCACCAAGTGGCCAAACACATTAATTCATGTTTAATGTGTGGTGACTGTGTGTGTGTTAAAGGTCACTGTTCACCGGAAGGTGGACGAGATCAGGCGGCTGCAGCACGAGGCGCTGACAAAAAGCTGTCGGACAGTTTCCCGACAGTTTCCAGCAGCCTTCGGTCCGACAGGAAGTCACAGATACACTCACATCCTGTCTCCTACGGCCGCCAGTTTATCACTGTCTACTTTTGTAACACATCAGAGCAAGTCAGGATCAGGTCGGTGATTGAATCTGCGCAGGCCTGGCTCGTCTCGAACAAGCCTATTAATAAAGTCCCAGTGTCCTCAGGTGAGTACTTCCTAACTAACAGCATGTTACTGTTGCCAACACTGGTCAAATCTGTTGCCACATCAAACTACAAACGTTATTTGGCACAAATTAAAGTGTGCAAAAATGAGGACAAGGGGTCTAAACTACGCAGACTGAAGAATAAGGTGCAAGAAACCCAAAATGTGATGACCTCATGTGAGGACGCACGGTCTCATGAAGATATGTGACATCCTGCTATAATCCTATTCTATCCTGTCACCTCATACTGTCTGTTTTCTTCTTTTTCCCCCTTTTGTTTCTGTTCTTACTGTATGAATGTAAAAAAAAAATGTAATAACTAATTTATTAAATAAACTCTTTAAAAGAAGAGGTACGTTTTCCCAACTCTGATCTTATCGAGTAACGTCCACGAGTCTTTTAGAATCTCACAAACTCAATTACTTAAGTACAACCAACATGATTGGCTTTGACGAGAAAAAAAACTTAAGCTGAATCAACTTAATATTCAAACTATTTTATTTAAGATATTAAAATTTGTTTATTTTAGTTCCATCCTGCTGATGGAACTAAAATAAAATAAATAAAATAAGCCGTCAACTGAATTAAACACGTCAATGAAACAAACTTTCTTTAAATAAAGTAAACATACTGAAAATAAAGACGTTAATAGGACACAACCTGCTGAAGTAAAGTACCTTGAAACTGATTTTAATAATACTCGAGTAAATGCACAGATGGCATCATTTCTATAAAGACACATCTGCCTGCAGAAAACCTTCCTGGAGACAACAACACAAATCCAAAGCTGCAGTTTAAACCCTGTAAAATAAAATAATTCAGTTACATGATGAGTGTTGTGATGATGATGATGATGATGATGATGATGAGGAGGACAGAGCAGAGAAATGTTTGGGTTTTATTTTTAACCTCTGACTGGATTGTCCCAGTTGTGTGTGAACTGAACCCTCAGCTGTCTCTCTGTGTGACGGCAGGTCAACACATGTGATCACTGACATGTAAAACACACCTGAGCCAGAGAACAGCTGCTGCTGCTGAGCGAACACGCGCCACATGTGACCCTATAGACCTGGAAACTTTGATCAAACTTCTCACATGTCGGTGTTTTTAGTTTCCTCTCGTACCTGAGTCCGGATCCAGCAGCTCACACTGGTCTTCCTCCTCTTCCTCCTCTTCCTCCTCAGTAGAAACAGATTCTATTGAAGTCAGAAGAATAACCGACTCCTCTCTGGTGTTTCTTCGCAGCTCGGTGCGATTACATTTTGTCCGGGAAGTGGTGGTGAGTCAGTTCTCATCAGCTGATCCTGCTTTATGTTGGAGCTGCTGTCAAGGTCACCACGACAACTCACTACATCCGGTTTTCAAAATAAAAGCTGATTTTGGTCACATGTTTGTTACTGAAACCAAGCATCTGTTAATATCTATATTATCTACACACTGGGTCAAATAATAATAATAATAATAATAATAATATTGGTTTAACTGATCACGTAATAAAGATGAAAAATAATATAATGCACTCTCTGCTTTGACTTTTGACCCAGCAGAAATTTAAATATGACGTTATTTTATAACCACCAGTGTTGTGAAAGTTACTTTTTTATTTATTTAATTGGGTGGTAAATAGACCAGGGATAGTTGAATATTAGTTGTAAATATATTTGGGAATTTGTTGAAGAAGAAATGTAAGAAAGAGGTAGGGACACATACGCTTTACTTCTACCTGCTCCTTTTCGGACGCTGTTATCTTTGTCTTGTTTGTTTTTTGTTTATTATTATTTTTGATGTGAAATAAAGTCATTCATTCACAAAAAGAAATGTAATATGTTACAGGTTACTAGTTACCCTGTTAAGAATACGATACAACTTTTTTAAATGCTTTGTTAAAATAAATAAAATCAAATGTAACTGAAAATTTGTTGATTACTTTCCCAACAAATGTTTTAAACTGGGCAATAAGCCGAAAAATCAGAGAAAAACACAAATGCATAAATGTTGCACTGAAATTTATCCCAGCAGATTTAAGTTATTAATGAAAGACAACAAAAGCAGGGCAACAGTAAGTACAAGTCCAGTACATGTAAATGTTTATAGATCAGATAATTTTTGTCTTATGTGTCTCTAAAATGCTTCAAATGAAACAATGAGTTGAAACTGAGGAGTTGGGCAACACTACTCTTTACATCTTTAATAAAACTGTTTTTCTGTGCTTTTACTTTGACAGTAAAATGTCACGCTTCCTGTTGTCTCCTGTGTAGCTTGACACAGCTGCAGCTGGGAGGAGGATCCATCCAGCTGCTGATCCCGGAGCTGAACACAGATCCTGGAACAGCCCATGTGACTGACAGTCTTCATCACTGATTAATCAGCAGCAGTCAGAGGTCAAAGTTATGTTTACTGTCGAGCCTGTAGAACTGAGTGTACTCTCAATATTTTGGATTCATCGGCTGCGAGAGACTGAAAGGTTATGACAGTAAACAAAAACACCTGTCATTTTAAGTATATTGTGATTGCACACTCTGCAGGACACAGCACGTCTTCAGACACAGAACAGTTGTATTTGTTGGAACATGAAGTCGATAAAATCATTCAAACACCAGTAAAAGTATCTGATGTTGCAGATGATCTTTTATGGGGAGGTGAAGCTGTGAAAATCTGCTCATGTGTCAGAGGCCAGAGATCAAACATACATACATACATACAGTCTGTCTGCAGCAGTGTCACTGACCATGTGCGTGTTCTTTCTGATTCACCTCTGAGTGCAGATTTTTACAGAAAACCAACAATTAAATTATGTGATTCCTTTTTTAAATGCTAGAAACTCTGTGAGGCCTTCTGAGGTTCTTAACCCTTAAAGAATGTCCATACTAGAGTGTGGAAAGCCCTGGAAATTTACCAAAAACTACTGAAAACCCCTTAAACAGAATTTATACTTCTTAGCGAATTGACGTTGCAGCTATAGCATGAACACATTCGACATCTGGTCAAGGACTTCCATGCAAGGTAGAATTTATGTGGGTTCTTGGAGGTCTTTAGCAGGTCCTTTGGTGAACCTTGAGGGGGCTGCAACCTTTAGGGATTCATGGTAGGCATCTGGGGTTCCTGAGAAAAGTGTCAGGGTCCTTAGAAGGACTGAGGCTTCTTGAGAGGTACTGAGGCAACTCATCCTCACTGCGACCTCGTCACATGTCGACGTTCGGTCATGGACTTTTCACGTCAAGATACAACATGCAAGTACGCTGGGTGTGTTGGTTGTTGACGTTCTGGGACACCGTGTCAACTTCAGCCTGTTACATGCATTGTCTGTTTTTCAAAATACACATCTGTTTTCACAGGAAATGTACAGTTTGCATACAGTCTCCTTCAAAATAAAAGCACTACGTCGGTACAACGCCATGAATGGACATTTGTATTCCTCCAACAACAAATGCACGTGGGTATGTTTTGCAAACACATGCATGTGGTTGGGTTTAGGAAAACAGAACATGGTTTGGCTTTACAATCAAAAACAAACACTGGCCTCCCGGGCGAAAGCCACTGGTTGCTGGATTTTAACCACACGTCGCGGCTGAAACAATTTCCCTCGGTGAAAACAAGGTTTTTATTTACTTTTATTTCACAGATAAGAAATAATAAATGAGAAGACAACAAAGCCTCCTCACAGCAACATTTAGGTCCTGTGTGTGATTTATCCTGGCTTCATATGAGCAGAGGAAAAACCTCGCTAGCTGCTAGGCTAATTTATCCAATGTAAAATGTCATAGGCTTGTGCTAATAATGTTAGCATGTTGTATATGTGGAGAAAACGTGTCCAAAACAAGTGTTTGATCTGTGAGTCTTGGGAGTAAAAAGTGAACCGATACTCTTGTTTGAGTTGTCACAGTTAAACCATGTTTAGGTGCCACGACTGTACGGGGGCTTTGTAGTTGACTTCATCTGTAACAGTGGATGAAACATGCTGATCGTGTGACATTTGACGAAAATCCACATCATCTGAGATCGTAAACTGCGACCCTTATCTTCCAGACATGCAATGAAACCTAAAGAAGAGCAGAGAGTCCTCTCACTGGCAGTTATGTCACATGCAGAGGATAAAATGTGTCAGTCTGGTCAAAAAAATATACACCTGATATTCATGATTCCTCCTTCTTCTTCTTCTTTTTGTTTTCCAAATATTCATTTTAATACCATAAACCGTCTTTGGCAGTACATCCAGCAGGCCTCACAATCACAGACCACACCAGCTCAGGACGTTCACACCCAGGATCATCTGACACCAGCCACCTGAACAGCTGACGCAACAAATGATTTGCACACCAACAGAATTTTTGCACAAACCGTCAGAAACTGTCTCGTAGAAACTCATCTGCATATAATCGTCCTCACCAGGGTCTTGACGTGGCAGCAGCAGCAGCCACGCTGACATTAGCTCGCAGAACATCTGATGTTGGGGTTACTCCTTTTTCCTCTTAGCAACAGTTTAAACTCAGGAATCTCAGAGCATTAAACACAAAACAATCTGTTAACGGTGAATCATACAAACAGGATCAACAAAGTAAAACATTACAAAGGTGAAAAGTCCATATACACTCACATCAGTCCCATCAGTCCTCTCTTTGTCCCACTGGCATGTTTGGAGGCGTTTGTGTAATGTGGGGACAAATGAAAGGAGTGTGGGACATAGCGGCAGACAGAAGAAGTTATACAAAACAACAAATACAAAGCCAAAGTGAAATATTGAGGATATAGAAGAAAAACAAAGAAAACAGAACAAACAGTGAGGCTGGTTGGATGTACTGCCAAATTCACGGAAACGACGTGAATGAACGCGCAACAGCTCTGGTGGACGTTCCTGCAATCAGCCCGCCAGCGACACGCTCCCTCGAAACTTGTGACACCTGTGTGGTTGTGTTGTGTCATCAAATTACACACTTTAGAGTGACCTTGAACTGTGACCATCCCGAGACACACCTGTGTAGTGATGATGCTGTTTCATCAGCCACACCTGTCAGGTGGATGGATTATCTTGGAGAAGGAGAAGAGTTCACTGACACAGATTTTGCAAACCTATTGAGTGCAAATAAAGTCTGAGATCTTTGACTTGAACCTGTAAAAAAAATGGGTCAAAAAAGAAAAAGTTGCATGGGAGGTCATAATTGCACACTGTCAGCATGACTGTGACGCCATGTGTTAATCATCTTCTTCTCCTCGTCCTCGCCCTGTTGTTTCATGAATGGACAGTATGATTTACAGTAACTGGTCCAGTGAACTGGGACTATTTTTTGGGAGGATCATAAAAATCAACAAATTTGTGCTACACATGCCAAATAAACTACATGTACACATGAAAGAGTAACACACATCATCTTTTTATTGTTTAACAATACATCAAAAAGCAATAAATCAACTGAAATAATTCTCAACACATCGGCCGTGTCGAAGAAAAGAGGAAACATTGCAGCCCTTTCCTTCCTCTTATGAAGGACGGAGCAGGCAGCAATGATGTCACAGGCCCTGTCTGACCCTCAGGTGGTGGACAAGTATTGTGCAAATATTACATACAAAGTACGAAAATATGGTCCAGTGTTTCTCTGTTGTCTTTGTGGTGTGGTAGAACAGAAAAAATAACCTACGTTATCCTAACACCCCACCCACACAACGTAAACCCCGAAAGTGATTTAAAATAATATATTAGAAGATTAAAAAAATAAAACTAAAAACCAGCAGGGAAAAAATCACCGCAGGAAAGATACTTACTCTTTAATTCGATGCAGTGAGAATCACATGGGGTCCAGAGACGGAATATTTCACCTTTTCTAATAATAAAAATGACGTTACATCAGACAACCAGGATGAGAGGCTGACCAGTGCAAGAGGTACCCCGAGTGTTAAAGAGTGATATCATGGACTTTACTTCATCTATTAAAGCTACAGTGCGTAACTTCTACAGGTCTGTAAATGTCCGTTTCACCCAAGCCACTACAAGAGGAGACGACACAATGCTGATTAAGCTGATGGCTCCTCTAACATCTCGCAGTATTTTTCAATATCATTTGTAGTTTGCATGTCGACTGGCGACATTCCCGCGCTGGTGCTCAGGAAATGCTTCCTCACAACAAGAAGGGAGGAAGAGGAAGAGCGGAGAGTGTCACAGCAAGAGGTAGAGCGCAGGTAGAAAGAGAAAGCAACATGGCGGAGACACGGTTCAGAAGTGGATCCTACCACAAAGAAAAAGCCTGGACGTTCGGCTGAAGGTCTGTTAGCAAAGAAGGAAAGTGACCGACGGAGAAGGCAAACAAGGATGAATGTAATGTAATGTTAGCAGCCTGGTGTTTGTCACGTTGTGTAGCGTTGTGTAGCGTTGTGTACACGGTGTGAAGCGGGTGTTACTCTGTGTACATGGAAGTGCTGCCGGCTTATTAGTTGTAATAACGCATTATCTGCTGGGAGGCGACAGAAGTTACGCACTATAGCTTTAAAGAAAAAAGACCAAAACTAATTTTAGACAAATAAAAAACATATGAGTATGATTGGACACTGATAAGACACACCGCTCACACATATTATTAATACCTGGAAATAAGCTGCTTATCCTACGTAGGACCTTTACTTGAATTGAAGTCAGATGTGCGCAAGAAAATGTAGAACCACCATCTTTTCTGACAGTCTAAATGGTGACATCTGCTGGATTCATGTTGTCACTGCATTTAAAAGGAAGGACTGCTGTAAACACAGAGCACCGTCAAAATATGAGCATGACTTTTGTGGGAACGTTCAGGCCAACTGGGGTCCCATTTCTTTAGCAGCATTTACACACAACTGCAAATCATTGGTGAATATTTCATTTTAAAGCTTGAGCCCTTCATAAGTAATGCTTTTAATTTGATCTTCGTTTTTTGGGGGGAATTCCTTCGAAGAAAATGATTCTGTACTGCAGCAGCTGATCAGTGTGTCACGTACCTAAACTGAGGGATAATGAGGAGAAAATGTGAGACTATGGGACAGTTGTAAAGGTCAGCACCCAAGATTAGTGTCTACTAAAAGCAAATTCTGCACGGTAGTATTACAGAGGGGAGGAGTTTCACAGGCACATCGAATATTACAGAGATTCCCATCAGAATCAATGGACTTCCTAGTGTCTCGTCTCTGTTCACATACGTAAGGAAACAAGGTGTGAACATCATACCTGCTCAGAACTCCACCTTTTAATCTCGGAGGATGACTCTTCTGATGGAGCGCTCAGTAATCCAATAAAGACGTCTCTGCTTTGTGAAGTGAAATGGCAGTTAGCAACCACATCAGATTGTTATATTTCAGCCACATCAGAAAACTGCAGCCTGCAACAAACAGCTCTGCACAGAACTTTATTCAGGCGAGTACAAACAAACACACACTGCTGGTTTGAGTCAAAACAAATGGCTCATTGTGACCTTTCTGAATCGTCACAAGATACAAACAAGTTCAGAATGATCGACAGCACAATCTGAATCACTTGAAACAACAGAAGGGTCCTGATGAACAGACCTGTGGTCGCTGGAGTCTCTCTGGAGATACACATGATGAGCTCATATATATACATATATATATATATATATATATATATATATACATATGTATATATATATATATATATATATATATACATGTAGTAATTCTGTACTCTCCACATGTTGTGACACTTTATAAAAATATGAGAGGCTCTTCATACATTAAGACACGCTGATGTTTTGAGGCTTTATCAGTTCATGAACCTTGAATCATGAGTTGTAGGGAAGTAAGTAAGTATTTTGTCCCACGACCATCTCAGTAACATTCGCCTCATTGGTTGCTCAGGATGTTTCTGGTAGGCGTTTGACAGATGTGCAGACAACTGTCTTAAATTTGAGGCGTCACAGGTTTGATCCCCAACAGTCCGCCTTGTTGCACCACCTTAACTGTTAAATGCAAGGATAATTTAAACGTATCAAAATGGGCGTATATTTGTGATTGAAGTTCAAAAACAAAACCTCATGTGTTTGTAACTTTTTTATTTAAAACCAGAAGGGAAACATTTGTTTATTTACAGACAACGTTTATTCCCAAAGAGCTGCACTCAGATTTAACATCTTTACCAATCTGCTTTTTAGATTCTGTAACTCTGCAAAGCTGGCCATCATTTAGCAACTTCAGGGAGGTGTTTACGAATGCTGCAAATTTACAATGATCTGAAGTCATCTTGTCTGCACAATTCACGTTAAATAACACGTAGCCCCGCCTCATCCACTGCGACTACTCGCTGCTCTTTAACAGAGGTTAACCAGCCTTACATTTGCAAAACCAACCAGTCAGTCTTCATCATTAAAGTCTTTTCTCTTGTAAAACTGAGAACATGCTAAAACATAAATGTCATGTCTCTATGTGTCAGGCCTGTGACAGTCTGGTGACCTGTCCAGGGTGTAACCCACATCTTGCCCAGTGTCAGCCCCCCTGTAAATGAATGTTTTATCTAAATCACGTTATTTTAAAAAATCTCATTATTTGGCAAGTGACACATTGGAAAGTGTAAATTATGAGGTGTCTGTCAATATTAATTCAAACAAATTACATATTTATCTAATCCTGCTGAGCTCTGCTGGCGCAGATTTAATTGAAGAGGCTCCGACTTCTATTCCAGCAAATAGTGTGCAAAGAATTGTGGGTGCATTATACCTGATGAGGATACACACATGCATCCTTGAAAATTCTCTGAATGAAGGACTCAGTCCTCGGTAGAATTTGAAGGATCCTTTTCAGCAGAACTTGATGACATAGCCTCCATAAAATTCAGCCACTCGAGGATCCTTCTTTGACTTTGAGAAACACCTGAACAATAAAACAAACTATCAGGAAACGTTTCAACTAAAAAGCTCAATAACTAAAGAAAAATAAGTTTGATCTCACTCCCTCTCGACTTAAGCTCTTTGTTTACGTTCCTCACTTCCATTTCTCTTCTCGTGAGCTGAGCTTAACTGCCAATCACAGTGATTTCATTCACTGATGGGCTCTGCGGTTGCCGATGCTGATTCAACATATTTAATCAGTGAACAAAAGGCCAACAGGGGGCGACAATGTGGGACACACAACACTGATGAGGGTGACAGACGCTCACCGACAGCCCGACTTTGACCAACAGCCGTCTGTAGGCTTGGTGTGTCAGGGTCATGGTTAGATTTGTGCCCAACTCGCTCTGGCGTCATGCATATGTGGGCAACGATAACCACACAAGATCAACCTCCCTGAGCGCTCTCAGACTTTGTGGAAATGTGCCTTACAGTCTGTGAGTGTGGACATTTGGATTGAGCCTAACTGGTTGTTTCGGCAGACGTACAACTGGTTAACCTCTACACTTCTGGCAGCACAGAGTCGCTGCTCTGTGGGACCATCAATACACACCTGATCCCGGCCGTCAGTGGAGCAAAGAGGAGAGAATTCACTGTTGAAATTTTAAAGTACAACCTTTGAGGCGATCGACTTAAACCGATCCAAAATATGATTTTCTCTGTAAAACATAAAACAGATCTGGAACACACAGTATAAAGTTGATATTCTTCTCTGCTCCTTCAGTTACTTCATGTTTCAGCCCTTCATGTGCTCAGTTTGTGGTTCTGCAGCTTACAGACCAGCTTTTTCTCCGTCACTTGCAAACACGTTTCCCTCCTTTAGTGTTTACAGTTTTGTTTTAACATGTGCATCGTGAATGTGAATGTACCAGAATATTCCTCCGTGCTGTGAAGTCTGAATCCTTCCAGGTCTCTTTTGTTGAGAAACAAAGAAAAAACAGGAGGTGACGAATCCTCTGAAAAGACGAGGAGCTGAGACGTCTACGGAGACATGTTCTCTACTTCCTTTCCTTCACCAGCTTCACTTCCCTTCTTTGTCCTTTAAATTCGCTCCCTCGTTTACTTCATTTCTTCTCTCTTGTTTCCAAATAAACTGAATCTTCAGTCTTTTCTTACCTCCCTCCTTCCTTTCCTCCACTGTCCCCTTCTCTCTTTCCTCATTTCTTTCTTGCCTCTGCATCCCCTCCTCTCTGTCCTCCGTCGTCCCTCTGTCCAGGGTGTTTCCTTACTGACTGTCGCTCTCTCCCAGTAGCCAATAGGTGGTCATCTTCCCTTTGCCCTTCACCTCGATCTCTCCTCTCAGCTCCAGCTGGAAGCAGTTGAACTCCAGCAGGACGTCGCGAGTCGCCGCCGACACGTGGATCTTCAGCGCTGCACAAACACACACAGGAACAAAACAATTACACACACAAGTTGATTTCTGCATGTGTTTGTCCGGGATTATTTGAAGCAGGCAGGATTCAAAGTAATTTAAGCAGTAATTTAACTTCTGTTAGTTCATTTATAACCTGCTTTGGAAATGGTTTCTGGTGGGGACTTTTCACACAAAGTCACAAAGTGCTTCACAGAGTTGAAACAGAAACAAAACACATTTCAGGACTGCAATGACATAAATCCTGACAATGACAACAACAGCTTGGAAATAAACACCTCAAAGTAACATAACAGACAGAAAGCAATAACAATAAAACAGACAAGACATGCTGGAAATAAAAGTTTTGTGCCAGTTCTTTGTAACCACTTACCTGTCTTTCTCCTGTATATAACATCTTCCTTTATTGCACCAAATACAGGACCTTGACATCAATAGGCATTTCATATACCCAAATCTTTTTTATCTGGACATGTGTGGCAGTGATTGGCATCCACGTGTGCACACTGTCTCCGACACTGCTGTTGTGACTGAGATAGTTTGCCCTTAGTGTAGGGTGTGACCAAGAAGTGGATGAAATTTTTCCAGCCAAATTCTCTCCATCCCTGCAGTCATCTTTATTTGTGTGAGATAATCAGCTCTTGAGGTAACCTGACTGTCTTTTAAATGCTGCTGCACAATTTCAGAAATTTGTCTCAGTGATCAAACTCAAGTCTCAGCTCTGTGTATTTGATCTGCTCCCAGAATTGAGAAGCGTCTGAGCACAGAAAAACAACTCCTGCTGATTCATTCTTTTGCTCCTGATGTCTCCAACAGGGTGTTTACGAAAAAACAGATCTGAATTTATTCATCTCAAAAAAGAAGCTTATTTATTGCCGATTAAACAAAGAAAGGACTATTGTAAGCAGCGAAACTTTCCCCGGTGCAGGCAGCAGATTAAACCTGCTGCTGCAGATTCACTTCATGATGGCTGTCGTGTGTTGGCCGCACACTACAGCCTGCAGCAGATGAATCTGAGAGGCCAAAAGAAAGTTAATGAGTTTTAAATCCCTGCCGACTTTGAGAATCGCACGGAGGATGTAAAAGACTTATAGGTTTCTGCAGTGGTACGTATATTTTGTAAGAATCGCCTGTTTGGTTTACGTTCAGAACGTCACCAGTTTTTCTGTTATTATATTTCTCTGGAAACAGGAAATAGTTTGTATGTGTATTAACAGGTTTTACACCCTTGTGCAAGTGGTGCTCATGAAAAATAAGGTGTAAAAGTCAGCTGTGTGTCAGCTGCAGATCTGCATCACTGAAGACAGAAATAAAAAATAAAAATCTAAGAAATGTAGTTATTTGCAAATGTTGAAAGCTAAACCGTAGATGTGATGTTACTGTCATCGCTGACAGGAAGACAGACCTTCTCCACTGGACTCCATACGTGACGAGGTGTTGACGGTGTCGCCGAACAGACAGTAACGTGGCATCTTCAGACCCACCACACCTGCACACACTGGACCTAAAACACACAGGAAATAACACACAGCAAGAGCAGGTTCATGCATCCATCCTGAGATACATGCATCTGTACTTTAAACCTATTTTAATCTGACCATGTTGGAGCTTTTACTTCATGCGCACTAACTCTCTCACCGCTGTGTATTCCTATCCTCAGCTTCAGCTGCTGCTCTGAGCGGTGGCGGATCTTGAAGGTTCGGACGGCGTCCAGCAGGGCGAGGGCCATGCGGGCGATCTCTCTGCCGTGCAGGTTCCCGTTCCTCACCGGCAGCCCTGACACCACCATGTAGGCGTCGCCGATGGTCTCCACCTGAGGGCGCCACGGGACCACAAACAGCAGGTTATAGTGACAGAGGAACACTGGTGGTGCTCACAAAATATGTCGCAGCAGGAGATGAGTTTTAAAATTCTCCAGGTCATCTCACAGTAAACACATGAACTAGTTTCTTATTTAATACATTTGTTTTTATGGATTCATCCAGAGGTGGAAAGTAACAAAGTACATTTATTGAAGTAAGTACAAGTTTTAGGTATTTGTCCTTGAGCATTTACATTTTGTATTTGTACTCGACGACATCTGAGACTGCACTTCAGTCATGACAGCTTTAGTTACTCTGCAGATTAAATTTAGAAAACATAACATACTGTTAAGATTATAGATTAAATGAGTGGTTCTCAAATTGTTTGACTTGTGACCTTTTACAAAAAACAACAAATTGATGTTTCTCCTCTGAACTTCCCTCGAATTTCCTCCTCTTCTTTCTCCAAATAAAGGGGTAATTTCTTGATTTCAACCAGGTTTTTATCATAACAATGTGGGCAGTGGCTAATGTGGGGGGTTGGAAGTTTGCATGTTCTCCCTGTGTCAGCGTGGGTTTCCTCCAGGTGCTCCAGCTTCCTCCCACAGTCCAAAGACATGCAGGTTAACTGGTGACTCTAAATTGTCCGTAGGTGTGAATGTGAGTGTGAATGGTTGTCTGTCTCTATGTGTCAGTCCTGTGATAGTCTGGTGACCTGTCCAGGGTGAACCCTGCCTCTCGCCCAGTGTCAGCTGGGATAGACTCCAGCACACCCTCAACCCTTTACAGGATGAGCGGTAACGGAAAAATGAATTTATATTTTATGTCAGCTCTGCTCTGCTGCTATTATTTTGTGTAATTTCTCACATCTTTTTATTTTAAAGTTTCAGATTTTACTTGTGTAAACAAATCAAGTTGATATTCCAATTGTGTGCAATTTTTCTACTTTTGTTATTTTACCACACTTTGTCTGATATTTTGGGGATGTAATATTTCCACCTGATAAAAAGCATTTCATCTTCACTGAACAGCAACAAATACTTTGATCTCCTCGGATCAATAAAACTCAGTTTGGTCTCTGATTTTAAAGACGATTGTGTCTCTGAAGCATAAAGGAGTCTGGAGTCTTAAAATCATTCCATGTTGCCAAACAAACGTGCACACGGTGCTGATTCTTCTTTTCAAATCTTAAAACCTGAACAGAATTTTGAGTGGAGATCTGGAGGATTGTTTTATTGTGGTGGAAACAGTTTGTGTTGCTTTTGTCACCTTGTAAACATCAAAGTTGTCGATGATGGCGTCGAAGCAGGTGTAGAGGTCGTTCAGCAGAGTCACCACCTGCAGAGTCACAACGACAGCAGCTCAGATACAACTTTCAGCTTTTTGGAAACATTATAAAAAAAGCACTTTTCACTCTGCCGCTGAAGGCGAGAGGAGAAGCTGCCACTCTCATGTCTGTGTGACGTTCTCAGCTGCACCTGTTGCTGTTGTTCACCAACTCGTCTCTACGTCTAAACCACACACTGTTTTCACACTTGTGTTCAAACAGGTTTAATTACAGTAAATAACAGAGACTGTGCTCACCTCCATCGGTGTGCTCTCTGCTGAGATGGCTGTGAAACCCACGATGTCACTGAAGTAGATGGTGACGGAGTCAAAGGCCTCGGCCTGAACCGTCTCACCTCGCTTCAGCTGCTCCGCCACTGAACTGAGAGACAGGGAGAGGTGTCGACCAAACACGTCAGGCCGAGGAAACATATATGTAGTGCTCACTGTGGTAGTATCAGCAGTATATGCAGTACTCACTGTGGCAGTATCTGGTACAGCAGGGCCTCAGCCTTGCGTTTCTCCTCGTGATAAGCTTGTGTTCGTTCCTCCACCAGCTCCTCCAGGTTGTTGGCGTACTGCTCCATACGGGACAGCAGGTTGTCCAGGATGTTGGTCCTCGACTCCCTGAACACACACAACAAATGTGGCCAATAAAAATTACAGTTAGCAGCTGTTTTAGGAAACTACTTATTTTAATATCTGGAGAAGATGACTGAATGTTATTTCAGTGAAACACAGTATAAACACTGTGTCAACTATTATTTCGTCACTGGTTGTTGAAGCACTCACTTGTTCTGTTTGCGCAGCAGCAGCCGGATGTGGTTGAACTCCGGTCTCTCCGTCGGCTCCTCGGCCCAGCAGCGCTGCATCAGCTGACCCAGCTCGGGACTGTGACTCTGGGGGTCGATGGTCGGCCTGAGGCAGGGCCACTCGCCCAGGATCACCCGGTCCACGATCTCTGCAGAGGGAGGGGAGATACATCAACGGTCCTCACGAGAAAAGACAGTCGACATTTTAACAGATTCAATTCTGTCTGAGCTTCAGGACGGATGGTTCTGGATGGTTTTTAAACTGTGAGGTGAAAATGAGAAGAGAAGCAGATGAAGTTGGACGAAGCTGAAATAACAAACCTGGACAGAATATTGTGAAGTGTTGTCCTTTTTTTAAATTCCACAGAAACAGACTTAAATCAATTCCTTAGAGCCTTGAAGCCAATTTGAGCATAAAACTATATTATTCAAACTTAGACGTAAAGGTCCAGTGTGTGAAATTTAGGGGCATTAAGTGGCTTCTAGTGGCGAGGACTGCAGACTGCAACCAGCCGAAACTATTTTGTTCTGAAAATGTGGGCGTGCAGCCTCGTTCTGTGGACGATAAACCAGGTGCAGACTTCCATCTGTGTCACCGCTGATGAGGAAATACAGCGAGTGCTGGACGGAGCAGTGAGTGACAACAACCCCGCCCACATTTAAGAGACTGTCTGAACACACCGAGGGTCTAGGTACCATGTCTGAAGGCTCACTGCTGGTTCCAAAGGTGCTGGACTGAAAGGGTTTGGTGGAAACAGGGCGCTTGCTCTATGGGTCCAATGATGCCGAAGCAGCGCTGATTATCTGGAGAATTTCATATCACTGAAACAGAGCGATTTTGGCTTCATGCGTCACTGAGCAACTTTATAGGAATGAACGGGCTCCTGCCACCAACACTGTATCCAGATCTTTCATCCATGACCTGCTACCTATGTGGATATACATGTCTCATTCTAAGGTAACAAAAACACAATGATTCTTATTTTCAGGTTTCAGAAAACAGTCATTATAATATAATAATCCTACACACCCTTTAAAGGGTGCTTCAAACTAAATTTATTTAAACTTTCCAGATATTAATGCTGTTTTTCCTTGAAACACTTCATGTGTGACTCTGCCCTTTGCTTTCTTCCTCTGTGGTTTGGAAACAGGAACTTTTCCATGTCAGCTTTAAGGTTTCAGCCGTACACGCCACGCTACAATTAAAGTTTGACTGTGAGCCTCTTCTAAATAAATGAGGCCTTGGCAGAGTGCAGGCTGACGGCTCTGAAACTGCTCGACACTACAAATCCTGCAAAGTGTTTTTGGAAATAAAGCTGAAAGAAGAAAGACTGCTGAGCAACTGAAGCGTCGTCCAGCTGGCGTCAGGTCGGACAAAAAGGAGAAATAAATGTCCAATTTTTCTCTTTTCACCTTCTCAGTCATACAGTTGCTCTCTCCTCCTCCTCCTCCGTCAGGGTGTAATTGTAGGTCTCACTCGTGTCATGCTCCGTCTCTAATTCCCCTTATTCAGACGCCGTCACGACTCACTCGCTCAGAATCCATCCATCCACCGCCGCTGCTGACCTCCACTTTGTTTACCGCTTCTCTCACCATTTCCTGCCTCCCTCACCGACAACTGAACACAGCCAGTTTCAAGTTGGGTCAATAACACATCCAGACCCAGCATTACTAGTTTTACTTCTTTTACTGAAGAGTCAGAAACAACAAAATGTTCATATTAATGGTGACTGTCGGAGATTTTTAAAGTTTATTCTTCAATATTCTGATCCTTTCTGCTTCTTTGATGTTCTGATTTCTAAAAATATAGTTTACTAGTCCAGACCCACTGAGTGCACAAGTGCCCACGTACAGTTTCACATGGTGTGTGTTTGGGATACAGGTCATAGGAAATTGCAGATTAAATAGTCAACTGAAGCCATTAAGAAGAGCAATGTATTCAGACAGAGTGTTTGTCAATTTGATAGCACGACTGTTTTATTGAAAGTACAGTAGTACCAATGTCAATAGTGGGATAGTTAGTGGGCTAAAACTGTACATTAGTAGTTGAGGTAGCACGTTGAAAGGCAGATAGTTAAAGTGTTTATGTTGTATTGACTTCAAAGTGGTAGAATGACTGACTGACAGAATGACACACTGACAGTTTCCGTGATTATGTACAGCAGACCATACCATGACTTAGTCATACCAAACATTAGAAACACCAACATTGGTCCACAGGGGGAGCCACAGCCATCGGTCGCATTTTAGCCATCGGTCGCATTTTTCTGTTGTTATAGCGCCACCCAGTTGCCAATTAGAGTTAAATTTCTCCAGTCACCTTGAGGCGTCCTGTTCTACATATCTACCAAGTTTAGTAAAAATCCATATGGCGGTTCGGCCTAGATAAGAAATGAGCTCTCTAGCGCCCCCATTTTGTTTGATGGGGTCAATAATGGAGGGGTCCCCTCAGATTATGTGTGGTCATATGCCTACAAAGTTGCGTGGTGATGGGTGAAACCCTTGAGATGTTATACACCTTTATGTGATGAGCCACGCCCTCCGCAATATTCATTGCCTTATAGAAGCTCAGTTTTAGGAAGTTTTCCAACTTTTGCCAAGAGGGAACTTTAGATATTGGTCCCTAGATTATGTTCACCCAGTTTCATGCAGATCGCTCAAACTGATATCTACAGGTTGTGTGTTCCATAGCTTTGGGGCGTCACTGACAAAGGCTGCATCCTAGATCTTCTTCCGGCTGTTTCTGGGAATCTCCAATAAAGCAGCAGCAGCATCACAGTGTTCTTGGAAGCAAATAGTTAACAAGGGAGTTAGCGATGTAGTTCCATCCCAGCCCTGTAGGGCTTTGTATACAAGGAGGAGGAGCTAAAAATCAATTGTAAATGTAACAGGACGTCAGAGCAGAGCAGCTCAGACTGCCCTGATGTGCTCTCTCCTCTTGGTTCTGGTTCATAGCCGAGTTACAGTCGTTGAGGCGGCTTGAAATAAAGGCATGAATCAATTTCTCAGCATCTTCATCATTTAGAAATGGTCGTACCTTCCTGATGTTTCTGTTTCTGAGGTGGAAAAATGACATTTTCGTCACCTTGTTAATTGGATCTGAATCAAGGATCACACCAAGACTCGTCACCTCAGATATAATCCAGGGAGTTAAATTCCCCAGATTATTTAGCAACATTTCTCTTTTTGTTTTAGGGCCAACAAGCAGGATTTGAGCTTCGCGTTTTTTTTAGTTTTCTCATTTTCCTTTTAGAAATTATGACTCATTCATTTATTCATTGCCCAAGGACAAGTAGTGATGGAGTTCATGGCTGCAGCATCGTTTGGCTCAGCAGAGATGTACAGTTGTGTGTCATCTGCGTAACTATAGAAACAAAACATTGTGTTCTCTAATGATGTCACCATGTGGCAGCGTGTACAGTGAGAATAATAATGGACCAAGGCAGCTCCCTTGTGCAACCCCAAAACAGAGGTCATGTTTCTCAGACACATGATCTCCAAAACTTCCTCCCTTTAATGTTACGAACCAGTTTGACACACTGTCAGAGAGACCTGCCAACTAGTCACATGCTACAAGAGCTTATAAGGACTGGGGATCTTGCAGCGCCACTATTTGCGATTGGGGTGATTTCCCATCCTGCTCCTGGTGGAAAATATTACAGAAATAGAAATATGACATATTAACAATTTGTTACTTGTATGGAAAAACATACAACTCTAGAAACACAAGATAAAAGACAGAGGAGACCATGGGATTAAGTGTCGCAGTGTGCTCCTCTGACCTGCCATACACGACATCCTCTCAGCTCATTCAGTAGTTTTCCGTTTCCACTCCACACCTACCTGCCAGCCTATCACCCGTCCACACATTTCCCGCTCCTGCCGGTCCACCACACCCACCTCATCAAGCTAACCCTGCTCACCTGTCCCTCATTACCCCTGCCACCATAAAGACTCTGCTTGTCAGATTGTTCTTCGCCACATCATGAAGGACTTTCCAGCGTTAATCCTCGGTCTGCCTCCGACTCCTCGGCTTCATCTGCTCCCCTGTAAACCGCTCAGCCTTCTGTCCTCGACCAAGAGCTCTGCTTCTGCCCTCCTGGTTTCTGTTCATCCAACTCTCCTTAGTAAGTTTACCTCTTCTTCTGCCTTCATTGCTGCTGGCCAGAGCCGTCCTGTCTAGAGTTGACTCCACACAGGTACGTTTGCTTCCCTTGTGTCTTCCTGCTCCTCCTCACCTTGTGCCTGCTCCCTTGCGGTGCTGCTACACACACTCTTGAACTGTTTGCTGTGTGTGTGCACCCGGTGGACGCTGGCTTATCACCTGTTTTCAGCGTCTGTGTTCAACGCCTAGAGCCCTGGATTGAACCTGCTTTTCAGAAGGCTTTGCAGTTGCGTTACCTGTCGGCTCACACTGTGCATTAAAGTTTACAGAGAGAGGAGGAGAGTGACTCACGCAGACAGTACTCGGGTGTTGCGTCAAACGGCAACAACAGCAGATCAGCGGCAATCGACAGCTGTTGCTGCGTCCCCAGTCACAAATACATTCTATTTTTCACTTGTTCCTGCAATTTCCAACAATCACAACAACAGCTTGTGAAATCCAGGAGGGATGGTTTAGTGTTAGGTTGTGCTGTTTCACATTATGCCTCATAAATAAACTCATAGTTTGTTTCACAGGATTTTATCTTCTTGCACACTTGAGCTGTGAGTGTCTGAGTGTCACTGTCCTTTCGAACATACTGGCCGACGACACTCGGACTGTATCTGTGTGGACAAACAAGCTGTCTGACATCCTGGGACAGTCATCCACTCCAATCTGTCCAACAGTTCGGAGCCCTAACAAGTGTGAATAAACTCAAAGGCTGTTTGTAAAATAAGGAGGATTCACTGTGATGAAGCCCGGCGCTGCTGGAACACAGTGTCGATTTGATTTCCTTCACTGAGGCCTGACTCTGAGGGAAAACTGTTTTCCTCTCTTCTTCCTTTCTTAGAAATTCATACTTCATAAATCTGTAGTAAAAACCAACCTCCAAACCAAACCTTCATTCCACAAACCATCGACTTAATCCTGACTCTACCTCAGCTGAAGGACGTTCCCCCACACACAGACAAGCTGAAAGAGATAAATTAATAAACCAGATTCTCCAGAGTGAAGCAGTTTCTGATTCTGTGGTTTGGCCGACAAAACAAACAAATCCTTTAAGCTTTTTATATAATTTTTCAAATCTCCACTTAATTCCTGGAGAGAATGATTTCAGTGGAACAAACGTGTTGTCAGCATGTGGCGACTAATAGCACCAAAATAAATGTTGTTCTATGTTCTGCCTGTTCAGCCCACGTCTTTTCTTAAAAACTACTTCGTAAACACACTGTTGAACAAACTATGGACAAAACTTTAGCCCTGTTTCCACCAAGCAGTCCAGTTCAGTTCGGTACACTTTTTTCTGTTCCCACAGTGAAAAGTTGTGGATGGTCCCAACAGCAGCGTCCTTACCGTCCCCATGTTTGGTCCCCCCTCTGTTGGGGTACCTGGCACACAGATCTGGCACTAAAAGGTGGAGCTGTGGGCTACAGCAACACTAAACCCCTGAGCTGGCCTGAGAAGGACTAAATGCACAAAGCTGCTATTTTGCTGCACCTTATGACATGTAGAGCGCTTTAACGATATGTGGTTAATGAGTCTCTAATAATAGAAAAGTGCCCTGTTCTTCATTTTTGGACATTTTGGTGCTGTTATCAGTGTTATTATAGTTGTCTGTTTCGCACCTTTGGGGCTGAGTGGGTCTCCCTCCAGGTAAAAGGCTCCTCGGCGCAGCGCCACCTCCTGGAGGATGATGCCGAAGCTGTAGACGTCCCCTTTCTGGGTTCCCTGAGGAGGAGGACACTCCATCCTGAGCAGCTCTGGAGCCATCCACAACCTCTCTGCAGCAGCACAGACAGGACAGGATAGTGAGTTAATAACAGGTTTGTTATTCTCTGGTTTTTGTCCACTTGTATTTCTTTTAATAACTGCTTCACTCTCACTGTTGTGCATATGACAATAAAGAACTCAAGGTGGATGATGACGAGACAAAATATTGAATGTAATACTGTTTTAATACAAACTAAAATGAATGCTTCTCCAAACTGGGGGCGTGTGCACAGACAAATAATGTTGGTAACACACTGACTTTGGATAAGTGGATAAGTACCTCATACAACCCCACTTCAGAAAATATTATTCCTCTAGGAGCAATAAACGTAAAAGCTTTGATGATAAAAGCTGACACAGTGTCTGGATGTATAAATCACAGAGAGATCAACTGCTAACACGTTCCCATCCCAACTTGTCGGTGGACCTAAAAGCCAACGTACAGGTACCCTCCTGCGTCAGTTTTGGACGTTTAGGGAGGGCATCTCAATTTACATCTCAATTTACACTGCAGGTTTTTTTCAAAGAAAACTTACTACATAGGCAAAACATGTTTTTTTTAGGTTTATTTCCTTAAGTGTTAGAAAACTACGGTTGTTGCTAGCAGCGTTACAAACCGACATAGCCTGGTGCATATCATATTGCCGCAATGGGTGCCTCTGTGAGTTGGCATCTGACGTCAAAATCCACTGACAAAGCTGCAGTATCTGACGGGTTGGGTTGTTGCCTGCTGCGTCAAAAACTTCATTCCACTGTGAAATGTGCCTCTGTGCATTTGTCTCTGGTGCTGAGATCACTGAGAAAACCAGTGGTATTTGACAAGTTGCCTTGCCAAAGCCACTCACAACTTCTGCCTCACCGCTGATAATTCCACTCTGCAATCCTCCCCACACATCCGCAACATCACATGCCACCTGTCAATCAAATCAGCAGTTCTGCCTTCTTCCACCTAAAAAACACGTCATCTCTGCCCATCACTCTCCCCCCTCTGCTGCTGAAACTCTCATCCATCCCTTCATCACATACAGAATTACCTGTGACAGCGTTCTTTATGGTGCACCATCCAAAGTCCTAACTAAACTCCAAAACATCCACAACGCCACTGCTCGTCTGCTCATTCCTACTCCTGCGATCCCATCACCCCTGTCCTCCAGAGCCTCCACTGGCTCCCCGTCCCACAGGACACCCAATACAAACCTCCTGACTCCACCACTCAGGACCAAGCACCAGACCTGATGTGACGGAGCCTTCTCCACAGCCGCCCCCAATGTCTCCCGCTTCAAATCACTCATCAGAGCTCATCTTTTCAAAAGTCACTGATGTTGTGTGTATTTCAGTGAATTCTGTTCTATGATTGTTTTTAAGAATGTAAAGTGTCTTTGAGGCCTATGAAAAGCACTCTATAAATAAAATGCATTATTATTATCAAACTGTAGTGACGCGGTGACTCACGGGCATAGTAGGCGTGAGCGTCTTTTCCTGAATCGCTCTCAGATCTAAAGCTGGACAAACCGTAGTCTGTGATCTTCAGGACGAAGCGGTTGTCCACGACACAGTTGGACGACTTGAGTTTACCGTGAGAGAAGATGACACTGTTGTGGAGAAACACCATGCCCTGCAGAGACAGACAGGGAAGAAGATAAATATATATTATCTCGTACTTTGAGATTCTATAAATGTAGAACAGAGTGAGAGCAGGGAGAGAAGATGAAACAGGAGGACACGAACCTTGACGATGTCGTTGATGAGAGAGTACTTGAACATCCAGTCCAGAGTGATGCTGTCGTTCTCCAAGATGTCCTGAAGACACAAAATACAGACTGTTAACAGACAGACAGACAGGCAGGTAAACACAGGCAGACAGACAGACAGATAGGCAGGTAAACACAGGCAGACAGACAGACAGATAGGCGTACCTGCAGACTTCCTCTGGGACAGTACTCTGTGATGATACAGGTGTTGGGAGGGTCGATACATGCACCGATGAACCTGGTCAGATGCTCGTTCTGAACGTCTCGCATCTACACACACAAATAGATATTAATTTATGCTGCACACACATATAAAATCAACGCTTTTCATAGCGTGGATTATCACCCTCATTTCATCTTATTTTTCTGGTAAAAAACGATTGGAGCCATCAGTCACTCACATGTTTGAGTTCAAACAGGACCTTCCTGTTCAGCTCGATGCGTTTCCTGTTGGTGTATTTGATGGCCGTGATGTTCCCCTGGAAGAACGCAGAGAGAGAGAGAGATCACTGTCATCGTCTGTTGCCTTTGCTTCATTCCTCATGTGTCAGCTGTTTCCCCCCTTCTTTGTTTCTTTCCTTGTTTCTGTGTGTGTGTGTGTGTGTGTGTGTGTGTGTGTGTGTCGGGGCGTGACTCTCATCAGTCCTGCTGCCAATCTGTCTGCTCACCTGAAAGCCGTCCGCTAATCAACCCCAGCCTGCAGCCCAGTCTCTGCCAGATCCTTCAGTCTACCTTGTGCTACTAACTACGGCCTGTTTGTTGCTTGTTCCTTTTTTCCAGTCATTTCCAGTAAATATCACAGTATAAAAAATGTTTTCAATTAGAAAGCACAAACACAGGAAGACAGCACGTACTTGCCTGTCTTCTAAGTGTTAACGTCTTCAGTCTGATCTCAAGTGCACTGATCACCACGTTGTGTGTTTGCATCATGTACCAGGACTATCAGTAGTTTTTAGACTCCAAAAAAAAAGGTGTTATTTCACTTCAGCTGATGCATCAAGCATAAATCAAACATTAGACTGTAAAATCAGACACATGTCGCTCCTCACGTAACAAAGAGCTGCAGCTCAGCCACCAAAGCAAAGTTAAAACTTGTGGCCCACACAGATAATTGGCTGCTAAAAACTGTTCAGTTTTTTTTCTCAACCAAGGAAACATTTAACGATTCTTCCTGCACTTAACAGGCTATTTCCTTTCCTCAGGGTAAATATATGTTTAAGTGGATAAACAAGTGAGCTTTTGTGTGTCTGACTCTCAGATATCATCACTTCCTGTGTCTCAGGAAAGAGCTTTCAGACAGTGATTGTTTGGAAGAACTAATGAGCGATAAACAGCCTTCGAGGAGCTGCGTGCAGTCTGATGCGCGCGGTGTGAGAGGCGTCAGACAGCGAGGAGAGAACAGACGGGCCGAACGTGTAACTACAGTCTGACTCATCCTCAGCAGGAAACACAAAAACACCACACTGACCTTGTAGTATCCAGTCTTTGCAAAAACCTGCAGGTTTCCATCTCCAGTCATCAGCGAGCCGTAGTTGGAGCCTCTCTGGAGACAGACACAGGGTAAGAGTGTGTGTGTGTGTGTGTGTGTGTGTGTGTGTGTGTGTGTGTGTGTGGGCAAGAGTGCTTGACCACTGAAAAATCAAAGTGCTCATATTGCAGGGAACAAAAGAGACACAATTACAGAATGAAATAAGGATAATGACTGTGACAGCACAACACAAGCTCTATAGCCTCTATGTGTGTGTGTGTGTGTGTGTGTGTGTGTGTGTGTGTGTGTGTGTGTGTGTGTGTGCTGACCAGTGACAGTGTGATCCTGCTGCCGCTGCGCAGCACTTTGTCCAAATTACTCATCTGGATGTCGTCCCATGAAATCCTCCAGAGCTGAGCCACCAGCTCCTTCTCCAACTTCATCCTCCTGCAGACACACAGACACACACAGGTCACAGACTGACTCTGTTTACTCTGACGAATCTGGAGGAGGCTGTGGGTTAAATAATTAAACACCAGAGACTAAGCTACTGAAGCATTTGAATGGGGTGAATTTGAAGCACAAGACAGGGCACGTTGAGTCATCATATTAAACCGCCACCTTTTACAAACCATAAGAAGGTGCTTCGAGTTGTCTTAACAGAACAATGAAGGTGAGTTACTGACACACTTCCCTAAAGCTGGAAGAGAGAAAAAGAAGAACAGTCAAATAAACACAGCTGAGGCTGTGATATCCTGTGGCTCAAGTGACTGGTGGATGCATCGCCGGTTTGGCGTGGCGTCTGCAGTGATGCGGGCACTGCTGTGGTGAAGAGGGAGCTGAGCCAGAAGGTGAAGCTTTCAATTTACCGGTCCATCTGTGTCCCAACCCTCACCTATGGTCACGAGCTCTGGGTAGTGACTGAAAGAACGAGATTTCGAATACAAGCGGCTGAAAGAGACAGGAGAGGAGTCAGACATCCGGAGGGAGCTCAGAGTAGAGCCGCTGCATTCGCATTGAAAGGGGTCAGTTGAGGTGGTTCAACATCTGATCAGGATCCTCCTGTTAGAGGTTTTCCAGGCACATCTCACTGGTAGGAGGCCCCGGGGCAGATGAATGGATGAATGGATAAGAATAAGACTCAAAATATGAATAAGAAGCCCAAGAAAGCCTTTGAGATTGTATTTTTCATCTGACATTGTCGCACGTCTATAAAAAAATATGACCTAACGTTGTTCGCACACTAACTCTGAAACCTTAGTCCATCACTGAAGCTTTCAGAACAGGTTTGATTTCCTTCGTCCATCCTTCTTTAGAGACATTTGACCAAGAATCACTGACGAAAATATCCCAAATCCCTCAGACCCCCGACAGAGTCCAGTCAACTCTTAGAAACACTCCTGACCTGTGCAGGCTGCTGCGTCTGGCCCCTGGTCTCCTGCCATTTTGCAAAAGTGGCCCCTGGACATGTTGACTGTTTTAAACTTGAAACACTAACAGTCTAAATCTGTCGTTTTGTACTTCCTGTTAAAAGGTTTTACAGTGTGTGTGAATGACATCAACCCAGCTGCAGTGATGGTGCAGAGATGCTGAGAAACAGAAGACCTGGAAACACTGATCAATCAGAGCAGCGTTTCAGACACAGGGTGGACACAGGTTCATTCAGGTTGACAGTATGAGAACAATAAAGCGTGTAAACATGTTCCAGTAGAAACCTGAAATACAACTATGAGTATGGGACCTTTAAAGATGTGCTAGAAAGTACCGAGAGACTGACCTGTAGATGAAGACGGTGATGGTGAGGGTCATCAGGAAGATGAAGAAGACCACGATGGAAACCATCTGGTGGATGGTGATCGTCTCTGTCAGAGAGAAAGGAACTATTCAGAGACACTCAGATTTATCACACTGAAAATACGACATACAAACAAAAAGGCGGGATACGTCCCACGTCAGCACGCAGGATTACGGAAGAAATGTGAGGAGGACAAGCTGCAGGGTTGCCAGGTCTGCTTATTAGCTGTGACTTTGGGCTTGTTTCTAAAGTGGAGTTGCTTATTTGGGCTTGCTCTCTAAACATCACCTTCCTCTATATATATCTGTCTAATAAGTTATTTAAACGCATGGTAGTCACTTCTTTTGGGCTTGTTTCCATAGCCTGGGTTGCCTGTTTCTCTCCCAGGATCTGGCAACACTGACAAGCCGGCAAGCAACAGCAACAATGGCTGCAGCCACAGGATCACGAAGAGCGCGTACTGTTTGGACCCAGGCCCTGGAGGCAGATCTGACTCAACACTGGAAAGAATATCCGATACACTTCATAAGACAGCTCGCGTTTTAGAGTGTGGCTCTCGCCCACTTTCCTGGGAGTTAGCGAATAACTCATACTTCCCCGGGGAAGTATATGCCAAGTGACCGGGAGGAATTATGCTCTAACTCCCGGGAAAGTACATGTAAGTTAGGAGTTATACGCTAACTCCCGGGAAAGTGGGCGAGAGGTACACTCTAAAACGCAGGCTGTCTTATGAAGTGTTACCAAATATCCATGCCTTCACAATGTGTCATCTCCAAGTTTGGTGACGTCACCGCGTTATCTGGGGCTCTGTCGGCGAGGGCTCGGTGGAGAAATCTTGTGTTGTGCACACACAGATCATAAAGCAGTTGGCGAGACTCCCGCTGACAAAACACACATTATGAATGTGTGTGAGTGTATGAACACTCAAAAGATTGCGACAGTCTCTGTGACGCAAAATCAGGGTGAAAATTGTGTAACGTGAACTAGGCTGTAGGTGGTTAAAGTATGTTTTATACCTGACACTGTCCACAGCAGTACATTGGTTTGCTTCTCTGGCGCTACTCCAGCCTGCTTCTCCAAACTGGGAGCAGTGTTTATCTCGTTGAGGAAAACTACAATTAAAATCTTCAGCAGTAAATAATCAGCCGTGTGTGTCTGACTGTGGATGGTGGAGCTACTTTGTGGAGTTTGTTAGCTGCAGCTAACTCCGCTCGCAGACTTCACAGCTTCACCCTGCAGGACTCCGCTCAGTCTCGACTGGAGAAGACTAAATCTAAATCTAAAAGAGCTGTCAAAATGAACACTGACTGGGAGCAAGCTGACTGACATGTACTGCAGATAATACACTGACAGTGGATAAGCCCCTCATGCAGCCACACATCAAAATATCTGAACTACTCCTTTACTGCACAGTGTTGGGGGAGATGCAGGAGAGCTCAGGGTCACAGAAAACATCTGAACTGAAATTAAATAACACAACGTGTGACTAGAGTAGACTCCACTGACTCGCGAGGCAGATTGGGTTGTCGTTCTTGAAGCCACAGACGGGGATATCAGGAGGACGAACTCCACCCAGCCAGTGCAGCGTTGTCCCAGGTATGGCCGTCAGCTGCTCCTCTGAACTGTTGTACACCAAAACGATCTGGAATAAAACAAGATGATACACAGGGAAGGTGTTCCAGTCAGTCAAACACAGACTGTATGATGAAGAGAGACGACAAGACAGAAGTGAAGCCAAAACATCTGGATGGCCCCCTGGTGGCTGGCTGCAGTATAGATTATAAACCTCCTCATGTTGGCGGACGTGAACCGAACTAAACAATCAAATTACACGTCAGATAAATATTTCCTGTCGTTTCCACGCTGATGTTTGTTCATGTGCTCATGTTTTTCTGCTAAGTTTGGTTTTAATTTGATGCTATAAAAACGGGTTTCTACACCATGATTGACAGCTGTGTGTGTCAATCGGTGACGCTGATTGTGATTGGCCACAGGTGTGTCAGCAGGAAGTTGACACTATGGAGATCTTTACTGCACAGACTCTGGCTCCAAATGACGGCAGCAGCTGCATCTGGGATATTTTGGCTTTATTTGGTGGGAGGAAGTGGAGACGCGTCGTCCATATTTATAAACAGTCTATGGTCAAACTACATGCGAACAATACATACCTAATAATTATAAAATGCATGTATGTATATATATATTTAATGAAATGAAACGTTCACCTGGAAGGTGCTGGTGTTGGTGTCCATCATGTCCCACAGAGCGAAGTCCGTCTCTCTGTCTCCGTTCTCATCCAGGTGGACGAGGCCTGTCACACCTGACGAACATGAACGAACACACAGAGATTAAACATGGTGGTGTTCACTTTGGTTTTATCAGACGAGATAATCTGTGTATGAGGCTCACAGCTTTAGCAATCTGTCATTTCAAACATGAGTTTCACATCTCACAGACAACTATTAAATGTGCAGCACCAGACTGAGTCTGCGTGCATCGCTGTGTGCATGAAGATGAAGCATAATAAAATCAGGAGCGAGACAGAACTCGTAATAAAGATCCAGACGACTCCACCAACAGCTTCCATTAAAAATAACCATATGAACAGAGAGAGATGGAAAGATGAGATTCATTGTCAGAAATCATTATTTTCTCTGCAGCGACGACGGTAATAAAATAACTGAAGTGATCTGAGATCATTCAGCTGTGAAGTAACTAATATCATTAGTAGTCTGAACTGAAGGTTCAAAGATCTGAATGACATCCACTCTGTCGCCAGAAGAAAATGTTGGTTTGTATATTTCTGCAGACCATGAATACTGTACACTGCATTTGTTTGTTTCATATGTTTCATATCAACGTCTCTTTAGTGATGTAGTATGAGCTGACTTGTCATCAGGAGGTGGAGGGGACGGTGGATGGTGTGTCACTGAGGTGAGATGCCTGCCAAGCTGCAGTGTGCCGTTCGAGTCCAACAAACAAAACTGGTTGTGATTTAACGAGTCATTGCTATTTTTCCTGCCGCTTATAGGCACCTGTGTGTGTTTTGATGACCCATCTCTGTGTTTCCTGTCATCCATGAAATGTTGTTTTTTTATTGACACATTTCCAGCAGGGATTGTGTCTCTAAAACTGCATGATCTGTTCCTGACCATAACCAAGAGGTTTTAGTGCCTAAACTTAATCACATGTTAACCACAGCACTGTGAAAAACCTTCTGCTGCATAATGATGTAGAAATGTAACATATCCTTGGTTTGCAGAAATGTACAATGTCAACATTTTTTCTGCCGACTGCTGATGGTTGAGGGTTTAGTTTAAATGCTGCTTTCTTCTTCTCCTCCAGTTCATCACAGAGGGAACTATGTCACTTTTTCATGAACCACATAAACCTGGCAGCTTTATTTATCTTACGTTAAGGTTTTTGCTTTGAAAACATATTAAGATTTTATAAAGTTTGTTTTATTGTAAGTTGAATTCCCCAAACGTTGATACAAGTACATCTGAAATGATAAGACAATTGATCAAGTAGTTGTTTGACAGAAAATTGATGTAAAACTATTTTGATGGTTGATGGTCATTTTTCCCCGAAAATAAATGTCATGGTTCCAGCTTCACAAACTTTTGTTTTTACTGTTTATAATTGTAATGTATTAGTAATAATGTAAAGGATTTTTCTAAAACCTGTGGCAGCTGCGGCAGGAACATCGCCTTCATATACTGGGACGCCTTCGTATAACCAGGGCAGCTGCTGGTTGTTTGGGTGCTGCGTCGTGTTCACTGAAACTATTTTCAGCGTAGCTCAAACTGTGCTGTGTCTGAGAGCCTTAACTGGGAGAGTTATTTATTTATTTTTTTATTTATTTAACCTTTATTTTACCAGGAAATAGTCCCACTGAGATTCAGAATCTCTTTTGCAAGGGAGTCCTGGCCAAGACAGCAGCATAATAGTTCCACTAAAAACACAATACGTTAAAACAGACAACATGAAACAAACAGTTACAAAACAGTTGGTAATTCACTTCAAGACAGTATAATCACCAGCAGCGCTCAGTAACAGCACATGTGCATTCAGTACTCAAATAGTCCTTAATCCTACTTTTAAAATGTTCCATACTTGGCAGGTATCCATTTTAAAATGTCTCTGTAACTCACACCAGGACGAGGGTGCAAATACTTTAAAGGCACTTTCACCAAAGACAGTTCGTGTTTGAGGAACGACATACATAATTTGTCCATCTGACCGAAGATTACAGCTCAATGCAATATATATAGTTATTATTGATGATGATGGTGGTGATACTGGTCTGTTTTGGTGCCCTATGCACAGCGTGTGCCCTTAGCGGTGCTGAGTATAACAGTAACCGTAAAGTTATACTTTAACTATGCAGACTTTAACTGAAGAAACATTTTCAACTTGTAGTGGAGTATTTTTACTGTGTGGTATTAGTACTTTTACTTAAGTAAAGGACCGAAGGCTGGTTGCACAAAACACCGTAAGTAAAGTTTTTTCTACAAGTCTTAGTTAAGGTTTCCTGTTGCACAAAACACTCTTAAGTCCTCCTTAAAGTTTCCTTCAAATGGTCGATTAAGTATTTAAGGTATTCTTCTTGTCTTGATTTTATACTAAAGGATTCCCTTAATTGTTGGACAAAAGACCTTAGCGACCAAAATATGCTTAAAAAAAAAATTAAGGTACCTCTGAATCCATCTTAACTGCAACATGACTGAGTTTATGATGAATGAAAAACATAGCACACCCTGAGAAGAGTGTTCTGTGACCAGGAGAACCTGATGGATACACTTTTGATTTTAATTTTTGTTGATTCTTCCTGCAGTCATTTCCTGTTTTGGGGATCAAATTTACTGTGTAGTTTGTGTTTTCTGTGATTGTATTACTTCAGAAGTTCAATCTTCTCCTCCTCTGACTGGTACACTTTTCTTGTCTTCTTTTCATCTGCCATTTTTTCACAATCAAACTATGAGCCAACTTTGTGAGTCAGTGTGAGTCCAAACAATCTCCATGGAAACTTTTACAGCTGTAAAATCTTTTTCAATGCAGTAAATGAGTTTCTCCTGAACTAAGGAAACCTTTTCAAGGGTTCTGTGCAACTGTGTAGGTCCCTCCGCTAAGGAGAAATTAAGCCTTAAGTGTCATAAATGAGGAGAAAACTTAAGGTGTTTTGTGCAACTGGTCCCTGAATACTTTCCTCCATCACTGTATGATACTGAATGTATTTTAAGAGGCAATGTCACACCGACAGACGGAGACGAATCAGTTAAATCTGTAATTGTTTGTTTCATTTCTCTGCAGATGAGTTTTCACAGTCTGATGAAATTTCTGCACATTACAGTTTTGGTTGAGATAAATTAAAAACTTTTTAAAACTTTATTTACAATAAGAGATAAGAGAGAGGAGGAGAGGAGGGGAGGAGGAGAGGAGGGGAGGAGAGGAGGAGAGGAGGGGAGGAGGAGAGGAGGAGAGGAGGGGAGGAGGAGGAGGAGAGGAGGGGTCGACTGCACCTCTCTGATTTGTGGATGACAAAAAACGAAAAATAACCCTAAGAGGTTAATTACAGTCAATTAGCAGTTAAGCGGTGACAGTGTGTGTGTGTGTGTGTGTGTGTGTGTGTGTGTGTGTGTGTGAAGACCTGTGCGACTCATCTCCATAGAAACAAGGCAGTTAGAGATCAGGAGCGAGCAGGCGGTGATTGGTCACACATGAGGACGAATGAAGCAAACAAGTAATAAAACAGAAAAACATCAGATGAAGTCCTGCAGCAGCACAAAACACAGCCGACTTATTACTCACCATAAAACAGAATAACAGCTAATCACTGTATTTTGTAAATCATATGAAATAAACTGATCCCGTGTGACCGTAAATTACGTTAAAATAAAATGAAAGGACGTTCTTCTCGTTGTGTTCGTGCTCACTGGCAGACAGCTTTATGGTGCCGACAGCAGCTCAATAAAAATGCAGGTTTATATTAAATATTTATCTTTTTCTTGTGCACAGAGTTTTTATTGTTTGGCTTTGATCATGTTATGGTTTTACCAGGTGTTTTATTTCTTCAGTGAGGACATAATATGCGTCACGCACACACCCTCGTCTGCTTGCAATAAATTATGAGTATTATTATTATTAATATAACATTATTAGTAATAGTTGCAGCCCTGAAGCTAGAAAAGTTTTGGGGGAAACAAGTTTTTCACAGCACAGTGCCGACGATCAAAAATGTTAATAAATGTAAAATTCACGGTATTAGCTGTTTTGTTTTGATGATATGGTGAAGGCTGATGTCAGGAGGGGGCGGGTCAGAGTGTCCGGAGGGCGGGGTCAGAGTGTCAGGAGGGGGCGGGTCAGAGTGTCAAGAGGGGGCGGGGTCAGAGTGTCAGGAGGGGGCGGGGTCAGAGTGTCAGATAATGAGGTGCTGAGCGGCGCTCAGCTGTCTTTATGTCCCTGGATGACATTTTAGAGACGTACGTTTTGGACGGGGGGGCGCGTTCCTGCTGCTGAAATGTCACCAGCTTATTATAGTCATAAATATATCCTGACCACACACACACACACACACACACACACACACACACACACACACACACACACTGAAGCTTGAAGTCATTTTTATTGACCTGTGTGAGTTTTATGTGTTCCTTGTAAGTAATGCATTGCTTTCCAGGAATGAGTGTGTGTGTGTGTGTGTGTGTGTGTGTGTGTGTGTGTGTGTGTGTGTGTTTGGACAAAAGACGAGACACGGTTTGTGTTTTTATTACAACAGAAAAAATAAATTATTCATGTGATTCTTTGACTTTTACCAGCAAACACAGAAAAAACATCAACATGTGAAAACTCTGACATTCAATTATCTGCACCTGCAGCACAGTTGTGTTCCTTATTTCATTTTTTATTTTTAAACGCTGTTTCTGACAGATGTGTAATTACAGTGGTTATGTGAATATACATAACCATTAAAAAGATCGTAATCAGCTGTCACACCAAATGTATTTGGCCCCAAAATAAGAATTAAATAATTCAAACTTCCATTTAGTCAATGTCTCAACAGCACTGAATATAAAAACACTCCACAGCAAGTAAAAAAAGAAGTTTAAATATGAAAAGTAAAATGCTGGAAAATGCCCCGTGACGGTTATTTCATATTATAATACTCAAGCAGCAACCTCTGACGCAGTGGCATTAGGAAGTTACGACAAGCCCAGTACACTCTGTCGTGAATGTATTGTCTTGCACAGATAGACACCTGACACTGGACAACATCAGCAAACACATTACCCAGCATTCATCACTGCCCGTCTGGCAAAAATATCAAACAAAGTGAGAAAATAATTATTCAATTGAACCATTTTCAAGGTGGCAGTCTAAATCACCTGCAAGGGCCCGCTCTCTCTACGGGCCCCACATTCCAGGGGCCCCAGTGTAATCGCACTGCCTGCACTGTCAATATTTACGGCCCTGCTCTGAAGCTACAAAAATGGAAGCCAACGCAGAAAAACTGCCCAAAACTGCAGTGCCTCAAATGACCACCTGAGGCCGGCTCCAACACAGAGTCACCCCCCGTGTTAAAATGTCCAGCTTTACAGCAGAAATAAACGTGGTACAAAAAACGGTTTTGGTCTCTGAAGCTGATTCTTCGTTCATGAGAGGAAGTGAATTTTTATATAACTCACCTGTGTAAAGGTTTGTAGGATTTAGCGGCATCTAGCGGTGAGGCTGCAGAGCTGATGCTTCTAATGTGTGCCAAGTGTGTAGAACAATAGTGGCCGACAGTGGCTGATGTGAAAACACAACACGGAAAAATGTTGATGACCCTACTCAGAACCAGGGTTCTGTTTGTCTGTTCTGGGCTTCTGTAGAAACAACATGATGGACTCAGTGACAAGAGGATTATTTTCAGGTGATTATACACAAATAAAAATGTAGTTATGACTATCATATTGCATTAAATCCTTCACACTGGGCCTTTGCATTTTATTAGGACTGAAAGTTAGGGATGCTCGATTTTGAAATTCTGGGCCAATGCCTATGTTTTTATATTGTTGTTTATTTTGTCTTTGTTGTTATTTATTCCCCCCTTTGTTCCACGGAAACAAAGAAATCAACACTATAAAAACAATAACTACATTCAAATGTCCAAATCTATGTAACAACCTTTAATTTAACAAACAGCTGTATTTATTCAGGTTTCTTGCCAAAAACTACATTTTACAAGATTACATCTGAACACATCATGAGGCTATAGTTTACCTTTGCCTAATACTCATTTTTTCAATGCAACCTCTGTCAGCTGTCAGTTTTGGCTCCTAGCTGCTAACAGCTAACAGCTAACATTTATCAGCTCTCCTGCTTCTTTTTGCATCAAGGCAGCAAAAAGAAAATAAAGTATGAGCTGTGCAGGAAGCCAAGAGTTTATAATGTACGAAGAGAACTTACTGCACCAGGGATGAAAGAAAACTTGAAGCTGTTGTACTTCATTTCATCAACCTGAAGGAGAGGATGGTTTGGATGTAATATGATGGATAAAAGTCAGACTGAGGAAGCTGCTGCTGCTCACCAATGATTTTATTGCTGTCTTGAAAATGTTCCTTGGACACAATGTGCTCTGACGCCCTGCAGATTCACACACTGAATCAATCTAAAAACACTGATTAACCTCTAAAAACTTGTTCTGTATTTACAAATGTGTCCCAGTGTGCTGCTGCTCACACTACAGATTGATTAGCACTCAGATTTGTGCCTTCCCGAGTACTTGTGTGTGTTTCCTTATTTCCAAAGTTAATTGAGCAGAAGCGAGTCAGTGAAAGGAGCCAAAGTAAAGCTGGTTCCTGCAGACGGATCTCAGCGAGGGAGAGGAGAACAATCAGAGCAGCTGCAAGAATACAAGACGCCGTGATGAAGATTGGCTTCGGGCTGCGCAGGAGGAACTAACCACAGCAGCGTGATCATGGCCTCTATAATTGTTGTTTATTACGACTGTGCTACTTTTCACCAGGAAATGCTGGTGGAGCTGTGACGGTGGCTTCAGGTGGACGGCTCGGTCAGGTGCTGACACGATTTGATGGTGAAGAAAAAAGAAAGGTTTGTGAATAAGTAACCGTCGGTTCACACTGAGAGAGAATTCTCGGCCCAGTCACCAGGAGCCTCATTTATAAACATAAACATAAACATTTTGGAGGCAGGGGAAACTGGCGACACAGGTGTTGAGGTGGTGAATTGATTCAATATGATACCGTATGATACCATATGATACGGTCCCCGCAGGGAAATTTGTCTTGGACTCAGGAGCAGCACAAGAGACCAGATTGTGCACATAAGATATGAGAAGAATCATGATAATGATCTCCCACACATTTAAATTAAGTTTCTTTATATTGCTGTCTTTTACTTATGATGGATTTACTGACTAAAAATTACATTTTGTAATTCTGTTTCTGAATTAGAGAGAGAGAGAGAGAGAGAGAGAGAGAGAGAGAGAGAGAGAAAGAGAGAGCCGACTGAAAGAGGAAGAGACAGAGAAATGCATTAAGTAGGAAGAGGAGAGAGAAAGACAGGGAGCAACAGGCCGACTGATGATGTCATGTTATCGAAGGACAGGTTCAAATGTCACAAAATCTACAAAAGACAAGAAGGTTTTAGTTTAAAAAAAATAAAAGTACCTTCGAAAGTAGTGAGTTACTTTTGCCATTTTCTTATAACTTAGCTGCTACATTTCTCTGCGGATAGCTTCAATGTAGTGAAGCTTTATTCTGGTGTAGAGTAACTGGCATCTTAGCTCACTACATTTTCCAAGTAGCTGCTCAACACTGGTTAAAGGTGCAACAAAGTGTGCCGCACATACTGAACCACACACAGCAGTTGATGTGGTAGAAGCTAAAGCAGGCTAAAAACTTTAATCCAGAGAGGGCAGCAAAACACTGCAGCAGACTCCAGTTCAGAGATCAAGCAAAACTTCCCGTCATCGCACTCGCTTGTGAAACTATAGTAACTTCATGAACAGTCTGCATTTCCTGTATTGTTATACTACACAATGTCTACAGTTCCATCCATCCATTTTTAACCACTTATCCAAAGCAGGGTCCCGGGCAGCAGGCCGAGCAAAGTATTCCAGACGTCCCTCTCACCAGAAATGCTTTCCAGCTCCTCCTGGAGGACCCAGTGCCTTCATAATCACTGCAGAAGCCGTGCCAAACCGCCGATTCATCTCACGCTCCATTCTACCCTCACTCGTGAACAAGACCCTGAGATACTTGAACTCCTTCTCTTGAGGGCAGTAACTCTCTCCAAACCCGAGGGGGCAATCCAGCGGTTTCCGGCCGATAACATGACCTCAGATTTGGAGGTGCGGACTCTCATCCCGACTGCTTCACACTCGGCTGCAAACCGCCCCAGTGCATGCTGGAAGTCACGGTGTGATGGTCCCCAAATTGGACCCCTTTCTCCTGCACATCGAGATCCTGTCCATGAATATCACAAACAGAATCGGAGACAAAGGACGACCCTGGCGGAGGCCAGCACCCACTGAGAACGTGTTGACGGTTATCTTTTAGAAGTGAAAGTCATCATGTATAACACGATCACTTTTAATCACAGATGTGTTTATTGAAAATGTGATCTTTGGTACTTCTTCTATGAGTAACGGTGCATTCAGAGTAGCAACTTCCTGCCCTTCACTATGGCAGCTGTATATCTAAAAGTGCCGCACATGTTAGTGTCTTTATATCTACCTCTCTCAGTTTTTTTTCCATTTACTTTGCACAATACTCTGCACTTTTTGCCCTTCTGTTCAAATGCCAACCTGCAATTTGTTGTCTCTGTACAATAAAGACAGATCTAATTTATTAGAGGCTGTGACGTCACCAGAGGACCTCACTAGCGTCACACCACTTCCTCCTTTGCTTCTGAAAGACAACAATCATAACTTACACAGGTCCAGTCGACGCTCCTGTCAGTTTAATCTAAACAAAGGTTGTTTTAAGGACACGAACTGATGTCGTCATTTGTCCCTGTGGGTCGGTGCGTTAAAATCAGTGCAGCATTGAACCTGATGAATACAACCATAGATCTGCTGTAATATTCCCGATCCATCAAACACGGTGAGAAGTGGCTGTCCATTAGTTAATGGAGCGGAAACAGCAGAGAGAGCGGGCTGTAATCTGATCTCTCTCTCGTTCCTATTCATGGTCTGAACAGTCCGCCTGCCTCTTTCCTCTCGTGTCCTATTTGTCATGGACATTATCTCTGATGAAATCTTATTAGCCTGCCTCCCTATTTCTTTCTCTCTCATTCACGCCTTTTCCTTCTTCTTTTATTCCCCCTAATTATACGTCATTTTCTTTCCTCTGCTCACTGTGGCCCATCACCCTCTATTAAGTATTAATATGCATGAATGAGAATTAGCTCCTCTGTGCAGGACAAAAATATGAGAAGCTAAAGAAAAGCTTTAAAAATATAAGAAAACGTCCGTGTCGTTTTTGACTTAAAATACCAGAGAAAAAAACTCAGTGTTAAAGTGAAAATTAAGGTTTTATTTTGTGCACACAGTGGTTTTGAATAACTTAAATTTAGATTTTAAAGGGAGCGAATCGACTCAGAGCAGCTTGTGAATGGCTGTGATTGCAAGACTGAACATTTTAATTTATTTTAATCCACTTTAAAGGTCCAGTGTGAATGATTCACGTGGATATATTGCCAGAAATTAAATTAATATAAGAAATAAGTTTTCTTTTGATGTTTAATCACCTGAAAATAAGAGTCATTGTGACTTATTTACCTTAGAATGAGATGTTTTTATCTACAAAGGGAGCAGGTCCTCGTCTGTGGAGGTCGCCATGTTGCCAAACACCAGCTCCAGAGGGACTTTTGCGTTTTTACATTGGCCACCATCGTTAGCAGCCCCTCTGTGACAAACGTTAGATAAACACAGATCTTTTGATGTGAAACTGGTTTATTCAGTGTTTTTACCGGTTTGATTCATTGGTTCTATTTGTTTTGAGGGAGAGAGACCTCTGTGGATAATATAGCTTCCAGTAAAAATACCTGAATATCTGGATCAGGTGAGCACACATTAGCAGGCGCTGGACAAGTGTCCCGTCTGTGATGTGCCAAACAGTATACAAGAAACTCTATTTCCATGATGGGTATCAAACGCATCACTCTATTGGTGTCACTTTAAGGGCACTTTGGGATAAATAGTTTTATCTTCAATCAGCTGTGGATATTTCTGGTTCCCAGAGGATGAACCCTGCAGCATCGTCACATCTTAAACATTTCCCAGCAGTCTGTTCTTCAGCAGAAACATTTTTTGTTTATTTGTGTGATTTAAACCAGCTCATCTATGATAAAACTTGTGTTAACGCTTGTGAGCATCCTGTATTTCCTGAGCAGTGTTTGGCAGAAGATAAAAACTTAAGCTCTCCTTCCTTTTCCTTTAGACTTTGAAGGAGATGTGACTGAAACAAACAACGCTGCTCTATGGAAAGAGTCAGAATTTTAATGTCCCGAACACGAGATACAAACATCAGGTTTTTCTGCAGCACCACGTTCGGTAAAAACAGCCCGACAGTCATTTGTTTCTTCCACAACATGCAGGACCTGCTGACCTGCGTCTGTCTAATAGAATTCACTTTTAAGAACCAGAACCGATGCAGGTCTGTTTTTAAAAGCCTGCTTTGGTCCTTAAAGCCGAAACCGGTTGCCTAGTAACCGGGATCACCTCACCCCAGTTTTATCCTGCTTATAAATCAAAGATTAGAGAAAGCTGACAAATCTTATTACAACGTCTGTTCTCTCTGATCTCACACAGAGCAGGTAAACAGGTCCAGCACACAGCTGCATGAATACGCATCATGATCTACGGCAGCCAGCCTAGGACATAAAGTACAGTAGATAAATGTGCGGCAGCCCCTCTGCTCTCTCCTCCAGGTGCCTCTTTTCTTTCAAACGACAGAATCACTTCTGAAGCCATGTCTCCTCTTGAGGAGGCAGCGACTGACACAGGCTTCACGTGTTCTTTCAGTGCGACTGAGACGTGGCGTGAGGTTCAGCTGAGGGACGACACCCACTGCAGCAGATGGATCACATGTTCCATGACTCAGACTCGTAACTGTTAACTGAAAGAACACATCTCAGAAATGTTCGTGTGACAGACAGCTGAAGCTCCAACTGGCCTTTTAAACTCTGCTTGGTGGCACTTCACGCCACTGTCCTATTTTCAGCCTCACTGCTCCTGAAATTAAAATATTCCCCCCCCCCCCCGACTCACTCTCTGCTTCCTCACATCATCTTCTGTAGCAGCTCCTTATCTCTGCTCCTATTGCAGCTTGACTCCTCTCCTCACCACTGACGTATGAAGAGAGCTCAGTGCTGGTGGCAGTTAACACAACTGAATGCTCCCATTCCCACGATGGGTATCAGACGAAGTAGAAAAAAAAGGTTATTACATGAAATACTCCAGCGAAGTGATACTCTGCTCTGTTCCAGCTGGTGTAGAGTACCAACACATATGTGTTAACAGTACTGTGAAGCATTCAGCATCTCCACAGTGAGCTGTGTGACGTCCGATCAATGTCCTCAAGTGAGTAACTCAGCGTCAGATGAAGACTACGACACTGAAAAGCAAAAGTAAAAGGAAGAAGAATGTGTGGAATAAAAAATGATGATATCCAATTTTCTGATTCATGACTTAGTGTTCCATAACAATGATCTCAAATTAATGAATTCGGATATTTCTTAGTTATTTATTTTGGTTTATTAATTAATTATTTAGGTATGTCAACTCATTATTTGGGGTACTAAGTCAATATTTTCACATTTTACATAAGTAATGCCTTATTTTCATTTTTATTTTTGAGACACTGACTCATTATTTTGTGATACTTAGTAATTATTTTACAATATCAACTAATAATTTTGGGCAATTTCCTCATTATTTGGGTAAATTAACTCATAATTTTGGGGTACTAAGTCAATATTTTGACATACCTTGTCATTACTGAGAGCAAGGTTGTCATTTTAAAACACTGACTTATTATTTTGAGATAATTATGACATTAATATTTTATTTAAAGCCACAGTGTGTAGGAATTTCTCCCATCTAACGTTGAAATCATATATTGCATTCAAACAGATGGCGCACTGTAGCGCCTCACTGTTTCAAACACGTATTGCAACAACTGTAGCCGCTGTGTACCAAAAAGCTATGATAACACTGATGAAACCATGTCATCCAATACTACATGGAGTATTAATTAAGGCTCCTACACAGACACACGCGACGCGAGTTGACAAACCCCCTCCTCACCATGCTGGCTGTGTTTACGACGTAGGACTGTTGGGGTGGGTGTAAACTGAAACAGCTGATAGTGGCCAGCAGCACTACTGCCGCATAACACAGTCCCACTCTGAGCATAATGCAGGATCATGTATTATGCAGCATCACGGGAGACACAATCCTTGTCGCCAAGAAAGCGCAAAAGGGAATCAAAAAGGCAGCATGACCGGCGAATTAAAAAAAACAAGGGTCAGCACTGGGGTTGCCTTTCCCAGGTGGAGAGAGCTGCTGAAGGAGAAAGGTAATACAATCACAGGCTAGCGCTAACGGCGGCTAACGGCTTACCACGGCTAACACCGGCTAACGGCAGCGCAGTGATGCGAGGAGAGGGATGAGGCTGTTAGCGACTGGCCGCTAACACGGGCTAACAGTCAACAGCAGCGCCGGCCTGTGATTGTATTACCATCCTCGCTCAGCAGCTCTCTCTACCTGGGAAAGGCTAACCCGATGTGGGCCTTCGTTTTTTTAATTCGCCGGTCACGCTGCCTTTTCTATTCCATTTTCGTCTCCCATGATGCTGCATATGCCTGATCCTGCTTTATGCTCAAACAGTGGGACTTTGTTTCATATTTATCAGGGTAGTAGCGAAGCGCCTCTTGCTCCTCTCCTTCGGCTCCTCAGTCACGCAGTGCTGGCCTGGCTCTCAACGAAAACGCCGAAGGCGGTGCTGTATGTCCCTTGCTGGTGGGTGTATTCTCAAGATGGCGAAGCGTAATGGAACCCCCCAGACGACTTACCCGCACAATGTACAAACAAATCCGAAATTCTCCTTTTAGGAGAAGTAAGTCAGATTATTGGTGGACGTAATAGTACACCAGTGATGACATATTTATGAATGCAGATATCAATTTTTGCCAATAAACAACGGAAAATGTTACACAATGTCCCTTTAAAGCAAGTTTCTCAATATTTTTAGATACTAAGTTATTATTTTGAGATACTAACTCACTGTTATGAGATGAGTAATGCATTATTTTGAGCACGTTTCTCATTATTTTGAGTTACTAAGTCATTAATAAAAAGTACCTCATTATTTTAGGATTTTTTTTTTCATTATTTTGGTATATTAACGTATTATTTTGAAGTACTAAGTCAACATATTTTGCCATTATTTTTGGATAGTAAGTCATTATTCTGAGATACTGACTCAATATTTTGAGATACATAGTCATTATTTTAAGATACCAACTCATTATTTTGGTATATTAACTAATTATTTTGGGGTACTAAGTCTACTAAGTTGTTTTGAGATAAGTATTGCATTATTTTGAGAGTTTCTCAATACTTTTTAAGTTTTCTCCCCATCACACTGGTGGAAAGGCACTTCCACATTTGAAAGATGGGTTGAAAAAGAATTCTAAAATAGTTCATGTTTTCATTTAAGCTTTAGCGACCTTTTCAAAAACTGCCTGAAACAGCCTCATCTGTCAGATGGAAACATGTCTAACTGTGATTATCAGCCTGCAGCAGAGCTCTTATCACGCTGCCTGCCTCTCAGGTGTGACAGAGACATAGCGGAGCTGCAGGGATGCTAACAGAGGCGGTCTGAAAGGCTACCCAGTGATGGATGTCCACAGCGGAGAAAAGAGAGACGGGCAGACAGGCTGAGATAGCAGACAGAGGGCAGCGGGGTGGAGGAGAAACAAGGGCGAGAGCTCCGGCTGAAAGGCTGGAGGAGACGGGAGGCTCTGGTTTCACACGATTACATTTCAGGGCTATTTTTGGGGGTCTCCTCTGATGCCTCGCAGAGGCTCCTGACAAAGAGACGAGGAGGGAAGAGAGATCAGGTCTCTCTCAGTAACGAGGGGAGATGGATGAGAGGAGACAGAATGACAGAAAAGAGACAGAGAGAGAGAAGAGAAGATGGGAAATCATGACAAGAAATAACAGAAGAGATGAAAAAAAGAACAGGAATTGAAACGCAGGATTCAGACTTTATATCCAGGTGTTCACACAGAAGGTTGATAACAATGGTAAGGTCAGTAATTATTTAACCTCAACACAATTCAACCGGTTTCTCCATATACGTCATCTCCGGCAGCAGCAAAACATATTTTAGCCACCTAAAAAAGTTCCACCTAGAAAATGTTTATAACAGTAAAAAAAAAACAAAAATAGAATTACCACTTTTCGGTTGCATGATATAAAATTTCTTCACTTCATCATTTTAACCTGTTGTAAATTTATGTGAAATTTTGTCATTGTGAGCGCATGAATTCCTGAGTTAGGCCAAAAACATGTTTTATGAGGTCACAGTGACTTTTGGCCATCGTATTCAGTCAGTTCATTGTTAAGTTAAGTTTGTGCCAAGTTCGAATACATTTCATCAAGGTAGTCTGAGATATTGCGTTCACTACAAAGAGACAGACAAGGTCACAGCAACCTTGACCTCTGACCACCAAAAACTAATCAGTTCTTTGTGGAGTACAAGTGAACATTTGCACCAAATTTGAAGAAATGCCCTAAAGGTAACTTCCCTGCTCAACTTTTCTTGAGATGGGACGCTTGTATGTGTGTATGTACAGACAACCCGAAAACATAATCTCTTTTAATGTGAGATTTGTACAACCAGCCTCTGAGATCTGGAACGAGGCTGATAACGTCCTACACATGGACGAAGACTGAATCAACACTGAAGTGATGAAACATTAAAAAAAATCACCAAAAACGTATCAGCCATTAACCTGATACTGACCTACAGCTCACATTAAATGTCCGCACTGTCAGTCACCACTTTCCCCCTCTGCCCTGATGACCTCTGACGACCTCTGACCCCACGACCCTTCAAAATAAAACACCACCTCAGCTCTCAGGCTTAGCCAAGCAAACATGACGGCGTGCACGAAGAGATCCAGAGACAGAAACCCTGAGACAGATCGATCAGAGCTGACGTTCCCCTCATCACACAGGTCAGGTGACGACATCTTGCTTTCGGCTGAGATGATGAGCGTGACGTCGGTGTGGGCAGGTAAACAAGTCTGACCGGACTGCGGATGGAGAATCTGTGAGTTTGTGTATGTTTTCATATGTGCGGTTTGTGTGTTTTGGACTCGTTACAACAGAGGAAGTCAGTGGAGTTTCGTGTCATTCATCAACTAGATCTGCAGGCTGAACTCTGACGCACAGAAACCTCCCTTCATACCCACAATAACAACTGTGGGTTTAAAGTGGACACACTGATATAAAACACCATCCTACAGTGCATTCTTTGATATAAATAACTTGTTAGAAAGCTAAATCATCACAATTTAAAATGTGCCAACAAATCAAGCTGATCTCAGTGAACTTTGGGTGTTTATTTTATCCTCTGCACTGTAAAACCTCATAAGTTATTTTACCATGAACTCAGAGTAATAAAATAAGTTTGTCAGTTTCAAGTTTAATTATTTAATTTCCACTGCAGTACATCAGTTCTAATTGGCTGATTTTAGATCAGCTGAAGGAGTTTCCTGTTCTCATACAGAGCCACGTGCCTCCCACCTGCATCTTATTAATAGACTCTTGAATGTTACACAGCCTCAGGATAAAGTGGAAACAATCCCTGTGACATCTCCTCCTGCAGCGGACGGAAAGCCAGGCTGAGAGCTGAACTGATCTCTGCTTTCTGTTGTCAGGGGAACGAGACGGGGAGGCCGAGCAGCAGCCCTCTTTCTCTCCCTCTCTGTTTCCTCTCCAGGATCCTGAAGACAAGCAAAGGGGAAACATCTGCTCGTCCACGAGAGGCCAAAAGTACCAACCGACCTGATGCATCTTTTCCAGGCTGAGCGATGTGACGCAGCCTGCTCAACATTTTACATCAGCTTCTTGTTTTACAGCTCTGTCTGGAGCTAAGTGCTGTTTTTAGGGTCCGGGCAGCTAAACTGCCAGGACACTATTGTATTCCTAGGGATTCTTTCTTTCTTTCTTTCTTCCGAGGAAGTCATACTTCCCGAGGGCGAAAACTCACCAAACTTTACAGAAATGGGAGGGAAGGTTAACAGGTCAAATAAAACCAAACTTTAATTCAGGAGACCACAGTTTGTGTCATGCAAAACCAAATGTCAGTGTTTGAATATAATGTTATATAATTTGTGAACGGTCGTCATGCACATTTATGTCACGCCACATAACAAACATGCTTTAAAGGAGCAGTGTGTGAGATTTCGGGGGTTTGGTGGAATCTAGTGGTGAGGATTGTAAATTATTACAATTCCTTTAGTGTTCGTTTTTCAGGGGGTTTTAACAGGAAGCTGAATTATCCACAGAGGTCTCTTCCTCTTCCTACAAACAGACCAGGTGATTTAAACTGGCAAAAACACTGAATGTTTCACCTCATAAATCAGTGTTTTTATGACGCCGCTTATTATGGAGGGGCTGCCTAACAAAGATGGTCGCAAAAATGCAAATATCCTTGTAAAACACTGTATAAGCTTGTTTTTAAAGAGGAAGTGCTATATGAGTTAAACTTTGTCTGCCAGTCACGGTCATTTTCAGGAATCTTGAATGGTGCATTATTTGCATTACGCACTATTCCCTGAGGTTTCAGCTCAGTCTGATCCGTGAGAGCTCACAGATGGACGGACAGAAGGACTGAGACTAACTCTGGTCCCTCAGTCGACTTGTTTCCAGCAAAACTGTCCAAAGAACGTTTAAATTTAAGATGTAAGCATAATGAGAGCCAGATGAGGCCACAGTCGGCTGCTGCCATGTAAAATAATATTTTAATTTCTGCAGGGAATCGTAACGTCGTGCTCGTTCCATATGAATGTTTGTATTTCACATTTCTGCATTTTAAACAGTTGAGAAAACTTTCCAGAGAAGTTTTAACATTTTATACTGCAACAGCGCTGCGGAGGTAAGGGGTCAAAGGTCACAGCAGCCTGACAAAATAGTGAGCTGATGGAGGAGGAGGGAAGACGATCCAAACAGAACACGATACTGATACTGTATCACTCCTCCTCCTCTTCCTCCTCCTCCTCCTCCTCCTCTAACTTTCTCACCATATTCATCACTTTTATTGTAAAGGAGCAAAACAGGACTAAGATGTTGCAATAAAGGTCGAAGAAAGTGAAGTAAATCATTTCTCAGATATGGAGCAGATCAGAGCGGAGCGGTGATGTAATGTGGCGGCTTTTCAAAGTGTGACAGGCAGAGTTTCCTTTTGGTGATGATGTCATCTGGTTTGTATTTTATGAATCAAACAGTGATGGATCGCGCAGCTCTTCTTTCTGTTCTACAACGTCAGTATTTCCTCTGACAGCGGAGGGGTTTGGGTGGAAGGTCAGAGGGCCCGACTGCAAAGATAAACAGACACTTTTAGGGGTAGAAGTGATGCATGAATCTCTGCAGAAGTCTTTACTGTAACAAGAGACAGACCTCTGCATGGAAACAGACGCACGCCAACAGACCTACCAAATGATTCTGCAGTGATGAAAGATTTTTAATACCTCGCTGCTGCAAAACAAAAGTAAAAGGTGCCAATTTAAAGTGTGTTCTTTGGCATAAATAACTTGTTAGGCCTTAGATACTTAAATAGCAGCATTTAAACCAATTAAATAATGCCAATAAATCCAGCTTCAACAAAATGAGTCCTGATTACAGAGCCCGAAGGTTCTGTTATAACTTATTTTCTTTATTTTGGGAAGGCAGGAAAAGCAGATATCACACTTGGTTTACTTTATCCTTTGCTCCATAGAATACATTTACAAGATCATTAACGTCACATAAACTCTTATTTTATTACTAATTTGGTGTAATTAGCACCAAATCCTTCAACCCATGCAATCACATAGGTTGCTTAAAGGGATAGTGGAAATATTTTGTGGTTTCATTTATGTGTTTTTGGATGTTTGAATCTGGGGCGCCGTCAGCCTCCATTAGGTGGAGTTGTGTTGCTACCTCCTCTCCCCTTGGATCTCTGCAAGTGATGTGAGGACTCTAAAACTTCACCTGAGCCTCCCTCGGCATATGGCTGAGTAGATAATGGCTGAATTTTCATTTTTGGATGCACTATCCCTTTAATATGACCCACAGAAGCGTTTCCTAAATAACCTTCTGGTGGTGGCAAAAACGACATATGACCATTAACTTTAAACACGTGGTTAACGTTGTGAAACTGGAAGAGATAATTGTTTGGGTTTAAATAAGCATGTTTTATGTGACGTTATATACAGAATGTTACCTACACTTACGTTATGTCAGTTTAGAGTTTGGTTTGGTGTTTTGCAGCTCTAGTCCCGAGTTTGATTTTATGCAAGCTGGCTGAACCGACATTTATCACAAGCAACATGAAGGAGATCATATTACAGCAGAGGTGGGAGGCGGCAGAGCAGTGCATGCTATGTTTGTTTACGAGAAAGCTCATTTGTGTTTTTTTTAAAAGATATTTTTGGGCATTTTTAAGCCTTTTATTGATAGGACAGACAAGTCTGAAAGGGGGGGAGAGAGAGAGGGAGTGACATGCAGCAAAGGGCCACAGGCTGGATTCGAACCCGGGCAACAGCCTTGTACATGAGGCGCCTGCTCTACCACCAAGCCACCGACGCCCCTCATTTGTTTTTTTGAGGTGACGAGAGAAGACGTGGTAAAGTTAGTCTCTCAAGAAAACTACAACTGGACCAATATGGCAACATTTTGGATCTGAACCTGACAACAGAGGGGTCCTCACTGGCTGCAGGCAATGACGTGTCAGTTAGAACAAAACTTTTGTAAGACGGCCTGTTTCTTTTTATAAGCGACCATTCTTTTGCTTCAAAAGTGCGGCAGTGGACGAGAAACAGCTGATTCATGAAGTTGAACAGAGGCACTGCCCAACATGTATGTTAGACTATAACACTTCAATTAATAGCCCGGGTCATTATTGAAATCGTCCTTGAACCTTGAATTCCTGTCACACAAAACTGTTGCTCAGCAAAGATCGGGAAATGTAATAAAAAACTATTTATCTAAACCAGAATGGATATTATGCTTATAAAAATTAGGCTTAAGTATGAATCATTGAATTGATGTAACTCTGGCAGACAGCACATCAGGGACAGAGTGAGTTATGGCACTCGAGGATTACAGCACCCGGCATACCGACACAACGCCACTTTATCCTGTTAGGACACGGCATGTTGTTTGTCACACTAGAGGCTGACGCTGTTGTTACACGCTACGCTCGTCACCCCTCTTTTGTTTTTGAAACGTTGGCGTGCTGTCCTAAATCACACACAGCAGCATGATGTGTTTGTTGGTTCTGCATAAAAAAGCAAAGTAATGTAGAGTCTGCACTGCTGCCCTGTTGTGGGACCGCTCTTTCAAAAGATAATTTAAAGAGGGGTTTAAAGCAGCTGTGGGCAACAGACACTGTCAGAATCAATCATAATTATACTGATTTACTGATGTTCCTACTTTGACCACAGCAGACATTATTTTTTGATGCAGATTAAAACCATCTACTGGTGTTGAAGTAGATGACGTGATGTTTTTTCATTAGTCCGACATCGCTTCTTTGTTCCAAGTATTTATTTTTGTTCTTGTGGACAGAATCATCGAGGTGGCAGCAGCTTGACGTCAAACTGTCGCAGCGCTGCCTGTGCTGATTGTTGCGCCCTCACCAAACTGCTGCCCTAAATGTAGACCTTCGACCCTTTCTGTGTCGAACAGCTGGAGAAGAATGAGTTTTTATTTCCTGCCCACCTCATATCAGAGCTGAACATACTGTACATTCTTAAGAGGTTGCACAGAAAACTGGCATTAGCCAGGGCGCAGCGTTACAGATATGAGCTTTAAGATAAGCGCTCTAAAGAGGGAAATCCAACACAATGAGACCAACAGAAGCCAAGCGACAAGAGAGGCGGGTCTGAGGCTCAAGGTCCAGATTTATCACACATCTCAGAGTCTCGAGTTAAAGGTAGTCACGAATCCTGAACTGAGAATTAATTATGGAGCTTTTCAGAAGTTTGTTAAATAGAGATCCAGGTCGAAATGTAAAAAAGTTGTTACTAATAATGTGGTTTTGGTTTCGTACGAATTTAAATGCAACACATGAGCCACTGTCTCGTCATCCCAAGTCTGTTCTGACCAAGTCTGTTTTCTTGCATTTCCAAATGGAAATGCAAGAAAATAAAGTTTTCTTAGACAAAATTGATCCTAACTGAAGTTGACTTTTATTATGAAGGACTCACAGGAAATGCAAATGCACTACCACTATTATTATATTTTAAAGAAATGTCTACAAAACAACAGCTTTTCGAAGGGGACAGAACTTTTAAACTATTAGATTATTTTCTCAGTCTTACAGTCGTCTCTCCCTCGGGAGCCGAGCAGGACACACAGACAGCATAACTTTGAGTCTTCACGTACAATAACCTCTACAGCATCTCATAATGAGTTTGACCTCAGTGTCAGCAGCCAATCTATTCGAGTGGGTGTCACTGTTCTCAGGTGGCGAGGATTCGTTTTGGAGTGCCGCTCTTCAGAGCAGCTTCTTCACGCTTTTTCAGATTTCATGTGAAAACCTGCAGCGTTAATTTAACTCTGAGTGTAAATGAATCTAAACTTCACCTCCCGCTGAATCGATGACAGATAAGGACGCTCCATGTGGAGTGGTTTGAAACACCCGGCTGTAGAGAATGAAACACCCGGCTGTAGAGAATGAAACATCCGGCTGTTCACAGACACCCTGCTGCTGCTCTCAAACCTCAGCTTCAAAACCAACAGTCACAGCAGGTATTTCACAGCCGACAGCTGATGGGAAACACCAGTTGTTGCATCACTAACGTGCAACATTTATACACATTTAAATGATTAAAGAGCAGCTTTTTTGCCTCATGTGTGTCACTTTGAATTTACCTCTAACAGCACAGAGCTACGGCCTAATACAGAAACTGACAGCAGACGAGAAACATGCAGAATATTCATTTTGCCACGATGGAACCACAACGGACAGATGCAAGTTCAGAAATTCAGTCTTAAACGAACCACCTGACGGCTCAGTTCAGATCAGTCTATATTAATGGTGTCGATGGATTTGCTAATTTTACGGAGCTTTTGTCTGCAGTCCAACTTTGTGTTTATGCCCTTTGAAACAACGTCTTGACAGTGTCGAACTTTAACGTCACACCATCTAATTTTTGGTTTCAGAAGGAACAGTGAAGGTATAGAAAACGTTCATCAATACAGCAAATATAGCGGCTTTAAAGAAAGAATTTGAACCAAAATAAATTATAACTGGTCTTAGCGCCTCATGTCAAGCTGCACATACAGTTTACATCCATGTCAGTGAAAACATGGACACTTCACACACAGAAGATCTATACAATCAGCATCTGACCAAATGTCTCCCCTTCTGTTCCTGATATGATGCTGAATAAATGCCAGAAAACATGATGTCACAGTAAAGCTGACCTTTGACCCTTTGGATATCAAATGTCACCACTTCATCTGATTCAGTCAGACATTTCTGTGGACTTTTGTTTGTTTGTTTGCGTGAATTCTTGACTTGACTTGGCGAGAAACATGTTTTGTGAGGTCACCATGGCCTTTGACCTGTGATCACAAAAATCTGTTCACCAGGTCTCACTCTGTAGTCGTTGAAATCCGGCACTTGGTCAGTGACTTCTGGTGTCGGACAATATTGATATTGATATGCTTTGAGGTCGGAGTGAGAATGTGTTGGTATGTACATACGTACAGACAGACAACCCAGAAACATAATGACATCAGCCATGGCTGTCACCAGCACAGACTCATTATGAACAAAGGGATTTTAATTTAAATTCAACCTTAAGAGAAGAACTACAAAGGAGAAGAAGCAGACTTTCCCCTTCTGCGATAAAATGTCCACAAAAAACAATACAAATGGCACAAAAACACTGAAATGTACTGACCGTAAAAGGTTCGATTCCACATCCTCTTGGTGACGACTTTCCCTGGAGGCCGACTGGTGGACGCGGACATGGTCTCATTCAGAGCGTGAGTGTAGAGCATCAGACCGTCGTAAAATCCTCCGGCTATGATGTTCATCTGATAGAGGAAAGATCAGAGACACTGAGAAACAAACTATGAAGTTGTTGTTGTTTTTTCTAACGTTTCTCCCTTTCACTCTTCATCTCTGTGTAAAGTATTCATGTTTCTATTTGGCTTTAATTTTCTGTCTCTTCCAACTTTCCATCATTTTAAATGGCAAACACGTGAGTTCACCACGTATCAAAACTGCATCGTTGTGAACATACTGTAGGTATGACACAGAGAGCGTCATGGTAACAACGTCCCGCTCTGAGCAGCTCACTATGATGAGTTTAATTGAGCAGAACACGGTGAGTGGCGTCTGCTGATGGAACAGGACTGACTCTGATTACATTTTAATTGCAATTGAAACTGTGACTATTAACAGCTGGTAATGATGTCACTCCAGTTCAACTAGAGGACCAACCAGTCTCCATCTCGCAGAGTGAAATCAATGGCTGATTACCCATAATGCTCTCTGATACTGGCCTCCCATTAAAAGGGAGATCTGGGTGTTTGAGGTGAGCAAAAACACTTTATATGAGTCAAAAGCCGCATGTTGATGCGTCACATGATAATTATAATACCGTTTTCTAAACTCCAGACGACCTTTGACCCCATCAGAGTCTTTTGATCTGCCTGACAGAAGTTTTTTTCTCACAGTCATTTATTTTTGCTTTTTGGAAAGAGTTGGAAACACTCTTCACTTTTCTGCTCGTCCTTGTTTGTCAGTGTTTTGCGCTCAGCCTGCACTCTGGAGCATCCTCATTAAATGTAATCAGACAAGGGGAAGACAAAACCAGTTTTTAACCATTAAACCACGGCTTCACGCTTTTTTCTCACAGCTCCAGGGCAAACAGAGGTTGATTTTAAACACTCTTTAGCCAGCTGGTTAGAGTAATTGAAGGCCCATCACTTGGCGCAGGTCACCGGGTCGGATCTGATCTTCAGGGAGTTCAGAGGAATGATGATGGTTTGTGGGAACATCAGAAAACTCTGTGAGTGTTGTTACATCACACTTAAAAGGTAACTTCAGTATTTCTTAACCTGGACTCTATTTTCCCATGATGCGTCTGACTGACTAATGGGAACCAGATTTCTTTCAGTTGGTCCAGTATTGAGAGAGAGCGCTGCAGCCAGCAGCAGTGAAACAGGCTGCAACGTACCACACAGAGCATGTTCACACCGTCAGTGTACGTCCAGTAAAAGTGTTTGTTTTTGCCACTGACAGGATCATCATATCATTCTGTCTGACAACATTATGGACACACAGACAGACCTCTTTGTTAAAGAATAAGATCTTTTTTGTTTCACCAGGAACAGCCCAGATATCGCCGTCGTCAAACCCACCAGACTCCATTTAAATAAACGATAATTCTATCATCATAAAACGCACTTTATTTAAAGTCGACAGAAGCACAATACAATTCATAAAAGCCGTCTTGGTTTGTCTTTCCACTGTTCCCACAATCGCCAACTCTGGTTTGGTTGAATTAAACCCTTAATTCACCCAGTAACACATGAAAATATGCTAAAATTACTGTTTATTTGAATGGAGTCTGGTGGACTTGGCTGTCTATATCCAGGCTGTTCCTGGTGAAATGAAAAGGATCTTCTCATTAACAAAGAGGTCTATCCTTATATGCATAATGTTCTCAGACACTTAGAATAATATGATGATCCTACACTTGTACTGGACGTACAGTGAGCATTGCACTGAACATGCCCTGAGTGGTTTTGTTGCAGCCTGTTTCACAGCTTGCTCTCTCTCAATACGGGACCAGTTTCAAAAATTCCTGTTCCCATTAATCAGTTAGACACAAAAACATGGGAAAATAAAGTCCAGGTTGAAAAATACTGAAGTTATTTTTCAGTGTGATATAACATAAAAATAAGCCATAAAAAGACACTCATAGTTTATCTGACATCTCTGCAGTGTGGACATGTTTTTCTGTAAACATTTAATGGATGTAAAGGGTTAAACTGCAGTGAGCGACTGAACTAATTATTCTGCCAAACCATCATCGTTCCTCTGAACTCCCTGAAGATCAGATCCAACCCTGTGACCTGCGCCAAGTGATGGGCCTTCAATTACTCTAACCAGCTGGCTAAGAGTGTTTAAAATCAACCTCTGTTTGCCCTGGAGCTGTGAGAAAAAAGCGTGAAGCCGTGGTTAATGGTTAAAAACTGGAAATTACAGAAGTCATGCTGGTTTTGTCTTCCCCCTGTCTGATTACATTTAATGAGGATGCTCCAGAGTGCAGGCTGGAGACGGAGAGACAGCGCAAAACACTGACAAACAAGGACGAGCAGAAAAGTGAAGAGTGTTTCCAACTCTTTCCAAAAAGCAAAAATAAATGATTGCGAGAAAAAAACTTCTGCCAAGTGAATCAAAAGTCTCTGATGATGGTGAGAAGTGTCTGTAGAGGTCAAAGGTCGTCTGGAGTTTAGAAAAGGGTATTATAATTATCATGTGACTGTTGGTTGTGTTTGCTGCCATCTGGTTGTTGCCTTTGATGGATCCTGTTTCTCCACAGAGATCACTGAAGTGTCATATTATATCTGCGTGTGTGTGTGTGTGAGTGGGTGTGAGTGTAATATGAGCTCTGTGTCCATTAACTACATTACTGTCCCTCAGCTGTCCGTCTGCTGCTGATTAGCTGCCAGACAACCTGCCTACTTAACACACACACACACACACACACACACACACACACACACACACACGGTGGCTGATAAGGGACAAATTGGAGTCCTATAATACATTTGAGCTGATTACAGCATTAACGCAAGTTCCAGGTGGGGATGTTAGTTTCAATTAATTTTGCTTTCGACAGCCTGACACCCAATTTTTAAGAAAAAAAAAAAAAAAGTCAAAATGACGTAAAATACAAGAGGCCTTTCATTTTTTGTCCAGCGCTACACAGATTCAGTTAAACCTCTGAACCCCGAGCACATTGGTGCAATCTCTGTCAAAAACATGGGGAAAAAAGCAACGTGCAACAACAAAAGTTTTTTTATTGTTGTTGGGAAAAACTTATTTAGTATTATTATTACATTTTAAGATTATGTTACAAATAATTTGAATTTCTCAGCACTCTTTTCAGGTCATTTGATTTGAATGTTTCTTTGTTTTTAACTGTCTTTCTTTCTTTTTCTTTACTTTTTTTAAACTAATGTTCTCATTTTGAATTTTCTAAATTTCTTGCTAATTTTTTGGGTCATTTCTTTTTTCACTGCTCATTGCCTTCTTCCCATGTAAAAGAAATCAAGTCTGTCACTCACATTAGGGACATTATGACTTCCTGTCTGTGTCTCTCAGCTCCAAACACAGTTGTTTCTATTAAGTCTCATCAGTAATTTCCTAAAAGAGCTGCTCACTGTAGTCATTATGCATTGTTTGGGATTATCTTCAGCAGCGGATTAATCCACATTCGGTGCTCCAGGAAGTGTTTGCGGCAGCAGGATGGTGTGTGTGATTTGAGCCAGACTAAACTACAGTTTGTGTGTGTTCATGTTAATGAAGGAACACTCTGTGACACACTGATGTGTTTTATCTGTTTTTTTTTTTTTGTTTTTTACGACAGATCTTTTGAACTCTGTGCTTTTGTTTCTAAAATAAAAAGAGTTTATCTGAAACAACAACAACACAAACTGAGTAAATCAAACTATTGCGTGTTAATGTGACACATAAGCAGAGAGGATGTTGTCTCTGTAATCTGTGGTGAACAAAAACAACAAAGAAGACAGTGCAGAGAATCTAATTTGGCCAATTTAACAGTTTGCTTGTCAACAACACCGTGTCCTCAGTGATGATGGGATGTGTGCAAAGTGTGTCCAGTAATCTGCAAGTTCACTCCACCGTGTGATTACAAGCACAGAGCAGAGTTTGTTGCTGGTAAACAGAAACACAGAGGAGTGAGGATTTTAATGAGGCCGATGTCAAGATATATAAAGGCTGACGTACGCTGACAGATATTTAAAAAAATTCAAGCCTGGAAGCATCAACATCTGAGGTGTGTGTGTTTGTGTGAAACGTCTCACACATTACTGACAGTTTGGGCGTTTAAAGCTTGAAACAACACACTGAGGCCAGATGTGTAACCGATGCACACACACAGAAACATTCATGATGTGGAGACAAGCAGCTGCTGAGAATGTGTGCAGCTCACACAGGCTGCAGACCACCTTGGTTTAAACTTCAACTGTCACTGATTCTGTGACTTTTATTTATAGATACACAGACGAGAGAGTCATATTTGTCTGCTAATTATGAAGCTACAGCCAGCAGCCAGTTAGCTTAGCTTAGCACAAAGACTGGAAACAAGGGGAAGCAGCTAGCTGGGCTCAAAATCAACCTACCAGCATCTCTACAGCTCACTCATTAGCACGTTATATCTATTTTTTTTAAAGTGTCAGGGGCCCACCTGAACTTCACCTGCAAAATGTCACCTGAATTAAAGCTATCAACCAGGAGGAGACTCACACTGACCACAAAAAGACACAGAAATACCTTAAAGAGACGCAAGACCAGGGTTTGGCTTTACAGTGTTTCCCCCTGACGCTGCCAGGCACAGTTAAACAATTACAGCCACTGGCCACGTATCATGCCAACATGACAGGACGGTTTTTTGTCTGTGTGTGATGCCAGAAGTCACCGACCAAGCATCTGTTTTCGAGTGAGACTGGGTTGTACAAAGAGAAGCAAAACAACAAAAAAGGATGCAAAACCATCAAGTCTGTGCGCTACAGTGCAGGAGAGGTGGTGGGGCGGTTTGCATATCTGCCCAGGGGCTGATTTTATTGTAATCCATCCATGTGTGTCGCACTTTCTTGGCTTTGAGCAGTCGAACAAGGTAACCTGAAACCAGGCCTGACACTGCAGCATGTTACTGCTCCTAGACAAGAAATCAAACCATCCTTCCCTGTTTATCATTAAGCAGCAACCTCAAGTAGGCTGACCAAACGTCCTCTTTTGCCCGGACATGTCTACTTTTCACGTCCTGTCCGGGGCGTCCGGGGGGTGTTTATAAATCAATGATAATGTCTGGTTTTCCGTGTGTTTGTGTTTGTGTCGGGCTCGGATTGGGTAGCCACACTCTAGTGTGTGTATGTGTCCCCTATCTATAGGGGCCTATCTGAATTTCTGTCTTTGTATTATTTTGTAATATAACTGAATTTTCTATCCATACATATAAACTTTAAATATATTAAAATTATAAGGCATCTTTGAGTAAACTGTGAGTATCATTTAAGTAGGCTATCTCGTGGCCGGGCCGAGTGTCCTTTTTTTGGAAATCAAATATGGTCACCCTACCTCAAGTGGCCTTAGAAATTAAAAAAAAGCATCCACTTACTCACCCGGGCTACCTAAGGAGTCAGCCCAGTCTCACTTCAAAGCCGTTGACGTCCAACGCTTGGTCAGTGACTTCCAGCATCAGACGGTGACGAAAAAGTCATCCTTTCACGTTGGCTTGATACGCTGCCAGTTGCTGTTATTGTTTAACAGCACCTGGTGGTCTCAGGGGGAAACGTGGCAGGAAAACAACAAAAGTTAAGTTGGCGGAAGTCCAAGTAGCGCAGGTGGGAGGGGGTGGATGGGTCTGGAAAACATCGACTTTCACTGTGGAGGCCTGTGTTCACGTCCTGTAAGAGTGTAAAGCCAAACCCTGTTCTTTTTTCCTCAACCCAACCACGTGCGTGTGTGTTGGCTAAACACTCAGTGTAACAGGCTGAAGCTGACACGCCGTCCCAGAACATCAACAAGTAACCATCTACGGTACCTTGCATGTCATGTGTGGACAGTACTGGATAGTACTTTGAAATGTACTTTAAACCTGCTAAAGGCGCCTGACAGCAGCAAAAAAAAGTGCACAGCTTTTCAGAACAGATAATTATCCACCATGTCTTGGAAAATACCAAGATACATGTTTATTTGGCCTTTTTTGTAACACAATAAAATGTGTCAAACCTCAGAGGGAACACGAAGGAAACAAGAAGTGTCACCTCCTCTTCAGGGTTTTATAGTTATTATTTTACACCATGTCATCTTCACTGCAGCAGCAGGTAGTGTTGTTGTGCTGAGCTGATCTGTGCCATCATTAGTTTTGTCTTCTCTCTTTTGTTGCTCTCACCATTTTTGTCTCTTTCTGTGTGTGTGTGTGTGTGTGTGTGTGTGTGTGTGTGTGGGATGTTGACCTTTGTGCAGGATGAAGCGACAGGATAACGTCAGCAGACTTAATTAGCTTCTCTAAGCTGAACTGTCTCAGACAACACTAATTACATTTGCATAATAATGTCTCTTCTCATAAATACATTGTTGATATCTTCTGTTAGGCACATTATGTTTAATAAGCTAATTTCCTTTATTTATATTGAATCATATTTGTCCTCCACCAGCAGCAGAGCAGCCCGAGGATCAGGACGTTTGTCTGTCTGACACGTTAATAATAATAATATTCATGGTTTCCAGAGGATGAACCCTGATTTGTCAGGGTTGGCATGATATGCAGCCAGCGCTTGGTGGCTTCAGGGAGAAACACGGAAGGACAACAACGAAAGCTAAGTCGGGAGAGGTTTGTGTTGGGCGGCCAGGCAGGAGGGGTGATGGATGCCCGTGTTCTCTTCTCGTAAGATTATAAAGCCAAACCCTGTTGTTTTTTCCTAAACCCAACCATGTTTGTTTGTTGTTCTGAAAGAGACTGTATGCAAACTGTAACAGGCTGAAGTTGACACGGCATCCCAGAACATCAGCAACCAACACACCTGGGATTCCTCGGACTTTGTATCTCCATGTGGAAAGTCCATGACCAAACGTCTGTATGTGACGAGGTCGGAATTAGGACGTGTTGGTTTGTTAAACTCCTGACTTTTCCTACTGATCATATAATCACCTGTATTACTAACTAGCAAACCTTCTTTCCTTGACCTTCTTCTGTTCAATTTCATTTCCAGTCTGCTGAAGCAAATGTGCAAGATGTGCACGACTGTTGAAAGCCTGATGTGCTCCAGTGAGATGTGTGACAGGACGACTCAGTGTCTGAATGGTCTTTGAGGCTTTTAGGGTGCAGACAGTTCTCTCTGCAAGTAGATGTCATTTAGTATGATGAACAAAACACTGTACAATGGTTCACGCAGACTGACAGAGACAAAGATCCCTCTGAGCAGCAGCTGAATAAGAACAGAAGAAACCAGCAGTATTTGGCAAAAGAAACTGGAAGCTCAGCATCAAAACATGCGCAGAGTTAAATATGAACAGGTTCCTGTTTCACTGCTGAGTGCATATACTAATGCCTCCAGCAAGCTGAATTAAAGCTCAGGCAGGCAGTTTTATTCTGGCTTCTATTATAAACTTTGAAGTATAAGTAGTCAGAGAGAAAACTAGACTTCTGCTCCTCCTCTCGGCTCTGTTTTCAGGCTTTAAGAGTCTGGCCCGTGACAGGACACTTTCAGAGAGGGCGTTCCTATTGGCTGATCCACCAGTGCAGGGGTTCATCTCAGTACCTGATCTCGCATCCACGTTTCCCTCACCTGTGTCTCTTCCTCGCGTCTTAGCTCCGCCCTCGAAAGACATGACGGACACATGTGAAGAGGAGACGCAAGGAGAGAAGAAACAGGGAAACATGCCTTTAAATGAGACGTCTTCTCCTCTGGAGTGTAACGTGAAGCGACATCAGTTTTTGATGACGCGGGCAGCTGATCACAGACGGATCAGGCTTTATTAACAGCTATAGAAACTTTTAACGGAGTTTGTGTCTGCACACACTAGGGCTGCAACGATTAGTCGAATAATCGATGACTAATTGACTATTAAAATAACCGGTAATTATTGTAGTAGTCGACTAATTGGTCATTTTTCATAGGAAAGTACTATAAACGTACCCAAAATACTCTTACTGCAGCTTCTTACATTCAAATATTGGCAGCTTTACACACTCTGCCATGACGGTGAACTAAAACCCTTTGGCGTGAGTGTGAAACAAGACATTAGAGTGTGACAAGACTGAGTGTGGGCTGGAAGTCTCATGGTCACAATGGAAGACACCTTCTTAGGTGGTGGAGAATGACCGAGCTAAGATCCTGAGGGACTTTCAGATCCAGACTGACAAACTGGTGATGGCTAACCAACCGGGCATAGTGTTGATCGACGAACAACAGAAGAAGGCAGTGGTGACAGATGACAGCAATATCAGGAAGGAGCTGGAAAAATACCAAGGCCTTAGAGAAGAGCTAGAAAAGATGTGCAGAGTAAAGGCAGTAGTGGTGCCAGTGGTAATGGGAGCACTGGGAGCTGTGACCCTCAAACTGGGGGAGCAGCTCCAGCAGAATCCAGGTACAACATCTGAGGTCTCTGTCCAGAGGAGTTAAGTCCTAGGAACAGATACTGCGCAGAACCTCAAACTCCCAGGCCTCTGGTAGAGGACCCGAGCTTGAGGAAGTGGTGGTGGGTTTATACATTGATTACAAATCCAAAAAACTAAACTTTTGGAGGAGAATAGAGAATTTAATAGTGTGTGGACAGCTTCATTTAAACTCTGTGGTCCCAAATAATCTTTATTATAGGGCTAAATTATGTTTTGTAGCTCCAGACAGATTTTGTTTTTATCATTTTTTGGTTCTTTTGATTGTAAAGGTTGCTGGTCCCTGTTTTACGAGAACAAGAGGGCTTATCTTTCATTCAGCGGGACCTTAATGGTCTCTCTCCCAGCTTTATTGCCAACCTCTCAGTACCGTAAACACCAGGACGTACTCTGAGTTTTAAATTGAAACTGTCTTTATTTCATCAGTTTTTATACACTAAAGTGTTTTTATCAGTTCTTTTAAAAGTTGTTTTCATGCTCACTGTGTCCAAGTCACCAGCACACACACACACACACACACACACACACACACACACACACACACACACACACACACACACTTCTCACCAGTGAGTCCTCGATGGTGTAGTTGAACATTTTCCTGGCGTCTGTCTTCAGGTTGCTGACGAACTCTTTGTACTCGGGGTTCTGAGGCTCTCGGTACGTCAGGATCTTCACACTCTGAAAACAGGAAGAGAAGAATTTTTAAGATAACTTTCACTTTCCTGATGAACACGGACTGATCGCCACGTACAGTAAATGCTGCTCCATCAGCTACAAGAAATACAGAGAAAAGACATGTAAACAGAATTAATGGAAATATAAATTTGTACATGTTTTCTCATGTTCTTTGATTGCACTTGGAAGGGAAACAGGAAGAGGAGCTGTTGCTCTGTGCTGCATAAACAAGTTCAGGCAGGTGCTGTGTTTGCAGCTGATATCACCAAGCTGTATGACATTATTGACCGGTGAAAAGTGCCAATGCACTCTGGGGTAGGCAGAGTCATCGGACCTGCTGGCAGCGGTCAAGGTCAAAGCTGCTGTTCAGATGTGGTTTTAAATTTGGCATCCTATCAAAGAAGTTGCATCACTTGTCCTGAGCTTGACACGCTACATGTGATTAAATGAACATCTTTAGTGTCGAATCGTCATTTTCATCATCATTTTTGTCCCCGTGTCTGTCCCATATGTTCCTCTAAAGCCAGTAAATCGAGTCGTCTCCCTGTATGCTCAGAATGTGTCTATCTGAATTCCTTTCCTGTGAGAAAGCGGCTGAATGTTGCTCCACTCTTCAACCTGTTGTCTCTCTAAACACACTGATGTTATTTGAGTGCAGCTCCTCTGTTGTCTTTTGTCCCGGTGACCAGTCACCCTCATCACTGCCTGGCTCATCCTTCACCGTACTCAGTCTTTATTTACCAAAGACAGGCGGAGCTCTATCCTGCCACTGCTGCACGCTCATTCTGCTCCACCTGCAGAACGACTGCCAGCTACCGTATCTGCCAACCGTACTGTGTTGAATATTTGTGTGACATTAGCAGCACTTGGAACTGTATGTTCTTTCATCAGTCTTATCTATACTGAACCCTGCCCTGGGTTCTGCAAATTCAAACAATCCTTGTGAATTCTGTACGACCCTGTAACTTTGTCCAATCACTGCATCTTTCTGTCTGTCTGACCAATCATCATAGTTTCTCCTGAATCACCAAACTCACTTCCTTGTTTCTGGCTGTGAAGATGCAGACATGGGCGACACAAACGTCACATTTACACAGAAGGGGGGTGAACTTTCACCTCATGCAACGGTTATGTGGGACAAAAATCTGAAGTCATCGATTGACATAAACGCCTGCAGAATGGCTGCAACATGTTGACAACGGGCAAAACAAATCACCAGGACAGCTGCTGCATCCAGATCTGTTGCAGGTGCTGAAGGAATCAAGGAGGGTCAGATTAAATATGAATGGCAACGTTACTGTAGTATAACAGTGTTGTTATAATTTCTATCTTCTGTAGAATATATTGAAGAGTATCAACATTCAATACAATTTTAATTTAAGATTCACATCAATAAACAAGTACAACAAATTCTTTAACATGACAGTGATGACTTTTCTGAGAGCAGCAGAGTGACTGTAGTGAACATAAGTAATGAAATGAAGTGAATAATAAGTAATGAAACCATTTCAAATATTCAGAAACGCATACATCAATAAATCAATATTTTTGACAACACTATAGTGTAGATCACAAAGTAACAGAGGCGTGCTTGTGTGATGAACTGTGTGTGCAATAAAAAAAAGACTTAAGGAAGAAGAAGTCTTGAATAAAATGTTAAAACGTGAAGCTTCAGGAGCAGCACCACTGCATGACAATTTCTCGTCTCTCTGGAGATTCAGTTGTGTTGCCTGAGAAAAATGAGCTCTTTGATAGTTCTGATTGTGCATGTGAAGTGTTTCTCCTGCAGTCTGTCACTCGACACGGAGCTGCAGGGAGAAAATTTAAATACTTTATAGTCTAAAGAGAAAGAAAGAAAGAGATGGAGAGAGGGAGGTTGGTGAGAAAAACATCCAATGCATCATCTGCCCGACATCGCTCTTTAACACCTCAGACAAACAGAATAGAAGCGCATAATAACTGCTCTGATGACTGAATGATGAATATGTGCGTGTGTGTGTGTGTGTGTGTGTGTGTGTGTGTGTGTAGGACAGTCAGTAGAGAATAAAACCAATTTCAAAAACTAAAGAGACGACGATGGAGATGTGAGAGGAAGCACTTCAGAGCAACCTGGGAAATCAGGTTGTGTGAGCGACTGACGTCAAACACTCAGGGGCTCCGGGTCGGTGTTTAACCCCTCGCCCTCCACACTGAGCGACACACAGCTTCGGTGCTGCGTCTGTCACTAAAGTTGACCTTTGACCTTCCTGTGGCAGCAGGAAAAAGGAATTTTAATACCTCAATAGTCCCGGAAACAAACATGCTGAGTAACCACAGATAGACACGTCAAACTTTTGACCAGTGAAACTTTTCAGCAGTCGTGTATCTTGGGTAAAGATTATGTGCATGTGCACCACATGTCAAGTCAATTTAACGTGAGTGAGATGACAGGAAAGTGCAGTCAGCGTGAGCTTCAGTAAGATGGAGAACAATGGCGGGGTAAGTCATTTCTCAAGGGTTTGATCGATGCTGTCAGAACATTGTGTTTTATAATGAATGGATGATTCATCTTGTTCCTGATTTCAATAATAATAAGAAAAAAAACAACAACCATTATTTCTGCTGTTAGACCAAAATCAAAACCTCCATCACTGACGACCTTCGATGAAAAGAAATAATCAGAGTTTATAAGTAACTAAAAGAAGACGCGAACATTTACTGACACTTCTGTCAAGTTCTGGAAAAGTCAAGGAAACCAAAGGAGCAGGCAGCATCGCACACAGAGCCTGGTGCTGTGGAGAGTTTGCTCTCAGTTTAAATCTTAATCTGAAAAATCACAACTAGGTCAGGACATCTTCGGTCCAAGTAAATTTTATTTCCATTTGCAGTATTATATTTGGCGGTATGGCTCTGGTCTGGGGCCTCTCTGCCTAAGGTGGTGACAGCACACCTCCCTGCCCTTCCATGCGCAAACTGTCTCTAACATCAGTGAGCTTAATGATCTGTTGGCAGCTCCTGTCTGCAGTGTACAGACAACTTTCACTGCATCACTGTGATACTGTAGAAAACTTAAAAACCTGATGACTCTCAGTGACTTCTGCAGACTAAACTGAAAAGTTTTCCTATTTATTTAAAGTTCTCTCTGTTGACCGATAAGACGTCAGTGGGCTCCAGCAATTATTTCAATGTGTCAGATACACTCAGTCAACACTTGGATATCCGCTGCTCGCCTCATTCTCAAGTTGGAGCTGCAGGTTGTCAGCATTCATTAGACTGACACTCAAAGCTGCTCCTGCCTTCTCACAAAACAAACAGCCAAGACAGCGACTTGTGCTTTTGATGGCCCACTTTTTTGTGAAACTCTTAGTACCTGAAAGGCCTCCTTGGCCACGGCGTCGTCCTCGTCTCCACGGGCCCACGGCTGCCCATGTGTGGAGTTCAGACTGTCCCCGAACACGTCGATGTAGAAGAAGACGAACTGCTCATGAGGGAGATCTGCCCGCCGAAACTCAACCATCAACCTTCTGAAGACGTCCGGGGAGCAGCAGAGAAACATCACTGTGAGAAAAAGGAGAGACGGGTTTCAGTCAGTCACAGTGACTCTAATTATATTGATTTTGGCGGGACAGAGAGACAGTGTTAGGTGAATGGTTACTTTTCCAACACATGACTGCTAGAATCAAAAGTGAGAGGTGTAGGGCGAGTCAATCAACTACACGTCCCAGAGATCACTGCTTTAAGAAGCTTCTCATCAGAGAGCTGTGGCAACGGCTGAAGTTAGAGTTTGACTCAGTGGATAAACTCAGCAGCTGGAGTTCAGAGTTTTGTTCCTGTTGTCTGTGAGAAAGTGTTCTGAATATGCAAAAAACCACAACTGTGATGTGAAGGGTCTGACTCACTGCTTTAATTCGAGGGTTTATACATCGACATCAGAGGAACTGTGAGATATTTTAGACATTTTTATATTTAGTACCCAAGTTTAGAGAAGCAACTGATTAAACCGGACAAGCAGATATCCGTGGGGATGGTAACATGAGACCTTTCTAAAAAGAGGTCAGAGAAGTTGGAGGGAAACATTCAGGCTATGCAAATTTATTAGAAAAGTAAAACTACGACCCAAACATCCACCACAGTCTACAGACCCACTTCCTGCTTCAACTCTAACCTTTCAACTGTTTGGTTTTACGTTTGCTGTTATTGTTCTGCTGCACGATGAAGAATTATCCCAGTGAGGATAAATATAATAAAACAGGATGAAGGTAAAGCTGGATTAAAAACATCACTAAGAAAGAGAATCAAAACAGCCCTGCGGGGGAGAGGCAGCTGCACCTCCAGGTAACAAACTGACACTGTGACATCGGCCCTTAAAGGGTCTGTTGGGCCCCAAACTGTCTGGGATCAAACAGTCGTGACAAATCAGAGCAGTGAGGTGCTTCAAACATTATCACAAGATTCATGCAGATCTGAAGCCAAAGTTTCAGGCAACTGCTTCAGAGTAGAGAGCCGTGTTTTCACACTGAATCAAATCATGGCTCAGTGGGATCTGCAGTCCGGGAGGTTTCACACCTGTTGTTTTGGTTTGGATCAAATTGAAAAGTCTGAGAGTCCAGACCAAACAAGGCAGGAATGAAAAGGCCCTGAGGCTCACTGATTCATCTCAAATCAAATCGTGGAATACAGAGCTCAGGCAACCAAGGAGTAGATTTTGTTTTAACATTCGGGGGCGACACATTTTAATCAGGGGTTTGGGGTTCCTCCCTCAGCATACTTTAATCATCAAACACTTAAATCCCTGCATTTGGTGATTTTTTATGCACCAATTTGTGCCTTTGCTGCATCAGTATATAGACTTCAAAATTGCTATTTTCATGTGGGGAACAAATGCACATATGAGGGGGGACATGTCTTCTGTGAGCAGCCAAACCAGCTGCATGTTTGAGTTACTATTTAAATTCAACTTCTTAGAAGTTTTCCAGCGAGATGTTTACTTTTTAAAGCAGACAGACAGACAGACAGACAGACAGACTCTTACAGCAGGACTGAGACTCATTACAGTGACAAAGACATCAGCGAGCTGCCAGGCTGCTGACTCAGACCCCGACCCGGAGCAGCAGGACAGTGCTCATCAAAATGTCTTCTCTACAATCAGACCTCAAAATAAGGACTTATTTCCTCTGCTGTGAAAGGAGTCCTCGGTGTGTTTTGTGAATGGACGCTGTCGGTCTGAAGCACGACGAGAGGAGAAAACAATAACCAGTAACAACATGGAGGCCACCCAGAGGGACTCAGACAGCTGGAGGCGAGATTAGCTGCCACATCCACCGCAACTGATCACACCGACTCATCTGTCAGAGAGGACATCAATAGGATTTATCACAGTGTGTGTGTGTGTGTGTGTGTGTGTGTGTGTGTGTGTGTGTGTGTGTGTGTGTGAGCCACAGCGATCGGTCGCATTTTAGCCATTTTGAAGCATTTTTCTGTTGTTATAGCGCCACCCAGTTGCCAATTAGAGTTAAATTTCTCCAGTCACCTTGAGGCGTCCTGTTCTACATATCTACCAAGTTTAGTAAAAATCTATATGGCGGTTAGGCCTAGATAAGAAATGAGCTCTCTAGCGCCCCCATTTTGTTTGATGGGGTCAATAATGGAGGGGTCCCCTCAGATTATGTGTGGTCATATGCCTACAAAGTTGCGTGGTGATGGGTGAAACCCTTGAGATGTTATACACCTTTATGTGATGAGCCACGCCCTCCGCAATATTCATTACCTTATAGAAGCTCAGTTTTAGGAAGTTTTCCAACTTTTGCCAAGAGGGAACTTTAGATATTGGTCCCTAGATTATGTTCACCCAGTTTCATGCAGATCGCTCAAACTTCCTAGGAAGAGATCCATTTGAAGTGTTTTTCAAAAAATTCAAAATGGCGGAAAATCTATATAAGCGGAAGTTATGGGTTCTTGAGGCAAATGTGTTCCTCATGAAACCGGCATATTCCCTCAGAACACAACAAGATATATTCACCAGTACACGGTCGAGGTGGCTTGACTTTCTTAAACCCCAAAGACCAGACGTAACGTGAAACATCTGTGCATTATTTGAATATTGACACTCACACTGTTCGCTTTTGTTTGTTTATTTCTTGGCTTGTTTATTCTTAATTATTTTTTGTTGTATAAACGCCACAACAGGAGAGTAGTGAAGCATTTATAATTGCTTTTTTCATAAATCCTTTGGCTGCCAATAAAAACCAAATTTAAAAATAAATAAATAAAATTAAAAAGAGAAAATAATCAGTTTCTAAAGGTTTCTATTCAATCACAACAATGCAACTAAAACTGTAAACACTATTTCCAAAGCAGGATTCGTGAAGAAACTGCTACACAAAGTGCGTCACATGTGTGAGCAGACACAGACACTAAATTGCTTTCCCACTTCCACATGTGTTTTTAAACCAAAAGTCAATTTGAAGTTTGAAGTAAACAGTGCAGAGGAGGAGAGGAGGAGCGCAGGATGCACGTGTCTCTGGGATTCTTGGACAATACTCAAAGCTTATTGAGAAGATAATCATGAGAATCAGTACATGGCTATTCAAAAGAGGAAAGGATGAGACGAGGATGAGGGGAGTGGGAGAACAAACTGAGAAGAGGAGAGAGAAGAGGAAAGACTTTCTTGGCTTCCTCCCACATCTGAGTCTCTGTGTCGGAGCTTCAGGAAGTCTCCAGAGGCGTGATGATGACATTCCTCCGGCCTGCCGTTCCTGTCCCACCACCTCTATTGTTTCAGGCTTTAATAACCTCTATGCAGGAAGTGAACGGTGAAACCACAGAAACCATTCGGGGCTAAAAGCTCTCTTCCGGTTGAAACTGAGCTCAGAAGTCCGTCCCTGCAGTCGCCGAGAGGAGTTTACAGTCAGTCTGCTGACACTCAATCACTGCTCTCTGTCCCTCCCTCCTTACCTAGACTAAAAATATGGATCTAAAAATACTCTGTGACCTCTGCTTCTTGTTTCTTTACCAAACACTCTCAGAACTTTATTCATCTACACACACGCACACACACACACACTATGAAGCTCAGCCTAAGTTCGGTCAGGAAGACTTTCTTCATGCTGTATCCATTCACAATTCTCTCTCTATCCCACCAGTCAGCTGATTATAGGCGTACCCTCTCATGGTTAGCCAATCAAACTTTGCCATGATCTCCTTCAGCCATTCATGTCGCTGCTGCCAAACTTTAAATCTGTTCTCCTCTCTGCTCCTGTCAGCTGTCAGCTCTCTTCTTTGCTAAACCCAACCAGTGTGTGTTGGCAAAACGTAACTGTGTGTGTTTGTTGTTGAAGGAAGAAACGACAATTCGTGCTGTTGTACCGACGTAGTGCTTTTATTTTTGAAGGAGACTGTATGCAAACTGTGCATTTCCTGTGAAAACAGAAGTGTATTTTGAAAACAGACAATGCATGTAACAGGCTGAAGTTGACACGGCGTCCCAGAACGTCAACAACGTGAACTATGCTAACATGGCTATATCTGCAAGAAGATAATATTGGTGGATATATTAACAGTAACGAGTTATCGGCCTAGCTTCAGTCAATAAGCAGACGTCTTAAATAATAAAGGGATGGTTCAGAGGTTCTTATCTACAGTCAGTGTATTACACATCTGACTAAGTGAACGCTATGAGAATATCTTCACCACGCTACCTCACCATCAGTCGGGCCTTTGCTTTGGCGCTTGTCTAAGTGACTGTATGAGTGATTTTAGGGGTTTGTTAGGACAAACTGACAGACTGAATGTTTTCTGATGATGTGGCAGGATGAGTCGGCAGACTGCTGCTGTGTCAGGTGGACTCGGGGTCAAAGGTCAAAGAGCAGACGTGACCCTGAAACCAGGAAGAGCTGCGAGTCGTGCAGGAGGAGCCTGCAACACAGCAGCCCACCCCTGACCTCTGACCCCTGCACGCTTCCTGACTCATGCAGATGTGTTGAGATGAAAGGAGACCTGCTTCCACTTTCCACTTACAGTGTGACGCATCAGAGATGAAAGGACTTTGTTTTGCTCGATCGACAGAAATGCCAAAGACCCAAAACCACCTGAACATCACACTGACGATAATGATGATGGGAGTTATTAAGGGAAGGTTTGGAGTTTAAAACAACTTTAATATCATCCACAGAGAGCAGAAAAGACTTAAAAACTCAAGGAATAATAGAGCCAGAATATCTGCTGTCATTAATCAGTGAGTCTCTGGCCGTCTCATTAATCCTGAGCTCTGACAAAGTCTTCATATCCAGCTTGCCATTTAAAAATCAAAGAATCAAAGAAGTAATCCGCCATGCAGCTGCACCTCCTTCACATGAAAAGGGAAAGCAAAGGTCACACAGGAAATAAGATGTTCTTCTCTTCTTAATCTCCTTTCATTACCTCGCTCCTCATCACTCCTTCATCTCATCGTCTTAAAGGGACAGTTCACCCCAAAATCAAAAAGACATATTTTTCCTCACTCCTGTGACGCTATCCATCGTTCTAGATTGTTTCCGTGTGAGTTGCTGAGCACAGGAGATACAGTTGTAGTCATGTCCTACGGCAGAGAAAGACAGCAGTGAAACCTCGGAGCCAGCGCGAGTCACACGGCAACCTTCTGGAGAAGAGCCACCAGAGGTTGAAACGCAACAGCTGGTAGCCGTTGAGCGTAAATACTCTAGCCATCCTTTAACATCTGCATGTTATGCGGGTGGTTGCTGTTATAGTTTCGGCAGGGGCGTCAAGGGGAAATGCTGTGGGACAAGAACGAAACTTAAGCCGGCAAAATTCTGACCGTAAGATTATAAAGCCAAACCCTGTTCTTTTTTCCTAAACCCAACCACGTGCGTTAGATGTTGGAGGATTAAAACCATCGATTTGCGGTGTTGTATTGCACAGCACAGGACCTTAGTTATTTCCCACCTCTGGTCTCTTCATCTGACCCTCTCTGGTCAATGTTCTCTAACTCAGGATCAAACTTTATTGGGGAGGATAATTAGAAGACATCATGTCTGACAACATCACAATTTATGATATCCATGTGAACCTGCAAACAGGCTAATGGGAGACGCAGTGTTATAACTCCCTGTGTACACACTAATTACATTCGGCAATTACACTGAGGCAACAAACACTTAAAACCTCTGCTGATTGCTGTTAATCTGACATCGATGAAACTCAGCAAAGCAACTTAACACTGAGCAAAAGACGACAAAATGGAGCAGAGAAAGTATTTGTGTTCCAGACATAAAGGCTTGGTCCTCCACAGCTCGCCCACTGTTTGGGAAGTTACAGTATTAACCCTAAAATAATACATTAAAGCTCCAGTGTGTAGGATATAGGGGATATATTGGCAGAAGTGTAACTTCTAAGTAAGTTGTCTTTAGTGTATAATCACCTGAAAATAAGAATCATTAGGTTTTTGTTACCTTAGAATGAATGTCCTCTTTTCCTGAGATATGACAATAAATAACGGCTAGAAAAGTGTTTTTGCAGAACATTATGATGTCACAGTGAAGTTGACCTTTGACGTTTTGGATATAAAATGTCATCACTTCATTGTCTTATCCTGTTGGACATTTGTGTGAAGTTTTGTCACGATTAGCGTATGAATTCCTAAGTTATGGCCAAAAACATGTTTTGTGAGATCATAGTGAGCTTTGACTTCTGACCAGCAAATTTTCATCAGTTCACTGTTGAGTCTATGTGGACGTTTGTGCCAAATTCGGAAAAAAATCTCTCAAGGCATTCTTGACACATCACATTCACAGAATGAGATGGAGACAAGGTTACAGTGAACTTGATGTTTAACCACCAAAATCAAATCAGTTCATTCGTGACTCAAAGTGGATGTTTGTGACAAATTTAAAGAAATTCCCTCAAAGTCTTCTTGAGATATCGTATTCACAGATGGGACGTATGGACGGATGGACAACCGAAAGCATAATGTCTCTGGCCACGACTATTGCAGGCGAGGAGGCATAAAAAACTAGCAAAAAGTTGACAATTAATTTTCTGTCTGTGAACTAACTGTTTTATTTCTATATAACACTTTAAAAGTATCATTTAAAATACGTTTCCTTCACACAGTGGCCTTAAAGAGTGAAGCCTCCAGACTACACTGCTGCCACAGAGAGGAAACACTTTCCACTTCGTCTTGCCAAAGTAAAGGTCATGAGAAATATCACTGCTTCTAACCTTTTACACTCCTCTACTTGTGTGCTGTTACGGTGAACAATATGAATGATATTGTATATTCTAAAGCTCCAATGAGATGCTGTGATCTTTTGCTGCATGCTTTACTGTTGGGAACATTCATTTCTCTGCTGTTTCCATTGATCTGAAGGCAAAACGAAAAAAAGAAACTCTGGATCATTAAAGCTGCTCGGTGAAATGTCAGATGACTCCTGAGAAGTATTGATCTAAAATATGTTAACTGCTTCACACACACACAAACACACTGCAGCTCTGTCTCAGTGAATGAGGAACTCTTCACTTTGTACTGGTAAACAGCAGGAGACTGGGAGCTGAACTGGGAGAAAATACATACTTGTGTGTGTGTTTTACATTTTCAAACATTGAAAATACTGCAGCTCATACTGAAAACTGGATTTATTTCCACACATCTTCGAACATTCCCTCTTGAAACATCTTCGAACATTTTCATTGCAAATAAAATATGCAGTTTGCATTTTGACCACAACAGTGATATTGGAAATAATGCCAGGAATGGAAGCCTGTTTTGGGAAGAGAAATCTGAATTGAATCCTGGATTCAACTGGAAGCCAGTGAAGTTGCTGCAGGACAAGGGGTGATGTGGTGGAATGAGGGGGTTTGGTGACGATACGAGCGGCAGAGTTATGGACCATTTGAAGCTTATGGAGGGACCTGTGAGGGAGACCAAAGAGGAGAGAACTGCAGCGGTTGATGTGGGAGGTGACAAGGCTACGGGCAAGAATAGAAGTGGTGTGGGGGCTGAGGGAAGGGCGGAGACGATTAATGTTACGGAGATGAAAATAGGCAGACCGGGTAATATTATTGACATGAGAGTGGAAGGATAGTGTGCTGTCGAGGACTGACACCCAGACTCTTAACCTGAGGGGAAGCGGAAACGGAGGAGCTGTCAATTTGGAGGGAGAAACTTTAGATGTAGATTTTGTGCCCACGAGGAGGATTTCTGTTTTATCTCTGTTGAGTTTAATGAAGTTAGACGCGCCAGGATTTCATTTTGGAAAGACAGGTGAATTATGCATGGATGGATCACTGAACAGGCTAACTGGGCAAAGGCCCAGGGGTCCAAAGTGCCCACCTCACCAGCCTTCACTTGCAAAATGTCACTTAAATTAACACGTAGGTGCAATGAAGTTGCAGATTGACACAAAATAACAACAAAAAGACACAAAACAACCACAAGGAGGCAAAAAAAACACACAAAAGCAACTTTTCTACTGCACTATCACCAGGAATTCTTTTATCCTGGTAAATAAATTCCTGGTGATAAAAATTCCTGGAAACGTTGGTGGAAAAGAGGCTAAAGTCTGTGTGCCACCTGAAAATAAAAATCGATGTGTTTTCATTACCTCAGAGTGAGCTGCTTATATCTACATAGAGAGCTTGTTTCCACAACACAGTCTCACTCTGAAGTCGTCAAATATCAGGCGCTTGGTCAGTGACTTCAGGCGTGATGCGCAGACGGTCGCCATTATTGTTTAATGGCCCCCAGCAGTGTCAGGGGGAAATGAGGTGGGACAACGACGATGACGACGACGGTGGATGGTCAAACAACCACTGACTTTCACCCAGGAGGCCGATGTTCACTTCCCATAAGATTGTAAAGCCAAACCCTGTTCTTTTTCCCAGCCCCAACCGTGTGTGTGTTGTTAAAGGAAAAAAAACATCGATTTGAGACTGAATGCAAACTGTACTTTTCCTGTGAAAACAGAAGTGTATTTTGAAAACAGACAATGCACGTGAATGTCAACAACCAACACACCCAGGGTACCTTGGACGTCATATGTGGACGTGTGAAGTCCACGACCAAATGTTGTTATGAGACGAGGTCGGAGAGAGGATGTGTTGGTTTCTACAATTTGACACTCAAACCGACTCACTGCCTCATTCAAGCATAATCATTTTCTGTCAGAATATTAAGCCCGACTTCAGCTCCACAGGAGACACGTCTGAGAGGTTTGGAGCTGAATCAAGTCATTGTGTTCTCAGGGATTTCTGCAGAGAGGACACAGTCGATTAGAGGCTGTTTACAAAACAGGAAGTGCTCACGATGCTCTCCCGCTGACACAGCTGGATCAAAGCCACATTACACGGTTCAGAGGCAGATAATAAATAAATCTAACCTGACAACATCAGAGAGCTCTGTTCTTCTGCCTGAGCCTCAGCTCTTATTTTGTCTGTTGGACACTGTGGACACATTAATATGGGATGTAGAGTGTATAAATATAAATAATTAAACATCATTGAATCATCTGTTGATTTTATAAGGTGAATTTAATAGTATTCTTCATTATTGTTATTTATTTCACTCATTTCATGCTTCTTGGTTGTTTCTGAGGAATATTAGACTATTACTTAAATCACAGAAAAAAAGAAAATAGACCAGATGCCGAAACTATCGCAGCAGACTTGCACTGAAGCAATATTTTTGGCTCGCTGGGAAGCTAACGGACTGGCAGCGGATCTCCGTAACTGGCCTCCCGGCTCTGAAGAGCAGTGAACATGTTTAATCCCTACAGAGGTGACCCTATCACATTTGGGAAACAGAAATCATTTCATGACGTCGGATTACTCCACCTATCTCCCCTAGAGAGCAAGTAAAAGGAGGAGGCCCAGAAAAAAAGGCCTTTCTATTATTTGGTAGGCTTTGATGTGTAGTTATGTTGTTGTGGCCTTTTGTGATATTTCTAAATAATAGTACTGATAATATTAAAAAATAGTTAAAAATAGTACAAGATAAATGTTTGGATTTTGTTCTTAACCTATTTATGGCGCCCCCTGTGGATGGCAGCGTCCTTAGCATTAGCGTAAACTACCTATGCCACAGGCTGGCACTGATACCCACTGTAAAGTCGGGCATATTAACACTGGGGTCTATGGGGATCAACTCACTTTTAAAACCAGCCTCAAGTTTCTGGCACTTCCACACTGACTTCATCTTTCAGCCCTGGAGGTTGCAGCTTGATCTGAGCTCTATAAGTATTGTTTTTGTTGCTGATCACACTCTGAATATGGCAGACAGACTCTGACTGACCGAGACAGCCTCCAGTGTGTCTTGAAACCATTCAGTTCCCACAGCAGAGTGTCTAAACACCAAGAGAGCAGGAACTGCCTCGACAAAAGCTTCCTTCCATCAGCAGCAGCAACACTGATTACTGAAGACCGACAGGATGGAGAGACGGACTCAGAGTCCACTCAGACATTTGATCACTTACTGACTGACTGACGGGAACTGTGGAGCATTTGGAAATCACAACTTATAAGGTTTTTAGAGGGAATTCAAGTTCTGTTTCAAGCTTGATTCAACCTCTTTAAGTTCTTTTCCCAGCAACAGTTTGTAGTGTCTTCTCCTGAACGTCCTCAGATCAGAGGAGTGATATCTTAATGAGGAGCGTTTGTTTTATGTCTCTTTATTAGCTCCATGCATGCCTGACACAGCTAATTGGGTGAGCTTGCTGCCGTCAGTGAAATCTGCGACCCTGATGTTCCTGTGCATAATGTCACGCTGGATGCTGCTTCATGAGCACATCAGGTTCACTCTCAGCCTCTTTAATTAGACACTCGTGTGAGAGACGTAAGAAAGCTGTCAGTGCTGAGCCTTTCAATTACACTTTCTTTATTCGTTTGTTTTTGGCTCCTCTTCTTCCTCTTCCTTCCCTTGGCCTAATCAGAGCGGGAAGGCGACGGCGAACAGACGACCCGCTGAGCTGGAACACGCCGCCTTCTCCTCCGTCAACACCGCCTCACCATCATTATCACACTCTAACTCATTAAAGCACAAAGCGTGGAAACACACTGGTACAGGTAAAAGATCTGTATTCAAATGTTGCCTTCAGTGAAAGTAGCTCTGAACCTGGAGGTGGCTGTCCAACCTGTCCAAGCAATCACAAGCAGTGCCATTGCTCACAAACACACTGACTGGCACACACAGCTGTCAATCGTGATGTCACAGCCCCTTTTTATAGCATCAAATAACTAATTAAACCCAATCTTGTCATAAAAAAACACTCGTACAAACACCAGCGTGATACAAACTACCTAAAATGAATGAAACTGTTTGGAAAAAAATTATCTGACGTGTACTTTGATCTTTTAGTTTGGCACATGCCCCGTTCACTAACAAAAAGGGGGCGGGGTTTATGACCTGTATTGCAGGCGATCCAGCTGCTTTGGCTTCATTTCTGGGGAGCTGTTACGTCGTCCATCTTCATCATACAATCTGACCAACAACCACAACACACATCACAACAGAGAAGCTTTGATTATGTACAGCTACTCATGGACGAGAGGCTTGCGCCCGTGACAGCGTGAGATGTAAACATTAATGGCGTCCTCCTCGGCTGAGCTGTAATGTTAGCTAGCGCAGTGCTAGGTGAGCTGGCAGTAAATGCACGCTTCTCTCTGCGCAGTGATACAGCTGATGGGTGTAGTTCAGTAGAGAGAAATTAGTTTCACATGCATGTATTTGCTAAATGTAACCATGTGCGTTTGTTGTTGAAGAAAAGAAATTTGATTAGTATGATTTGAGCCGGTACAACGTGTATTTTAAACGTCTGGTTTTAGTGGAACTAACATAATAAATCAATTTTCTCTAATGTCATGTGAACGTACTGACTGCCTGCTTGATAAATTCTGGCCCCTGGACAAATCTAGTGCACGACCCCTGCTCTAAATCACAAGTCTGAACTAAGCTAATTAGTCCTCATAATCGGTTCGTTCAAGTCAAACACAGCAGACTGATTAACAGTTTTTTCTTTAGTGTGGAGACTTTTACTGATCATTTAAGGTCGTCTCCACTGATTACCTTTTCACAGCACACACACCCGAGCTAGCAGAGCGTCTGATGAGGAGCCTGCCGCGGCATACATCTGTCTCCATCGTCCCTCCACAGTCTGCCCTCTGGCACAACACAGTGACGCCATTCTTAATTACATTTGCTCTGATGTGCTCGGTTTGTTTTTCCAACAGGGAAAACAGCTATCAATGAGCACAACATCTCTTCTTTTGATTTGCTGCAGGGGACAGTTTAAAGGTCTGGAACGGGATAAATCGTGTAAATTAAATTTTTTTAGGAGTAAAAGTAATGAGAGAAGGACAGCACCCTAATAAATCTAATGATCAATGCACAGACATTTCAGGCAGGCATCTGTCCACAGGGTACATATTCTTGCTTTTTATGATTTAATGTCTCCTTTGACTGCCGTATTTTTAAGGACATGTCACTGATAACTTAATGGTTAAAAAAGAGTCTGTAGTTACAGCTTAGTTTATCATTCAGCTGCTTCCATCTACACAACATTAACCGCCTTCCCCTCACCCTCACTCCGCACTGGACCGCCATTCTTGCTCACGCCCAGTTACATCCTGTATTGATCACTGTAACTCACCTCTCACTGGACTCCTTCTCAAGTCCATTCACAAACTTAAACTGGTCCAGACCTCTGCCGCCTGCATCATCATCACCACCAGAACCCCCTCCATCAGTAACATCACTCTTGTCTGTCAGCAGCGTCACTGGCTCCCAGTTCAATACCACGTTAACTTTAAGATCTCACGCCTCACCTTTAAAGGGGATGGGTGAGTAGATAATGGCTGAATTTTCATTTTTGGGCGCACTATCCCTTTAAGGCACATCCACACCTCCACTCGCACTCTCAGGTCTTCTTCTTCCATCCACCTCACTGTTCTGCCAACCCGCCTGACCACCATGGGGTCAGGAGCCTCCCAGCTGCTCTGCCTGCTGCCTCTGGAACTCCCTCCACCGTGCACTGGTTACATCAACTCTTTCTCCACTTTCAAATCCTGCTTCAAATCTCACCTCTTTCAAGTAGCGTATTCAGTCTGACTCCTATCTGTCTAGCCAGTCATCAAAATCCAGCGCCTGGGCACTAACTTGCCACGTCAGACACTGACGAAAAAAGCCGGCAAGATACGCAGCCGGTCGCCATTTTAGTTTGACCAACACCGCCTTTCACTCAGGAGAGCGTTTTTCGTGTCCCTTAAGATTCTAAAGCCGAATCCTGTTCTTTTTTTCCTAAACTTATCCATGAGCGTTTGTTGTTGGAGGGGAAAAAATACATTGTTGTTGTACTAACGTGGCACATTTATTTTGAAAGAGACTGTACGCAAACTGTTCATTTCCTGTGAAAAGAGGTGTATTTTGAAAGATGATAATGCATGTAAAACACTGACACACCCAGTGTACCTTTCACTACCAAATGTCAATATGTGACGAGGTTGGAGTGAGAATGTGTTGGCTATTTACACAGACTTTTATTCACTATAATTCATTATTTATTTGTTACGTAATTATTATTTTTATTATTTATTTGTACAGTATTTTATTCCTGATCTCACTGACTTTACTTATCAGCTGTTATTCTTTCTATCTTTGCCTGTAAGGTGACTTTGAGTGTCTTGAAAGGTGCCGATAAATAAAATGTAAAACGTATTATTATTGAGAAACTGTGAAAACTGCGGACACAACGTTGAAAAAACACAGATATAAAGAGGTGAAACAAAGATGGGGTTGGCTTTCGCTGGTGACACAATCATTAGCCGATAATTCCTGTGAAGTATACCTTTATGTGTTTTGACCAGTGCTATTCATAAAAAAAAAAATCAATCTAAATAATAAAAATATCTGAAGCTCCCACACAGGACATGATGGCAGCGTTGGATGCAAAAGAAGATAGAAAAAAGTTCAAAACAAGATTTTAATATCATGCCTCTGGTTCAGACCTGTAGGAGTTGCTGAATGCCGACAAAATTACTCTTATTTTTTTCTGTTACAGTGACATTTTTTGCCCTGAACAACAGTCGACATTCAGCAACATGTTGCATTTCATAAAAAGGACTGAAAGAAACCTGAGGACTAAAAGCCTGGAGCAGGATCTCAATTCTCCATCTCTTTTATAAACACTTTTATATTCTGTCAGTCTCACATTAGGAGGTTCACACCTGCAGGCTCTCACCTTCAGGAGGCCTCACCTCCCGCTGATGGAGCTGCTGTTGCTACAATTAGAGCAGAAAGTACGAAGACACTGACACGGAGGAGAGAAAGAGAGACGAGTTCAGAGGAGGATAATTACTCAAGACTCAGGTTCATCACAGCCGATTCTCAGATGGCCTTTACAGTGTTACAGTGCGATTCCCGCCTCAAGAAAATCTTATTACTATAACAAACTAAAATATAAAGTGGTGAATGCTCTTATAAACTTTAATGAAATTTTTGCCTCTGGTCTCACGGGTAGTCTTTGCTCTCAGTCCTTGAAGTCCATCATCAAATAGAGGAGGTGGCCTGCGACACCACTCGTCTCCCACTGACGATGCAGTCTTGAGATCCCTCCCCAGACGACTTCACACCCATTTACACCTGGACCCATCTCTAACCCTAACAACACACATGATGGCTGAGTGGGTCAACATCTCACATGTGACTTCAACGACTCTGTGAGGGTTCGCACCCACAAAGAGTTTAAAGCCTTTGACTTTGCACCAGTCCGTTAGAACTGAAGAAGCTTCTTGGATGAGAGGTGAAGCGTCTTCAAGAAACGCAAGCAAGTCCAGTTGTCTACGACATAGCACTTAATTTGACGAAGTATTTTAAGGACAATGAGGCGACATGTTACTGGTACAAAGAGAGTGACTAACCAAGACCGACAGGATGGAGAGACGGACTCAGAGTCCACTCAGACATTTGATCACTTACTGACTGACTGACGGGAACTGTGGAGCATTTGGAAATCACAACTTATAAGGTTTTTAGAGGGAATTCAAGTTCTGCTTCAGGCTTGATTCAACCTCTTTAAGTTCTTTTCCCAACAACAGTTTGTAGTGTCTTCTCCTGAACGTCCTCAGATCAGAGGAGCGATATCTTAATGAGGAGCATTTGTTTTATGTCTCTTTATTAGCTCCATGCATGCCTGACACAGCTAATTGGGTGAGCTTGCTGCCGTCAGTGAAATCTGCGACCCTGATGTTCCTGTGCATAATGTCACGCTGGATGCTGCTTCATGAGCACATCAGGTTCACTCTCAGCCTCTTTAATTAGACACTCGTGTGAGAGACGTAAGAAAGCTGTCAGTGCTGAGCCTTTCAATTACACTTTCTTTATTTGTTTGTTTTTGGCTCCTCTTCTTCCTCTTCCTTCCCTCGGCCTAATCAGAGCGGGAAGGCGACGGCGAAGAGGCGACCCGCTGAGCTGGAACACACCGCCTTCTCCTCCGTCAACACCGCCTCACCATCGTTATCACACTCTAACTGCCTGTTTTCATTTTCATTGTACTCTGATCAATCAGCAGTGATTGATGTATCAAAATATACTTAAAGTACCAAAATTATATTAAATAAAAATATTAATGAATAACGTTTTGGAGTCAGTCTTGGAGATCACGTGTCTGAGAAACATGACCTCTGTTCTGGTGTTGCACAAGGAAGCTGCCTTGGTCCACTATTATTCTCACGGTACACGCTGCCACTTGGTGACATCATCAGCGAACACAATGTTTGTTTTCATAGTTACGCGGATGACACACAACTGAACATCTCTGCTGAGCCAAACGATGCTGCAGCCATAAACTCCATCACTACCTGTCCTTTGGTGATAAATAAATGGACGAGCAACAGTTTCTCTACAAATGGTGTTATTTGAAGAGCGAACAAACTTTTGCCAGAGTTCAAGGACTGAAAGCAAAGACCAGGTGCAGAAACTTCTTTCAAGTTTTGACACCATTCAGCCCTTCTTTTTAGTTTGAACCATTTTTTTACACAAGCAGTTTTACTTGAAACTGTGTTTGACCCTCTGTACGGTCACAGTCTGCAGCTTCACCTCACACACATCAGGTGTTAAACCACAGAAACAGACCTAATATAGACATATTTCCTGAGCCGAGCTGTTGAGTTCCACTTCATGAAAAGTGGTCACTGGAGATTCAACATGGCAGACGGCGCAGGTGTCAGTTTCCTCACATTCCTCTTCTTTATTAGGTCATGTTATGAAACATTAATGCAACAGCATGAGCTCTGCAATCAAGCAGAATCATGTCCGAGACTGAAAAGGTTTTCTCCAGGTCTGTTACAATCCTGTTCCAGGTTACAGTAAAGTAATCGTACGGTCTGCTGTCAGAGCCGTGTTCAGGATGCAGCAGGCCCGCGGGACGAGCTGCAGATAAAGAAAAACAGATGAGGTTTGGGGGACGTGTAATGCAGGCTGGTCAGAAGTGGCAGCGGCTCAATTCGTCCGGCACATGTTGTACATTTGCTGAGCGTACAGTCCATTTGGCTGCTTGCCCGGGGGCCGAGGTTTCTCGCCGGGGGAGGTAATTGGCCAAGGCCGGAGCTGCGGGAGGACAGAAAATGAAGTCGCACTGCGAGCTCTGACACAACAGCGTGTTGTCATCTGCTTCACGCTCCTTACAGAGCCCCAGAGGGCCCTCCTGCAGAGCAAGACCATGACCCACCAGAACAACAGCTCTGTCTCTGGCCTCATTTTTCAGCTCACACACTTATCAGTCCAGCCCAGAAAGCACAAGAACATCTTTACTGTCATGGACAATGTCATGCAGGATATACACAGTGAATAAATCACTGGGTTGCCAGTAGAGTCAGTGCATGATTCTGTCTTTATGGCAAGTTTGACTGAAAAAATACTGTTAACAAATCTAAACATATTCCCTGAAATATATCATCCTTCTTACCCTTCTTCCTTACGTCTTACTTGCAAAATAAAAACGGCAGACTGTTGAATACCAGTGTTGAATAATAGCAAATGCTAATGCTGGAGTAAGATAAGAGTAAATCCAGACAGCAGGTATGAAGCAGCCTGACAGTTTATCAGAGTGTCTCGAGGTCCATTCATACATATCTGCAGCCTCCAGGCATCTGCAGCAGCTGGGAGCGCTGGTAGGAGGCTGACTCATGTAAAATTCAAGTTGTTTTACTCGACACAGATATCTGATGGGTTTCACCTTCCTTTTACCAAACAGACACCTTTCCACATACAATATGCCGCTGTATTAGAGTGTCTTTGCTGCACGCTCATGTTGTGTTATAAGATCCCTGCTGGAGCTATTTCTTGTTGGTGCTCAGTTTCCTGAGGTTTGTTGTCACAGTGAGGACGGCAGCGTGGCTGTACAGAGACCAAAATCTGAACCTGAGCTACAGCCGGAGATAATGGCAGATGGATAAAGAAATAGCACCAACACACAGCTCCCCTTACAATACCCAACAGTTGTGTTTATGTGTACAAACCAAACTTCCTGTAGCCCACAGGAAGTGAGGATTAGAATATATGACCTTCACATAATCTGCTCCAAATTAATCTATATTTTTAAACACTTGCAGATCAACTCATTACTAAAACAGAGACAATAAAAACTAAAGTGATGGTCAAAGTTGTCACAGTGAAATTTAAGGTGTGCTGATGGATTCACGTCATCAACTCATGCATTGAGTAACATTACAAGTTAACGTTCCACCTTAAAAGTTGCCGGCAGTCGGCCCAGTGAATGAAGTTATTTTTTCTCAGACTCCAGCTGCTGTGAGAGGCAGCAAAACATCTTTCATTTTATAGTATGTATGCCACAGTATGAACAGTGGTTACAAAACCAGATACAACTCAGTGCTGAGCAGAGTGACCGTCCTCTACTGACCAATCAGACTGCAGTGTTCACAGCTCCGCCTTTTAGTACCAGATCAGAAGGAACAGTTCTGTTGGTACCATCCACAACTTTCCACAGCGGAGACAGAAAAAATGCGAACTGAACTGAACCGTACCGTAAATATCAGTGACTTTAAAATATACACCAGTTTCAAATATCATTGGGACCATGTGATGACCACAAACAGGACATGTACAATAAATAAGGGGTTGACAATTGCTGCTAATTGTTGCGCAGCCTCATCTCTGAGCCAGTGTTTCCAGTGGCAGTGTACCCAGAGTTAATGTCAGAAGGTGCACTGACACAATCTAAACCCACTGAACTTTAGTGCCAACGTCTTCAGTTCTCAGTCCAGGCTGATATCACTGCTCTCGCTGCAGCTGTCCGTCTCTCTCTGTGGATAAAACCACCATCTCCTCTCGGCTTCTTGACTCTCAGATTCCAGCGTATTAATCTTTAACTACTGCCAGATGGACGGGAACAGTGGAGAGGAAGAGGAAAAGAGGGCTGAGGCACGGCCTTGTGGGTGGATTTGTTCAGGATGATCGACTGCCCGCTTCGCCACCACAACGACAGGAGATGTGGTGATGACATCACCCGCTGCTGTGCGGGAAGGCGAGGTCATGGAGAGTGTGATGTTCGTGCCTAAGAGTTTATAAAGATGGCTTCAGTGCCATGAACCGGATTTGGGAATACACAACCCAAAGACCGCCTCATGCACCTACCCCAAAATATTTAAATGATCTGAGCTTTTCATATTTTATTCATTCAGCCGACTGTTCGATTTCCCGACATGTAAATGCTGTTCACGCTGCATGATTAAAATTTTGTGAGGACTTACAACTGAGTCAGAGGACTGATCAAAATGTGTCCATCACTGAAAGTTGGTTTCCCACACATTCATTTTTTGTAGCGACCCGCCAGGATTACAACATCCAGCCTGATAAGACCATCCTGATGACATGTATCGGTCTGGATTCGCTGCCATCCCAAACACTTTCCAGAAAGACAGAAATTTAAATCCAATCTGGGTCAATCAGAGATCCACATCGTAGCTGACAACCAATGAGTTTCTCCTGATTGAAGTGAATTTATTGTGTCAATAACAACAATTAAACAAGAGGACGATGCACTCACGGGACTTTCACCACCTCCACTGGTGATGAAGATGTTTCCTGGTGTGTTGTTACGCTGATCGACTGAAGGAGTTTGTCTGTCAGTGCGAGTGCTCCCGCCCACTGAAAGTGTTTGAGGCAGCAGACTGAGTCCAGACTGATACAGAGAGCGAGACACAATGTTGAACTCACGTCATGAGGATGGTCTTATCAGGCTAAACAACATCTGTTGCTGCGTATTGATGTTTTATTTCTGCAGGTGGACTATTCATTTGGTGCGCTGTTGTCATATATATACTGCTCAGTTATTTACTGCACCACATTCTCAGAGCGCAGAGCGTACTGCAGAACTCCAATTCAGCATGTTGAATCAGGGTTGGCAACAGCAGAGCCTGTCGGTGAATCAAATTACTCTGATACAATTCAGCTCGCCACACGAGAAGAGAAATGTAAGTGAGGAAAGTAAACAAAGAGCTAAATCTGAAAGAAATTAGACCAAAATAAACTTGTTCCGGAGGGTCAGAGTATTTCCTTTCTTCATTGAGCTGTTCAGCAGGAATGTTTCCTGACGGTTTGTGTTATTGTCTTCTGGTGCACAGTGAATATGTTCCGTTCTTTCAACATCGGATTGTGTTGTTAATGTGCTAACTGGCTAATTAGCATCGAGACAGTCTTCTGGTTTGCCTTTTTGAGTGACGATCACAGACTAACACCAACTGCTGGTGTGGAGAGTTATTTCCTCTCACGCAAGTGCAGAAGTACGTGCTGGTTGACTGTCAGTGTTATTCTTTGCTGTGTGTTCATGTGTAACTTTTTTGGCCGAGACACGGGAACATGATGCAACACAGCAGGAGGCCTTCGTCACTGCTAGTTTTCTGATCTCGTTTTAATGTGTCAGGGCTTTGAGGCTGAGCGCACACACCCTACAAGGGAAAGTCATTTCAGCCACTGGTATCTACGATACAGTCTCTCAGTCACTACCCAGAGCTCATGGCCTCAGGTGAAGGTCAGAACGTATTATAAATAATAAATCTCTGAGAATAGTACTTGGATCATTCTGTAAAAAAAAAAAGAAGAAGTAATTTTCCACTTCTCATCAGAAAAAGGTTAAAATCATTTCCTCTCTGTGGGGTATCACACTGCCATGTCTCACTCAGCTCTGGTTTCAGTTGCCTTGGCTTGATGTCCTTTAATGGTTTAATTTTCTCCTCCCTCCACGTGTCATCTAATATCTCACGCAGTATAATGTTTTAAATGAAAGCCTTCACTTTATCTCGATAATCACTTTGTCAGCTCTTTGACAGCATGTGAGGTAATCAAGGCCTATTCTTTTTTTTTCAGGACTGAAAGGACACAAAACACATGGCGTGATGGTTTGATAAATTTGCAATTACAGACGTCTGATGATTAGTCCAGAGGCCCTTCGCAAAGCTCCTTCTTTTTGTTCCTGCTGTGATTTAACACCCCAATCAGCACTCTCACACAAAGTGTCTTTATCAGTAATTATTGAGAAGCCTCATTCTTCATTTGCTGCCATCATCAGCACATATTATAGCGTCTGAGGAGAGTAAACACACAATAATGACAACTGTGGGAGCTTCAGTGAAGACTCAGCAGGACTCAGCAGGAGGACAGATTCACAGAGAACACCAAACTACAACATCTGTGCAGTGTATGCTGCCTTTCAGGCCGGCTTCGGATAACTAGTTGCAGTAAAGCCCCCAGTAAAGCGTCATAAGTTAAACTTGTTGTTGAATATTGCTGAAGAACTTTACTGCCTAACAAAAGAGATTTTTTTGTTATCAATAAATGATTGACTTTTTGTTGCTGTGTGTTCATTTTATGAAACAGTGCCAGGTATATGTAGTGAACAGGGGTGGGGAAAAACAATCGATGCAGCATAGTATCGCAATATTGCCTGTGGCCAGACTGTATCCCTTTCAACGTCGCCTGCAGGTCGACATTTTCAAAAAAGGGGACCGGAGGGTGTGCTCAAATAATCTGGGCATCTCAAAGCCTGGCCTCCTGGGAAAAGTTTTCTCCGGGGTGCTGGAAAGGAGGCTCTGACCGCGTTCCTCGAGGAGTCTTGTGGGGGGTATTGTGGGATTATGGAGTACTGGGGTCGCTGCTACAAGCCATCTGGTCCCTGTATGACCAAAACACTTGGTGTAAAGTCAAACATGTTCTCAGTGGGTGTTGGCCTCCACCAAGGTTGTCCTCTGTCACCGATTCTGTTTGTGATATACATGGACAGGATCTCAAGGCACAGCCAGGGGGAGGAAGGATCAGGATTGGGGACCTCAGCATTGCATCTCTGCTTTTTGCAGATGATGTGGTTCTGTTGGCATCATTGCACCGTGACGTCCAGCATGCTCTGGGGCAGTTTGCAGCCAAGTGTGAAGCGGTCGGGATGAGTGTCAGCATCTCCAAGTCTGAAACTATGGTTCCCTGCAGGAAAATGGTGGATTGCCCCCGCCGGGTTGGGAGAGAGCAAGGGAGTTCAAGTTCGGGCATCTGATCAAGATTTGCCTGGGTGCCTCCCGTTAGAGGTGTTACCGACTGCTGGGATTACATTCCTCATCTGGCCTGGGAACGCTTCAGGGCCCCCAGGAGCAGCTGAAAAGCATTGCTGGGGAGAGAGATGTCTGGGGTGCTTTGCTTGGCCTGCTGCCCCCGCGACCTGACTTCAGATAAGCCACTGAAAATGGACGGATGGATATTGTATCAATACACAGACATCAAGTATCCATCTTTTATTATTTACATTATTAACTTCATTAATAACAACAAAGTTTTCGTCAGCAATCTCTGTTGTGCTACATTTTGTAGGAGGTCTGCAGCATGTGCTCCTGTGTGACTTTGGTGTCCTGCTCTAGTTTGGAGGACGTGAGACAGTGTCTCCTGTCCTCTGTCAGATAATGTGCCGTTAGAGTCACATATGAATCCACTGACCTTGAAGTCCAGGCATCACAGGGTAACGCCAGGTGAGCCCTCATGTTTGTGGTATTCCCAGAGTATTTTATTCTCATGTGACACTGCTTGAAAATCTCGTGTCATATCCAAGTCCTCCTTCTGTGGTAAAAAATCCAAAATAAGTCCAGACGTTGGGTTTAAACGCAGACGGCACATTTCTGATTTCTTTCTCTGGTGCCTCCATCTTTGTTTTGATTAACTTCCTGCCAAATGCTGCTGATTGAGACCTCTGCTGACCTCACCAGGAAAAACAGCACCATCTAGTGGACCGAAAAAGCAACTGATTTTAATATTCTAGTGCCAAAAGTGGTATTAAAATGTGTATTTGCAAAAATGAATGTGTATAATAAAAGATGGAAACTTGGCGTCCTTGTATTGATACAATATCCGCATGCAAAACTGTGCGACACTATGCTGTATCGATTTATTTAACCACTCCTACTCACAAGTGACAGCAAGTTAAAGTATCAATGCCTATAAAACCTGAGCTTATGTATCTGTATAGTTTATATAAGATTCAGTACCAAGAGAGATAAACACACTCCTGCTAAACAGAATACGTGAGTAACCGTAACACCATCACACCTACTGTCAGCTATTTTCTATTATTGGTCTGAAGCTGGTTACAGTCTTCATCGACATGTTTGATTTAAACCTTTCCATGGAGGGAATGGAAGCTACATTATCAACAGCCTTCTGCTGGATAACAAAGTTGTTTGAAAACTGCTGCAGAGCTGGAAATCTGCATTACGTAACGTCACTCAGAGGGACGCACGGTGGCTGAAATGAGTCACGGTTGGCATCAAAGCGCCTCCTGAATACAAGCACCGAGTGTGAAGAAGAAAGACCTCTGATTGTAATGTTCTCCTGTGGATTGTTCGCATATGAAACACGATGTGAAGACTTCATGAGGAGCTCAAAAACAGGATGAACTAGAAAAGTGCTCTGAGCAGAGTGCAGGTCTCAGCCAGGTGTGTGTGTGGGCATGTGGGTGGAAAACAGGGAGCTGAGGGCAGGTGGTGTGTCCTCTGGCACCCTTACAGCCAAGATGGTGTCAAAGACGACAAAAACAGGGATTTATTCATCCCGTATCGTGCCGTACTTTAGTTCATCGTAACATATCAGGTATGTTTATCTGCTGACAGCCTCTCACCCTCAACCAGAGCTACAGACAGACCCTCTGCCTCAACATGGCAGCAGCTACACACTGATTACTGCAGTAACAATAAAAAGGTGCAGCAAGCATTTTTTTTACTAGTGGCATTCAATTTGAAAAACAAAAAAAAGGCAGTGCCATGTGCCTTGTGTTTGCAACCTACAAAACACTTCCTGTGTGACCGTAGCCTGAGAGGTGACGGTACAAAACAGTCAATAAAACAGGTTCTTCAAAAACTGGGAATCACTGCAACCACGACAGGTCTCTGAGCACACAGTCATGAATGTGCGCACAAAATATGAGGCTGATGGCTCCAGTAGTGTATGAGATCACACACGGGATGAAGGCATGATCCCCTTTATGCCTGGTGGAGATAACAAACACTGAACAACACTGATATGAGCTTCAACTCAGTGTTAGTACATCTGGCCATGAGCTGTATCGAAGCTCAGTCTGTTTGTCCTGTGATGTTTGTAATCTGACAGACAAACACACAAACAGGTCAAACTGACACTGACATGCTGCTGGTGGAGCTGGTTAGATAAGACTACGACCTGCTGGTTTTAATGGATTATAAACATGTGAGTACATCTTTCTTTATGTGTAAAAGGAATCACATTGTGTCCCAGAAGTTTATGATTTATAATTCATTAATGAAATTATAAAGACTAACAGTGGTTATAAGTGATTTATGCACCACGCCAGGTTCACACTGGATGTGGAACAGCCACAAAGCACGTCGTTTTTCCCTGGAGCGCTGCCCACTTTCTTCGGTGCACATGTTAACTACATGGGCTGTTCACACATGATGTACAAGTTTACAGTTGGTAAACAATGGTGGTAGTGGTTGCTGGATACTCAGAGCTATACAGGCCGACGAAACATCCATGATGGAGGAGAAGCTCCTGGACCAACTGGTGGTTCTCCCCATGATCCAGCCTCTTTTTTAGGGTCTCATGTACCCACACAGATCTCTGTTTATCTGCTGACAGCCTCTCACCCTCAACCAGAGCTACACACAGACCCTCTGCCTCAACATGGCAGCAGCTACACACTCATTACTGGGAAAATAAGGAGGTAGTCTTAGCTACTGCGGTCAGAGCCTAATCAGTTCGTCAGTCGTCCAGGTCCAACGCTATCTCGTTTATATATGACTAATATGCTTTGCAAAACATTCTCAAGAAAAAGTAAATGTTGCCTGGATTAGCTTAATCATTCCCATCAAGAATTTCAATTCTATCATAGGCCGACTGTTGCATCACCTCACGTCACCTGTGTCTTGGCCAAAAAGTTGCACATGAAAGAAAGTCTCACTCCCTCTCGACTTTAACTGTTTGTTAATGTTCCTCACTTCTGCTTTTTCTTCTTGTGTGCTGAGCTGAACTGCCAATAAGACACATGACACGTTGTTTGGGTTAATCATGAGCATGTTACAGTCCTGGAGGATTATTAATGTGCACCTCCTCCTGTACTGCCATAATATGCACATTCAGCACATCCAATGCATCAAAACATTGTTTTCTAGTTGGAGCCGCGCCTCGTTTTCAAACTGTATGGTTTGACTAAAATGAACAATGACAGCAATATAGTCCACGATGAGCAGCGCTAAAATTAACCTGCGTAGTTGTCCCTCCATTGTGACATTAGAAAGTGTCACATTTATCTTGCAAGTGAGAACACGAACCAACTCCAGGCAATTATACAACTTTGGAGCAACATGAGTCCCTGATTCAGACCAGAGGAGACACTCTAGGTCTGACAGCAGCCTGAGATCAATAGGTCAGTTAAAATCCTTTCCCTCTCCTGTTGAGAGGTGGTGATCAAGAGTAGAAACACACCCCGAACCTTTTCTGTTCACACACTGATGCCAGGAAATGCACTGAAATACATCCGTGTGCGTTATTGGAGCTGCATCAGATGTTCCTGACTGGCTGAAACTGTCTGGACCTGAACCAGAATTGTATTTAACAACAGAGAGCAGACTGCCTGTGAAGGATAGATTTCTGCTGCACTAAGGCCAACACATTATACAGCGTTTCAGCAGCAGGGATAAACCTGAAGAGGCTGCCAGGCTGCTGGCTTTGAGTCTTTTTGTGTTGGTTTGTTGGTGACAGGAAAGCAGACAGGTGACAGAGGGCGGACTGACATGATGAGTGTGTTACAGAGACAGGATGTCAAGGTATACACTGACTCATTAACAGGCTCGAACTCTTCACAACAAATAATTTTTTCAACACTGAGTCACATGTTTGTTTTCAAGGAAACCTGAATATATAAAGATAGATTTTTGCATACTGTTGATGGGAGAGGGTGTTAGGTGTGTAGACATTAAGGCCAAGTGACGGTTCTCTTAACAGGAAGTGTGCTATAGCTTTGTCTTTACTTTTATTATTGATGTTATATTGTATGGGCATCATCGTGGGGGGAAAGCGGAACTGACAAACTTGTGTAAGCCCATGATGCCCTTTAAGAGACTGTTCTTATCTGCAGTTCTAAAGGTTATCTTATCAGTGTCATGATAAATTGTTACTGTTAGATTTATTCTATTTTGTGTGTGTAAAGCTAAACAGCCTCTCTGAATGATGCACATGGTTCATCTGACTCCTGTGGTAAGTTTGCACCGACATGTGTTGTCTCCAAATATGATAAAACTGCTTTAAGAGAACTTCTTGTCGGTCAAGTCCTTTCAAAATAAAAATAAGGTCAGGCTACAGAAAGGGAAAGAAAGATAGGATCAGCTCAAACCAGTTTTATTTCTATGGCACCACTTTATTAGGTACACCCTGATAGTACCAGGTTGGACCCCCTTTTTAATTCTTGGTGTCACAGATTCAACAAGGTGCTGGAAACATTCCTCAGAGATGTTGGTCCATATTGACATGATGACATCACACAGTTGATCCATGATGTTCCAGCACATCCCAAAGCTGCTCTATTGGACTGAGATCTGGTGACTGTGGAGGTCATTGGAGTACAGTGAACTCACTGTCATGTTTGAGATGATGTGAGCTTTGTGACATGGTGCGTTATCCTGCTGGAAGTAGCCATCAGAAGATGGTACACTGTGGTCATAAAGGGATGGACACGCTCAGCAACAATACTCAGGTAGGCTGTGGTGTTTAAACCAGGCTCAGCTGGTACTAAGAAAATCTCCCCCACACCATTACACCAGCAGCAGCAGCCTGAAGCCTTGACACAAGGCAGGATGGATCCAGGCTTCCATCTGAATGTGCTGTTTCCAATCTTCTATTGTCCAGTTTTGAACTGTAGCCTCAGTTTGCTGTTGTTAGCTGACAGCAGTGGCACCTGGTGTGGTCTTCTGCTGCTGTAGCCCATCTGCTTCAAGGTTGGACAAGGTGTTGTTGCTTCAGAGATGGTCTTCTGCAGACCTTGGTTGGAACCAGTGCTTATTTGACTTCCTGTTGCCTTTCTATCATCTTGAACCAGTCTGGCCATTCTCCTCTGACCTCTGGCATCAACAAGGCATTTTGGCTCACTGGATATTTGCTCTTTTTGGGACCATCCTCTGTAAACCCTAGAGATGGTTGTGCTGAAAATCCCAGTAAATACTCAGACCAGCCCGTCTGGCACCAACAACCATGTTAACCACGTTCAGAGTCACTCAAATCACCTTCCTTCATCATTCTGATGCTCCGTTTGAACTTAAGCAGCTCGTCTTCACCATGTCTACATGACTAAATGCATTGATTTGCTACCACGTGACTGGCTGATTAGATATTTGTGTTAACAAGCAGTTGAACAGGTAACACACCTAATACTGCGGCTGGTGAGGGTAAAACAAAACCTGTCTCAGGACACTTTTCACATGGAGCAGGTCAAGCACCGTACTGTTTAATGTAAATTACAGAAACACAACAATTTCCCATAAGAACTTGGTGACAGTGGCGAGGGGAAAAATACAGAGGCAGAAACCTCAAACATCCATTTGTTTTAGAGAGGAAGAGACCTTTGTGCTTAATTCGGCTGACGGTAAAAACCTCCTGAACATCTGGATCAGAATTAAGGTGAGCACACATTAGCAGGTGCTATGCAAGCGGGGTGTCTACAACATGCTGAACAGTGTAGTTACGTGAAACTGCTTCATTCAGTGTTGTTATCACCTTGTCTGTTTGTTTTGGAGAGAAAGAGACTTCTGCGATAAAAATCAACTCCTGGTAAAAACGTCCTGAACAATGACACTGAAGGATAAGGATAAGTTATAGTTCAGTCAGAACCACTTTTGTCAAAGAAGGCTTTATTTCTATTTGCAGTATTATATTTGGGGGCATGGCTCTGTTCTGAGGCCTCCCTGTCTTTCCTCAGGCCTGCACAGAGAGCCTAAGGCGGAGAGAGCACATCTCTCTGCCCTTCCATGCGCCTACAGGACAGCGAGCAGCAGCAAAGACCCCCGAGAACAGAACAGAGCAGCATCAATGACAAACAGAAAAGACAATAAGTCGGATGTCATGTCTTGCCTGAACCCTCTGCTCAATTTGGTTGCAATTTGAAAGATTGACTCTAAATCCCCATAAATCTCACACACTTACTTTAAATACAGAACTTTGGTAAATACATTTAGTTTCATTCCACCACTTCCAGTTACAGCAGAGAAGTCCTGAGGCTGTGAGACCAGCTGAGCTCATTAACATCCTATCTTTAAATTCTCACTTCAATCAGAGACCAGGGAAGAAAGATGGTTTCTTGTAAAACTTTTGCCTCCTGCCTGAAGAGCATAATTAAGACATGAACAACCACAACGGAAATAAAGCTCTGTCATGTTTTCTCTCCGTCATACCAAAAGTACAACACAGTAATCGAGGAAATGTGTTGAGATCAGATTCTGTAGCCTAAAGCACGAAAAATATCAGATTTTTCAGAGTAATATTTGGTTAAATGGGTTATTAAGTCATAACCACCACAATTATGTGTTTAATTTGATTTGGTTATATGCTTGAAAGTGGATGCATGAAGAGGCCCCACTGAGGCTGCACAGAGCCCAGATGTTCCTGCTGTTACACCGTCTGTTGCAGTCCTGTCTATTTATTTAGAAAGCACTGAAACCATTTCCTGGTAATTATAGTCGACTGATGAAGTCTGGGGCCTGAACTTCCTTGTTCAGTACAGAGTACAGCATGTGTTCTTCAATCCAAACATCTACTGTACAAAGACACAAAATATTCCAAGGAAATGTGACTTCAGTTATGAACAGACACCGAGGTGATTGTATTATGATGTTGATGGTGCGGAGAAAGTATTTCAGGGTTCGATATTTTTACAGATAGAAGTAGGGATGCACGATATATATCTGATAGATTATCTGCAGATTAATTCCATACCCTTTATGTTATGATGAACTAAAGTTAGGCACCATGCGAGATAAATGAGTCCGTTTTTGTTAGCTTCTCTTGACTGTAAGGGAGCCGGGAGGAACAATTTTACTAGGTGCAGCTGCGACCTGGTTTTGTTCCATCTTCCACACAGTGTCATCATTATTTCGCCTGTCTTTTTGATTTGTTAACTTTTCCTTGATATCTTGACACCGATGCCGTCTGCGTGTCATGCTGCCGGGGATGGAAAGTGCCCATGGGGTGAGCAGGAGGGGAGGTGGCTGGGTCCAACACACCCTGCCTTTCACCTGGAAGCCCGGTGTTCATCTTTGGTATGAATGTAGAGCCAAACCATTTTTTTTAACCTCTCTAACTCTGCCAGGACTCCGACATCCTCGCTCCCCCCCTCCTCTGTTAAATGGTATCTCCCAGGTGCACTACATTATCACACCATGTGATGTTTAGTATTGTCGGATTCAGGAAGCTCTTGACTTTTCAAAAATAACATCGTTTTTCTTTTATTTATTATAGATTTTGCACCAGAGCAGCCTAAACACACAAAGTCCGAAATCGCGATGAGTGGTGACAAGTCATGTCATGCTGTTTTTCGACGGGAAACGTTAAAGGATCGCGATCTCATGCCAAGTAGACACATAGCTGGTTTATAAAAGGTAAGAGTCTCACTCCTACCACTATTTTTGGCTGAGATATACCGTCTAGAAAGTGGGATCATAACTTTCACGTTTCATGCGGCTTTATTTGGTGATATTTTATGGTGTTTCAGTCATAAACAACATCAGCTATCATAATCACACCTGATTTCAATAAGGTACAATGTTTGAAGCTGGCTGAGTGTTGTTTGATCACTGATAGTGCTGTTCTGAAGCAGAGTGAGCGACTTGTCATTTTGAGCTCTGCCTGGATCTTTTCATGGTAAAAACACTGTAGAATGGTCATACTTTGAGCAGCCTTCTTCAAATTTGACACAAGTGTTCATTGATAGTGTGCCTACAGCCCCACAGTGTCATTTACCTGCTCAGATGAAGCCACAGACAGTTATTCATCCTGAAACACATTTTTTATTTTATTTTAGACAAAATCTTAAATTTTTTACTCTGTCTCTGTATCACCTAGAGTGTTTCTGACACTTTCACAAGAAACTTCAGTGAGTTTTCTTTCTGGCAAGACCTCATGCATGCATGTAGTCAGAGGGGTTCAGACGCTACAGTCATTTTAATTTGGGTATGTCATTTTAGGCCGCTAACATGGAACGTCAACAGCAGATGCAGCAGGATACCAAGCACGAGACAACTTGGGATGAAAACGTCAGTATTGTTATTAGCATCTGAAACATGCTGCGATGCATCTTCTAAAATTACAAGAATTTTCCAGTGGCTGGTAGGGATAGACAATAATATTGGCACGTCAACAATATCAGCCGATACTGGCTTCAAAATGAAATATTGGAATCGGCCAACATGGCAAAATGATATATGTTTATTTTAGAAAAAGAGTTTTAGAAAACCAGTTGCTCTGTATAATCAAATTTGATTAAAACCTTTTGTTGGGTGCTCATGGAGAACAGCAAACAACAGGATACACAGGAAGGCGATCCAGAAATACAGAAAATGAGGAAGGAAATATTAAAAAGCATTTCTTGTATTGGCTAAAACATTTAAAGAGCCGACATGTTTCGGCCGCTGCAGGTCTTCATCCGGGGTTTAGAAGCCAGTTTTTACATCTGCTTTACAAATGTTCTAAACCACGACCAAGTAAATCAACACCCTGAGAAAACAAAAGGCTGTGAGTCATTATTTTCCTCAGAGCTTTTGAAATTTTAAAGGAAATGTTCTTTATAAATGCAAATCAGATAATGAAAAGAAACTCCAGTGAAAGTTCAGTCAGGAAGACACTTTTCATGCTCAGGCTGTAAGTTTCTTTCTCACCCTGCCATTCACTCCTTGCACATGCTCACTCACTATCTGTCTACCTGGTACTATTTGGGGGGCAGGAACTTTACAGGAGCGTCCTCTCGCTCGGCCCTCTCAGCCTCCATATCTCCACTGAGAGGGCGGAGGAAGGTTCCTGTAAAGTTACTGGGCTCTGGATGTGACGTAATTGCTGCGCAACCATTTTGACCGGGGCGACGCGGCAAAGAAACCGGCTATTTTGTCGCTTTCTGTTGACGTCACATCCCCCATCCACAAGCCACACCCAGGAGTTTTTCGGGGCCGTTCTGAGTACCTACTCCGAGGCAGGGACTTGTTTAGCCCCTGTAAAAGTTCTGGGGATGGTTTCTGCAGTGGAGACACGCACCAACGGCCCCAGCCCCGTAAAATTACCCCGAAGTTCCCGCGGTGGAAACGGGCCTAGTGTCTGGACTCCATGGGGGGGATTTATCTGCTGCCGCTCAGATGTCCCTCGATCACAAAAAATCTCCCTCCAAAGACTTCTGCTAAATCTAAATCAGCATAAATCATCTGTTAATCTGTACACTCATATTCTGTTTTAAATATTATCTTTGCTTCATTCGTCTGTGTCTCCTGATTGAAATAACATACAATGCGAACACAAATATATGGTCTTAAACCAGGGTATGACATTAGTAGGCCTACATAAATGAAAATACATCTAAAAATAAAGATAAAGCAGGGTACAAGCATATAGAAAACAAGGTATATTCAGTCAGAGGATTCGGGGAATAGAGTTGCATAATGTTCTGAAAACATGTGGATATATTGGCATTGGTTATTGGCCAGATGAGCTGTTATATACTGGCAAAAAAAATCCAATATCGCGCATCCGTAGTGGCTGAGACCAGCTTGAGTGGCCACCTGGAGTTTTTACAATAAAAATAGTTACCAAAGTTACCTGTAGACTAAATGTTACCTTGAGTCCTCAGCAGAAGAATTTTGTCCTTTAGCATTTAAACAACTGTCTGTTCAAAGTTAATAAAAATAAACAGATTCTTATGCCTTTCTTTTTTCTGCTGTACCAAACTCGCTGGGGAACTAACAGAAGTGTTACACCTGTACAAATAATTGTTTGTGTCTGAGTCTACATGGATTTAGTGGCTCTAGCTTTTCAAATGTGAGGATTTGCTGATTTTCTTTGTTTCACATCATTGTCAGAACATTTATAGACAAGATCACTTTGAGCTGTGGTAACTTCTGACGGGCATCTGTTTGGTTGTTTTTGATATATTAGATCACTTATCTTTGGCCTTTAGGCTTTGAGAGATTATTAAGATCCATTCCAGTTATTGCATGCTGGTAATATTGACATAAACACACTCATTAGCGTTTATTGTGACAGGCGATCGTGCTAAATTAGAATCAACTGTTGCTGGAAACACTTCACTGCTCTCTTGGTCTCCAGCGACCCTTTATATAGTCATTCAGCTATCCGCTCTTAATTAGCATCCGCTAGCTGTGAGAAGCTAACTAAACTGCAACCTGGCTTCAGTTAATGAGGGCAGAGCTGATTAGTTTAATAAGAAGAGCGGAGGAGAAGCCGTCCTGTTAAAGATTAACTACTTTCAGTCTCTGGAGAAACACCAGCACACTGAAAACTCTAATTAGTTTCCCTTGAGGCTCAAACTGAATATTTTCAGTCTACACGTGGTCGTCTGTCTATCCATGAGAGCAATCAAGCGTTGAGAAGTCACGATGCCTCTCTTGCCCTCTCGTCCTAATTGGTTGGGCTGTTATTGACCTTAAAAAGTGGCGGGAGGTGACGGGCCAGAGTCCTCAATCAGCTGGAGGGCCGTTCAATTGCAGAGAACCGCAGATTCCTCCACTCGAAGCAGCACTCAGAAAGTCTGAATTACATCTCTGTTTTCAGCACCAGGCATTTACACCCAATTCAGACTGTTTTAGGATTAAAGCAGTTTGTCATCATGTCTAATCACATGGTGGGTAAATAAAACTTAAACAACTGAAGAAGAAAATAGTCAATCTTGTGTACAACTATTGGAAAAACCCACTGAATCTTAAAAATCAGCACCAGTTTGTGCCTCTTGTGAACTATCACTGAAGAGTGAAGATAAAAACTCCTGAAATCTGTTGAGTAACACTTAAACGTATTTCCAAATGAATCCACACACAGTCAGGAACGTAAGAACTGCTGTTTCATGCTGGAACTATTTCTGGATGAATAATAATGTGTCCATCCCCCCAAATATCATGTGCAGCGTCTTTGCCTACAGGTCGCCAGATACGATCTTTGGGCACAGGTTTAGTTTTGTACAGCCAAATCTGGCAACCTCACTGTTACAGGAAGCTGCACGCAGTCACTGTGGTTTTTGTATTTCTGTTTGTGTCCAGATGAAACGAGATTAGATCCCAAAATATTCCTTTAAAGGACATTTCTGTTGATGCAACAGACGGAGCGGGGGTCTATAAAAACATAACTGAATCCCAACCTGCTGACTCACTGTGGAGGCCACTAGAGAAGATGATACCAATGTCCCACATGGTGTTTATTTAACCTTTTTTTATTCAGCAGATGTGAGCCAGCTGCTTTACATTTACCAAACCCCAAACTAGATTCAGATTCAGTCCTTTGTTAATTTTTACGATGAAACATATAAACGAAACACTGTTTCACGTCTAGAATCGGCAAAAATAATAGTTCACAGTGCAATTAATTTATTCAGTTAATGAATAGATAAATAAATCTAAAATGGAAGCTACTAAAACGGCCAATAAAGTGCAGGAAAAAAGAATACAGTCAAAAGACTCAGTAGGAAGTTAAAGTGGAGGAGTTAAGGGTCAGCTAAGTTGCTCAAAGGCACTCCTGCTGGGGAATCAATACTCTGTCCACACATACAGACTGTATTAAAGAAATGGACGGTCAAGAAACTAGGAAATAGGGGTCAAGAAAGTGAAGCCAGTATGGAGGTGCCTAAAACCTGCATTCATGCTAATGGCCAGCAGGGGGCAACCTGCCTGATATCAGACAGAACCGTCATCTCGTTACACTTTACTGTTCCCATCTTCAATCTGATGTTGTGTCATATCTAATCATTTTCTGTAGGGGAGGTCGATTTGATTTTCCTTAACCAACCACCAGAGACCAATGAACGTAACGTCATTTTAGTATTTAAGATAACAAATGTGTACTGGATCACGTGCGATGGTGAAATCAAATAACCACCACAAAGCTCCCAGCCCTGCCTAACTGGTCGCAGTTACTAGTTAATTAACCTCAACCCTAGCCTTCAGATAATGGTGGTGTGTGCTTATGCACTGGTTCCACTGGGACCGGAAAAGGCAACCAGAAACTGGCGACCCTCAGGAAACCAGAAAATTGCTCCCAAGACACTGTCTTCAGCCACACTCTCCGCTTCACTAAGTTAAAACAACAAACTGGTCGGTCTCCTGTTGAGATCAGCCACTGCAGCCTACAGAGGGTCTGCGCGGCTCCTTCAGCCTAATGCAGCCACATTCACCACCTACACGCACCAGTGTCTTTTTGAAACTCTGAACACGTGGGTTTGCAATCCAAACAAAGTGGGGACAAATGCTGCTCCCTTCAAACGCCCACAGAAGTTAACTACACAAAAGTAACCAAACAAAACAACAATCCTTGTGCGAAAAATAAAAATCAAAGTTACAGCGCTAACACATAAAGCACCTTCACCTGTACTCCAGAAAAATGCTTAACCTCAACTTAGCATTCACAAACCAAACTGATCATACATAACAAGTCAGGCCTACTTTGTCACACTAGGGCTTCATTTAACCTTACCAAATGGATGTAACCCTGGACGAGCCCCTGTTTGTTACACTCCATCACTGCTGATGGAAGGTTGAGACAGACTCAACTCATCACTGCTGACTGCTGAATTTATCCAGTTTTTCAAATATCTTATTATTGTGATGATTCTGGCGTTATAGCGTCATTTTGTTAGATGGGAAATATGTGCATATCCCAAATGACATCGACCACAAACATTCTCCCTGCACAATCTCATCTGTAGCATTTCATTAACTCACTCATTTTGTTTTCAGAGACCGTTTCTCTGACCTCTTTGTGTTTCCACCACTTTCTCCTCTGATTCAGAAACTCTTAACCCTCTTCAAAGTCCTCCTCCCTGCTCATAACAGATGCTTTGTGGATCACTTTTGTCTTTACTAGTCTTAACTTTAAGGGGTAATTCTAAGAAAACATCACAATTTCGTCACTAGGAGCGACTCTTAGCGCTAGGAATCTTTTTGAATACGGCCCCAGAAGCCTCTCTCCTCTGCTGCTGGCACAGGAGCTCTTAAGGAACTCCTCCATGCCAGGTGCAATGCACATCGTTAAGCAATGTGACACACCTGCAATGTCTGCACATACAGCCGTAACAAACGATATTAAGAAGATGTCGATTAAGAAAGGCCTTGATAGCAGTCAGTGCGTTTACATGCACAGTTAAGTGGAGCTACAGTTACAGCTCGATTCGGACATTTAATTGGACTGCTGTCCTTGTCCCAGTGTACAAGCACTCCTCTTCTATAGGAGGAGATATTCACCTTGTTAGTATTTTCCTGTTGACCTATTACGTCACAGATTGAGCGTCATCCAGCTGTTTCGCCACTTTTTTTGAACAGGTCGCCATTCAGTGTTTTTCCTCCCATTCATGTATTTGAAAATATTAAACTCTTCCAGCTGACACAGCATGAACTGTGTCTCCTTGTTGGTCCAAAAATGCAAAACTCTGGATGTAGATTTCTCCATGTTGTTACCAGCTTCTTCTTCTCTTACACATTTAATGCTATTGAACTTCTGGGTCAAAGCCCGGGACGGAAACTGTGGAGCATGCTCAGAGCGCTCGGCCAGTTTGGGTCTGACTGACTGGATACATGCAGGAGGGATTCAACTCCCAACCACATTATCTGGGTATCAGTTCCACTGTGAGAAATTCAATTTAGTCCATTTTCTCTGATATCATTTAAACGTACTGTCTATCTTGTCTATAGCCGTCGCCGTTGTTGTTATTACTCCTCATTGGCTGTGGTGCACCCCTTGACAACTGCTCCACCCTCTTGTCCAAATATGGCCACTTCTGGCTCCAAAAACAAGATGGTGATGACCACAATGCTAAATCTCAAGGCTTCAAACCAATGGATGACGTCACGATGAACTCTTACAGTCTGTGTTTCACACTCATTACAGGATAACACTGATAAACAGTAACTGCTGTTATATGTGTGGAATTCTGTAATAAAACACCTTGTTTTCGCAAGATAATGAACATCTGCTGTTTTTACCTTCCCTCCAGTAATTCATGATAACATCACATACAGTGAATTTAAAATGGATCACTGTCTGGGGTCAGCTCTCGCCCCTCCGCATGTAATACTGAGAAGGCACCACTGAGTCACTGGGTTTGGGGATGTGGGGAGTTTAAACTGTGTGAGGCTGCAGCAAAGCTGGACATGTTTCCCCTGCTGTCAGTTCTCAGTGTGTCTGAAACATATGGCGTCACATTAATGAGACACAACCCAGTCTGAATATGGATCAGCTGTTCTGACTCACAGAACGTTTCCGTAGCTGTTAACTGATTGTGTCCACTGTATCAGGTCAGCATGCACTGTTTCACCTGGAGAGACTCATTGGTTCATTTCATCAGGTTTTCATTTGCAATTTATAAGTTTATAGCAAACAACTTTGGTTTGAAGTCGGAAGTAAGTAAAACAAAACAATCATTAAACCTCCCTTTAAAGGAGAGGACATCTTGGTTTGGATATCTGCTGGCTACACTGGATCACCCCAAAATATTAGCCCTCACCCCCAGAGGTTTAATCGACGTCAAACCATAGCTGACGGGTTCCAAAACTGAGCAGGAAACAACAAACACAATTAAAATAGACCAAAAAATTAACCATTTAACTACATAACCTGCTTATCTTCTCACTGTAGAAGCACAAATATCAAGAAAAGAAATGGCCAAATCAACAAAATCTGCAATTCTACATAATCGGGCAGGTGAAACGCTCGGCTGCTGAAATACGTTCGGTGGAAGTGTCCCTCTCTGCTTCCTTGCATGGCAGCGAAGGTAACATGCCCAACTTTGGTGGAACCCGTTGGGTTATCCAGAGCTCTGGACACTCTGTCTGTGGAGACGGAGCAGCAGAGCGCCGAGAGATTAACTTAATCGTTGGTTCATTCATGTAGAAATATAACGCTGTGTTTCTTCCACCAACAGGGCTCTCATTTTAGTGTAGAGCGTCAGACTGAATTTACCAACGCACCATGTCAGGTCACTCACTCTCCGGGACGCCAGTGTTACTTGAATAAGTAAACACTGAGCAACGGGACCAGACTGGCCGACCCGTATGCTCTCACTCAGTGGATGGATGATGTCACAGGAAGCTAATGTGCTAAAAAGTTAGCGTTGCAGAGAAATCCAATATTCCTCTTAATCCCTCCCCAGTTTCTGATGCTGGACATGATAACCCTTAATACACATAACGTTATTCATCCCTACAACAGGAAATACTTTTTCCCTAACCTGATATGAAGTGTGCGCTGCACATGTGAGCATTTTTGATGATGGCCTCCGTCCAGTCCTTTGGTCTTATCACATTTAACCATAGTTGTCTTTGTTTTTGTTGACGGGCAGTGGCGGCTGGTTTTGAGCCATGACTCCTTCTATTCTGGCTCCAATAACACAACAAGACAAACACATTTTAACACTCCTGTGGAAAGCCGATATCGTCTGATACCTATAACAGCAGGACTGTGGAGAGTCTATGATGCAGGGTCTACTACAGGAATGAACGAGGCATCAGCTTCTACGTCTGATAGCGTAGACCTCCTATAGATTTGCTGACTGATCTTTCCCCAACAGAAACAGAGTCTTATTTAGCTGCCGCACTCTCTAAAAGAAGCTTTAAGAGGTACTGCATGTTTGAGTAATGAGACAAAAGGCAGGGACACAAGGTAAAATTAGCCTGAGTGTGTTTAGCAGGAAATACCTACAGATCTGATAGGCCGACTGTAGTTCCCATATAAGGCGGCAGGTTCCTGACCTCTGTTAATAAATGCCCTGTCGGGAGGTTTAGAGCCTCTGTGGGAACCGGAGAGGGAAGCTCGTTGGGAGCTGATTGGGAGCTGCCGTGTTTGTTTGTGCTGGTTCACAGATTGATACACCTCCGCAGATAGAGGAAGCATTAGACTGTGGGCTGAATTTATGATTCGATTACTAAACTTCATCAGTGACAGGACTCAGTTTATTACTACAGCTTAGCAGAAAGCAGTGAGGTGCAGTAATGTTCTCACAACCTTTAACCACATTTAATATCCTTTGTTGTAATTTTCTCTGGTTAAATATTAACTCATCACACACTGTAAAGCACAAACTGATTTTTGAGTCCAACAAATTGTCATGTTTTCTCCGCAGCTTGTCTGGGGTACGACATCTTGATTTTATTTGCATGTCAAACACAAAACCTGCGCTGAATATATCTGAATATATAAAAGATTTTTCCATCTCATTTATAAAATGTCTGTGTTTTCAGTCGATGTTTGATTTTAATTCTGACAGTTTTTTATTTGGAATATCCTGGTGTTTAAAGGACATTTTGGGGCTGCAGATAATGAGCGTTTTCATCAAGAATTCACCGGCAGACTATTTTACTGATTAATAAAACGTGAGGAAACGAGCGGTCATGGCGCGGTGTTGATCAGACGGTTAACGAATCAGTCTGGACACTGTAGTCGATGCCTGGACACAAGAAAGCAGCTAAAAAGATGCTGAAACTTTAACTGAAGGAGAATCGGCATCTCTCCCGCAACAACTAACTTTCAATATGGCGGACAATGGGAGACACCAGATAAGTCCTCAGGTGAAATTCTGAGTGCAATTCACGATTTAAAGAACTGAAGAAAGACTGCATCAAAATTTGATATCGTGACACAGTCCATACAATCTATCCAAGGCAATGCTAACTGGGGCGCAGGGCGGTGAAAGATGATGCATCAGTGCTAAAGTTGAGCGTTTGATGGTGAACATAGAGGACTTAAGCCCAGATCAGATCAAAAGATTCGTGACGAGACGAAACCACTTTAGAAAGAAAAACACTGAATAAAGCAGTTTCGAGTTACAAATCAGTGTTTGTCCAACAGTGTGTGGCGTGTCAGAGATGGGCACATGCTGCTGTGTGCTCACCACAAATCAACTCCAACTGGTCGTTTCATAAAACACATCAACATCAGGCATGAGAGTCCTGTGAGACAGAGTCTGGGCTTTTCCGTGATGTGCTTGCATGTTGTTTTATTTGTTGTAGATCTTTACAGCACTGAAACATCAAAGCAGGCTGCCTTATTGCACGATCCAAATCTTTTGTCAAATTTTGCCATTTTCAGAGTGACGGTTGTAGCTCGGAGGTTGTTCGCTTAGCAACAGGGATTTGGAAACAGTAAGCAGAAGGGACGCAGTCTACATCTGGTTGGTCAGATGTCATCTAGTAATTATTCTGTGAGATACTTTACCATCTAATAACGTGACTGATTTCTAAATGTGTCTTTGTGGATTAGAATTTCCTATTGAAGTCTTCAGGTACATGATTAGGCCTGACGACGTGTTGAAAGGTAATTGTTGTTTTTTTTCACTGGTGTTTTTGTGTCTAAATGACAAAAGAACATCAGCAGTGCACGTTGCTCCTGAGCACCTTTCTCCCCTCTGGAAATGTGCTGCATCATTCACTGATGCAGACTTTTCCACTGGGTCCTCGGGGCAGAGCCATTTGCAGCGCCGAGCTGTTGTCTGGCCTGTGGACGCATCGATTCAGCTCATATTTCTGGCTGCTGCTGCAGTGATGGTGCCCTGAGGCAAGGAGCAGGAGTTAATGTCTGACTTAACAACCTGAGCAGCCCGGCTGGCTCGCAGGGCGGAAAGTGACAGAGGAGAGAGATGACGGGGTGATAGGCAGAAACCATGACCAGCAGACAGTTTGTATAACTCTGTTCACATGAGCTTAGAATATCTGCGGCTGCGGTCTGTGCAGCTGAATCAACAAGAAAACATTCAAAACACTCAGCTGTGTTTTCTGCTTACAGCCATGACTTGCTTGTTTTGTTTCTGTGTGTGTGTGTGTGTGTGTGTGTGTGTGTGTGTGTGTGTGTGTGTGTGTGTGTGTGTGTGTATGTGTGTGTGTGACAATGGGCATAGGCAAGATAAAAAGCATTATTACAGTACATGCTACACTGGATGCTATAAGATAAGATAGAGACTGACATAAGATTCAGGTTGTATTTACTCTGTGAGAATCTCATATCTCCAAAATCTCAGCTTCTGAAGAACTGATTATTTATAGTTTGTTAACCACGAGTTCATCCACAGACTGTCCACTGTACAGTGTGTCTCCAATATGTTTAATTCTAGATTCAATCAAGACTCAAAGGTTCCTAAAACTACCATGTCACACTCTCTACAACACATCCAACAGTCTTCTTTCAATAAAATGCTAATGCTTAATAAAACTTTGCTCAAATCTTCAGTTTAAAATACTTGTTAATTATCAAATAATTTCTGCTGTGAACACTATTAGGCCCCGATCCCACAGAAAGCATTTTATAGGTTGCAAAACGAGAGGCACACCACACTGCCTGTGTTTTATAATTCAGTGCCACTAGTGAAGTCCAGTTCAGACCAAAGACTTACGACGTGACAAAGTTGTATGAGAATGTTGCAGAGAAAAGTATCAGCGGTGTGAACTGGCCAGTCTGAGCTCAACTCAAGCCGGCTGATGATGTCACCTGACACTCAGGTAGCCAGTATCTCACTATCACTATCCTCATTCAGATTTTAAGAAGCTACAAATTATATTCAGCCACAAAATCAGACTGAAAAGCTGCAAATCAGCACGGAAGCACAGAGAGTTGTTGACTAGAGATGATACGCCGTCTCATGGTGGTCACTTCCTGTGAACCAGCAGGTTCACATAATAATTTAAAGGTTGCCAGGTTTGGAAATTTAAGATGAAAATCAAGAAGTTAAGACAACAGGGAAACAGGAATATATATAATATGAATAATTTCTCTCCTTAATTAGATAATCAATTTCAAAATCTGCCATAACGTCTGTATGCATTCAGTGTGTTGAATTCAGAAGGCATCTTAAGACAAAGAAAGAACTGGCTGCAGACATCCACTGTTCCCAGAGGCAGCTTGAAACATCAGGTATAATGCAAAAGAAAGATGAAAATCAAAAGTTTAAGTGGTAGGTGCTTTGAAACTGGAAAATTAATCCAGTACATTAAAATGCTCCACATTCATTTATTGAACTCGCTGCCCTTCATACCAACGTGTTCGTCTGTGATAAGATTGTACCCTGTGATTATTTTCAGGTAATTCAGGGGAACTGAGTGTTGATTAGACGTGTGGTTCAGCTGCACTTTGACCGCTCATCTCCTGCTGTGTTCTCATTCTGTCGCTCTGCAGTTTGCTCTGTGTTGTTATTTGTCATTTTTATCTGAGCTGTGTCTAATTCCTGCAGCCGGGGCGCAGCGGGGAAGAACTGAAGAGAACGTCGGACTGAATTTTGATGATAAACCTGCTGCATGAAAACACACAGAGGTGCCAACTATAAGAATAAACAAAGAAAGGGCAGTCTGCTGTCCTGCTTTCTCACAGCCGACAGTTTGTGTCTGAGGGAATTTTTTCCTTTTAGGATTAAATTACTGGAAACAAGAGACGCTGAGAAGCTGAGACAAAATTGATTCCATTTACAGGCAGTAAATCCACACACGTCAATAACGGGCTTAAAAGAGCATCGTTCAATAAACACAGCTGATTGATCGCTTCAGCACATCACACAACTACAGACATCCTGAAACCAGTCACAGTCAAGTGTTCTCACCTGGATCATATTGATTAAAATGAAGAAAACACTTGAAACAGTTTGTTTTCCTTTGCTGTTATAGAAGACAGAATTAATGTCGTGCTCACATCTGCTGATCTGTATCACTCAGAATAAACCAGCATTTTAAATCTCCCCTTCCACCTCTACACTTCTACTCCCAAACAAGTTTAGGATTCAAACATCCAGAGCTGCGACATAAGTTGACTGGTGGTTTAGACGGAAGAAAATGAATCTGAAATGATTTTTTATAATGGATTAATCATTTCAGGCTTCTCAAATGAAGACCTGTGGACTGTTGGTTGGTCAAAACAAGCATAATGAAGATGACACTTAGGGGTTTTAGCCATTAATAAATAAAGACAATAACGGTTAATTGCAGCCCTACAAACATCAGAGTCACACAATGCATCAGAGGCCTTCACACGGTTAACAATTTAGACCATAGAAACCAAAGCCTCTTGGCTCTAAACACACTTTGATGTCTTTCAGTCAGGTCTTTGACAAAACCACAGCATAAACACTGCTCTTGTTGAGGTTGTCGATGACATCTACGTAAATACAGACAGTGGCAAAATTTCTGTGTTAGTGTTACTGGATCTCAATGCTGCATTGGACACAGCTGACCACAAAATATTAGAGGACTGACTGGACAACTGGTGGGACTTTCTGGCACAGTACTGAACTGGTTCAATTCCTACTTGAAGGATAGAGACGACTTTGTGACTATAGGTAACTACATATCTGAGTGTACAAAAATGACATGCGGAGTTCCTCAAGGTGCTATATTGGTGCCTCTCCTGTTTAAAATTTACAAGCTTCCAAATTTCCATCACCATGTTACATCAGCAATGAACAAATCAATGATTGGATGTGCCACGATTTTTTTCAATTAAACAAAGACAAAACTGAGGTAACAGTTTTAGGGCCAAGGAAATACGATCAAGTCAGTGCTTGGCTTCAGTTGGAAATGTTAAAATCCACAGACCAAGCCAGCCGCATTAAGACAATTACAAAGTCAGCCTTCTGTCACCTTAAAAACATATCAAGGATAAAATTACTGACGTCTCAGTAGGATCTGGAAAAACTTCTCCGTGCATTTGTCTTCAGTATACTTGAAAGGTCTTCCTAAAGAATCGACCAGACAGCTGCAGCTGATTGAGAACGCTGCTGCTCGAGTCCTCATTAAGACCAGAAAGTAGATCACAGCACTCCAGTTCTGAGTCCTTTACACCGGCTTCTTGTCTCTCAGAGAACAGATTTTCAATTTATTTATTTGAAAACACAACTGTTAGTTTATAAAGCACTTAACAGTTTAAAGCCCCATTACATTTCTGACCTTCTGCTACACCATGAATCATCCAGACCACTCAGGTCCTCTGGGACAGGTCTGCTTTGTGTCCCCAGAGTCGAGACTAAACATGGAGAAGCAGCGTTTAGTTTTTTATGCTCCACATATCTGCAAGGAACTCCCAGAAAACTGCTGGTTTGTTGCTGCCTTTTATTAAATCAAATATTTCTTACACTTCTTCCATTTCATACCTAGTCTTATTTTTCAATTTTATTTTATATTTTCTGGCTTTCATTTGCATTGTCTTTGATGTTTTATGCAAAGCACTTTGAATTGCCTTGTTACTTTGAAACCCTACTGGACGCCTTGAGCATGCTTAATTTTCAGAGGAAAGTATGGTGCTTACTGACCTGAGGATAATTAGACTGTAGCCAAACAGAGAGAGAACAGCAACCCTGGAAGCAGACTAAAGATTCACCAATTAAAAAGCAGCAACACGAGGGAGCGTGATGGCTGAGTGGTTCAGGCACATAACCTGCAGAAACATATACTGTAACCACAACATCTCCTTCTCAGTTACGTCTGGAGATCTTTGCTGCATGTCACTCTCTAGTCAACAACTCTCTGTACTTCTGATCTGTAACGCTGACAGGAAGTGACCACGATGAGACGGCGTATCATCTCTAGTCAACAACTCTCTGTACCTCCATTCTGATTTGCAGCTTTTCAGACTTATTTTGTGGCTGAATAGAATTTGTGGCTTCTTAAAATCTGAATGAGGATCGTGATAGTGAGATACTGGCTACAGTGATGAAACAAAACCAGCATCAGATGGATTGTATTCATAATCAATACGCCACAATAATATAAATAACCAGCGCCAATTCATCAGTCAGTGATAATGTGTGTGTGTGGGCGGGGCATAAGCACATACAGCCAGCAGCAGCTCACCGTCCAACACCGGGGCACCGTGAGGACGGAAACAGACGGCTCGACAGGGACAGAGCACCTGTCTCACAAATTAGTGCCCCATGAATGACATTAAGTGCTTCACGTAAAGTTACATAATTAAAGTTACTGTAATCAGGTTAAGGAAAACGAAACATGTGAGGACGAATCATAAAATGACTCATAGTTAGCTTGAACTTCACAAAGTCCCACACACCCATCTCCGGGGCAAAGTCCTGTGTTTTGTGACCCAACCACCACCACAACCTGCCTTCTTATGGACCGCTCTGGACCACTTCTTCATTTACACTCCTGCCTGCAGGTGGGTCACATGATCACAGCCTTTGAAAATACATGGGTGCTGCATGAATTACTTGCTCATAATTATATGGGATATGTACGAATTTGGGTGCATTATTTTTTCGTAGGAAAACAAACAAAAACTAACCAGATCAAATGCAGACAATATAACATGACCCCTGGTTTGGACTTTCCGACTCGGGTCCCAGATCACGTCCCACTTACTAGGAACCAAGTGGACTTGTGAAAGCATCTAGTGTGCAGTGGAAACATCTCACAATCTCATAATGTTTTAGTCCCCCAGGCAAAAACTTTGACATGAACTGCAAACTACACATACTTCTGAAATTAACCAACATTTAGTCTGGAGACTCACCTCGTCCGTCGTTCTGAACATCGGAGATGATTTGGGAGTAGTTGACCGGCTTGTTCTCTTCAAACACTCTGTCAGCGATGGTGATATTGATGCCCTTCAGCTCTGTGTACAAACCCTCCACAGCAAAGTAACAAGGCCGATCATCTTCCTTGTTGTCACTGAACATAAGCATCACGTGCTCCCGCCACCCAAAGTGCTCACAGATCCGCAGGGCGAACTTCCCCAGCTTCTTGTGGGTGGGGCCTGTGTTGGTGATGGACGGGTAGACTCCGCCGTAAAAGGCGACGGCTGGAGCGCCCGCTGTAACCATGGGAACGTTCCAGTGGGTGGTGAAGAGTCCAACGGGGGAGGAGGTGTAGGAGCAGCCAGGCCCGATGAAAGCCCACGGGTCATACGCAAATTTAAGGTCCACAGCCACGAGCGGGGCGATGGACTCGGAGCAGATTCCATCCTTTTCGCTGTTCTTGAAAGCATAGACGAGGTGGTGGTCAGGGAGCAGGGTGGGGTCGGCGTTGACTTCTTTGATGGCTCGCTCCAGGGCAGGACCAATGCGAGGCCAAGCCCACGGGTAATCTGTGTTGGTCTGTGGTAAAATAACAGCCAGCGTGATGTTGTGCTGCGGCCGGTATTCATGGTGGCCTCGAGTTTGACGTCTGCGATGTCGAGATGATCTCCCGGTGACCGGCTGTGGGTCGAGCAGAACCAGCAGAACCAGCAAGAGAACGGTGCCCTCGTTCCAACAAGCCATCCTTCAGCCCAGCAGGTTGTCCACTTCCGCCACAGCTGAATAATTTATCCCGGTTAACTGTAGATACACACACGGGAGACATTAACAAAACATGCAACATAAATGAAGTCCTGTTATCTGAGCTCCAAGAATGAGCCTCACCTCCTCCTGCAGCTAAAATCTAATAACATATTCAGGACACTGAGACCTGCTTTGGTTGGTCATGGCTGAATTCACCGTAATCATTTTGTCCATGTCAGTCCTGAGTGGCCTTTGCAAGTTTGGGACCGTGCTGAGTCGTGGGAGAAAAACTCCCCGAAGCTGGAGAATGGGAGGACAATTTTCCTGGCAGCCCTGCCCACCTCATACAGCACAGAGTTGGTGTAATACACTGAAAGTGTTTTCTCAAAGGCAGCCTGCCCTCACTACCATCGCAGACATTGTCATCCCTTGATAAAAAACATCATAAATAATATGAAAGATGTGCTCAAATTTCTTATCCACTTTAGAAAGGACAGACTTAACGTCAGACTCAGATGTGTTAACTGACTGAGCAGGTCAGTGTTCAACGACAATGAGAATTAGACAATATTAGATGAGATGTGTGAGCTCATGGGTCCTGACCGCATCACTGTCGTGCCACAAATGACGTTAAAGCACATCCTCTGGTGTTATATTGCAAGTGTACAGCTATTACCAACAAAATAAAACAGTCAAAATGTATTCATGTTGAGGGGAAATTAGTTCCCCAAATAAAAAGCTTTTTGTAACTGTTGTCTTTCTTTCCATAGAAATACACGGGGGTCTGACCAGTGGCGTACGGTCGTTATGATGCCCCAGTGCACGCTGTCATGACAACCCCGAGTGCAAAACAGCTATGCAGTGTCTCAAATCACATACTTCTGTTCGTACACTTCCATGTGGTATACTATGTGCACTATGTACTCACTGGCGTAGTGTGCAAATTTCCACAGGGTAGTGTTGTCTCAAACCAAGCACGGCTGTTGTGCCAACCGCAAATTAGCTAGTTAGCAAACTAGCACTGGCATTCGTGTTATCGGTCACGGTACTAAATCATTACAGACTGCTAAATTAACCCAGCAAACATACTGCTGGCTTACATCCGACAACAGTTTAGTGGTGCTTAGTGCAAAAAACATAATGTTCACAGTCGCTCAGTCCTCAGCTGCTATTTCCTGTTTGAAAAGTGGCTCCTCCCCTTCCGCTACGTAGCCAAGATGGCGACCACTGAGGGCGAGAAGTGTCCATAGTTCCACACTCAACTTCTTGACCGTTTTGAGTGCACCATCCAGGTAACTCACAGTGCACTGCATGTTTTCATACTTCTCAGTGTGAATGCACTTCTCCACTCAAAATATTAGGTGTAAGTACAGAAGTGCGCGATTTGAGACACAGTCCTAGTGCATATTCTATAGTATCGTCACATGATCAAATACAGGCTTCACATTGGACAACGTCAGGGTGTCTACTGATATAAGACCTTTTTAATACCACCTTATATATGTGTGTGACTCACATGTGTAGGTTCTCTTTCCAAGTAACGACACTGATGTCAGGTCAAAATGAACAGCTGCTAGAAATGACAACAATTGGGTGAGTTTAATTTTAATGTGTTTAATGTGAAAAGAAAACAAAATCATCTCAGTCATAATTGCTATTTGTTATTGCAATTTTTCTGTCCAATGTGACCAAAATTATTTACGACCCATCAAATGTGAATTTAATGTGCTCCTATAATTCCACACTTAATCATCATTCATTGTATTAGGCTACAAACACTTAGATTAGATTAGATTAGATTAACTTTATTGTCCACCTGAGTGGAGAAGTGTCTTTGGCTCCTCCAACATTAAGTTACATTACAAACAAAGTCACAGGACACTTCCCAGCATACATCACAAAGCAACAGTGCAAATAGACGAAAAATACCAGCAGATGAATGTATAGCAGGTGACAATATAAACCAAATAAAAACACTTAAAATTCTTTGCTTTCCCTGGTGCTGTCAGTTTGCGTTCAGTGCTTGTATAGCATATGGAATGAAAGATTTCCTATATATATATTACAGCTTGTCTCGGGCCCTGAATCGACGGCTGGATGGAAGCAAATCAAACTCTGAATTTGAAGGGTGTGAAGCATCTCCAGATATCTGTCTGGCCTTCCTGCCTGCTGCCCTGTTAAATACCTCAGAGTTGTTGTTGGGGCTTACCAACCACTTTCCCTGCAAAAATAACACTTCAAATACATTTCCAAATATTCAACTTGCTGGTTTACAGATCCAATCAGACACAGGCGCTACTGGCACTAACAACCCTCCATACACTTTGGCCACAGATGTGTAATGGAGAGCCGCGCTGCCTGAAAGCATCAGCTCCCTGTGGACGGAAGCCTGCAGCGGTCAGACCTCTCAGATGTTAATCAATACAGTGATATCACCTATAAGGGACAGTTGTCTGTACCTCAGCGGCTGTCTGCTCTCCTCTCCATCGTCTCTGTCAGTGGCGGTGATGTTAAACGGCAGAGGAGGTGAGGAGCACCCATGGCCGCAAAGTCATGCCTGGCGCGTGCCTTTCCTGGCAGCGAGTGATGTTCCGTTACTATGACAGCAAACGTTAAATCCGTTTTTCTGTTCCTCTGATGGGAGGAAATATTTAAGGAAAATGTCAGAGCTCAACGCATGTTAAAAAACAAAAACGCTGGTCGCCAATAGTTAAAATATAAGTTGCTGGTTTCTGCTGCAGTCCTTTGGGAAGGTGCTCCAGGAAAAACCCTGTCTGAAAGTTTAAAAATGCTTATTGCTGCAAACAGGGAAATAATCTCTCAAGGTGTCATCATCATCCAAACTTCACCTGTCAGACATGAGCGCGTGCGTCCTGTCAGCAGCTCACAGTATCCACCACGCGCCAAACTGTAATTCCAGCTCAGCTCAGACGCAGCCCGGCAGGTAAAGTCCTTTACAGGTGAGTCAGAGGAGCTAAAAGCAGCTCTCCGGTCCGACAGGTGGACGCTGCGCTCCGTTTCCAAACCCACCTGATTACAATGTGTGAGGACTGTTGTGTTGTTGGTGAGCTGCTGTTGGACTGACTGCGCTCTGTCTGGGCGGAGAGCTGGGAGGAGGAGGAGGAGGAGGAGGAGGAGGAAAGTGAGAGACGAGAGGGCAAGGAGACAGGAAAAGAGAGAGGAGAGGGGGGAGGAAGAGCCAGAGAAAATGAGGAACAATTGAGGGAGATGTAAAGAAAATAAAGGAAGGAGAGAGGAAAGGTAGGAAGGGTTATTCTAGTTCATCACTATAACCAGATTCAGCAGACAGATGAAAGACAGAAAGATGGATCGTCAGATATGAAAAGGTCAGTGTATGTATGAATATAGGTTATTTTCTTCCACTCTGGACTAACAGCCTCTGTGCAGCTGTGGCGGCAGCGTGTTTCCCAGTCCTGCTCAGTCCCTTTGCCCCCATTATGTTTTCCTGCCATTACTTTTTATAGCTGTCTTATCTTCCATCACAGTGAAGGTTGAGCATTATCTTGTTCTCATTATGGCTGTTCTCTTTACAAGCATTCCTCAGATCAATAAAGCAAATGCAGACACAGTTTCAAGAAGAATAATAGTGGTATCAATCTTCTTATTAAACCCTCATCAAAAAGCAGAGTTAACATATTTTTCAAAATGTCAAAACATTACTTTAATAACTCATTGAAACTTGTCAGTGATCACTGGAATTGCCTAAAGTCACCTAACATACCAAAGAATGTTCTTAAAGACCCCCAGAACCTCTCAAATGACCACTACAATCACCTTGATATAACCAACACATCCTTAAAGACCCCGACTTCCCAACTAACTGTTAGAATTACCTGAAGCAAAGAACATCCTGAAACACCCCCAAACCTTCCCAATGACCTCTGGGATTACCTAAATGTCCTAAAAGACCCCCAGTGACTTAATTCACCTATCGTACCAAAGAATGTTATTAAAGACCCCCAGAAACTCCCAGATAGCCATTGACATTACTAACAGTATCTAAGAACATCATTAAAGAACCCCAGAACCTCCCAAATGACTACTAGAATTACTTTAAGTAATCAATACATCCTGAAACACCCCCACATCTCCAATGCTAGAATTACCTTCAGTACCAAAGAACGCCCTAAAAGAACCCTAGAACCTCCCCAATGACTACTTGAATCACCTGACATACCAAAGAATAAAGACCCTCAGAACCTCACAAATGGCCACTAGAATTACCTTCAGTACCAAAGAACAATCTTAAAGACCTCGAAAACCTCCCCAGTGACCACTAGGATTACCCAAATGGCCTGAAAGATCCCCTGAACTTCCTCGATGACCACTAAATTAAGAACATCCTTAGAGAACCCCAGAATCTCCCAAATGGCCACTAGAATTACTTTAAGTGACAAACACAACTGGAAAGACCCCCACAACATCCCTTATGACCACAAGACTTACCTACAGTACTAAAGAGCATCCTATAAAGACTCCGCAATGACCACTTGAATGACCTAACCTACCAAAGAATGTCCAAAAAGACCCCCAGAACCTCCCATATGGCCATTAAAATTATCTACAGTACCAAAGAACATCCTAAAAGACCCCAAGAAACCCCCTCTAATGACCACTTGCATTACCACTTAAAAGACCCCCAGAACCTCCCCAAGAACCACTAGAATTACCTGCAGTAACAACAAATGTACTAAAAGACCCCAATAACCTCACCAATGGCCACTAGAATAACCTAAAGTACCAAAGAACATCCCAACAGACCCCCAAAATCTCCCCAGTAACCACTAGAATCACCTTAAGTGCCAAGAAATTCTCTTCAGGGCCACCAGAACCTTTCCAATGGCCACTAAAACTCTGTAAAGGACAACAGGGACTTTGTCTAAAAACAGGCCCCAGTTCACCAAAAAACGAAAAACATCAAGGATAAGAGGAACCTGGTCTCGCACACACTTGTAGCAGATCAGCGCCACGTGTAACAGGCAGATAAGACATACAGAAGTAGGTTACCGGCAGGACAGGATTGCTGAAACACTCTGACATGCTGCAACACCGACAACCTGGAGCGTAATGGAGGAATTAGACACAGGTGTGCAATGAGGAGCAGAACAGGTGACTGTCAAAGGGCAGAGGACTCTGAGGACATCTGGTGGACAAGTGGGGAACCACAGAGCCTAGAGAGTCCCATAAGAACAAGGCTGTCAATATTCTACAGTTTTGCTGTTGTCAACGAATCTCATGTGCGGACTCAAACCAACAATGTGTTGGTCAGTACTTTGTGACTTTCTGTCTGTGGCTTTCAGGTTTTCAGACGGCCACTGCAAAAATGCAGTTCTCGTAGTCATTATATATTTTCCATTTCTGCCAATATATCCCCCTAAATCCCACACACTGGACCTTTAAGTCTGTTCATTGACAAGGAGAAAAAAATCTATCACCTGGTTCGTCCTTTGATATTTGTAGGTGCTGGGGAGAAACAGGGATTGAGTACGTCTCATAAGGTTTCACACTTGTACCATCTTAAATGAAGAAAACCCACAACTGACAAATAAAAACACGTCTAAGTTAAGTGTCAGCTCTGGACTGTCTCATTCAGCTGTCAGAAGGGTTTTATGGGATTTAATCCAAACCTAACGGACGCCTGGTAGATTTAACAGCCACAGCAGCACTTTGCATCATCCTCTCATCTTCACTCGCCTGTCTGCATTTAGCCGATAGTGTCAGCGTTTCATCAGGGGAAACGATATGATCGGGGATGAGATGCTGATGAAAGCCTTCACCTGACACAGAGTGGAGTCAGTGTCTCCTATACATGCTTCATATAAACCCTCCATCATCACTTAACTGCTGTCACACATCAGCACTGATATCTGGTCCGTGAGAAGCAAACGTCCTGTTGCCCATCAGGATCGTACACGTTTATTTACACTGGGTGAAAAATTGAGATGAAGTAAAAGGCTCTTGAACAGCTTTACAAATACAGAACAAGAAACATTTTACAATTTGTCCTGTGGCTTTGACAGCGGATGCAACTCAGAGTGATACTAGAGAGACTGCAGCGACATGAGAGTGCGACAAAGACTTGAGAAATAAACACTTTAATACACATAAAACTGCTGGTCCTTTTTTATTGTTTCTTTACTATCAACAGTACTATTACTATTTAAACTGCTCTGTCCCGCCTACTGTTGCTGCTTCCTCTGCAAGCCGCTTTGCAACCTTCCTCCACCCCAGCTCCTCCTTTTCATGCTGTGTCTGACTAATCAATGTCATTTCCGTTTGTCATTGATGCTGCTGTTCTGGTTTTCTTTGTATGCACGTGGAAGGGCAGACAGGTGTGCTCTCTCTGCCTCAACCCTTTCCATGTATGCGCATGGAAGGGCAGAGAGGTTTGTTCTATCTGCTCCAGGCGTTCTGTGTAGGCCCAAGGAAAGGCAGAGGCCCCAGAACAGAGCCATACAATCAAATATAAGATTGCAAATGAAAATAAAGTTTCCTTTGAGTAACGTGTTCCTGACTGAACTACTGTAGTATGAAAATAGATATAGACTGTACAGGACGGGCAGGATGGATCAAACAATCTCCAGACTTTCACCTGGGAGCCTGTTGTTTGTTGTCCTTGTGAAACCAAAAGTCAATAACAAGGTAGTGCGCGAGTACGTGAAGCATGATTCAGTAGTGACAACCGCTGGCATGTTGTTTTTTTCCACCTAAACCCAACCAGGTGCTTTTGTTGCCTAAACTTAAGGAAATCAGACTTAAAATTATTTATTTTTTAACTTTGTTTAGAAAAAGACTTTATGCAGGTAACAAGTGGAAGCTGTGCATTTCCTGTGAAAATGAAAGTGTAATTTAAAAAGAGACACTGTCCCAGAACGTCCAAATAATGCACGTGGAAGGGCAGAGAATTCCCCAGTTCAGGATCAATAAAGCACTATCAATGTATAAAAATGATGCAGGGGGCTATGCAGGGCTTCATATTTTGACGTTTGTGTCCATTGACAAAGTGACGGTATTTGAGGTCTTGGTATGAGAACACGACCACAAATCAAACAAGAATAAGAATAACAAGAATCATGCAGCTTGTGTTTATGGCACCGTCCTGCTCAGAACTGATCACAGTCTGCTTTTATGATATTTCCTTTACTTTTATTGGTGGAGCCACAGATTTAAAGGATAACAGATGAAGGAAAGACATTTCACATGATTCATGTTTTCACATAAAAAAAAAAAAATCACAACTTTCATGTAAAGATTTAAGACATCAAATATGAAACTTTGACATGCAACATCACAAATAAAACACATTTTGCAAGCAGGTGATTTATCACAGACGTCATCAGACTCATTTGCTTTTTAAAACTCTATTTCCTGTCTTAGAACAAATGTAGCATGTTAAATGTATCTGTATTGGAAGCCAAACATTAAAATTTAAAGAGCGGAAACTGTTGGGATGACTTCCTGCTGTTGGGACATTACGTGTCACTCGAGGGAAATCTCAGCAGTCGTGAGGCGCTGATGTGCGTCTGTTAGAAAACTGCAGAGTGGAAGCAAAACATCAATAATGGATTTCCTTCAGCCTGCTGGAAACATAATGGAAACAACCGTACGGACGTCCACAGCTGTTTGTTCAACTGGTTTCCCTCTTTAAACTGGAAACCACTTTCATTATGACATATTAATATCTCTGTACAGGTTAATATCACAGTGATCCACTACCCTTCCCTTCTTTTTTGTTATTTTTTAAATCATCATTATCAATTGTAGCAGTGGAGGCAGTGATGCAATTTTAAAGTTAAGGGATAAATTAATACAGAATATTAAGGATTTTTAATGGATCATCAGCATTCAGCTTTTATAGCCTTTTTTAAATTAGTAAAAATAACTCATTAAATTAACATGGAAGCATCGTCATCACCTCAGACCTTCACAGAAATTAATCTTTCAATTAAGGTTCTTTGGTAAATTTTAAAGAAGCTTTTTTTTTATTATTATTTTATTTTCAAACGACAGCACACCTTAATTTAGATGAGGGGGCTCTGTGAGTTTTCACGCCAGGGTTGGATGACTGAACGGTCCAACCAGGCACAGACCCAGGGGCCCAAAGCGTCAGGGTGCCCCCTGGCTTTCACTTGCAAAATTTCACTCATTAACATCTACCAACCCGGAAGAGATTTAAAATGACCAAAGTCACACAAGATGATGACAATGAGACACAAATCAACCACAAAAGGGACACAAAATGACCACAAAGAGACACAACACCACCAAAAAAGACAAAAATCAACCGCAAAAGGATACAAAATGACCAAACAGGGACACAAAATGATCACAAAGGGACACAAAATGACCATAAAAGGAAGCAAAATCAACCCCAAAGAGACACAACACCACCAAAAAAAATACACAAAATACAACTGCGAAAGGATACAAAATGACCAGACAGGGACACAAAATGACCACAAAGAGAAAAGAGAAGCAAAACCACAAAGGGACACAAAATCAACCACAAAAGGGACACAAAATGACCACAGAGGGACACAAAATGACCACAAAGAGACACAACACCACCAAAAAAGACACAAAAATCAGCTGCAAAAGGACCAGACAGGGACACAAAACCACAAGGTGAAAGGGCAGCAAAACCAAAGGGACACAAAATCAACCACAAAAGGGACACAAAATGACACAAAATGAAAAACACTTGGTTTTGTTATTTGTTGTCCTCACACAGTGGTCTGCAGCTTGAGGTGTCCCACCATCCACTCAACCTCCAGACGACGCTCATATACTCCATCATGAAGAATATAATATGTGTAAGGCGTGTTGACAGAACGTAGCTGTGATTTGCAGTAATGTACAATGCCTACATTTTCTTCTGCCGACTGAGCTGAGCCTGCGCATACGTCCATGATTAGTTACCAGCTAAACTGCGATGTCAAGTTAGTCGGCAGAAATAAAATTAATCTGCAACTGTGGCTCCAAACAGCTGAAAAAATGTCTCCAAACACTCCCAGCTGGGCGTCTCCTGACAAGCGGCTGGCGTCCTGAGCTGGGAAAAAATGCTTTGGTGGACACAAGGCCTAATGCTCAGTCAGCTACAGGGTTTTAAGGTCATTGATGCCAAAACTAAACCGCCAACCTCCACTTTAAGTCTTTCTTCACTGCTGTTTTAAAGACAAACAGCAGGGTGGATGGAGACAGTTTAACGTCTTCAGCACATTCAGTCAAACTTGTGATTTATTCACTGAGCTTTTGTTCTCAGACTCAGATCGATTGTGCCTGAAGGCAATCTGAAAGACGCCAACTGTCGACGAGGACGTTTCAGCAACCTGCAGGGCTGATGTAGAGAAAAGCGTGGGGAAGGGTTACAGGTGTGTTGCCATGACAGTGACAGCTGTGGACAGATTACCTGCAGACATCTGTGAGTCAGACACTACATCATCTCGCTGGCATTTAGGCGTGAAGACCTGTGGACGAGAGCAGATCAGCAGTGACGTTGAGTACTGTCAGGATGGTGTCAAAGGGACGCTTCAACATCTCAGTGATCACAGGTTATATATGTTTGTTCAGCTACGGCAGCACGGAAGGAAGTATTCACCTTATCAACACATAAAGGAACACTTCATCCTCCAGTTCGTCACAAACACTCAGGAGCAGCACGTCTGGAGGTACATGGTTTTCATCTGTCAGACAGGTTTGCAGACACGTACAATGCAAACATTTTTTTCTGGCGGTTGGTTTACGCGCGCTGTGTTAATGCACGTGACTGCAGCAGACTGACATTGAAACAAAAATGTTGAAGGAAAGGAAAATGTATTTTAAATTATATTTCAGGGTTCTCATAGTTAAAACATTTTCATTTGACATGTTGCTGTATCTGATAGCATTATATATTTAAATTAAAATAATAAGACATCAAGTCTCTGTATGTTTGTATTAGTTCGCTTCATCCATCCATCAGCAGCAGTATTTCTGTGCCTCCTCTGTGTCGATGCCATTTCAGCAGGAAGAGACGTGCCCCCCCGTTCAGGTTCTTCTTTTCAATTATTCAACACAAAACCATCTGAATATTCAAAAAGCTCCCCGTGTGCAGAGGAACACGCCTGCTGCTCTGATTAACGAAGGCTCAGCAGGACTGATTTCAGTCTGTCTGTGTGGAAAAAAAATGTAAGTGGGACCTGGAGGAGACTTTAGTGCCAGACGGTCCTGTGTGATGAGGCCTGTGAGTTCATGTCTGTGTGCTGGTTCAGTAAGTTTCAATGACATGGAGTTTTCTAATAGTTTCTATATTTCTGCCTAAAAACCAGAGACAAAACGTTCACTTTCAGTGAACTACAGAAAAAGTGGCAGTATGTGACGAGTTGGGACGAGAACCGGTTGCAGCATCCTGAAGCTAAAGATCATAATGGTTGAGCAAACATCAAGTGAACTGGTAAACAATGTTGCAGAGCTGCACGTCTCATAAGTGAATAATAATAAAATCAGACTCAGTCTCCACTGATTGTTTCCCTTTTATTAATAAAGAAATAACAACAAATAAAGTCTGTTAGCAGATGAATGACAAACATAAGAAAGCTGTGAGACAGAGAGGTGTCACTCCACCGCAGTGGTATCAATAAGATAATAAAGTTATGGTTTTATCTGATCTTATCTTGGGTCCAGGCTGTTTCTGAAGCAGCCCCTAAATAAATTAATCCAACCCACTTGTTTCCCAAAAGAAGCAACCAATAATTCATCTGTTAAAAAAACAGTTATAATTAGACTCAAACATCCCTCATACAAAGAAAACTGTTGTTCAAAATTATTTACAAAATGCCAAAACTGCTCTGAGTGTTTTAAGAGCTACACTCTCACACCCCTCTGCCACCAGCTCTGCTTCTTTAACCGCTGCTGGTCGGGATTCTTGGGACCTTGTTGCTACCTCGACGACCAGCCTTCGTCTCAGGTTTGAGCCGAGGAATCAAGGACGCATCATTAATGGAAGGCGCTGCACAACAGAACAAGAGAAGGAAACAGTCGTAGCAAGATGGCGTATCACATCGATTACCTGCGAGCTGTAATCAGCTGCAGGTGTTTGTTCATATCCAAAAATAAGCACGGACCAACTGTTAGAAGAAGTAGAGGACTGTTACGTGCACGATTCTATCATCTCTTTTCAACCTGTAAATATGACACGCCTGCTGGTGTCAACCCGGTCTCACACTGAAGTCATCGAATACAGACACTTGGTCAGTGACTTGTGGCATCAGACAAAAATAAGCTGTCCTTTTACATTGGCATGACACGCGGCTGGTCGCCGTTATCGTGTTACAGCACCGAGCATCAGAGGGACATTCAGCAGGACAACAACGTAAGTTAAGCAGGTGAAAGTCCGCGCAGGGTGGATGGATCCAGTAACCACCAACTTTCACCTGGGATGTGACGAGTTCGGAGTGAGAATGTGTGACCACGGTTCACACGTCAGGTCAAGGAAAATCTGCTATTTTTTGGTTCTAGCTGAGAACCAACATTTTGGCTCTAAATATTTTATTTCTGGCTGAAATGCTCTGAACGGTTCAAAATCGGACGTGGAAACTGGAACAGAAACCATGTGTGTTGGTGGATAAGGGGCATCAGCACCCTGGAACAAGGCACGTAACACCTAACTGAATAAACTGATGTATATTAATGTGAAAACAAGCCCAGCAAACCTTCTCTGGATAAAATAAAGTTACGTTACAGTCAGTACGTTTACATGCACAGCTTAATCGAGCTATGCTCAAAATTCGATTTTGGCGTCTAATCGGACTTCTGTCCTTGTCCCAGTTTACAACTGAGAAAATCAAATTACTGACAGGAACGTGTCCTCCTCCTCAACACTAGGTGGCGATATGCATCATTTCAGCGGGTTAATACGGCCCCTTTCCGGTTGACCTATTACATCACTTGATAATAAACAACTGGAGTCAGATAAGGTTGTGCAGATAAAGTGCACGCTATCCCTCGTGGTCATGGTGATTTCGAGAGGTAGACAAAAACGCCGTATGCTGTTGAAGGGCTACAACTATAGCATGTCGCAGAGGGTGTGGAGCATGCGCACACGCATTGTCTAGTTTAACTCTGATTAAGGTGTATACATGCCGGAGAAAATCAAATTCCAATCGCATTATCTGGGTGTCTTAACCAGAGCTTGAGAACTCCGATATTAGTCGGAGTAACACGTTTCCATGCACTTAAGTTGTCCAGTTACAGTCGGATTAAGGCAATAATTTCAGTTTTTTCAAGTGTCATGTAAACGTACTGAGTGACATTACTTTATTCACCCTTAATTTCATAGTCACTGATTAAACAAGATCAGTATGTGCAGTATACGGTGTGGAGTTCACCCTACTGTGGATCTAAAAAGGCCACAAAGGCTGAGGAACAGAAGGAAGTTTGGGGTTATTCAATGTTACACCAGAGTCAATAGGCCCTTAAAAACATCCAGAATCTGTCTGAAAAAAAAATCCCTTTAAAAGCGAAAAAATAAGCTATTATCACGGATATAATTCAAACCTGCCACCAGCCCTGTTATATCAACATTCATCTGTACGAGCGACTTGTGAGCGAACCAGCAGGAACAGCTCAAATCAAACAGTCAGTGTTTAGGATTTAATGAGCGATCAAGGCTGAAACTAAATATGACTTTCATTACTGATTATCTTTCTATTTCATCAATTAAAGGTCCAGCGTGGAGGATTTAGTGGCACGTAGTGGTGAGGGTGCAAAGACTCAAAGACGCCTCCTGCTCCTAACAGTGCCATCTGGAGTCCATGTAGAAGTAGACTCCAGTCTGGATTCCACTTAAAGACAACAACTCTGTGACTGTCCCTCCGTAACGTAACGTGACTGTTAAGACGAAAGCTGAGATGGTTTGGTTAGCTGGCAAAAAAGTTCGTGCTGCTTCTCCAGTTTCCACTTTTGTTACTTGAGTCTGTGTCTCTCGAATCTCCAGGATGAAGGTGCTGAGTGCAAAGTTAGCAGGACACATAGTCAGAGCGGCTGCAGGAATAAAAGCCAGGCTGATGTTCAGCTTGAAAATGTTTAAAGGTTCAGTTTAACATTTTAGGAAATACACCTCTTTCCTCTTTGCTTCGCACGTGACTGTACGGTGAGTGATTTTATGAATCCTAGGATAGCAAAGGAACGACCCGCCCTACTCTCCCTTTGTCTGGCTGGTGCTCGTTGCTGGTTGGATTGTTCAGGTTCAGGTGAGTAAAGTGGGATTAGTTGGGGTCAGAACGTCAGGGTAAGCCAATCAGAGGCAGAGTATGGCAGGCTGTTCCTTCGCTATCCTAGGAAACGTAAATTTACATACAGTAAATATGAAGCTACAGCCAGCAGACATTTAGCGTAGCTTAGCACAGAGAACGGAAACAGGGGGAAACTGTTAGCCGGCTCAGAACCCGCTGTAAAACCACAACTTGGCAATGTCATACTTTAGGTTTTTAACACATGAACCACTGAGCTTCATGACGAGCTCATACTACACGGTATTAGCCAAATTATAGCCTGTCGCAGCGTCGTACGGTGTTGGATCAGATTGTGAACGCTAATGAATGTTATACGCAATAACTTTATCTCATGTGGTGTCATAGCAGCAACAACGGATGCCGCGTCCCAACAGGAAGTCTGGCAGGTTTGATGTTCTTTGCAAGCAGCACTTCAAATGTAGCTCCTCCCACCTGGTGGCTCTTTTACTACAGTAACATTTTGTCTGGGACATGAACAGCCATAGTGAGTGAAATAGGACAAGAATAATCTAATGCCATCATACACGTCCTGAAAGACGACCAGGGATAATTGGTCGTGGACCAACGTGTAGTGTGTATGTCTGTCAGCAAAGTCACGGCAAGATTTTATGACACCTTAATCGCCTAATGTGACGTAGTGACTGTCGTGTAGTTTGAACCGGTGTACGCGGTGTTTGTAGGTAGGTTTTGTTATCTTTAGACAGAGCCATGCTAGCTGTTTCCCTCTGTCTACAGTCTTTGTGCTAAGCTAAGCTAGGCTAAGCTAACCACTAGCTTCATATTTATCACACAGACATCAAGAGGGATTTGAATTTCTATCTAACTTTAACGAAAAAGCGTATTTCCCAAAATATCAAACTCCTCCTTTAAGTCTGTCTACATCTCGTCAGCGTGTGCAGGTTTGGCGGGATCATGGCGTCCTTTCCCCGCCGTCGACCTAAGACCGAGCGCCAGCGGCTCAGTCTGCCCGGCAACAAGAGCTGAGCTGTTCCCCGATTGGCTCGCCTGCTGAGCCGTCCCATCGACGCCTGGATTTTCAGGGTTTTCTATTGGCTCTTGGAGGATGGGGGCGCCATCGGGAGGTCCTGATTGGCTGAGGTCAGAGGGCAGCGACGAGGAGTCGGACTCGGCAGCTGGAGCGTCTGCATCCTCTGCTGTCGGCTGGGAGGAGGCGGGGTCTGTGAGGATGTTCCTGGAAATAACTGGAGAAATCAAAGAATAGATCATTTCGACCAATCTGCTGCCACAAAGTTTGACGTCGTGTGTGAGACGACTGTGATACGTTCAGGTTGTAGAAAGTCCTCCTTACAAATACAGTATGAGGAGTTTTTTTATTTTCAGGTGATGATAAACCAAAGAAAACACACTTCTGCCCTGTAAATGCTACACGCTGGAGCTTTGATATAATCAACAGGAAGTGACGTGGAGAGCGACTGACCTCCTGTGGGTCTGTAGTCATCGTCAGCAGACGAGCTGCGGCTGAACGGACTGAAACTTGGCATGATGATGAGACCCAGAGAGACCAGGATGATCTGAGGACACAAACACACAGTTCCTGATTGTACTACTCTATCCAAAAAATGAGAGCTGGAACCAGTGATGATGTCACACGAGAACACACACACACAGACACACAGACACACAGACACACACACACACACACACACACACACACACACACCTACCAGTAAGCAGGTGCTGGTCTGGGCTCCTTTACTGACCGTCTGTTTGATCAGAGACTGAAGCTGTCGCAGCTGCGCCAGCAGAGACCTGAACGCCACAAACACAAGCAACAAGTGTTAACTTTTATCACCTCATTTCTGTTAACAGTAATCTGAGCTCAGACACGTCAAAGCCAACATGAAACTGACTTCAAGTTTTTCAGGTTTATTTTTTTCATCTCAAATAATCACACAAATACCCCGAAACTCAAATGTGACATGAAGAGAAATGTAAAGGACACAGTGAGGAGGTTCATCAGGCTCCACTGAATGTGTAAATGTGTTAAGTTTAAAAAGCCAAAACAACGAGAACAACCAGACTGTCGACACCACGACAGCTGCAGAGACGTCAGGCTGTTGGACGGACTTTAATTCATTATCATCACTGTAGACTGAGAAGGTGGGGTTTAACATGCCGTCTGAAGACAACAGAGAGAAGAAGAAGGCACTTGATTGATCAGACTGTCTGAGACACAGAGCCAGAGTTGGATCCACTTCCTGTTTTGCTGGACTGGTCTGATGTTTAAACTTAAACCTGTTGGATTTTATGTAAAAAAGCGGAACTGATGTTTGTCATCATGTACCGTCAACAGGCTGCTGAGTCAAGTGTGACACCTGGTGGTGAAATCTGGTACACCAGTTTTCACAGAGGCACAATTTTGGTCTGACTTTTGTCTTTGCAGAGATTTCAGAGGAGCTTCTTAAACTGATCCTTCAATGAATCTAGACTCTCTCCTCGATCAGTAAACAATCAATAATCAATAATAAACGTGGTCGTACATGTTTCGTTTCTCCAGCTGCTCCACCGTCCTCTGCAGCTCCTTGTTCTGTGCTGAGCAAGCTGCTGCCCTGTTAATACACACACACACACACACAGATTATCTTAACTTGTATTGAACCAACTTGTTTTGTCTCACCAGCAGCAGAACATCTGCAGATATTTAATCTACTTTCAGTAAAGACAATCTGAGAAGCTGATTAACAAATATATTTCTGATTCATCCTCCGACCGACTCAGCTCTAACGTGAGATTTCATCCTACCTGCTCTCCAGCCCGTCGATGTACTCCTTCCTCCTCCGCCGGCTGTCCTGAGCCGACTGCTTGTTGCGGATTTTTCTCCGAACTCTCTTCAGGATTCTCTCCTCGGCCTGCAAATAAAGGTTTGTTCAAAATAACCACAAGGCTCCTTGGTTATCCCGTCATCACTGCAAGTTCCTGATTGATTAAAAAATATTTGTTTTCACAAAAACAGGCAGACCTGACCCTCCAACCCTCAGCTACATTCACTGAGGGGAAAAATGACGATACCTATATTTGGTCATAGAAGATTTTATTTCCAACTACCCAGACAGTCTCTTCCAAGTGCCTACATGGAAAGCCTAAAGGCCTTTGCACACTGGGTCCATTTCTTTCAGCGTTTTTTAATCCATCATCTGAAAAAAATCGTTACACACAGAAACCTCACGCACTGATTCTGATGCATTTTGTTGTTCTATTCATTGTTGTTCCTCCCTTGCCTCTCTTCACTGGAGTTACCGATCTGACTGACATCTCTCTCTCTCCCTTGTCTTCCATTTGGCACTGCAGCTGCATGAATCCACCTGAATATTACTATCTGACCTGTTGAATCGCTGTCTTGTCACAGCTGTGTCCCATCACTGCATTTTCTTCACTGATTCTTGGTCAAGCGTCTCTAAAGACTCTGACGGATACAAAAAATGCAGAAAATTTAACCTATTCCAAAAATTGAAATGGCAGACGAAAGTTTCAGACTCAGTGTGCAATTGTGACTGACACAACGTGAGGTCATATTTATTTATAGACGTGCAACAATTTCAGACGAAAAAACAAACTTAGTGTGTGCAGGGAGCCAATGGCGGAGAGATCACACTTCCCTGCCCTTCCATGCGCCTACAGAAAATGCCTAAGGCAGAGAGAGCAGCAGAACAGAAATGACATTGATAAGTCAGACACAGCATGAAAAGGAGGAGCTGGAGTGGAGGCAGGTTTCAAAGTGGCTTGCAGAGGAAGCAGCAACAGTAGGCAGGACAGAGCAGTTTGAATCGGGCGCCCTGAATGAGATTCAACAATAGGTTGCATATAAAGGAATCATGTGATCTATCAGCTGACTCCCTTCCATCAATCAGCTGATCCATCAGCTGCACAGTAGCTCTAACCAGAGTCACAGTTAGCGTCTCTTACAGTCTTATCAAAATTAAATCTGGCACAAAAATATTTTATGTGTTGAACAGATCAGTTGTTGCAGTCGTGTGACTCATTCTGCAGTGAAAACCTCCTAAACGTCGACTTTTCGAGATTTAAACAGCTTCTGAGTTTCTCTCTGAGTGTCTCAGTGTCTGACCTTGGTGAGGGGAAGGTTGTTGGGCAGAGAAACTCCTTCCTGTGACAGCAGCTTCTGTTCCTCCTCGGTCAGCTGGAGCTCTGGGTACAGCTGCAACAGTAGAAGAAGAGTCAGTCCTCCAGGTCAAACCTTGACTCCTGACTGTCAGCAGGAAGTGCTACAAAAACCAAACAGGCCTCACCAGTTCACTGTCGGGGCTGGGAGGGCTGGCGGCGGTCAAACTGCCATCGAGGCGCGCTGCAGAGACCACGGGCAGCTCATTCACGATGCACGAGTCCGAAAACAACACCTGAGAGCTCCACTCATCTGCACGGGACAGGAAGTGACATCATGGTTACTGCTAACACCATCAAGGTCAGGATCAAGATGTCCATGTTTGGAATGAACTAATAAGAGCAGTTAATCAGGTGAGTGACGCAACAGTCAGTACAGACTGAACACTGCTGCTTTTTTTTCTTTTGTTTTACATCAAGCATGTTGTTTCTTTCTCTGCTCTGACACCCGCAGCCTCCTACCAGTGGGACGTGCCCAGAACACCTCTAAGAGGAGGCGCCCAGGAGGATCCTGATCAGATGTTGAACCACCTCAACATGAAGGAGCAGCGGCTCTACTCCGAGCTCCCTCCAGATGTCTGACTCCTCCCTCTATGTCTAAGGCTGAGCCCAGACACCCTACAGAGGAAACTCATTTCGGCCTCTTGTATCTGTGACCTCATTCTTTCAGTCACTACCCAGAGCTCATGTAAATACATTTGATAAACTCAAACCTTTTACTAAATCAGATTTAGATCTGATGTGGATCGCAGATTAGAGCCTTCAAAAACATATTTTCTGCAATGTGAAAATACGACGTGGCTCCATGTAGAGCCAGGGTTTGGTTTGTCCTTTCTGGGCTACTGTAGAAACAACATGGTGGACTCCCTGAAGAAGACTCATATGGAGGTGTGAACAGCCCGTTCTATGGTAACCAAAACACACTGATTCTTATTTTCAGGTGATTATAAACACCGTCACACACCGAGCTCTATGGAGATGATGTTCTCTGGTCCAGGTTCAGTCTTGACTCTGCCCAGGCTGCTGATGTCATAAACCACCTGGTAGATGGTCGCTGGGGCCGGCTGGATGGTCGCTGTAGTGACGGGACTCTCGACCACGGGGTCCTCAGAGATGCCGCTGTCGCTCTCAGACGAGGACTCTGCAGGAGGCCCGCTGGGAAACACCTCGTTCGGGTCGACGCCATGAAGGACGTCCTCTGATTCGCTGTCATTCAGCTTCTGAAGGAGAATAAACAGGACACGCTGCATCAGGTGACCTCACCTGCACCACCCATGACTCACTCATGCTGGAGCGCAGACTCACACAGTCGGGGTCCACCGCCCAGTCCTGCAGGGGTTTCTCTGAGCCGCTGTAGACGAGGTCGGAGCAGGAGAAAGGAGCGTCGAGCTGCCAGCTGTCTGCCACCACACCGCCCACAAACAGCTCCCCGCTCTCTGCGTCCATGACCTGATGACACACAAACAACACAGTCTGACTCTGTCCTCCACAACAAACACTATGTAACACATTTACTTAAGTACTGGGCAAGGTTCCTACAGATAAAGACGTGTAAGATTTAAGACTTTATTAATTCCACTTGGGATGAATTTTAAGACCAATTATTTGTCCCCATGTTCAGACACTAGGAGCAGGGGAAAAAATGTATACAGCACAGCATCACGATATTTTGTGTGGCGATATTGTATCGATGCACAGACGACAAGTTTCCTTCTTTTATTATACACATTATGAATTTTTACAAATACACATTTTAAGACAACTTTTGGTACTAGAATGATAGAGTCAGTTGCCTTTTCTGTCCACTAGATGGAGCTGGTGATTTTCCAGCAGAGGTCTCAGTCAGTTGCATTTGGCAGGAAGTTCATCAAAACAAAGATGAAGGCACCAGAAAAGAAATCAGAAATAAGCTGATGATGTTTAAATCAAACGCCTGGATCCAAGCTTCTTCAGGTCACATCAGAACGTCAATTCAGAACTGAAGAGGCCTCGTTGGAGGAGAAGAGAAACATCTTCGAGAAACTCAAGTAAGTCAAGCTGCCTTCGATACAGCACTGAGAACGAATTCAGTGCCTTCTCAGGCCCTGATCACACAGAAAGCGTTCTGCAGGGTGAAAAACATGAGGCGCACCACACTGCCCTCTTCTTTTAATTGAATACTACTGGTAAAAAATGCTTGCTACATTCTGTCCACAGTAATCAGTGTGTAGCTGCTGCCATGTTGAGGCAGAGGGTCTGTCTGTAGCTCTGGTTGAGGGTGAGAGGCTGTCAGCAGATAAACAGAGATCTGTGTGGGTACATGAGACCCTAAGAAAGAGGCTGGATCATGGGGAGAACCACCAGTTGGTCCAGGAGCTTCTCCTCCAGCTGCTGAAACACTTTCTGTGTGATCAGAGCCTTAGACTTTTAAGGCTTTAGTTTGAGGTACTTCTACTTTACTTCAGTCTTTTCATGTAACTTTATCCTTACAATCTGCTCTGCAACGGTATGAGATTTTCACAGTTTGGTAACCTTCACAGAAGAAGTATCACCATTTCACCATATTCAGATTATCATCAGTCAGAATGGGCCTTAAAGGAATTTAAACAGAAGGGTTATATTTGGTGAAACAAACATTTTAATACTTTAACTGAAATTTGAAAGTATTTTGTTAATAGAAGTTTGTATAAAAAGTCTTTCCTTAAAAAAAACTAAAATAAAGAGGAGAGTCATCGTCCAGTTGCATTTTTTTCAATATCATAGAGAAGCACATGTACACGGATGATAACTGTCAACTTTTATGTCCCTGTTCACCTGAAAACTGGTTTATCCCTGCAGCCCTAACTCCGCTACATCTCAGACAGAAATAAACTCTTTACTGCGAAACACACACACATATGAACTGGGTCTGTATTCACAAAGAATCCTAAGACTAAAAGTAGCTCTTAGTGACGTCACTCTAAGAAAAACTCCTTGCTCAGAGTTGCTCTCAGAAACTTCCCGAGTCACTCTTAAGCTAAGATTCCTTGCTAGGAATTTTTAGGCTAAGTTAGGAGCTCTCTGAGATGAATCTTTGTGAATACGGGCCCTGATGTTTTAACTGGTCAACAAAAGTTTTAAAGTCTTTGTAATGTAACTCTCTTCCAGTTAGTTTTAAAAGATCTTCTAATCGACCGTTTTGTGTCAGACTACGAGGTTAATATGAAGATCTGTCTCTGGTAGATGTGTCAGGTCTCTGCTGCTCACTGTACCAAAACATCATGTATTTACTTCCTCTGAATTTTGATTTTACACTTATTGTAAAGCTGTAACTGTTTCCTTATCTAAGTTTAACACACACACACACACACACACACACACACAGAGTAACAGCCAACACGTGAACAAATCAAACAGCAGAATAAAGAGTCTGTCTGGAGGAGGATATCCTGGTGGGTACACACCCACAAACACACCCACAAACACACACACACACACACACACACACACACACACACACACACACACACACACACACACACACTCACACTTAGCCTCTGGTCTCACCAGTCTGACTGAATAGAAACCTGATAAGCTGCTAAACGTGTTTCCAGTTTTCCCTCTCCACTTCCAAAACTTCTTCCTGGACTCTCACAACAACAAAAACAAGAATCACAAGTTCTTGTTTTTTGTCACTTCAGTGAGACGAGACCGCTGAAAACACAGAGGCCAGACTTTGGGGTTAAAACGTGACACTGACGGTCAGAATCCGACATCCTGCAGACTCTAGTTGCAATTCATCTCTCCAGCTGCTGAGTGCAGCTGAACCCTGTGGCACAAAACACCTCAAGTTTCTCCTTAAAGGAAAACTTGACTTAACACAATGACGTTTGTATTTCAGTCAGTCGTGATGTGTGACCTTTGTGTTTCTCTTGCACACCTCCGCAGAAAAGGACAAGCATAGTGATTTATCGGTTGACTGGGGACCAGGTGTGACAACAGGAAACTATAAACCCTTTGACTGTTAGTAAAAGTTACGTTCTGTTGTCCTGTTTTAGACAGTGGAGGAAGATGATGTGAGTGGGAGCGCACTCTGACACAAACTGGAGCGCTCATAAATTGGGAGCTCTGTCTGAATGTAGCGTTGTGTTATCCAGAGCACCAGCGCTCCGAACGAACCAGATGACGAGTATCATTAACACACGATGAGCTGCAGGCACAACATTTAGCTCCGATCTGAACGATTGCATTAGAGTCAATGAAGCACAGCAGTGTTGTTGCAAGACCCTGGTCTGATCCGGCCCGATGCTTCGTTCAGCGTCAGGGAGACTTAGCGAAGATTCATTTGGCTATTGCTGCGCAAATCCGTCGCTGAAGTTCAGGTTTTTCAGCTGTTGTTAATAAGCGTATTAAGTGAATGGATGGGTCCAACAAACACTGACTTTCCCGTGGTTGTACCGATGCAGTGCTTTTATTTTGAAGGAGACTGTATGCAAACTGTACATTTCCTGTGAAAACAGAAGTGTATTTTGAAAACAGACAATGCATGTAACAGGCTGAATTGACACGGCGTCCCAGAGCGTCAACAACCAACACACCCAGGGTACCTTGGACGCCATATGTGGACGTGATCCATAACCGACATCGATATGTGACGAGGTCACAGTGATAATGTGTTGACTGATAATGTTAGAGCAAAAATGATCAAGCAGGTTATCAAAAATTATTCCAGGTATCACAGACTCAGACCAAACAGGTTTCATCCAGATAAATATTTACTCAGCAACGTTCAAATATCAAAAGGTAAGTTTTAAAAATATAACTGATTTAAGGTGGAGGGAGGGTCATATGTTTTCTGGGAGTCACTCAGGGAGGCTCAAGGAACAATATCTGTATCTTTGGGAGGGTCAAAATAAAAATGAAGCCCCCTCCCTCCCTCCCTCCTGTGATAAATACAGAACAGTCCCTAACTGATGCAGTCCTGTGGTTATTAACGAGCTGTGTATCATCAGCTCTCAGGCCTGATCCTGGATCAGCCGGATCAACAAGAGCAAACTGCACATGAACTGTAAACACTCACTGTGAGCTGACACACTCTTCCTCTTCCTCAGTGGTGGTTCATCAGAGCGGCCTCTCCGCAGCTGCAGGAGGACCGACAGCACAAGCACCTCAACACGCGTCTTTCTCCTCTTCACGGTGGATCTGGGGACCAGCTGGCAGCTCTGCGTCCAGGTCCGGACTCAACAACCAGTCCGCTTCCTCCTCCGCCTCCTGCTTCTTCTTCTTCGGTGGATTTACTGTCAGACATTACAGGGAGAAGTCGCCACCTGCTGTCAGAGGAGGAAGGAGTCACAGTGTCGAGACACTGTACAGGTAAAACTTCTTTTAGAGTGTTTTTACAGACAGTCCTTTTAAAATGAACTGAAGGCTGAAAAGCACCAAGTGTAAATGTCAGTGTATTTCCAGAGAAAATTTAGATTTTTCCTTCCGTTTCACGAAAGCCATTTGTGAGTGTTTCTTACAGGCAGAATGCAGATGTAACAGCTGCAGATTATTACTACGTTCTGCAGCATCCTGCAGGTCACAGGCTCAGCGTTCAGCAAAATGATCTTGTGTTTCACATCGTCATCACAAACTTCAAACCACACTGAGACAACTTTGTTCAAAAAGGTACAATTTTAATCGTCAGTAAGTAAATTATTCAACACAATCCATGTCTGACGGAGCGACACAACCAAAGGAGACAAACAAAACAAAAATCCTGAAAATTCAGAGTTGACAAAATAATGAGTTAAAGTGTGTTAATCAAAAATAGCTTCACCTGATTAGAAACATATTTACAAGTCTTAATCCAGAAATAAAAACGTGACGTCCTGGAAGTCAAAGCAAAGATTTGGCATTATTTAAAACAATTCTTAAAGAGTTTTTCTTTTGCTGCCTAAACATGACGACAAAACGTCCACTTACAAACTTCACACACAACAAAACAACATTCAGCTTTTCGTGACTCAAAGTGTAAAAAATAAACAGATGTTGTTTGAAAATTCATTTTCTCATAAACCCTTACTTTGCCAGGACACGTTGATGATGACGCTGTTGAGTTAATCTGAAAGTCTATACACAGTCACACATTAATAAAAAAAATAATCATGTATAAAACTGTCGTGTATGAAAACAAACGGATATGAAACTAATGAAAAAAACAGGAAGCTTTTCAGTCTGAAGTTTCTCCCACATGACGTTTTGCAGCAATTACAACTTCAGATCTTCATGTGATGAGCTGTGAGGAAACAGTAAAGAAAACAATAAATAAAAAAGTTTTCTACGAGTGCACACGAATGTGAGCCTCATTTACGAGTCGACCTCGGGATGAGACACGAGGGAAATCTTCTCTACAAAAAACAAAACAAAACTTTTACATTTTGGCACGTCTAATTCGATTGAGGATATTTTTTATATTTAAAGTTCAATAACTTATGATCTTTTTTATTATGTATAGATTTACTGTTCAATGAACAGCTCAGTCTATGATAATGCACATCACAAGTTCCCAAAGCCTGAAGGCACATTGTCAAATGTTTTCGACTGTCAGTTGGAAAACAAACAAATATATTCAGTTCACTATCAAAGAAAAACAAAAACTATTCACATTTGATGAAGTCAAACCAGTGATTTTAAGATATTTTTGCTTAAATTTGACAAAAACATGATCAGAACTGTTTCAGATTAACTTCCTGTCCACTGACTAACCCGTCCAACTCTTGGGGTCATGTTTTTATGTTGACTCATTATGCAGGACACAGGGCCGGGCGATATAATGACTACGATATATCGACATGCTTTAAAACAAGATACAGATTTAGACAACACTGTTTATATCAATATACAGTCAAGTTATGTTACATAACACATACCAGTGTTCATCTGTCCTAACAGCTTGTTTACACGACAGCAGCGTTTTGGGTGCCTGAATATGCAACATTTTGAAAACGGGTTCCAGAGTGCAATTTTTTGGAAACGGCACCGTCTCCTTTGTCATGTGAACTTGTGATACGCAGTTCCTCTGAAAATGGAGAACGCACGTGCACATTGCGCTTTCAGTCACTAGGCCTGCACGAGAAAGTCGACCATCACAACAACAATGCCGAGCTCTGTTTGTGCTGCTCACCCTGTTGATTTTATCAACGCTTCTCCAGCAAAGTGTAGCTCCACTGGGGCAACTCCACCTCATCGTGGTCCCCTCCGCTCCTCTCACCCACACATGAGCACCCGCTCTGGGATACACAGTGTCGGCCCGCCCGGCCTGGCCTCCGCGGCCCTCCCTGGACGGGTGCTCAAGTGTGGGTGAGAGGAGCGGAGAGGACCAGCAATGGTAATGTATTGTTACCTGGGCTTCATCAATCAAATTACACGTTACCGCCCAACACTGATTATAACTATTTAATAAAAAAGTAGTATTTGGGTACAGCAAAAAAAAAAAAAAAACTTCAGGTTGCAGCCTCTGCCTCAAAAATTAAACGGTCCTTACTGGATTTTGCGGTTCCGTGTGAATAGAGATCGTTTCAATAATGTCGTCATATAAACGCGGAAGTTTTCTAAAACGCAAAGCACAGACTTTTCAGTTTTTAGAGAAACCGCTGTCGTCTAAACAGGGTCTAAAAGTACCCAAAATACTTATTGCAGCTTCTTACGTTCAGATATTGGCAGCTTTACACACTCTCCCATGACAGTGAACTACAACCCTTTGGCGTGGTGACGAAACAAGACATTAGATGACATCATTTTGGGGTTTGGGAGAGACAGACATCAACATTTTAACACATTTTTCGATAAAATGATTAGTTGACCAATTGAAGTAATAATCGTCAGATTAGTCGACAATGAAAATAATCGTTAGTTGCAGCCCTAATGCTAAATGCCGCATGCACGTATTGCCATTCTTCTTGGTAGTCGTAGTCTAATGTGTGACACTGAGACAGTGCCTGGATGCAGGCGACAGATGGGTTTGAAAAAACAAAATGCAGCGACAACACGGACGTTTCATACACAAGGCGTGTATAACAAGGACAAAGTATCGGCCTCTCTGTTGATGCTCTGTGCAGAAATATGATTGACAGCCTAGATGAATAAAAATACTTGAATCATTTTCCAGCACTAGATTCATTTGAAAGGCCAACAGATGGAAAACGACTTTTTAACTCCGCCCTCAAAGATTCTTAATTGTTTCAAACCTACTTGATCCTTTTATGCTCATGTTATAGTTTAGTGTCCTGAGCTGCAAACCTTTGACCCTCTGAAGCTCCAGTGCTGTGTGCAAAACATTAACGTACAGGCCTGATATTTATTATTTTATGTAATTTTTCATTTACATTTATTATATTATTATATTTTCAAACAGGGAAAAAATCCCTGTCTTTGCATTTAATTTGATCTTAGTCTATTTTTATGAAAGTGCCTGTGACATCTCGAACGTGGCTTTGACTTGATAGAGAGATATATATTGTTTATCGCCGTTCAGCCTGTAAATACTGAGATATGATTTGTCTGTCGAGTGTGTGTGTTGATATACTCACAGATTTGACTGTCTGTTTGATGTAGTCCTTCTTGCTGGTCAGGTCATGATCTGGGTAGGTGTCAAACACCTGAAACACACAGAGACAAAACAAGTGATTCATTTATTCTCAATAAAAACATATATATGATGCATAATTAAAAATTCCAGGCATGAACGTCTGCAGTGAGTGTGAGTATCTGCTGTCTCAGTCCTGCATGTGTGAACGGGAGGAGGCTGTTTACCCTCTGGCAGATCTGTTTCATAGTCATCTCCTCCAGGTTGGCCTCCTTCAGCAGACTCTGCACCGTCTCCTTCAGCTGCTCGTCAGTCGGCCCTTTCTTGATCATCTTGATGAGCGGCTCGTCGTCGTCCGAACTGTCCTCTGCTGTAGGTAAAGACAGGGAGGGATGAAGTAAAATGAGGGGATGCTGCTGTAAAAACGGCTCCTCGGACTTTGGAAATCATCCATGTCAAGAGAGAGTTTAATACCTCTCAGACATCAGAGACAACTTCAAGCCTCTATATGGAAGGATTAAAGGCTTTACTCAGTGCTGGAGGGACATTAAAGAGGAACAACTTCAACACAATACAACCTACACGCTCCATTTATTAAGGACTAATTCAATAAAACGAATTTATCAGTTGGAACATGATTTGAGTTTTACCATAAATCACTGACACAGCCTCATGCTCGCTCATCTCTCACCTCTAGTGCTGTAATATCTCAGCTCTCAGAGAAACTCAGTGGGCAAAGCTGCAGCTCTGGACTGGACAAAGTGTGAGCAAATAATACTACCAAACCTTCAAGTCACACACTGAGCGAGCCGCCTGTTAATGACGCTGTGGGCTAATGGGCATGTAGCTACTTCCATGTTTCAGATGATACGTCATGTTTGTAGTCGACCAATGAAGATGAGTTTACATATCACCTTGGGTTCGTCCTTCACCTTCTCAAAATGATCCCACACTTTGGATTTCCTGCCCAACATGTTATTAACTAGCCTGTGGAATAACTGCAGGTACCAGCCCTGGAAATTTCACACACACTTCCTGTGTCTGTCCTTTAAATTAAAGCCCCACATGGTCCAGTCATATAGGTTTGGATTTATTTTACAAGAGGCAGCTCCTGATAGAGTTTCTTGTCGACTATTAGGCGGCAGCCCTGAACTATAGTATCATAAAGATCAACAGTTATCAATTTGCTGCCAATAAAAATCTCAAAATAATATCTAGAATCACCTGAGCAGCCGTGATTAAAGTGACCTCACCTGTGTTTGTGTTGTTTTTGCTGTTGCTGCTACTGTCAGCCTTCTTGGTTTTGGCGGCTGGTTTGGCCGGAGCGGACTTCTTCTTTTTGGGCTGTGAAACAGACAAACATCAGCTCAACATCACAAGACATCAGAGCCGAACCTCAACAAGGTTTAAAGAAAAGAAGAAGAAGAAGAAGAAGAAACCCAGTTGTAACAACACGATAAAGGCAGGCAATATTATGTCTGATCCCTTTCACACTTTATTTGAAGAATATCAGCTTTTGTCATCACACAGAAGATTCACACTCGATTATATAGGTTGAGGAACTCATTCGTTCCTATTACGCAGCATTCATAGTATAACAGTATAACATAGTATAATTTTGTTTGGTTAAATGTTGTTTTGTAATTTTGTATTTATGTGTATTCATGTAAAACAGAACAGAAATGTCAGATATTTTTGAGATGGTAAAGTAAAATCAAATTCACAGAAGAGAGCAGAGGGTGTAAATAAGGATAGAGCTGCACTGGACATTAAACAAAGAAGAACCAAGAATATCTGTAAATAAATACATGAATAAAATCTAAGTAATTTTCCATTAAATTTATGCCATGGTCAGATTTAAAATATTATATATATTTTTTTCAAACTGCATTAAACTTGAGTTTTACCTTCTCATCAGCTTCACTGTCGGCGTCTGATTCGGACTCAGCTGAAAGTTCCTTCTTCGCTCTCTTTTTAGGAGGACCGGTCTTCTTCGCTGGCGTCCTCTGTCTTTTCGCTGGTGCCGATTTCTTTGACTTCCCTCTGCCTGACTTTGATTTGGGAGACTGACAGAAAATGTTTGTGGATTAAAAACTGAAATGATGACTGAATGAAAATGAGTGACCAATGAGGGACCAATATCTAAAGTTCCCTCTTGGCAAAAGTTGGAAAACTTACTAAAACGGAGCTTCTATAAGGCAATGAATATTGTAGTATTGATAAGATTGATAAAACTATCTCGCCTGAGGTCAGAGAGAAAACATGTTGTTTTTTTTTTTAGATTTTGTCCTTTTAACACATTTGATCAATGATTAATTTATCTCCAGTTGGTTTATTTGGAGATTTATACAAAAAACTAGTTTCCTGTATTGACAACCTCACCTCGTCTTCTTCTTCATCATCATCTTTGTCGTCCTCCTCCTCTTCTTCTTCTTCTTCTTCTTGTCTGCAGACTCCTCTGACTTGTCAGACTGATCCTCCTCTTTCTCTGATGGTTTGTCCTCTGTATCTGATCCCTCAGCCTCAGCTGAAGCCCCTGCCTTCTCATCTTCCTCATCATCATCCTCGTCGCTGCTGGAGTCCATGACGATGGCTTTAGACTTGCTTCCTGTTTTGGACTTCTTGGGACTGGACGACGAGCTCCTGGGTTTGGGTTTGCTCTTCTTCTTGGTGCTGGCCTTCGAGTCGTCGCCTGACAGTTTCTTCTTTGATTTTCTCTTTTTCTTGACGGGCAGACGCTGCCAGAGGACAAACAGTGTTAATAATGAGAAGCTACTTCCTGAAGGAGAGGAAACTTTACAGTCTTACAGTTTTCTCTAAATCTCCCCAGTAGTTGTGATTGATTTGATCCTGATATTTTTATGCTATATTGTGATACATGATACATATTTCAATATTTTCAAATCTCCTCCAAAGTACTGTAGACACTAAAATACAAAATTATTAAATGAACTACAGTTACAACAAAGTTAAATCAAGTAGCTACTGTCATAATAAAGTTAAAGTACAACATAATAAAGTTAAATAAGCTTTACAGAGATGAGTCTCATGATGGTGACGGAAAAAAACAATGTGACCATTTATACACAGTGTTTATGCTATAGTCATTGTATATATTTGTGTCGAACAAGCAGTGATACATTGAGTATATTCGATATACTGGCCACTAGGGGTGGACGATATGGCCCTAAAATAATATCACAGTATTTCAAGGTATTTTTTTAAATACTGATATTCTTGACGATATGACAAATTATTTAAAATATATATATATATATATATGTATATATATATATATATATATATATATATATATATTTATTGATTTAAGAAAATAGTATCACAACAAAATAAGTGCTATAATATTTCAGCCTGTTATGATACCACAACTATCACACGTTCACAGATATGGAGTGTTTTGTCGAGCTGTGAGCATCATGTAGGTTTACATTGTGCTGCTGCCAGAGGAGCCGCTGAACGAGTTCCCTCTGAGCGGTAAGTCACTAACAGAGTCTGAGAAGTCCGGGGCTGTTAAACATTCAGGACACAGTTTATTCCACACTACTGAAGCTGCTCCTCTTTTTGGAACCGCTGCAGAGTCGCTAATAATTTCACTTTCGGCCATGCTTGTTGTTGCCGTGGGTAACAGTATGTTGTCAACAAGATGAAATATCACGAGTATCAAGATATAAATTTTTCATATATTAAGAAATATGCCAGCATTATCGTGAACAAGATGAAATGTATAATTAGGGTAATTAAGTACCACTGCATGTAGACAGGATGCATGGAAAAGAGCAAACAAACTCAAAGCCAACATTTTAAGCTCCCTAATGAATGCAGAAAAAATGCAGGTTTAAACTAACCTAATTTGAATTATACAAATGGCCTCATTATAATCATTTATGATATTTTGTACAGTCTCCGTAGAACATGTCTCACAAGTTCTGTTCTCACTTCTATTTCTTTACTGCAGTCATCTATCATCTACTCTAAACCGACACCGACAGCTCCCTTCAATTCAAGAGCATTTTAAAGTCACAAAAGAATGATGAATAGCTTTTATGACGAGTCGGAGGAAACTGACGGAGTTTTATCTTTCACTCAAGTCCAACAGTTTACTTCTAACAGTTTGATAAATACGGGCCCAGATATTTGGACCAATTCATCCCCTCAGCTCTCGAGCTTTCATGGGGGCAGAAAGATGAAAGCATAATGTAAAAACTAACCTGTATCTAAACTGTGATTCATTAAATCTAGAAGGATGGAAATTAAAGCCACTGATCTCACTGCTCACCTTCCCGCTGTTTTTCGGCGAGATGAGGAAAGTCAGGATCCTGTCGACCAGATCTGTGTGGGTCCCTTTCTTCTCCAGATCCAAAACTCCACAGACGACTTTCAGTTTGCTGTTGGTAAAATTTGAACTCCTGCATTTGAAAACAAAGAAAAGACGGCGTGACAGCACTTCAACATGGAGGTCTTTCTTCCTCTGAGAACAGTCGTTCCTTCACAGTCAGATACAACTTAATATCTTTAGGAGTGTTTCCATCAAGTTTTCTTTTTGTTCTGTCAATCAATGTTTTTTGTCCCAGTCTGAGTCATTTAATATTGAGTGTTGGCCGAGAGTCCTAATCAGATACTTCTTTTTTCCAAGATGATACAGCAGCACAGTGCATCTTTTGATGCTTCACACACATTTTTCACTCGGCATCACAGGAGATCTATACAGTCAGCACAGTGTCAAGATGGACACCCAAGATTTGAGTCACCAATTCATTATCTGACCAAATGTCTCCCTTTCTGATCCTGAGATGTGATGTTCAGTAATGCCAGAGACGTGTTTTAAGCAGGACATTACGATGTCACAGAGACCTTAACCTTTGACCACCAAAATTGAATTAGTTTATCAGTGAGTCCAAGTGGACGTTTTTCCAAAACTGAAGGAATTCCCTTAAAGTGTTTGTGAGATACTGCTCTCACGAGAACTTGAAAACATAATATCTCTGACCACAGATATCACCAGCATGGAGGCAAAAAATATTCCCTGAAACAAAATTGTTCCCTGATGATTTTTAAAATTTATTATGACTCTTTCCAACAAAATAACAAAGTATAAATAACAAACCCTCTCTTTAATCTTTTTGGCTTTGTCATTGTCCCGAGGAGATTTCTCTCTCCCTTTCGGAGAGTGTTCTTCAGTGTTTGTTGGTTCTGGGCAGCGTCCCTGGCGTTAGCCTACCCGAATGAACTGTATTCAGGTGAAGGTTTATTTTCATCATGTGTACATTTTTTGCACGGATTAAGCTTCATTAATAAACTACTCTTGCTCATCTCTCCTCTGAGCTGGGTGGTGAAACACCATGCGCCATAGTTGAAAGCAAAATGCAAGAGACCCTCACGCTGAGCTGAAATAAAATGAGTGTTCATACAGCTTACAGTTTAAAAACCTCTGTGTGACAGCTGATGTAAAACAAAGGATCTGCTCGGTCGCTATAAATCCTGATCAGTTAAAAGATATCTTGATCGGCTCCGATACCCTGATCTCTATCTTTACCATTTTGAACAAGAAAAACAAAAATTATTTCCACCTGTTTCGCTCTGACTCCACGTGATATCTAGGAACTTTTATACACTGGAAGGCGAAGCAGTACAACAGCCACTTGTAAAATGTGCAAGTGTAGCGTTTCGCGAGGGGGAGAAAAGACAGAGCTCATTTTGAACACAACCAATTTGCTACACCATCTGGAAAGGAAACATCCATCACAGCATGCCGAGTTCGAGGCAGCAAGTAAAAAGCCACAGAACCAACCGACATTGGCGGAGGCTTTGAAAAGGAAAGAGAAATTTCCCCAGGACCACAATAAAGCCAAAAAGATCACAGCCAAGATAAACAGACCTTATGGGACAACTTGGATGCATTCTTTTTTCTTTTCTTTCTGAATGCTTTGCAAAGTATCAGATCGGACTCGATATCGGATTGGATGCAAAATAAAAAAATGTGAAAATGTGATCTGGACATCCCTTGTGGTAACTAATGAGGAAAAGTGTCTCAGAAACTTACTTGAGGAGTTTGTCTCGTTTTTTGGTGTACTGTTCGCTGTCTGCGTCAAAAGGAAAGCCGTTAAACAGACGCAAGTTCTTCTTTATTGTGGCCATCTGATGAAAGAACACACAAAGTGATGTCATAACAGTTACTGTGCTCTGCTTCACTGAAAATATAACTTTCTGTGTAGTTTTGTTTACAGCAGGTTTTAATTCAAAGTTGGTGACTTATAAAAAGGAAATAAAGACAGACAGAAAAGAAATATATCAAGCTTTAAAAAACCTGTCCCTCTCGTCCCTGATGCAGCCTATATCAATCTCTGTAACTATTCACAAAACACAATTATTAAACTTCACCCCCGACTGAACCCATGCCTCGGTCTCTATGTTTGCTCATTTCAAATCATCCACATGTTTCTACCTTTCCTGGTCTGTCGAACAGGATGGCGTGCAGAGGTTTCAGGTCAGCTGGTTTCATCTTGCTGATCTGGTAGCCGGTGCGAGGAATGTCACCTAATTTATCCCCGCTACCTGAGAATAAACAAGTCGACAGTTTTCATACACACGTGTCTGGAAAGCTCGTTAAAAGACAAATGCTCAAAAATAAAAACCAAAGTTGTTTCTGTCATAGATAAAATATTTACCATCTCCAATCTTGAGCTTTTCCATTTGCTTCGGTGCCTGAAAATCGAGCCTCTCGACTGTCTTCTTTGCTCGCTTGCCCTCAATGATTTCACCTACAGCTGCAAGGTCAGAGTGAGAATGACAGTGAAAAATATATCAGCATTACTTCTTCATTTAAGAGTAAAAATCCTGTTCCTGAATATATCAAGAGAGTACATGTTGCAGCGACCACCTTTAAAGGACGTATGACGTGCACTTGGAGATAAAATATAGGCCTTATACTATTCTTTCACAGACACTGAACTCAAACGATTGTGTTGGCCCACCCAACATATATATTTTAATAATTAAATAAATATTGTAAACATGCCAGACTAGTCGACTAATGGCCCTCAATGATGACTATTGGTCGACTGGGAAAATTCCTAGTCTGGGGCAGACCTACATGTGGAAGCACTGAGCACTGGATTATACTGCATGAGCTGTGTGAGAGATTGTAAACGCATGTTTTGATGTAGTTTTGCTGTTGTTAAATGTGCTCCCCAATCAACAAATTAATATATTTGACATTTTCTGCGGAGGCCTGCAAGATAAACGTTTTCGTCACAAATTCAAGCTAACACAGCATTACTACGTGATTTACAAACAGTCACTTTGTGGGTGAAGAACTCTTTTAATGAACTGACATCAACCGCTCTGTTGAGCAGAAATATTAATACCAAGTCTAATTCAGTCAAAGTGGCATTACAGGTCTCACAATCACAGACGGATTTCATCAGGGTCAGTTAAGAATTTAGTTGGTGACCGGAAGACTGAACAGAAGGAGTAAACCGCTTTACCAGATATTTTGGAGCTGCTTTTGTTCGGACTCGACTGGTCTTCCTGTGACGTCTCCTGCTGGTCCTCCACTTCTTCCTCTGACACTGCAGAGCTGTCCATCGCTTCCTCCGCTGGGTCGCTCATATCTGCACTGCCTCAGTCTCTCCGATCGATCCTTACAGGAGAAAGGTGAACATGTTTATATGACTGTGATACCTCCATGCTGATCTGGTGATGGGCGAGTTTTACATGGACGTCGCTCACGTGTGTTTATGGAGCCTCATATCCAGACATGAAATTATAAACAACAACAATGAAGGCTCAGCAATAAATGTGTGAGTAAAAGTTTATACTCTTTAATTAAAGGATCTGTATTTATATGCTGAATGACTGAGAAATATCCCCCACACCCGACTATCTTAACCTGTGGGAACGGTTAAACATGCAGCTTGGGTGAGGGTGTCATGTATCCATTCAGGAATCAGCAATTTAATTAAAACTAGCCAACCTGTGCAAACCTTCATTTAATTTGATTAAGTCATTTTAAACCTGAACACCACCCAAAATAAGAATTCCAATATGTTATTTCCATGGCCTAGGAAACTTTAATTAATATCAGTGAACATGAGCTATACTCTCTCTCAAAACCAGAAACCAAACACGTCCCTTACAACATTCCCCTGGGTGTCTTGTCTGTGGAGGTGCTCCTGACGTTATACTCTTAGACATCAAGCATTTGAGTTTAGGCACTCTAGTTTGTGGATTTGGGAGAGAGTTGTTCATGTTTACTTATATTTTGGACTGTCTTAATAGCATGTATGAATACTGAAAATTTAACTCAAAGTCAACACACTTGCATTTTCAGGGTCTATCAACAGCCTAAAACTGGTCTTTAATTCGTAAAGTCTGGCATATTAAATGTATGCTGAACCCTAATTAAGGATTCAAATAATTCTGTACACTGTGAACAAGTTCTTAACCAGGTCGAAGTGTTTGTCCATTAAAACAACTGAATTCTCAACAGTGTCTGGCAGCTTGGACAGATGCAATTAGCGAGCACTGCTGAATGAGGTTGACCCGTGAATCCACTTGTAATAAACGGGATTCATCTTGAACTCAACCCCAACTTGTGTGTGGAGTCTGATTTTGTGGACCCACATTGTCTTTCTTTTCTATACCCAAATAAACTTTATATTTCTATTCGTTTTATCGCAGTGTTCTTGACAGTGAAACAGAAACTGCAGCTATATACTCAGAACACTCCCCTGGATGCTGTGTCACCTCTAACATCTTTCCAAAAGCATTATCTGTAAAAGTGCTTCAGACTTTATGCTCTTCGACATCAAACATTTGAGTTTAGGCACTCTGTGGGTTTGGGAGAGAGTTGATGTTTACTAATGTTTGGACTGTCTTAACAGCATGTATGAATACTGAAAATGGGCGCAGTTCTCCTTTAACTCAAAGTATACACACTTGCATTTTCATGGTCTTTCAACAGCATGAAACTGGTCTTTAATACGTGAAGTTTGGCGTATTGAATGTACGCTGAACCATAACTGAGGCTGAAAATAATTCCTCCACTCAAAAACCAGTGAGGAGTGTGTGTCCATAAAAACAGCTGAATTCTCGACAGTGTCTTGGACAGAAACAATTAGCTAGCACTTAAAATAAGCGGCACTTCATCTTGAACTCAACCCCAACTTGTGTCTGGAGGTAAACACGCGTCGCAGACCTTTGTGAGTTTCTTGGGAAACACTGCGCTGAGTGTTTCTCTCTCACTGGTCCGTCACGCTGTCCACACTGCTTCTGTCTTCACACCCACAATAAACGTCCGTGCGGGTTGGCGCGCTTTAACTTTACATTACGCCCTGCAAACTTGTTAAGCTAACTAACGTTACTGCGCGTTAAGTCAGCTCGTTACCGCGCTCAGAAGTTAAACAGTCGCAACTTCCACTTTCACTTCAGCGTCACTCGGGTGTTTGTTGCTTTGTTAGCCGTTGTTAACTATTTTCCAGCCGCAACAATCAAACCAGGCGGTTAACGTTTGCTAGTCCGCGCAGCTAACGTTAGCCGCTGCTTGCTAACACTGACGTTAGCTGCCGTAATGTCAGTGACGTTCACTCAGTTCACACAGAAATACCGATATAAGCCGTTTACACAGTGACGAAGCGGCGCAGCAGCCTCCACGTGGACGCCGCCAGATGTCCCGACCCTCCGGTTAGCTCGTGTGATCCGAGAAGCTGCGGAAAGTTTACCTTGTTGTGCGGCAGCGGACAGGCTGCGTCTCATCTGTCAGTTTCTTGTTTTTAATTTCATGATGGCGGTTTCTGCAGGGGGCGGGGATTACTGCGGCGGCCACGCCACTGATTGGACCAATGACTGATGACGTTTTCTTCTTCGTGTTGCCAATGGTGGCTGCAACACGGGAAGTCCGCGTTACCGCCCCCTCTGTTGATACCAGGGATAACTTCATGTGCACACAGCTCATGCAGCAAGTGCGACTCAAAGTGCTTCACATGATAAAAGACAGATAAAAGATAAAGCAAATAAGATTCAAATACACAATTGCACACTCACAAACAAAAAATAAATAAAATAATACAGAAATGCAAGCAACAAAAGATAGATTTGGAGCTGTCTACTGAATCACAGAGTCCGACCTCAGATAAATAGTCAGGAGACAGTCCATCAAAGATTTAAAAACTAAAATGTGAATTCTAAGATGAGTAACGTGTTCTCGATTCGTTTCGTTTCGTTTATTTCAGTTATTTTCCAACTTATAAAACACAAATACACTGGTAAATAGACAATACATTAACATCACGTTAATGTTTTTTATCGCAATAACAATAAAACAAAACAAAACAGGACACTTACCCTTTTAACATTCATTGTTTTTTGTCAAGGTTAAGGATAAGGTTCAGCTCCCTTTAAATTATACGGAGCAACAAAAAACTGATAGAATATTATACATTAACATTATATAAACATTATATAGGCCTATTGTCTGCCCAAATATCCCAAACACATTCCATCTACACTCTGGTGTTCATACTTCAGTTTTACATTTGTTAATCATCTTCTGTTTAAATATATTTTTAAATCTATTGTGTATATTACCCACTTTCATTTCCGTTTCTGTGGGCAGGAGGTCAGAGCTGTGGGCAGGAGGTCAGAGCTGTGGGCAGGAGGACAGGGCTGTGGTAGTGTGGGGACGCATAACAGCTGGTGGGACCTCCCCCACTGCAATATATGCATCATCATATTTTAAAAACAAAAGTAACTTTTCATTGAGAAAAATACAAATATTAAATTAAAAAAAGTCAAGTCATCTGTCTCAAGTCAAAGTCAAGTCTCAAGTCATGAAAACCAAGTCAAAGTCAAGTTGAGTCTTTCCAGGGCTGTTGCAACCAGTGGCTAAGTAGGGTGACCAGACATCCCGCACTGTGCAGGACTGCACAGCATTTCTGTCTCTTTTCACGCATCACGCAAACTGAGACCATGTCCTGCATGATTGGTTGCCACCCGCGCTAGCATTGTTGGAGTACCGCAGTACTACGGTGCCTCATGTACCACTACTGTGGGATAAGTTAAAGCAAAACAAATCATTCAGCACGCTATGCAAGCACAGATTTCAACCAGCAGCAGAAACAAAAGGCGAATCCTGCTGGTTGTGGGTTGAACGGGGTTCACAGACAGACGCCGTATTCCTGTCAAATACGCCTCAAGATAAGGCTTACCGGTGACTTGAAACACACAGACACACACACACACACACACACACACACACACGGCCAGTAAAGCTCATGTTGACACGAAGCGAGGCAGCGCGAATAGGAAGGACGTGAAAGTAGGAAGTCAGTCTATCCGACGTACACTCAACTGAGCAGAGGAGAAAACTGTTTGAGACAAGGTGAGTGTTAATAATAAATCTGCAAATTAAAATCACTCCAATTATTGATTAATCTACTGACTTTTTTCTCTCCCAAATCAATTGTTTAGTCTTTTATACTGTTGTCAGAAGAATACCTTACATATATGAAATCTTTTCCTGTTTTTGAGTCTTCTACTCCTAATGTGAAACATCAGCAGCAGAGATCAGCCACCGTCTGAACTTTGACTTGTTTGTTAGATTTGATCTGGTCAAAGTTCAACATCTTGATAACTAGAAAATACTCATGGTTTGAATAATGTAAAATAAACTTTACACACTGTGTCTGGGTCTCCAGTGCTGCTGGTTTACCTCTCACACTTGAGAAGATGAGTGAACTGGATGAAGGGGAGGACGGGTTAGGGTCTCCAGCCTCCAGCTGTCCCTCTGAGGAACTTTACACAGACATGCCTGAAGACTTCAGTTATGAACCTGGACCCTCAGCAACAAAGTAAGAAACTGTTTCTATGGTTAACTGACCAGAGGACGATTCAGTTCACCACTCGGTAAATGTTCTCTTTCCAAAGAAGAACAAGAATAGGAAAACATGGTGATATCCAAGATATCAGTGGGTATTAACAAAATATGAAACACCTCTGATCGTACATTGTCTCCTGTATGAGGCCCATTGTCTCTATTTATGGTATAAATTTACATCAGGATGTAATTAGAAAAGCCACATATTTACACAACTGTTGTAAAGTTTGTAATCTGCTGCTAGAGTTTGATGTGCTCCAGGTGTGAAAGGATGTCTGAATGGTTGTAAAAGTCCTCTTTATAGATAAATGTTGTTTAGTATAAAGACTTTGTTTTGTCCATGGAGAACAAAGTGCTGTTCAACGGTTCAACCAGACTGACAACTGACAGTAACAAAGATCCCTCTGAGCAGCAGCTGAATAAGAACAGAGGAAGTCAGCAGTTACTGACAGAAGAAACTGGAAGCTGAGTGTCAGCAGCTTTCAATTCCAGCTTCCAGCTTATGTGATGAGCCACGCCCTCCGCAATATTCATTGCCTTATAGAAGCTCAGTCTTAGTAAGTTTTCCAACTTTTGCCAAGAGGGAACTTTAGATATTGGTCCCTAGATTATGTTCACCCAGTTTCATGCAGATCGCTCAAACTTCCTAGGAAGAGATCCATTTGAAGTGTTTTTCAAAAAATTCAAAATGGTGGAAAATCTATATAAGTGGAAGTTATGGGTTCTTGAGGCAAATGTGTTCCTCATGAGGAGAGACATCTCTGTGCAAAGTTTCATGTCTCTACCACATACGGGGCATACTACACATAATGGGAATTACCATTGATGCGCTGCTGAAAATTAGCATTGTGATAATATTATCCTTACAAATGATCCATTTTTATTTCAAACATTTAACATAAAAAGAAATATGTGTTCATACTTAAAGGCATGAATTCACCACGCTCTCTGGAAACAAAATAATAGCAGCTGACTTCTGTTTTTGCGTCCAGTTGTTATTGTTTAGGATGCGAATGCTCGATAGGCTCTTTGTTTTTGCCTACTTAGTACAGTTATCTCGTGTGTTGCTAACTGCTGATGTTGTGACTAACTGCACCTCACACACGTTTTTTTTCACAGATCCTGCTGCGAACAAAATTATGATACACAGGAGGGAAGTCACAAATGTCACATGACCCACAAACTCACAGGAAGCAAAATGTGCAAAACCAGTTTCGCATGTAAAAATGGATCCACAGATGCGTAGACATGACTTCAGGCGTATTTGCTGTGGTGAAACTCTTTGCATTTGTAAAACATTTTCATGTGAAATTAAAGTACGTGTTTACAGAGTAAGTTCTGCACATTTGCAAATCACGCTGTATTTTTGTGGAAATGACGTTACACAACACAAATGTAAAAAGACATGTTTCTGGATCACGGTACATATTTGTAGATTGTCTTGTGTGGGCTACAAATAATAAAGTCAAGTAAAAACTTCCGTAGGAAACGTCAATGATGGAGGAGAAGCTCCTGGACCAACTGGTGGTTCTCCCCATGATCCAGCCTCTTTTTTAGGGTCTCATGTACCCACACAGATCTCTGTTTATCTGCTGACAGCCTCTCACCCTCAACCAGAGCTACACACACCCTCTGCCTCAACATTTTAACTGACATTTTGAACTACATACTAGTTACTGTTAAAACAGGAGGGTTAGAGTAAAGACGTGATGTGGTAGTGGTGGTGATCGTCATGAATTTTTAAAAAAGGCAGCGCGGTGCACCTTGTGTTTTGCAACCTATTAAATGCTTCCTGTGCAATAGAGGCCAAATTCAGTATTTAGAGTCTACTGTCACCATTGTGGTTCAGCAGTCATCAAGTTCACACAGTGTTCTCTCCTGTCATGAGACACTGTGGGGACGTTGACTAAATGGAAGTTTAGATCATTTCATTCTGCTTTTGAAATACATGTAATACATTTGGAGTCTGAATTATACTGTTCTTACATTAGTTAAAATGGAGCTGTCAAAAAAACTCAGCAATGCATGCCCTTCCCGAGGCTTCTGAAAAGAAACTGTCTGTACGAACAGCTGCTGGCGACATTCTATCGTGCTTCTATTGAGAGAACCCTGCATTACAGTCTGGTACGCCGGCTGTACAGCAGCAGACAAAAAGGCTCTGCAGAGGGTAATAAACACAGCACAAAAAACACTGGCTGTCCCCTTCCTTTCCTAGAAGAGGTTGCTAGCACCCGCTACTTCAGTAGAGAATCGTCCATCATCAAAGACTGTTCTCACCCAGGATACCATCATTCAAAACCAAGACAAACAGACTCAAACACAGCAATGAGGTCTTAGAATGAATTCAAATGCCCTAAGGACAGAGGGTTGTCGTCTGCTGTAAAGCCTCTGAGGCAAATTGGGCTTATAAGTAATATTGATTGATTGATTGAGGTGAACTGAGTTTGCTTGATGAGGTCGGCGTTATCAGGGTGAATGGAAAATGACTGAATGGGAAAGAGAAAAGAGCAGGTGACCAAGAATGCATAACTGTGACAATTACATTACCAAGTGTGGCATTTCAAACTGGTGCTATCTGGTGGCATTATAAACTGGCGCCACCCCACAGAGTGTCATACTGCAGCAAAAGGTACCATTGTGCATCAGCTCTGATGCTAAAATCACTGACAAAACAGTGGTATCTGATGAGTTGGGAATGAGAACAGGCTGGTAGGGAAAGGTGCTGAGCTGCAGGTTGGCCAACACTAATGTAACGAATAATAAATAATCTGTTCATCTCCACAGAGAGGAGAAGAAGAGGAGGTACGTTTCTGTGGAGGAGCAGCCGTCCTTCTGTGCTTTATGTCAGGACGTCCTGAGGGATCCACTCTCCACCAGCTGCGGACACTGGTTCTGCAGTCAGTGCATCACCTTGTACTGGGACCAGTCTGCTTCATCAGGAGACTCCTCCTGCCCCCAGTGTAGTGAACGATCCAGACCAAGAGCAGGACCGCACACAGCCAGTCGGACCAGCACTGTACAACGTAAGTCTGTACATCTGCCTTCTGATGGTTAATGAACTTGCACTTGTATAGCGCTTATATAGTCTCCCAACCACTTAAAGCACTTTTACACTACATGTTACACTCACCCCGTCACACACTCATTAATGCGCTGCTGGCTGATGCTACCACACAAGGTACCAGCGCTCATCAGTCAAACATTCATATGCACAGTTCAGTATCTTACCAAAAACTCTCCTGGCTAGTAGGTAGCTAGCTAGAAATCGGCAGACAGAGAGTTTACTTGCGATTTGATTTCTTCATCCCAGTGAGTGACTCGTGGGCACACTCCACCACCGTCCAAAGCCAACCTCAAAGATCACCACCAACACTTGCAAAATAGACAGAAGAGCAAAAAAATTTAGCACAAATTTAGTGGAACTGACAGAGAAGTGACTGGAAATGTCCACACCTATGTCTTGATTTATTTGTCGTCATGTACATCACAGACTTTAAGACTTTTATGAAAATCTTCACATTTAAAACCATTTCTATTTTTTCTTTATTGATTTATTTTCTTCACCAGATTTTGAAAACCTTCTTCTTCAGTCTCACACTTTTCCTTCTCTCTCAGCAGACAGTGGTCTGCAGAAGGTTTTAGATGAACATAAGATCAGTCTGAAGAGGAGATGTGATTGTGTGACTGAGGGAACCGATGAAACAGGAAGTGAAACCCTACTCAACAGGATCTACACTGAGCTCTACATCACAGAGGGACAGAGTGAAGAGGTTAATACCCAACATGAGGTGAAGCAGCTTGAGACAGCCCACAGGATAAAGACCCTCCACGACACTCCAATCAAGTGTCGCGACATCTTTAAAGCCTTACCTGACCAACAGGGACACATCAGAGTGGTTCTGACCAACGGTGTCGCTGGCGTTGGAAAAACCTTCTCAGTGCAGAAGTTCACTCTGGACTGGGCCGAGGGTTTGGAAAACCAAGATGTCAGTCTGGTGATTCCGTTTTCGTTCAGGGAGCTGAACTTGATCAAAGATGAGAAGTTCAGTCTTCTCACTCTGCTCTGTGTTTTCCATCCAACATTACAGAAGGTCACAGCAGAGGAGCTCGCTGTCTGCAAAGTTCTGTTCATCTTTGACGGCCTGGATGAAAGCAGACTGGCTCTGGATTTCTACAACAGTGAGGTTGTGACTGATGTCACACACAAGTCATCAGTCAACGTGCTGCTGACAAACCTCTTCAAGGGGAAGCTGCTTCCCTCGGCTCTCGTCTGGATAACTTCCCGACCTGCAGCAGCCAATCAGATCCCTCCTGCACGTGTTGACAGGGTGACAGAAGTACGAGGCTTCACTGACGCCCAGAAGGACGAGTACTTCAGGAGAGTCAGTGATGAGGAGCAGTCCAGCAGAATCATCTCACACATGAAGACATCCAGGAGCCTCCACATCATGTGTCGAATCCCAGTCTTCTGCTGGATCACTGCTACAGTTCTGGATCACATGTTGACTACAGAGCAGAGAGGAGAGCTGCCCAAGACCCTGACTGACCTGTACTCACACTTCCTGCTGGTTCAGACAAAGAGGAAGAAGAAGAAGTATGATGAGGGACATGAGACCAGTCCACAGCAGCTGACGGAGGCTGACAGGGACGTTCTTCTGAAGCTGGGGAGGCTGGCGTTTGAACAGCTGGTGAAAGGAAACATGATGTTCTACCAAGAAGACCTGGAGCGCTGTGGTCTTGATGTCACAGAGGCCTCGGTGTACTCAGGAGTTTGTACAGAGATCTTCAAGAGAGGGTGTGTGATCTTCCAGAAAACAGTCTACTGCTTCGTTCATCTGAGCGTTCAGGAGTTTCTGGCCGCAGTCTACCTGTTCCACTGTTACACCAACAGGAAGACCGAGGTACTCAAGGACTTCCTGGGGAAAGACTGGAATAATTACCGATCCCTGGGCGACTTCTTGAGGGGTGCCATGGACAAGGACAACAGTGATGGCAGTGATCCCGATTACCCATCCCTGGATGACTTCCTGAAAACTGCCATGAAAAAATCCCTCCAAAGTAAGAACGGGCACCTGGACCTGTTTGTCCGCTTTCTCCATGGCCTCGCTCTTGAATCAAACCAGAGACTGTTAGGAGGCCTGCTGGGTCAGACAGACAACAGTCCAGAAATCATCCAGAGAGCCATCAACAACCTGAAGAAGATGAACGTGTATGAGATCTCTCCCGACAGAGGCATCAACATCTTCCACTGTATGATGGAGATGAACGACGACTCGGTACATCAGGAGATCCAAGAGTTCCTGATGTCAGGGAACAGATCAGAGAAAGAACTCTCTGTGGTCCACTGCTCAGCTCTGGCCTACATGCTGCAGATGTCAGAGGAGGTTCTGGATGAATTTGACCTGAGTACGTACAACACGTCAGACCAGGGACGTCTGAAACTGATTCCAGCTGTGAGGAACTGCAGAAAGGCAGTGTAAGTCCAGATGTGATTGCATTTATAAATCACAGTAGAATAGTAGTTTAGTTTCTCAAACATGCACTTTTTCCATTTTTCAGCAGCAGCCTGGTGAAGATAGACCTTATGTAGTGCCCTGTAGCAACTTAAATTCAACTAAAGCAAGCCGGGTTCTGATCCTAGACTACCCTCTTGGTACCTAGACCCTCGTCTGTTCAGACAGTCCTCTTAAATGTGGGCGGGGTTGTTGTCACTCACTGCTCCGTCCAGCACTCGCTGTATTTCCTCATCAGAGGTGACACTACCACTAAGCCACCGACGCCCCATCAGATTAAATATTATGGTGAACAATATGATATGTCAAACCCCTAATTTCCAATTTTTGTCATAAATAAACATAAAGTGTTCTCACATGTTTTGTAATAAATGTGTCGTTGCAGACTTACTGGCTGTAGACTCTCAGAGCCTCACTGTGAAGTTGTGGCCTCAGCTTTGAAGTCCAACCCGTCCCATCTGAGAGAGCTGAACCTGAGTGAAAACAAGCTGCAGGATTCAGAAGTGAAGCTGCTGTCTGCTGGACTAGAGAGTCCAAACTGTAAACTGGAGGTGCTGAGGTCAGTTCACTGACTGGGGTGTATTTTTATTTATTTTTTTGGTATATATTTAATTCAAATCCTTGACCAAGGTTTTACATTCATACATTTTTGGAATTTGCCTGAGCACAAAGAAATTTCAACCCTTTCAGAAACGTTCTATCTTTCCAAACGAACCATTGATAGAGTAACAAAAAGTACAGAAATTAAATTTTAACAGGGCAGCTCAGCTTCCACACACTCAGATCGTCAGTGAACATGATGTCAGTGTGAGGCTGTAGAGTGTGTGAAGGATATGAATAAGGTTGTTTAAGATCTGATGATGAATTATAAATATTTTTTATTTTATTGTGATAAACATAAACACAAAAACAGACTAAGAAGTCACTCCACTAATTTCAGGGACCAGCTCATGACCAGAACACAGTTATGTTGAGCTACACATTTAAAACACGAGCAATTCTACAGTAATTTTGTTTTTATCTTTATCCTTCATCCTTTATCAGATTGTGGAGCTGCCATTTGGCAGGAAACAACTTTGCTTCTCTGGCCTCAGCTCTGAAGTCCAACCCTTTCCATCTGAGAGAGCTGGAACTGAGTGACAACCGCCTGCAGGGTGCAGGAGTGAAGCTGCTGTGCGATTTTCTGAAGAGTCCACACTGCAGACTGAAGACTCTGAGGTCAGTTCAAAGACTTTCTCGTTCAATTCACAATAAATTTATGTACAAACATAACTTACAGTAGCTACATCCATACATTTATAAATGACCTTTTGTCCATTTCTTTTATTGTTCTTGTACCAAGTTTAGTCTGAAGTCTCAAAAGATACCTGTGGAAGAACTGTGGAAAAGAAACTGTTGGTTGTTTAAGTAAATGTATGCTTATAACTTTTGGTCACACCTGAATCCAGAAGATCAGGAGCCTGGGTCAGAAAATAGGTTTAAGAAACTCTGACTTTAACCCTGAACTCTGAGTTTAATCCTGAGATTGAAAACTTGCAATCGGACTATCAGATTTTTTTTCTCACAGATTATCTGTCTCATTTAGTGTTGTGTAAATAGTGACAGTTTGGAAATAGAAATATGCCATTGGCTTTTTGACAAGGGAACAGGACAACCCTGACTTCCACGTCAGCCTCAGGCCCTCAGGAAAGCAGCTTAGCCTTGCAGCAAATTTTCCCCAGTGGCCATCTGCAGTATTGCAGCAAAAAAAAAAAAATCATGTGGCCCAGAAAGCATTTTCTTTATAGGCCAGCACTGTAAAAGACCTCACTCCAATGTCATTGAAATCCAGGGCTTGGTCAGTGACTTCGGGCATCAGACACAGACAAAAATAGCCGTCCTTGTCAGCGTGATACACGACCAGTTGGCGTTATAGTTTACTGGCGCCTTGCAGCATCAGGCAGAACAAGATGGGAGGGGTGGTGGATGGATTCAACGATCACCGACTTTCACCCTGGAGGCTGGTGTTCACTTTGCGTAAGATTGTAAAGCTAAACTCTGTTCTTGTTCCCTAAACCCAACCACGTGTGATTGTTGTTAAAGGGAAAAAAAGTCAGTTCATGATGTTGTGCTGACATAGAGAGATTGTATGCAAACTGTTCGGAACAACACAAGCGTATTTTGAAAAATGAAACAGCCAGAACTTGACAGAGAACATCACCAACCAACACACCCAGTGTACCTTGCACATCGTATCTTGATGTGGAAAGTTCATGACCAAACGTCGATATGCCATATACTAGGATTTGACCTAGTTTTGTTAACTACACGTTTGACTCTGTAAGAGTTACAGTTACGGCTGAAAATGACAACAGAAACAAGTTTGCTGATTTTATATTTCTCCACAATTCAAAACATTTGCCAGTTTCCTACCAGTAAGTGTTGTGTCACAGTGATTCAAACTATTCTCTGTCTGGAACAGAAAACTCAGAGTTTCTCACCTCAGGGTTAACAAACTCAAGTTTCTTAACCCAATTTTCACTCAACCTACTTTCTAAGACAGAAAAGATGATCTGACTTAATATAGTAGAAAGTAGTAGAAGTAGAAATATTTCCTTGGTTTCCATTGATTTCAATGTGTTTTCACAATAATAACATAGAAGTCTGATGAGATTATCCACAGTAACAAAATGACAACGTCACTACTTGTTTCAGGGAAAAGTCACTGATAAGGACACAGTTTTGTTGATCTACACACTTAACACCTTGAAGATCTGATGGGATTATGAATGGTGTTTTACCTACATGCTTTAATCTTTATTTAGTTTGAGATCCTGCAGTTTGTCAGAGATCGGCTTTGTTTCCTTGGCCTCAGCTCTGAAGTCCAACCCCTCCCACCTGAGAGAGCTGGACCTGAGTGACAACTACCTGAAGGATTCAGGAGTGAAGCTGCTGTGTGGTTTTCTGAAGAGTCCACACTGTAAACTGGAGAGTCTGGGGTCAGATCATTGCTACTACTGTAGAACAAATAAACCATATTATATACAAACACAACTTACATGTATAAAGTTGTACTACGGCAAAAATCTGCTTGGCATTAAATTTGATTCTGAGATCCTCTGAATGACAAAGTGACTCTGCTCATTTTAGGGCAAAGCTCATTGATTATGGAATAGTGATTTTGAGCTTCATATCTTAAAACCTGTCTGATAGGATAATAAGTTGTTTTTAATTTAAATCATTGATTCTTTATTCAGACTAAGTTCGTGCAGTTTGTCAGCGATCAGCTGTGTTTCTCTGGCCTCAGCTCTGAAGTCCAACCCCTCCATCTGAGAGAGCTGGACCTGGGTGACAACGACTGGATGGATTCAGGAGGGAAACTGCTGTGTGATTTTCTGAAGAGTCCACACTGTAGACTGGAGAGTCTGGGGTCAGTTCATCATTCTTTACGTCTGCCCTTGTAACATACAAGGACCACTGACCGGGTCCCACATGAATACACTACTGGGAAAAACAGTCATTATAGCAAACTATTAACAACAACAAAAAAAGTTCTCAAAACATTATTAGTTTGTCATGTGACAAACAAACAAATTATTATTATTATTATTATTTTAGGAAAGTTACTGCTAATTTGCATACTGTGTTAATGAAAATAGCCTATATACTTTTCTTTCTTTTATCCCAAGTACATTCCACATTAGCACTGAAAAGCTCATTGACCACCCTTTGATTCTGGTACCATTTAGTTTTAAATAAATTCAAGTCAACATTATTTGTGTTACACAGTGGCATGCAAAAATCAAAATGTGTTTACTGGGAGTAGTTAAATAAGTAGAAGATGAACTGATTTCCAAAAGGAAGAAGTTAAAGAAGACACCTTTCTTCCAATGTTTTAAGCAAGAGCACTTCAAGAGTCTTTCAGTTCTTGTTTGAGGGATTTTCACCCGTTCATCTTGCAAAAGGCTTCTAGCTCTAGCTCTAAACCTTCAGCTGGCTCCTCTTGAGGTCGTCCATTGTGGATCTGGAGGTGTGTTTAGGATCATCATCCTGTTGTAGAAGCCATCCTCTCTTCATCTGCAGCTTTTTACAGATGCTGTGATGTTTGCCTCCAGAATTTGCTGGAATTTAACTGAATCTATTCTTCCCTCCACCTGTGAAATGTTCCTGTGCCACTGGCTGCAACACAAGCCCAAAGCATCATCCATCCACCTCTGTGTTCAACAGTTTGTTCTCCAAACATACCTTTGCTCATTGTGTCCAGAAAGTTCTATTTTACCTTCATCAGTCCACAAGACTTGTTTCCAAAAAGCATCAGGCTTGTTCAGATGTTCCTTTGCAAACTTCTGTCGCTACATTTAGTGGTGAGGACACAGGAAAGGTTTTCTTCTTCCATGAAGGTCATATTTGTCCAGGTGTGTCTGCACAGTAGAACAGTGCACCACCACTGCAGAGTCTGATGAATCTTCCTGCAGGTCTTTTGCAGTCAAACAGAGGTTTTGATTTGCTTCTCTAACAATCCTACGAGCAGCTCTCTCAGAAAGTTTTCTTGGTCTGCCATTTCTTAATGACATGACGTGAGGAAACAGCTCCCTGAAAACACTTTGCTGTCTTCTTATATTCTTCATCAGTTATTTTAGTGTTCAGAGTGCTGGGCAGCTGTTTAGAGGAGCCCATGGCTGCTGGTTGTTGGGACAAGGTTTCAGGAGTCAGAGTATTTATAAAGCTTTGAAATTAACATCACCTGGCCTTTCCTAACGATGACTGTGAACAAGCCAGAGCCCTAACAAGCTCATTAAGGTCTGAGACCCTGGGAAAAGTTCTCTGAGAACTCAAATGTCTTGGGGTGCCCAAACTTTTGCATGATGCTCCTTTCCTTTTCTTTTCACTCTAAACTTGTACAAAACAAAAACAATACACTGATCTTGCTTATAATGTTGAAACTCATGTTTCATCTTTAACTTCATACCTTTTGGAGATCAGTTTACCTTCTACTTACTATTCACAGTAGACAAAATTTTGACCAGAGTTGCCCAAACTTTTGCAGCCACTGTATGTGGTGAAACCAACTTGGGTCATTTTTTCCACAGTATTAAATAACTGAGTCATTGAAACTTCTTTGTCTTTCAAAACAAAGGTAGTTAGAGACCTTGGTCAAATCAAGTTGAATACTTGTGATCCAAATATAGTTTTTATGGCTCGGCACCAGTGATAGCTGTGACTGGAGGCAACATGTTTTTGGGTTGTTTGTCCGTCCAGTCATCCCAGTTTTGTAAACATGACATCCCAAGAACGCCTTGAGGGCATTTCTTCAAATTTGGCACAAACGTTTACTTTGAGTTAAGGGTAAACTGATTACAATTTTGTGTTTGAGGTTTAACGTTCAAGGTCACTGTGACCTCACAAAACAAATACTTGGCCATAACTCTTTTACACAAATGTTTAAAAGGATAAAATGATGATCTGATGACGTATATATATCTTAAAGGTTAGAGGTCAACTTTAGGGTTACATCATAATATTCTGCAAAAACACTTTACTGGGCATTATTCAGCATTACATCTCCGAACAAAAGGGCATTTGGTCAGATACTGAATTGTGAAACCAGTCCTAGGTGTCCACCTGGAAACTGTGCTGACTGTGTAGATCTTTGTGCTGTTGGGGGGAAGACGTGTGTAAAGCATCCATGTTTTTGCAGATATGGATGAAAACAGTAACTGCAGCTTGTCTGGTGCATTGAGTCATACAACCTCGAGGCACTAATTCTAGTTTTATTTTGAACATAATGTAAATGAATGGTTTACATAGAACTATAACCATTGCATGCTACAGGCAGTCATAACACATGATTTGGTTCATGCTATGCTCAGGGCATACTGACACGTGATGTCATTTATTCTTCATTCAGACTGTGGCGCTGCCATTTGTCAAAGATCAGCTATGTTTCTTTGGCCTCAGCTCTGGAGTCCAACCCCTTCTGTCTGAGAGAGCTGGACCTGAGTGACAACTGGGACACGGAACAAGGAGTGAAGCTACTCTCTTCTTGTGTGGAGAATCCAGACTGTAGACTGGAGACTCTGAGGTCAGTAGGGGGCCGACTTAGTCCATGCGGGCTCAGCACTATTGTAATAAACACAGGGATGTTAATGCGTTACCAGTTCTACCATCTAGGTCGTATCCTAGCCCAGCACAACAAATAAGTGGTTTTCTCCTTATCTTTCATCTCATATTTCTTTTCTTTGTTCCACAAATGATGAAATGCAAGGTGACAATTCAAAGCCAAGAAACATTTTACAGACAGTTGCAACTTTTAACAGAAATGTGGGATTTGACAGTTGAGTTAAAAAGGTCGTTTTTTTGGTTTTCCTGTGATGCTTTTTCGTATTAAGACCAATGACTAGTTATTTCCTTTAATGCAGGCTCAGAACATGAATGTCTGCAGTCAGTGGTAGTTTTTGTGGTGACGATGTGATGTGATGCAAAGCATCAGATCAGTTGACTCGTGTCAGGACTCTACAGCTCACAGAACAAACATTTATTCTAAATTTAATCTATAACTGTTGGGATTGTGTTTGTCCCTACAGGATCAGTGGCAAGGTGTTCAGAGCTAAGAAACACAAAATATGTGAGTACTGAACAATGACCCTGAGTCACCAAGCTATTAAAATCTGATCTTAGAATGAACATGTCCTCTCCATACAGCAAAATATTCCTCTCTTCCATTTTTTGTTAGAGCTTTTGGAAAATATTCAAGAATTTGGGCTGCTAACGTTTCTCACCCACAGTCAAGTTTGCATTATTGTTCTCTTTCACCTCTTCTCTCCATCAGACGACTCTGATGTCACACCCGACGTGAAAACAAACCTTGCCGAGGATGACAAAAAGGTTAGAGAGGAGCAGCTGTTCAGTGTGAAGTACATTTGTTGAAGTTTCAACACCAGATAATACATAACTATTTTGTATACAAGCAAACAGAGGTCCAAGAATTGTTTCTTGTGTTCACTGAACTTGAATTGAAATTTGATTTCCATGATATCTTTGTGCCTTTCTTATTTACAGGCTCCATTATCTTTCTCACCCGAACGCACAACTGAATCTACATACAGGTAATCCCTTTAAGGCCTTGTCTATAAGTATACAGATATTTTTTTTAAAAATTGATATTTTAAAAATGTTTTTGTTTTCTGTCTTTTGGTGGGTTTGTCAGAGTTGTACCCAATCAGCAGCAATGTGTCTATAAACCAGATTGTGGTAGATCTTTACCTACAGTACATACAATTTTTGTTTTTATTTCACATTTGCTTTGGCCAAGAAAATGTGTTTTCCATGTTAATAACACTTTTTTTAATTGAATTGAACCAATCCCTGCTGTATTGAAAGGCAGCATGCCTGCGTTAATCTCTCCTTACGCTACAATCAGTTGCCCTGCACTGCAGATGAACACCTGTCAGTGAAAACAGATCATATGACTAAAGCCCCGTTTCCGTCAAGCAGTTCAGTTCAGTTTGGTACATTTTTTCTGTTTCCACTGTGAACAGTTGCACACAGATCTGGTACTAAAAGGTGGAGCTGTGAACCCTGCAGTCTGATTGGTCAGTAGAGGACGGTCACTCTGCTCAGGGCTGAGTTGTGTCTGGTTTTGAGGCTCATGTAACCACTGTTCATACTGTGGAGAGTTTTATTAGTAAACTGTAACTATAAAATGAAAGGATGTTTGTAAATCGCCTTCAATGGAGCCTGAGTGTCAGACTGAAGGTTCTGGGAGCTTCAGTCTGACACTCAGGCTAATGTAAGGTCTATCTTTACCAGGCTGCTGCTGCAAAATAGAAAAGTGACAACAATCCCACCCACATTTAAGAGGAACCGTTTGCGGTGGAAACGCTAAACGGATCTAGGGTCTAGGTACCATGTCTGAAGGGTTACGTTTAGTTCCAAAGGTACCACACCAAAAGTGTTTGGTGGAAACGCGGCTCTACAGGTTAATAAATGCTTGTCGTATTTATTCAACTCTTTTGTGCCCCACAGGTTCAGGTGTCCCGGTCCAGGTGTGTTCCAGTGTGATTTGACAGGACTGGTGTTTGTTATGGCTCAGGAGGCGGAGCTGCTGTACAGGACTGTCCAATGGGATGAGAGCCTCCTCCAGCCAGCTGGCAAGACGGCTGCAGGGCCGCTGTTTGAAATCAAGTGTTCTGAGGACGCTGCCGTCTGTCAGCTCCACCTCCCGCACTGTGAAACAAAGGATGGTAAAGACATGGCTGTATACATAGATAGACAGATGATAATAGGATAGAGGTGAACCCGCACATCCTTTGGAGACTCCAGAGTTAATAACAAAAGATTGATTTCAACCTAGAACTCAAGTGGAAATTAATTAGGTTGGCCTTAACCTGTTCTTTGCTTTCACAGCGTTGCTCATTGATGGCCTGTTGTCTGTCGTCCACGTCACTGACGATGGAATGAGCATCTTGGAGCCACTGGAGATTACAGACTCTCATGTGGTTGTGAAGGTCCCAAACCTCTCTGCCTTCGGCCTGGTCTGGGATTACATCACAAGGTTTCTGAACATCACACAGCCAATAAATGGCCAAGTTCTGCTGTTCCTCCGACCTCCGTACTCAGGGCATCGAGTACTGGATGTATTTCTGCTGCAGGCCAACATCCCTCTACAGGAGGTAAAGCTATTTGTCATATGTGCTCACCATCAGCCTGAACTTGACTTTTAAACCATAGCTGTTTTCGCAAAGTTGGTTCACACTACGCTCTTTTTATCGAACCTTTTTATGCTGATTTAAAAATCTAAATCAATCCGAACTGTGAATCTTCAGTTTACGCTTTCACTTTTAGTTTTTCTTTTTCTGTATTTCCATCTGCCAGTGTCATTCTTAATACTGATAATAATAATAATCAGTGTTTTCTTTTAAATTATTTACAGTATATCTATGTTTTTAACTGACTGTAAATCCCACTTGTGTAAAGCATATCGGTCAACAAGTGGTGGGTCCACAGGGCAGCGACTCCATGTAGACCAGACACACGCTGGTGAGCTGCTCCCCTTCCAGGTCTGGCTCCAGGAGCGGGCCCCAGTGCAACAACTCTGTAAATTGGTCTGCAAATCGCTCTTAGTCTGACACCTCCCCAGGGACCTCTTTGCTTTGGGAGACCCTACCATGAGCTTCTGCCCCCGACCTCACAGCTTGATAGTGTTCTTAAATGCTCTCTATAAAAAGAACTGTCCTGACTATCTGAGCATGAACTAAACTTAATAATAATACTTAATAATAATGTCCCTTTACTGAAGGTTACCGTCCAACAAGGAGGTGCTGAGCATATCAAGATCTCCTCCAACTGTCATCTCAGCTTTGGTCAAAGTTACAGTGTCCACTGTGAACCTGAGGGCTTCACAATACAGCCTGAGGTTAGTCAGGTCTCTCGTGCACTCCCACTGCTTTTAAACAGAATGATCATGAATACAATATTTGGGCTGCATTTTTAAAACAGAACGAAAATGACACGTTGCTTCTGGTTTTCAGCATGAAGCGTTTCAGTCAAGGTATGGACCAAATTTCCATCCAACATTTGAAGTTTTCCTGGCGACAAACACAGACAGAGTGACTTTGATGGTGCAGGACCATGAGCAGAAAGAGGTCTGGAGACGTCACGTTTTACTGACAGGTAGACTTCACTGTTCTGCAGCAGCCCTTCAACTGATGTCAGAGGTTACACCCCAGCGATAGAAGGGATTCGAAAAGATATGTGTAGCTTTTATGCACATTCATATTTGCTTCATCTCATATTATTCTTTATTTAGCCTTTCCAAGCTGACACTGGGTGAGAGGCAGGGTTCACCCTGGACAGGTCACCAGACTATCACAGGACTGACACATAGAGACAGACAACCATTCACACTCACATTCACACCTACGGACAATTTAGAGTCACAAATTAACCTGTATGTCTTTGGACTGTGGGAGGAAGCTGGAGCACCTGGAGGAAACCCACACTGACACAGGGAGAACATGCAAACTCCACACACACAGGATAAAACAAAAAGCGATTTACAGAGCAGATATGTTGCTGAAGGAAAACAAAACACGACATTTAATTTCCGTTTAACTTTGTCATTTTTGAGAGATCTCTGTTTAAAAGTGATTGTTGTTTGATAAAAAAATGATCTGGATATCTTTCAGGTCCAAGAGGGGAAGTTCCACAGACAGGTCTCCAAGCAGAGGACAGCGTCCCTGCAGAGGACAGTGTCCCAGCTGACGAGAAACTGTTCTCAGTTCGGACGCAGTTTCTGAACAGAGTGTCTGAACCTGTTCTGAACCAGCTTCTGGATAAACTTCTTCAGTACCGCGTGATCAATGATGCTGAAGTTCAGTCGGCCAGAACAAAAACCAGAGCAGACAAAGCACGAGACGTGATCGACACAACGATAAGAAAGGGAGCTGAAGCCTGCTCAATTCTGATCGCTGCTCTCCGTGAGGTGGATCCATGCCTCTCCAGAGTGCTGAGCTTCAGCTGAGGCAAAAGGAAGAAACTGTGGAGAGTGATGATGAGGGATCTCTGTGTCAGCTGTCTGTTCTACAGTCTGACTTGACTTATTGTGATATTTAGAGAGATGACTGGGTATATGGGTATTGCCAACGCCAGGTTTGATGCAACTGATGTCTACTGTGGGGTGCCCCAGGGGTCAGTGCTCGGTCCGATTCTCTTTTCAATTTAAATGTTCCTTCTGTATAATATCAATTTCCATTTGTATGCAGATGATACTCAGATCTATTTAAGCTGTGATGCAAAAAAAGTGGATGTCACAAAACTTTGTGCAGCTTAATGCTGACAAGACAGAGATATTGATCATAGGACAAGATAGTGCAAATGTTCAAATATCACACAGGCTTGGTTCTCTGTCCGACTCAATAACTTCACATTGCAGAAATCTTAGTGTCATGTTTTTTTTTAATCAAACCCTCAGTTTAGACAAACACGTAAATTCAGTAGTTCAATCCAGCTTCCGCCATCTCAGAAATATCTCCGGGATCAGACTATTCCTTTCCAGCAAACATCTGGAAAATGTTATTCATGCATTCATAACCAGTCATTTAGATTATTGCAGTTCCTTGCTCTCTGGCATCACTGAAAAAAAAAAGCCTCTTGCACCTCCAGCTCGAGTTCTAGATTAATTCACAAAGGTGACAGATTCTTTCAGAGCTGCAAACTCAGTCTCATCTTTTAAACCACTTATGATAACCGTGATTTTAACTGCTTTATTATTGTGTGTTTTACTGTGTTACGTATATTCAGTTTTTTTTATAGCATTTATCTTGTTTTATTGCTTTGTCTTTTATTGGGTTTTGGAAAGCACTTTGTAACTGTGTTTTGAAAGGTCGAGGTGGTCTGTTGTCTCTTACTTCTGTTGAAAAGTTACCCGCTATATTTTTCCATAAGAACAACATCTGAGGCTGTTGGTCCATAAAAGTCATGAGATGCAACCTCGCTCTGGTCTGTTTAACAGTGTAACACAAGCCCAACATGCTTTAGCTTTTTTTATTGTTTCTCAGCGGAGAATGATTTTAAAAATGTTGTAACGATGAATCATGTGCCTGTGTCTTCATTGTCTCAGGCTAAATGTTCTCTGTATGAATACAAATATATTGATAGTGGATTTTTCAAGCAGAATGCGCGTGCATTCAGAATCAGAATTTTATTGCCAAGTAGGTTTTCACATACAAGGAATTTGGCTTGATGTATTGGTACATAATAAAGAATATCAAATATATAAAAACACAGAGTAATTAGAAGCATAATTATAAAAGGGAAATACTATAAACAATTAAATATAAATATAATAATGATAATGAATTAAACATGAATAATATAGATTCATGGCTCCCCCAAAAGCCAATCTTTTTTTGAGAGTGAGACGACTGTTCCAGTGCAAAAAAAACTGAAATTAAAAGTGTGGTCAAAGACCCTTTTAAAGCCAGTGAAAAAGAGAACCGAGCAGGTTACGATCTTAAATGTTCTGATGAATGGAGTGACTCCTGACTTTATTTAGACGTGAGCCTTTTGACTTGATCCCTTCACCCAAGTCCAAAGATTAAAAAGTATAACAGTCAGCTCACCTTTAAAGGCTAGTTATGAGTCAAATTCAAAAACTACAATAATTACTTAATCTTGGTTAGAGGGGGTAGACAAAATAAAAGGTCTGACTCTGTCTGTCTACTGACACCAGCAGGAGATCAAACTAAAGGAAACTAAATGGACTCAAACATGATTTATTTATTTATTATTCCCTCCCCAAATGAAAACACAAAAAGAAGAAAAGGTAATCGTATGAATGTCTTCTTTCATAATTATTTCTGTTGTCCAACTTAATCTCAGTGAGGAAGAATTATCCAGTGTCCACTATTATTTTTAATTGACAGGTGAAAACATAGTTTAAATAGTCGAGCAGGGTGTGCACAGAATTATGGGACAAATCGTGTCCTGTATTAATTCAGTAAGGGATGGTAGATTTAATCTTTAAAAAACAGGACTAACTGCACAAAGAAAATTAAGTCGAGGCTAATAGTAACACTGTTGTAACTAGCAAGCCGATGTTTAGCTAATGTTAGCTTAACAGCTAAGTAACTTATTTAAAAAGAACTGATGGTTATTGTGAGTTTAATATTGGGTGACTCTGGTTACAATTGCATTACATTTGGCGAAGAGTGCACTATGACTCGTTTGAGCACTCAAAACTTAAAGTTTAGGACTTGGAACTTGACTTGGGACCTAATTGCAAAGACTTGACACTTACTTGTAACTTTTAAAGCAATGACTTGGTCCCACCTCTGAAGAGAACTGAATGCAGTGTTGGAGGCAGGGTCCAGTGCAGTTGCTCAGTGATACATCAAGCTAAAATAAGCTCAGTTTCAGTAGTATGAAATTACCTGGATCTTCTGCATCGTTGGGTCCAGAGAGTAAACACACTAGAAACTTCCACCAACCGAGCAGCTACTTTAGGTTGAGCCCTCCGCTAACTTGAATGGTGATATTAATATAATGATTTAATTTTTGAAATGTCATTGAACCAAATGGATCAAATCCTGATTCTGAAAAAATAATCTAATGGGCTTTGTGATGCTCAAAAAAATTATCCATTGATTTACATTAATCTCTCTTACAGTATAAATCAATGGGAGAAGGTGTTATTGGGCCCCGTGGCATCATGTGACGGACCAGGACGTTGTGATTCCACATTTGGCTTCTATGTCAAAGTCCGACGCTGCTCCAGGGGGCCTGGTCCAGTTGCACACAGGCAACAGTTTGACCAGTTTTTGTTTATGTAAACAACTAAACATTCCCTCCAGTATAATGTGATTGTGACACCATTAACATTTATGTGCTGCTGTGACATTATGAACAGCTCACCTCTGCTTGATCTCTGTTCTAAAACAAAACCACAAACCAGCATCATCCAGCTGCAGAGGAAAAAAAACGAACAGAAACCGCAGCCTGAAGGGGACCAGGGTTCAACTGAGAACTGCAACATCTGCAGAAGCTCAATCACAAGAATTTACTCAAAGACAATGTGGTTAAATCTCAATGGAAGAACAAGAGGAGGAGACGAAGAGGGGAAGATGGGACTAAAGGTGTCAATGTGTAGTTGGTTGTTTTAGCCACTAGATGGTGACACTTGACTGACAGACAAAAAGGATGCCGCTGTGGCAGCTATACCTTGAAGAGAAACCGGGCCACTTTGGAAATAAATAAGACAAGTAAATCTGCTTTGCTTACTGCAGCAGGGTTAGAGAAAAGGTCACAGTTGCAGAAGCCAAAAGATGAGGAACAATAGCTGTATAGGCTGACTGAAGGTGACTAGAGTGTTCATACCTGCCCAAACAAACCGCACTGAGGGGGCGAACGAACTTGAGTTTAATTAAACCGAACCATCAGGACAGGTGTGAAAACATCCTGGGATTCATCTCCAGACACAGCTGAAATCGAGTGAGTGACTGCTCATGCTGCTGGAGCAACAGTGTGCACTGTCGTGTCTTCCTTCAAGAAGTTCCAAAGCTAAAAAGAAAGAAAGCTGACGTTGTAAAACAAGAAAACAATAAATAAAAAAACTTACAAGATGCGTCAGAGAGACGGATCCTGGCTTGGGAAGGGAAGGGCGGGGGACCGACAGAGTCTGCTTATGCTTAGGACCTAAAATTTGTTGCTGTGCCCCTGCATGCCTCCCTTGCGTTTGTCTCACCAATTTTGGCACTTATTAAACAGCAGATGTTTAAGGGGGAGGGGTGTAAGGATGTGACCGGGCCAGTGTCAATGTAGAAAACAACTACGGGCTGATATACATGTTTTATGAACCAGTCAGACAAAAAAAGAATGGAAAAGAGAGACAGTAGTTCCTAAACCCAACCATGTGTGTTTGTTAATGAAGGAAAAATTTGCGGTGTTGTACTGATGTAGTGCTTTTATTTTGAAAGAGACAGTATGTTAATGTTAAATTTCCTGTGCTAACATAAGTGTATTTTGAAAGAAGACAATTCATGTAACAGGCAGATCTAAGACAGTGTCCCTGAACAAAAACCAGCACTCTCAGCATACCTTGCATGTCGTATGTGGACGTGGAAAGTCCATGACCAAGCGCGTCAGTATGTGACGAGGTCGCAGTGAGAATGTGTTGATTATGTAAGATGTTGAATGCAGGACTTTACTACTTTTATTTCAGTAAAATATCTGAGTACCTCTGCCACACTGCATATAGGTGGGAATAGTCTGCCTTTTCCTCCTCCTGCCTGTGTGTCATTAATCACCTCTCATACCTTCCACCGCTCTATTTTAAACCTGCACCGCGAAGCTCAGAGAGCAGCAGAGAGCTGAGGCTCCGGAGCTGCTTCCTTCACCCTGCCGTCTGTCTGTCCTGATCTGATCTGGAGACTTCTTCCTGCACCTGTGTTCTCCGTTGTTGTCATCATGTGATCATTTCTAGAAACATTTAATTTGCTCTGGATTTTGACTTTGCACGAGGATTTTTGTGGAGATGTGGAGTCCTCATCAAACAAAGATCCTCAGTTAGAGCAGGTAAGATTCAGCAGCTGGGTTTTCCTCATCATGACTCTGAGGAAGCTTTAATTTGTAATCTCTCACTTAATGGTACAAACTGTGGTGTTTTGTTGAATGTAGATGGTTGGAAGATTTAACTCAGTGCATAAACTATGACATCTCTGAATATTAAGCCCAATAGTAATCAAATTTGTCACATGGTTAGAAATCAGTTACAAGAATTTAACTAATTTTAGTGGATGTTAAAAAGTCTCAGCAGCAGGAAACATTAATAAAAACATCCTGCAGAAACTAAACTCATTTAAAAACATGACAGAACATGTTAACCTAAAAATTACAGAGGGCAAAATAATGAAACAATTGTAAAACATCTTGGGATAATTGAGTTTCTTTTTTTAAACTGTTTTAGTCATGTAAGTCCAACAAACTTTAAGAGCTTCACACAGAGGCTGTTTAATTATATCAAAAACATGTCTCACAGTTTGAGGAAGGGTCACACAAGCATGCACAGACATGAATAAATCATACATACTGTGTACATCCTCGAGCTGTGACCTTTAATCAGACTATATACCTTTCTCTTTGTTTTCTTTATTCATCAGATGCTAAAATATAACAGCACAATCTCACAATGAGAGACAGTTAACTGGTTTCATGCTGAATGTAATTTACTGAAAAGGACTCGAAGTGTTCGGTTAATTTCCTTAGAATCCAACGAATCATTCTCAGCAGGAAACTCCAGGGGCCGTATTCACAAAGCAAGTTCCTCCTGCTGACGAGATTCTTAGAAAATACTTAGAACTGTGACATTTTCTTAGAATTTTCCCTTAAAGTTAAGACTAGGTCCTTGTGAAGATAAAAGTCATCTTAGCTCTTAATAAAGCTCCTAAGGTGAAAAACTGTCGGGAGCAGGGAGGAGAAAGTTTAAAAGTTTCTTAATCGGAGGAGAAAATGGTGGAAACACAAAGAGGTCGGAGAAATATTTTCAAAACACTGGATGACAGTGAGTAAACGAAATGCTACAGATTAGATCGTGTGAGGATAATACATCAGAAACAAAATGATCACAACACTAAGGTATTTGGAAAACTGTAAAAATGACTTGAGTCTGTCTCAACCTTCCATCAGCAGAGTGATCACACTAACAATGACAACACTCTCACAGTCTGCAGGTCATTTCATTTCCACTGGGTGTCCTCACCTTGCAGGCTCACAGAGGGCCGTGTCTGTGACAACCAATCACATCTGGTAAAAGAATGCATCACACTTAGCAACAGGGTCAACCACAATCACTGAGGTAAAATTTTCCTTCCCTCCTTTGCTCAGAGTCAGCGTTGCCAGGTGTACGATAATTATCGTATTTGTACGATAATTTGGCCCTCTGTACGATGTACGATCAATAATCCCAAAAAAGGCCAAATGTACGATAATTTGACCATTTCATGAATGTGTGGGTGTAATCAGTATGCCAGAGTTTTTTTTTGTGGGCCCTGAAGGCATCTGTTCCCATGTGACATGTTTCCAGAACGGTCAGCTGTACTCGCCCCATGAGGCGCTAGGACCCGTCAGGAAGTTGAACGAGAATGAGATACAAAACAGAAGAAGAGGAAAAACAGAAGCAAGGAAAATGGAACAAAAAGTAAACACTAGAGTGACTGTATTTGCCTGTAGCGCATCAGTAGGATTGTTATTTTGGTTATGACGGATGTATGATAATTTCCCTCAAAATACGATAATTTTGAGTCTCTGGTACGATAATCCTACATTTCCCACCTGGCAATGCTGCTCAGAGTCGCTCTGAGAAATTTACTGAATCACTCCTGAGCTCGGACTCCTTGCTAAAAAATTTTAGGGGAATGTTTTCAGAAACATGTTTTAACTTACTGTTTAACTGTAATTTGAGATTTTTCGTTAATGGTTGGCTGCCATATTGTTTCTGGTAGATAAGAGGCCCCAAGATGGCACCTATGTAGTCCAATGGAGTTGCTTGCTTGGCACATTCACCGACAAAAAGTTTTTAGCTTCCCGATAACTTCTGCGTTATGGGGTCCACTGAATATCCATAGTAGAGTTTCTCAAGGTGGAGTTCCCGTGATGTCAAGGATTTTTAAATCGCTTTTTCTCTGCTTGAGGAAAGTTTTACAAATATAAAACCTCCATGGATCAAAAAGTCAGAATTGAAAGAGAGTGAATGCCACCTGTAACCTTTCCCACGAAACACAAAAGCCAGATGTTAGTGGGTGTTTTTTGGGACTTTAGCTGTTACAGAATTAGTTTTATGAATATTTTCACACTTTTGACACTGAACTGATTCCTTCCTTGTTCTTTTGTGGACAGTGATTACCCACCTGCATCAGGAGCACCTGTTTTGTGTCACATCGCTGTCAGATTCCATCTTACCTTGTCCTGTCTCAGCACATATTGATGCCTGTGCTCTCATACTGTTGTTGGGTCACCGCTGTTTGTTAAAACCACTTTCTGTCAGACAGGGAGCATGTTATAAGTGATGAGTTTCACACCGTATTTATGTTTTCACGCATCAGAATCAAACTCAGGAGAGCAGCTGCTGCATATTTCATGATCTGGAGAAACAGATTCAAATAAACAGCAGGCTCCCACACATCCTGGGCCCCTGACAGCAGCTCACTCGCGGCCCTGAGAGAATGAATGTCTACAATTACTGCATGTTTAATTCAGTCCCATCTTGTCACTGCAGAGGGACAAAACTGTGGAGTTTCTCTGTTTCCCTTCGCTGACCCAAAACTTGGAATGTGTGCATGTGCGGCCGTCAGTCTGTCACCCCAGCTCAGCTTCTGCTCAAATGGCCTCATGTAATATTCAATGTAAGAATTAGTGAGATGACAGCGTTAGACAGAGGCACCTAGCAAAAGGGAATGAATGATCACAGGAATAGTAGCATTAGATCTATTAATTAGGTAAGCCAGCTAAAATATTTAAAAACTGCAGCAGCCAGAGATCTGCGAGAAGTAGGACACTACCAGAGGCTTCGTCTCTCTGCGTTTCTCATTTCATGGATTTGTCTTTGAGCTTTCTCCTCTCTTTGTGTCCGCGTGTCCTCCCTCTTTTTGTCTTTAATTGATTCATTCTTGCTGAGCTGTTTTAACTGAGGTTAAATGAGGATTTTCTGAAAAGAGCTTATTTAAAACATCCCTGGATCTCTAACAGCAGCAACGGCAACAGCAATACTACTACTGCCACTACTAGTTTACTACCATCTTATAATTTACACATTATTTATAAGAAAACATAATAAAGAATACAAATGGAGAAACATCAGGAAACAAAGTACTAACGCTGGGAAATCATTAGGGCTAGCCTGTGGAATAACCGCAGGTACCAGCCCTGGAAATCAAAAGATAAAATGTGCATAGACCAGTTTTGAGTGGACATCGTGTCACAGCGTGCAGATCAATCAATCATCAATCAATTTTATTTATAAAGCCCAATATCACAAATCACAGTTTGCCTCACAGAGCTTTACAGCATACGACATCCCTCTGTCCTTTGGACCCTCACAGCTGATCAGGAAAAACTCCCCAAAAAAACCTTTACCGGGGAAAAAAACGGTAGAAACCTCAGGAAGAGCAGCTGAGGAGGGATCCCTCTTCCAGGACGGACAGACGTGCAATAGATGTCGTACAGAACAGATCAGCATAATAAATTAACATAAGATACCTGGAATAAAAATGTCTTCTTGTGCCACTGGATGTCAGACAAGGAATACAAAAAAGATATATTTTACCCAGGACGCCATTTGAAGCAAAACGAAGACCCTGATGTTTGCTAGAATTTAATGTAAACAAAAAATCTACATAATTTTCACATATGCAATTCATAAAGCCCTACAGATACAGCATGGAATAATGTTTAGGCCTATATTTACATCCACCTTTTGTAGTGGAAATTACATTGTTCTAAAATGCCTCAAACATTAAAACAAAGTTAATATCAACCGAGCTTTGAAGTGCAGTTAACCCTAGAGAGATGTAATGTTGATGATGTGTTCAGACTTTGTGTCTCAAGGCTCTTCTGCCCCCTTGTGGTCAAACAATCATTTAATAAAGCTTTAAGGTTTCTTGGTCTTCTGCGTTTCTTCTAAATATTCTGGTTTCAAGTAAACTCTTGTTTTTGTTTCGACTCCTCTCACTCTTCACTTCTTCACCAGCTCCACCCTCCTCCGCCATGAGCCTCACCTCCAGCTCGGTGGCGGCGGCGGAGCTTTACAGCAACAGCCCATCCCCGATGTCTCTGAACTCCAGTGTTTTCTTCAGCGAGGTCAGAGACACGCTCGACTTTTTCATCATCAACGTTGGGGGAAGTCGCTACGTGCTATCGCAGGAGCTGCTGGCGTCCTACCCAGAGACCCGGCTGGGGAAGCTGGCCTGCTGCAGCCGAGACTCAGCGCTGGAGCTCTGCGACGATGCCAACTTCCTGGAAAATGAGTTCTTCTTTGACCGGAACTCACAGACCTTCCAGTAGGTGGCGCCTTGTTCTGACACGCGCATGTTGACCTGTTGTGATAATAACAATGTCAAAATATCCAAAACACATGCGAACACTATCCCAGCTGGAAAAGTCTGGAACAGTGGTCAGCAGCTTGGCAGGCGGCTCGCCAACATTCGCTGGCAACTTCTCTCATGTTTTGAAAAACTTGAAAGTGCACAGCAATGCATTATTGACAGACAGTAAGCTGATTTATGTTCTCAAAAGTAATAAGATCATTTCAAAGAGTGCAGTGGCAGATTGATAACTATGTTTTCAAAGTGAATATTATAAATAAATGTGCAAGAACTGTGTAAAGAAATAAATATCTACACTAGCTGTGTCTCAATTCAGGGGCTGCAGCCTTCAAGAGCTGCATTTGAAGACCGATTGCTCCTTCATATAAAACAAAGTTTAATTACACGTCTAACGGAGTTTCTGAAAACAACAGGTCACATCTGAACTGTGATCACCTGATGCTTCTGCTGTGTTTCTGCCTGGAGTCAAACATCAGTCTGAGTCACAGCAGCGCCGGATGTTCAAACTGGGGGATGTTCCCACAGGTGTGCTGTCAGCTCTCATTAACTCATGATGTCCTGACGGCCTTTAAACTGTGAGGACTGTTCTTCCGTACGGCTCACAAGCCAAAATAAACTCTAGGCTCTGAGCTCAGCACAGACATGAGACATTATTTCTTTCTTGCTGTTATTTCAGATGACAAATACCTGCATTGTCTTTCATGTAAAATGTTACAGTAGAGCTTTGAAGATAATTTTGGGGGCTTTTTTCATAGGACAGTGTTAGTGTGAAAGGGGGATGACGTGCAGCAAAGGGCTGGAGGTTGACATTGAAGCTAAGGCCGCTGCAGCAAAGACGCAGCTATACGGTGGGCCCCTGCTCTAGCAGGTGAGGCCCTTGGCCCCCCACAGCAGAGCTTCTTGTTTCAAACTGAGATGAACACTTGGTAAAAAAAGACAACCCCACAAGTTAACCCTCTGTGTGCCCAGTGTTGGGGAGTCCTCCTTTGCTTCCATTTTGTGGGTTATTTTCTCAGTAACTATTTCCTCCTGAGACACACTTTTGTTTGGTGTGTATTTTAATTATTTATTTTGTTTTTGGATCAGTAGGACCTGATGATTAAAAAAAACTTGTTGTCGATTATAATTACGTCCCAGTGTCCTCAAACAAGATGATATTTAAGTCTCAGTGTCCACAAATGAGACGATTCTTCCGTCCCAATGTCCTCAAACGAGACGATAAAGTCCCAATGTCCTCGAGCAAGACAATAATAAAGTCCCACTTTCCTCAAACGTGAGGATAAGGTCCCAATGTCCTTGAGCAAGACAGTAATAAAGTCACAATGTCCTCATACGAGATGATAGAGTCCCAGTGTCCTCAAGCAAGACAATAAAGTCACAATGTCCTCAAACGAGACGATAAAGTCCCAATGTCCACAAAAAAGTCAATAATAAACTCCCAATGTCCTCAAATGAGACGATAAAGTCCCAATGTCCTCAAGAAAGACAATAATAAACTCCCAATGTCCTCAAATGAGACGATAAAGCCCCAATGTCCTCAAGTAAGACAATAATAAACTCCCAATGTCCTCAAACGAGACAATAAGGTCCCGATGTCCTCAAGCAAGACAATAATAAAGTCACAATGTCCTCAAACGAGACGATAAAGTCACACTGTCCTCAAACAAGACAATAATAAACTTCCAATGTCCCCAAAAAAGACGATAAACTCCCAATGTCCTCAAACGAGACAATTCTTCTGTCCCGATGTCCTCAAACTAGATGATAATTAAGTTCTGATGTCTTCAAAGGAGTATTTCCTAATTAACAGGGTCTTAGCTTGTTACTGTTGTTAAAATTGGTCGAATTTGTTGCCATATCAAACTACAAACATTATTAATCAGAATTAAACACTTTCAGCCATAAGTGAGCACAAAAAAGTGTCCACGAACGAGGACAAGAGGTTAAGTTAAGTTGAATGAAGAGTAGGGTCAAGTAAACCCAAAACATATGAGGACACAGGGTCTCAGGAGGATAAGACTTATGGACAAAGTCCTCTGTAAACTTGTAGTTTATATATCTGAGCTGACAGAATGCTTCCTGTCTCTCTGTGTGTCTTTGCTGACAGGTATGTGATGAACTATTACCGGACGGGTCACCTGCACGTGAGGGAGGAGCTGTGTGAGATCTCCTTCCTGCAGGAGATCGAGTACTGGGGCATCGACGAGCTTCGCATCAACCCCTGCTGCCGCGAGCGTTACTACCGCCGCAAGGAGCAGAAGGAGACCCTGGACATTCAGCGAGAGTTTGAGCCCGAGGATAGTGATGAGGACTTTGTGGGTGCCGCCTGCCCGGCTCTCCGCCAGCGCCTGTGGGACCTGCTGGAGAAACCCGAATCATCACGTGCTGCTCGCACCTTTGGCTCTCTCTCAATCTTCTTCGTGGTGGTGTCGGTCATCAACATGGTGCTCATCTCGCTGGACTTAGGGGAGGACTTTGGAGTGAGCGACGTTGGTATCGGTGCGCCGCTGCTTTTCGATGCCCTGGAGTACGTGTGTGTGGTGTGGTTCACCGGAGAGCTGGCACTTCGGTTTCTCTGCGTGAGGGACAAGTGTCGCTTCAGTCGAAGTATTCCTAACGTGATCGACCTGCTGGCCATCCTGCCGTTCTATGTGACGCTGGCAGTGGAGAGTCTCCACGGAGGATCCACAGAGCTGGAGAACATGGGCCGTGTGGTGCAGGTCCTCCGACTCCTCAGGTCACTCCGAATGTTGAAGTTGGGCCGACACTCGACAGGTAAAGAGGCAAGAGGCTGACAGTGGGCTGAAAACATTTGTCTCTTAGTTTAGCAGGTTAGCATGCTGAGGAAGCCCCTACTCTCGCCCCAAAATACACATCTTTTGGCACTGCGTACGCACAATTTCACACGTGTATGACACAAGTTATTCATGTGTGTGAACCACCAACCCGAAGAGACACAAAATGAGGCTCAGCTTTACGTTTGAAATTTATTCATGGAGGAAAGCTAAGGGTTTTTCTTTTGAAGGAAAAGAGTAAACAAGAACAAGATTTTTAAAAACATACATTAAAAAGCTCAGATAAAAACTGGACATCTGGCTGTAGACGCAGCCTTGTCTGAGCAGGTGAACGACTTTGCTCAAAGGCACATGATCAGCGGCACGACTGTGTTTCCCGTTCAGTTTCCCTCCACATGTGCTCCCAGCCCGTCAGGGAACGTTAGGTACATGATGTGAGCAGCCGGAGAGAGAAAGAAATTGAAATTGTCCTCGGTGAGAAGCTGCTGCTGCGAGATTACAGCCAGGAAGGTTTTCTGAGGACGACAAAGACGAGGAAAAAAAAATTGATTCATATTTTGGCAAATTCCTTCAGGGGACGGAGGGAGGAGAGAGTGTGTGTGTGTCAGACTGGGATGCATGATTGCTTTGATCTGAGTGATTTTTGGGAAGGATGATGATCCCTGGACTCAACTCATGAATATTGAAGGAGAACATGGAGGGAGGGTGGGAGGTGACGGGAGAAAAGAGAAGTGAAGGCAAGAGGAGGCTTCAATAGCATCAAGTCTGTCTTAATACAATATTAACATGCCATGTGTGCTGAGAGGGTCAGAGATCATTCCTCATGTTCAGACTTTCTGTGAAGCAAATTGTTTATTTAAAGCAGTCTGAATATTACCTAACGCTGTCTGTCCACATCGACTTGCGGAGATCTCAGGGGAAAGTGGTGAACAACACAGCTAATGGAGGCTGACGGCGCCCCAGATTCAAACGTCCAAAACACATAATTGAAACCACAAAATATCTCCATACTGCTCGTCCGTAGTGATCCAAGTGTCCTGAAGCCCTGACGTGTCGGGGCCTCAGGACACTTGGATCACTAAGTCTGCTCCTGTTTCATATTGACTTTTACACTTGGAGCTCTTAAAACTGAAAGCAAACTAATATGAACAGATTTGCTCTGATTCAGTTTCTTAAATCTTTGCAAATGTAAAACTTCCCGCAGACACTCTTTGTCGTCCGTGCTGTATGAGCTCACTTCAAATCCTCCTTAAACTCGACACCAAAGCTCATTTCTTGTTCCCTCGGAGGAGAATAGAGAGGTGACAAGTCATTCCGGGGTGTGAACATCAGCCCCGCGAGCGCCTCACATCTGGGTGTATTTATACATTTGCTGTTTCGTCTTTCTGCCACTTGTTATTTTCTCCTCGCTGAACACCGTCAGGCCTCACTCGGAGATAAAAACGGAGACTTGAGAATGAAATGAAGAGAGGATCACAGGCTGTCACTCAGCTGATGACGGAGAGGAATAACACGTAGCAGAGTTTCTCTCCAAAATGAGACAAACCGTCGCTCTGACAGAAAGAGCCTTTGTGGATTAGTGATGATCTGCACCTCCATTTTAGAATTATGATTATTTTTCTGCAGTGGTGTCTGTAGATAAATGTAAACAGAAAAAACTGGCAACAGTGAGGTAAACACCGAATAGTGTCAAACCTTCCAAATACACTTTTGATGAAATCTGTATTTTGTATTTGCAACCATGTTACCTTAATCTCTATCTTTGAAAACCATCCAGCATCAGCTCTTTTAAAGCATTTCACACTTTTAAATTGATCCAGTGATAGTGTTTGGATCGGCTGCCCAAATGTCTGTGCTCCTCACCCTGGAGCCAAATTTTGTAACGTTTCCTTTGGTAAAATTAACCTATAGACAGGCGTAACTACCCACAAATACTCTCTGTTGTTAACTGATTAACGGTGAATTGTTGGCATCCTGAACTCAGTTAATAGTCATCACAAATAAAGATCATAGCACTTTGTGTGACGCCATGAACTCCACACAGACAGAACTTTTGGAGGGAGGAATGTTTTCATCTGGAAAATGTTGGAATGCAATGTGTTGATAAAACATTCCTCTGTCCTCGTGTCTGTCCAGGCCTCAAGTCTCTGGGTTTGACCATCGCTCAGTGCTACGAGGAGGTCGGCCTCCTGCTCCTCTTCCTCGGTGTTGGCATCTCCATCTTCGCCACAGTGGTCTTCACCCTGGAGCACGACCTTCCCGCCACCACCTTCACCAGCGTGCCGGCCGCTTGGTGGTGGGCGACCACTTCCATGACCACGGTCGGCTATGGAGACATCCGGCCCGACACGGTTGTGGGGAAGGTGCTGGCCTTCCTGTGCATCCTGTCCGGGATCCTGATCCTGGCGCTCCCCATCGCCATCATCAACGAGCGCTTCTCCGCCTGCTACTTCACTCTGAAGGTGAAGGAGGCAGCGATTCGGCAAGGAGAGATGCTGAAGAGGCTGGCCCGTGGCTCAGTGGGGGGGGTGGTCGAGGGGGGAGTGGGAGGAGGCGTGAACCTGAGGGACGCCTACGCCCGGAGTGTTCTGGACATGTTGAGGCTGCATGGGCGAGAGAGGGCGAGCACCCGGAGCAGTGGCGGAGAGGAACTGTGGTGGTAGAACCAGGAGACTCAAACCGGTCCAGAACTGATGTTCCCATGTACCTGCATGGCATTTTTTGTAACCTTGTTTTTTAGGACCCTGATGGTGTCTTGTTGCCAACGTCAACTCCTGAAGCAGACAACATAAAAAGGCAAATGAACCCACTTTGTCATATAACTGTCAGGTCCCTGACATGTTACAGCCACTCTTTATTGGTAGAAACGTCACATTTTAGGTTCCCAACAATATGTTTTCTATTTTATTTCACAGTAGTTTCCTGCAGCAGCCAAATGACTCCAGCCCTTTGATTTTCTCCTGGAAGAAAAATGATAATTGTACTGGATCCAGTGAAGCAATGAAGATAATAGAAATTTTAGTAACCCTAACATGTATTTTGGTTCAAGCATTGTGGACATTTCACAGTGTGTCGTGTGTTGTCAGACAACATGATTTGTTGCCACGTTAACTCTTGACTCAGTGGGGGAAACTGTGCTCCTGTTGTGTTTTCATGTCTACATCACATCTGTGTCCACCAGCCCTCTCTGCAGAGAGAACACATGCATTAACAAGTGTTGTGCAGAAGTTGGTATCAAAGCCTACAGGCTGTTTTTTGGTCATGGTACCTTCTGAGTTCTCTTGTATAGTTTATGTTATCGCTCTGTGACTCAGTCATGCAATAAAGGACATTCTTCTGTGGGTCAGAGTGGTCTTTTCAAATATCACAGTGATGGCCCGAAGGCAGGAATAACAACACTGACCTGTGAGCTGCTGCCACCGTGTTTTCTGCTTTATCACAGTGCTGCTTTTAGATCAGCTGCTGTGTGTGGATTTAAATATTTCTCTTTCTGAAGGATTTCACAAAATGTTGAATCACAGCTTAAAGTCAGAAGCTGATAGAAAAACACTGAAGCATAAAAACAGGTTGTATCAGCAGCTGACTTGTTTTTGTCACAAACGGCGGATTTATTGTTCTGTGTAAGCTCGAGGCAGAGCGTACACCCTCTGAGATGTTAGTTGGCATTGGGTTTTTTGTAAGGTGCAGTAAAGTCTGATTGATTTTAAACACACCTAAAACTCATATTAAACATGGCTTAATAGTGACAATATCAAATACAACTACACAAACTGGCTTCGTTATAATTGAGCAACAGCAACATATAACAAAGGTAATTTTACAAAATTTACAATGAGTATTTCCTAATGCACCTCATCACCTCTCATCATCATCCTCTATTAAAACAAGTCAACAAAAAAAGATTTATTTTCAGCAATTAAATTATGATGACTCATGATAATATGAGAAAAATATTGTCAGATTTTAGAAGTTATATTTCCTCACAGTGACGCCCTTATTGGCGTACCTGCTGAATATAATTAGATATTTAAAGGGATCAAACCATGGGTTTAATCTGTTGCTCCATGTGGGGTCCAGGCCTCAAAATGTAGGAGCCGCTTTGTGTCCCCACAACGTCATTAATACAAGAATACACAAACATGGAGTACAGTGCACTGTGTCCACACAACAGGTCGAATCTGAAACAGGTTTCTACACCTTTAGTGTGAATGGAAAGATGACCTGCACACACACACACACACACACACACACACACACACACACACACACACACGTGTTGTGTTGCTGGAGGTGAGATAATCTCGTCTGTTTTCAGCCTCGTTAGCATCGATTTGTTTCACACTTTCAACAGACACATCTCACGTTGGTTTCAGGTGTCGTCTGACGGTGAGAAAACATTGACAACCTCCATTCATCCAGCAGCTTCTCACTCTTTTCAGCTGTGTGTGTGTGTGTGTGTGTGTGTGTGTGTGTGTGTGTGTGTGTGTGTGTGTGTGTGTGTAATTATATAACACAACCTTTTCATGTGCACTTTTAGTCCTCACATGACCTGAAGCTCTGAGACATCACGCTCTCTTCGTCTCTGCTTTGCACTGACTATTAAATATTTTACACTTTTCATTTTACTCTTTTATTCCAGCAGCTGATGCTGGAGCAATTCACACAGGCATCCATCAAATATCTGAAATGGTGATCTGAGGTATTGACGAGTGTCAAGCTGCCTCTGTATCTTCTGCATCTTGACTCAGTTTCTGTAGATAAATCTGGAACAAATCTCTCCAATAAACGGTCTGTATCAAATCAGCTCAAAGTTGTTGTCGCAGGTTATATTTTTGTTTTTAGTACTAAACTAATTAAAATATGTCAGCTGTTGCCATTGAATGTGGTTAAGCTGTGGTTAAGCTTAGGCAAAAAAACAAACAAATGAATAAAAAGGCTGCTTTTCGTGGCATTATCAGCACTGGAAAAGCACCTGTTGCAAACACAGCTAACTTTACTGATATGGCCAGATAATAAATAAATAAATGACCACAGACTTCGAATCCTGCCGACGATGCCAAGTGTAACACCTGAGATCACTTTCATATAACTACAGGTGAACTTCAATAACGAAGCCAAAAGTCAGTGTGGATCAAAATGCCAAAACAGGCTTTTATTATCAGGGTCCCTCACAGCAATAAGAAATGAAATGTTAGAGCGTCTTGCTGCAGGCGTTTGGTGCACCAATCTATAGGCTGGTGCACTGGAAGTAGACTATCTGTGGATAACCAAACCTACACACAAGATAACCCCTTTTCCAACAGAAGAACACCCAGATTTCTACCAGTGACACTCCAAATCTTAAATTATATCACCACAACTCAACAGGTGAACTCACACTACCAGCTGCCAACACCAGCTGCAGCACTAAAAGATAAAACCATATAAGTTCAATTTACTAAAATACAGATAAAACACATGTTCATCTGAGTCTAACCACAGGCAAACATTGTTTAATATGAAAGACACTTTCCTTTCCTCTGCCACAAAAACAATACCTCAGCGTGTGTTTGCACCCCTACACTACCCACAGTAAAATCTATTTAAAACAAGTTTTGTTGGGCTGACCAGGCGTGTGCACAGGAGTGCTCACAGATCAAGGAAGAGGCTCTCACACCTGAGTCTCCTAACAGCTCAGGTGATCACACCCTGACTGGCCAAATTTCGCCTAGGTCCTAGTGTCCTCCTCCAACAAGCTAACTCAAGTTAAATCACGACTGGTTTGTTGTTTGTTGGTCTGCAGCTTGTCAAGTGTCGCACCATCCACCATCCTCTCCACCAAAGTTGTGTCAGATACTACGTCACTTTAGAAGTGTTGATATGATACGTATAAAATGCATAAATGTAAAGTATTCGTGGTTTGTAAAACATACGCCAACGTTTTAACGTGACTGAGCTGAGGGCTGAGCGATAAACACAGTGTGAGAGCCAGACTGTGGAGGCAGCAGTGTGTCTGTAAATTTAATCCCTATAATGTAAAATTGTTATGACAGACGATTCAACACAAACCTCTTCCTACAAATCAAAGGAGCTTACAAAACACTTCACAATGCACATAATGTAAAGTGTTAGATTAACACTGCTCCTCTCTGGTGTCTCACAGCGTGCTGAATGTTCTGCTCTTTATATTCATTCAGTTATTGACATCCTGTTGATTTGCTCTCCAGTTTTCTGTACATTAACCTGCTCTGCCTGCATCAGGTGACTCCTGTATGGCAGGTCTTTATTATCAGGGACTTGTGTGACCTCTGACCTGTCGGCTCCCTCTGATGTTGGTGATCCAGGAGTTGAACGCTGCCCTCACTGCGAGGTCTCTGCACAGAACCCTTTTTTTTTTCCTCCCCTTAAATGACTAAAATGCAAATGTGATGTTCTAGTTTTTCCTCGCTGTGCAGCCAGAGGCATCAAACGCTGAATCCAGGTCAGTTGTGAAGGCAGTCAGGCAAGAAGTCGTTTGATGGAGCTGTGGTGAAGGTGCTGCCTGCCTAAATAAAAACAGTAAGGAGGAGAGAGACCTGGATTTGATCGTCCATCTTGCTGTTTGGAGGTTCAGCCTCCTCTCTAGGGTATCAGCCTTTTTTTTTTCCGGCTGATATCAGCTTCAAAATGAGAAATCAGCCAACATGCTTTCTCTTATTTTGCACAATAAATGAATATTAGTTACATTATATGTAATAAAAAAGTATTGTATTTCTTGTATGGAACTTTTAACTGGAAATGCAAAAGTCTCTCGTTTCTGCTGATGTCTGTGCGTGACCTACAACAGCAAATGAGACCATCGCTGCGTTTACCCTGGCAGCGGTGACGCTTACGCTGGAGAGGTGGAGCTGGGGCGCAGCAGAGGTGAGCTGGGATCCCCAGTAGGAGCAGAGGCAAAGTTTTCCCATCTTGTTGCTTCATTCATCCCAAAACAAACACATGCGCGAGCCAGGTAAGCATCTTTACGACAATACGCGCTAGAGCTCATGAGAAATGAAGGCTTCATTCCGGCAAAACACTACCGCTTTTGTCCACAGGGTCGCCAAAATCAACTCAAAATGACAGTTCCTTGTAGGGGCTTTAAGTTAAACATAGATGGATGGTTTAAATAACACTTTGGCAAATATCTTTCTGTTTCAGTCATTAAACTTTGGACATTCAAACAAAATACGATTATTTTGACAGATTGCAGATCCTCTGATTTCAGTTCAGCACATCATAACTTCCACTGAATGAATTCTGGTGTTGTTTGCTCTAAAATTACAAATAGCTTTCCTGTACTCTTCTTTTTCTTGTAACAGATACCTCACCAGTTTAAACTCTTGTTTAATTTCGACACACACCGATCAGCCAAAACATTCAAACCACTGACAGCTGAAGTGAATAACTTTGATTATTTTGTCCCAATACATTGTTCTGCTGGAAAGCCGTTTTTACTTTTAGGAGATATTTTAGAAATTTGAGATGTAGGTTTTTCTAGTGTATCTATTCTGTCAAACGCCGACACTTCACATGTGTACAACATAACTGCTGCAACCAGCCTGTCAAAAAGATCACGTGTCATATCTACAGGTAAATCTAATTTTCTACCTTGTCAAACCTTGTCAGAGCTCGCTGATCAAAAAAACAAAGTTTGACTGGTTTCTGGATTTATTCTTGTCCACGCTGAAATCAACCGATCACTCTGTCATTTGTTTGGAGCCTCACAGTAAAACCTCCTGTCCTACTTAAAGCTGTCTCAGTCCAGACAGGCTCGTTATCCCCTCGAGCCGGCTGCGCTTCCCCGGAGAACCTTGTTTTTTACACTAAGTTGCAGCTCGACTCACCGCTCCATCTGCTCCTGTTCTCTTCTCATTTTACAGATGCAGTCAGACAGCAGAAAAGACGCAGGACGGCCTTTTAAAACATTTTATAGCAGCCAACAGAACCACAAAGCTCCACATCTCACCTGATGTGTCAAACTCAAACTGCGAATCTTTATACTGAGGGAGTGAGAAAACACGTCGTCACCGAAGAGTAAGAATCTGTTAACTAAAGGCCTGAGGGGTAAATTTACACTGAACAGTAATTTACAAGCGACACTTTTGTGTTTGCTCCCATTCTCACACGTTTAATTAAAGATTTCAGGCTTTTTGTGCACTCACTGCAAATTTCAGTCGCAAATTTTTGAAAATCCTGTTGTAACAGTTCAACTTCGGAGCCAAATGCAAACACGACCAGGAAACTGTGAGTGGTTAAAGGCAGTTTATTGTAGTTTGAAGATGGGGGCTGAGCAGTGGTGTGGTGACAGAGCTCTGGTGACAGAGCAGTCCAGATCTGGAGACAGATGAGGATGAAGCTGGATGTAATTGGTTAAAGTTGAGGCAGACATGAACCTGAGACACAGAGCAATGTGTGAGTTCAGGTCCAAAAAGCAAAAAAGGCAAAGTGTCCAAAAAAACGAAGTTTGCCTTAATGTCTGCATCACAGAGGAGACTGAGTGATGTGACAGAGTCTGAATGTGTTATGTGATGCAAACACTGTTGTCGTAGGTGAAAGTCCCTCCTGCCTGCCTCACTCAGACTTTTACTGCCTTCACTTTTGTTCTCGTCTCGAAAGGACGACTTTGTTCGTAGGTGTCTGATGCCGGAAGTCACTGCCCAAGCGTCAGATTTTCAGATTTTGATTTTTAATTTCCTGCATTCTGGTGATTTTTTTCTTCATTAGTTTATGGTGGAAATGTCTTGACGCTACTCTGACACACAGACAAACTCTGGGGACAATTTCTATGTCAAAGGTCTTCAATTAAGCGTAAAATCCACAGAGTGCTGAAGACAAAAAGAATCTTTGGTGGGGCGTTAGTTTACTGACATTAAATTCAGCATCCTACAGACTGTTTCCTTTCTGTATCAGGGTTTATTTTCTATCATGTGTTATTGTTACATCAGAACCCTTCAATTTAACCATTTCAAACATTTTTTAAAAATTCCACCTGCTGTCTAAGAATTTGTAAACAATTATTTAAATGGAAGAAAACTGTATTAATTCTTATATTTATCTTCTAAATATGCTTTAAATATTCTTAACAAATCCCAGAGAACAGAGGCGTGTAGCGTCTGCAGCTCCGCGCTCTTCCTCTTCTCCTGGTGTGCACACAAAATGTTCCTGCAGCACTAAACTAGATGTCTTTCAGTGGATTATCAGAGTCACGATGATGGAGACACAAACATTATCTCAAGTTAAGTTTTTGTTTATAAAAATGCAGCGAGGTGAGCATCTGTCTCCGCTTAAACCGGGCAGCTGGTGAAAAAATGATCACAGTCTCTGCTTGTCATAACAGTTTACCTCTCAGCTGTTTTAATGCCCTCCTGTGTTTCCTCCTCCTCCTCCTCCTCCTCCTCCTCCTCTGGTCTGACTGAGCCGCTCTGATGAAACTCTGCCGTAACAAAAGACAGATCCCTCAACTGAGGTGACCTCCAGCCAGGAGCTCCGCTCACATCTACATGCTTCACACATCACACAGAGTCTGCACTTCTTAGTCAACAGCTTTTCATTCTTTTGTCTCTGTAATTACATTTAAGCTCAAATCCCGACACGTTTGAGGTCAGATGAACATTAATTGGGTTAAAAATATAAATGTAGCAGCTGGTGTGAATGGATACAGACAAAGAATGAGGTAAAATGATGAAGCTGCAGGTGAATGTTTTACTGTGCTTTACTTTACGTCTCATTTGACTTAATGTACTGACCAAAGTACAGGACAATGTGTTTTAGTGATTAAGGCTGAATTTAAACAGAACTTTGTTTGTCCACTAAATGTGATGAAGACATGAACAGTAACGTCTCGACCTTTGCCTCAGATCATACTCTGTCTCTTCAGTGGTGGAGGAAGTTTTCAGGTCTTTTCTTTAAAGCCTCCAACAGACTGTGAGATTTTAGCAGTCTCATAAGTTTAGTTTAAGCTACACTGTGCAACATGGATCTAATACACTTGAGTACAACATCAAGTTTGATGTCTGCAGACTGTACGATGACAGCGCCTGCTGAATCACAGGCTACGACGTACAATGCAACAGCTTCACATACTGTGTGTGCAAGGATGCTGCAGCGTTATTACTTCTCCAACTGTGCAGCAGAACATAGAGGGTCCTGTTAATAAAAAGTATTATTATCATTAATGAATTTAATAAAATATTAATAAAAATGTCCCAAAAAATGTTTGTAAAATTACCAAAACATACTATTGAAACGTCCAAAAAATCTTGATAAACTGTCCAAAAATATTTTTAAAAAATCAGGAAAAAAATGTTATAGAAATGTCTTAAGAATATCAATAAAAAGTCAAGAAAATGTCCAAAAAAATACTAATTAAATGTCTGAAAAAAATGTTTCTGAAATGTCCAAAAAAATGTCCAGAAAAATATTGATGAGATGTCCAAACCCATATTAAAATATCTTTAAAAAATTGTGTCGAAATGTCCAAAAAAAGTTGATAAATGTCAGAAAAATACTTTACTTTAATATCATCTTATACGTTCTGTAATGTTACACAGTCTATTCAGTGTCTGTGAATCCATTTGTAGCTTGTTGTCATATGAAGCTGCATTCAAACATTCTGACGACCCGCAGGTCGACGTCCTCTGGTGGACCTGCAGGTCTTTGGTTTCTGGCTAAAAGACAAAAGTTGTCTCACTCAGATTTGAAGCAACAGAAATGCGTCCTTAAAAAGTCTCTGAGGCTCAGAGGACGCTTCTCTGTGTGGCCGCGTTGGAGCTAAATGTATTCAGGGAAGTTTGTTTTTAAAGCAGGGCAGACAGACCGGTAGAGTCCCAGAAGACAGGATGGAGACGGGACATGCCGGCGGGCAGGAGACGTGTCATCACATGGGGACGACTGAGCCAGGAGGACGCAGGGTGACCGCTAGAGAGGATTGTAGTTCAGTTAAAAACTTAAAAATTCTAGTTTCAACACTTTTTTCAACAGAGAAGAAGAGCTGCTGGTCTGTACAGGCAGAGAGTGAGTTGGAGGGTGCTGGAAATAGGACAGAGGCACCCAGGACATGCATCTGATTGTCTAACCCTAATCCTGACCAATCCAGCCAATAAAGACAACGAGTACTAGCCAATCATAGGGAGCACATTTTTGCAGCCATCCCAATGTGCCGCCCTGAACTGTGATTGGCTCAGGGGCGGAACCATAACTTAACCTTATCTTAAAAAAAGATATTCACAAATTCTGTTTACTAATTTGTAATTTCATTTGACACACTCAGATATTTTTTGTTCATGCATTTGTGTGTTTGTAGATCAGTTTTACGTTTGCTAAATATTTTGCAAGTTTACAAATCTTGTTTAATTTTTCTGCACTGTAAAATATTTGACTGTACACTGACAGTAAATTACTGGCGACTTGTTGCATCACTTTTACATTAAGTTACTGTATCATTTTTACAATACATTATTGTGAACTGACAGCTGTATACTGTGATCTCACAGGAGTTATGCACTCATATTACTGTGATGTAGCTGTGTACTACTGTTAAATTGTTATATTTACCTGCATGAGTTTCACAATAAAAATCTGAATATGGTTAAACATCACAGTTGTGACCTTTAAGATGGTAATCATGTATTTTATTGTGAAATATTACAGTTACATATTGTAACTTTATGAAAACAATTTGCAGCGTGGAAGGGAAGGTGTGTTTTTATTAACAGATTACACATGTATAACCGGTCTGGCCTGACACTTGGATTTACTACAAGAGCTTGCGTTGTGTTCGTCGTCTGCCCGCCACTGCCGCCATGCTCCTTTAGCTTAACTTGAGATCGCTAACTTTGCGTGCTACATAAAAGTGCTGCACTGACAAAGTGCAAATCTGCAGGAAATGACGTCGCTGAAAGGTCGCACAACAAAAATTGAATTTACAAAAATAAAAGCTCCCCAAAATAAAAACAGAAACAAGTATGAACACATAAAATACACAACAACAAAATATGAACAAATGGAAGCGGTGGACTCTGGTGATGTCTGCGCTGTGTAGATATAAAGAGGCCCAGACCAAGTATATCTTCAGAAGCGATCTCCGTTTATTCCTCTCCTGACAACAAGTAGTTAAACAAAATCCTCCATCATACACGACCACACAAACACCAGCCCCTAGACAAATGAAGCGACACAAGATTATGTGAGCATAAAATTAACTTTTAAACAGCTTAACAGCGCTAGAACATGAGCGATGTCTCTTATCTCTCCCACGAAGCACAGCAGTCAGAAGGCAGAGGTATTATTGGTGGAGTACCCCATGTGTGAATGAATCATATGTTCCATATATTGAGTACGGAGGTCTGAGCATGTCAGGTAATAACAGCTCAAACACATTTTGTGTAATTATAATACTCAACATTACAAATGTACATATGACTTGTCACACATATTACTGCTGTGTAATTGACCCTGTTACACTGGATTTGGTGAAATGTAAACCTATTACAATTATACATCAGTTACATATGTACACACACAGATTCTCAATCTGTTCACACAAATAATATCAAAACAAATCCACAACATCACTGTTTAAAGTAAACACAGAGACACACAGGACAGGATCAAACCTTAAACATTCGGCGGCTGATGATGTGAATATTTTGCATTATACACTCTGAGTTTAAAACACGTCGACAGCACCCAGAGGGGAAACAGTTTTAGTCACATGTCAGCTGCTCAGAAATAACGACCACACCGGAGAGCGAGGCGAGGTAACTACACAACACACACACACACACTCTCTGCCTGTGCGGATCATTCCTGCTTTCCCAGAATTCCCAGTGTGGGACTCCTCATTAGCCCAGTTCTGTTCAGCGAGAAGACGTCGGAGGTGGATGGAGATCATCGCAAGGACAAAGAAGCTGCAGGTATTCCCAGCTGTGACGGGAGGTGAGAGGAGAGGAAACGAGGCCAGGCTCTCATTCTTCATTCTTTCCGTCCTCGTCTCCTCAGCACGTTCACAGACGGAATCCTGTCAGTGCAAAGTGGGTCAGCATCACACGCCCACAGCATCTGATTTGTGCGGTTTAAAATGCTCATTTTATCCTCATAAATATCATTTAACAAATCCCATAATTTATCACATTTCTTGGCATTTTATACAACGATCCCTCCAGTACGTTCATGTCCTCCACTGATTTGGATATTTCTTGACTAATTGCCTTAAATGACCACTACTGGTCCACTAGGAAGATTCTTGTTTGGGGGCAACCCTACTGTAAAGTGCTTATTATAATCCACAGATCAATATTATCTTTTCAGGAACAGTGCTGATACAGTCCTCATACACTCCTAAAGATCCAGATGATCTAAATCCAGTGAAATATTTAATCCAAACACATTCATTCTTCCATAAATATACAGAAAACTGTTGCTTCATTCATATTTCTCCACATATTATGCATAATTTCTTTCGTTTGCAGATTCCTCGCTGTAAAAATGGAGGCTAGAATTCCTGACCTTTTAATTAAACGGTCCTAAAACTGCGGTCCTGAAACTGCAGCTTCCGATACTGCAACTTTACCTTACTTGATTTTGCGGTTCTGTGTGAACGGAGATTGTTTCAATAACATCGTCATATAAACGCGGATGTTTTCTAAAATGCAAAGGACAGACTTTTCCGTTTTTTGGAGAAACCATTGTCGTCTGAACAGGGTCTGAGCCAATCAGTAGTCAGCGATTGGACCGATGGCTTATGGGTAGTCAATGACACTCCAGACCTCCAGTGGAGATTTGAACTCCTTGACGTCCCCATAGAGTGATATTAATGTACAGAAATGCTAAAGAAATTGTTCGTCCTTTGTTTTTATAAGGGGAGGAAAAAGTCTTCCTTGACAATTTTAGATTTTCTAGAAGTGTTTTTCGAAACAGTAAACTCCCAAATATACATTTCTGCCTGTGCTGATCACTCCTTGTCACGTATTTAGTTCATTTTAAGCTGAACATGAGGATTATGTTTATTTGCTGTGATATTATACTTTGACTTTTAAGAATTAATGGTCTGGCCCCATTGTGTTTTCAAGCTAATACCTCCCAGTTCTATTCATCTGCAGCATCTTCTTTGAGAAAATATTCAGGTGAAGATAAAAAAAAAATTATTTGTGTGTTGGAACTTATATAATTGAATGACTGACACACTTACAGTGATTGTGACTGTTGGGGAAAAGCTTCAGAGCATTATATTTCAAATGAGCATGTACATGTACTAAAAATGGAACAAGAACTTTCAGTTTACTATAGGTATGCTTTGAAGAGGGTATTTTAGGTGAATTTTACAAATGCTTAAAACAATCTCCATGTTTTGAATCTGTCTCTGCTCCTCTGGATATAAAGACAAGACAAAGTTTGTCCTCTGGGTTTTAGTATCTCACAATTCTGATACTTTAGATTTTGTTAGACTAAGTTTTGAGATGTGTTGACCCATTTCACCAACGTCTCACTGCAGCACAGGTGAATGAAATTAAATGTTTGAATTCTGAGCGAGCATGAAGCGAGGACACAGTTTCTGGTCTGCCTGCAGCAGTTTGGACAAGTTGCAGACCATGAAGTGAAATCAATCTTAAGCAGCGTGTGCTCTGCTCCTGCTGCGTCTCACTTTGCAGTAAATTAGTTTCCATTGTGAGCAGCAGGCTCATGTCTGCGTGTGATCAGACAGCAGCTTCACAGCCTGTAAACATCGACACCGGAAGCAGTGGCTCCGCCGGCAGACCGATGACAACCGACCAGGATCGCTAACGTCATTCTAACGGCCTGGAAACACAGCTGACGCTCTGAGGATGAATGAGACTTAATGAGACTGAGACGGGAACAACAGCAGAGATAAGATGATGAAAGATGGAAATATTTGATGCTGTTTGTTTTCTAGTGGGACGTTGATGATGATGATGATGATGATGATGATGCAGAGCCTGGACACATGAAACCTGAAACCCACTCACACAGTTCTTCCTGCGGTTTTACCTGGTTTACAGTCGCATTGCTTGGCTGCAACTTTATTGTATGTAGAGTAAAAAATTTCCTGGTGGACCAATAGTCAGTTTTGAGGTGAACATATTTCAGAGGTGGTATGATGCACAGGCAGCAGGCCAGCTGTTTTATTGTAACGCAGTGTGTGATGATACACACATAAAACATGGATCACTTTGGAATCACAGTGAGTCTGTGTGAAGGACTCATCCTACCAAAGACGGATCCTTGATTTTGAGGAACACCAAGTGACTGTGAGCTCACAGAGAGTTGTGGCAGCACACTTCAGTCCTTTGTTACCAGTTTTATGCAGTTTTCAATCTGCCCATGTTAACACAGACGGCGTGAGTGCGGACTCTTGGCTGTGATCGATTATCTTTAATAACCTGACGGTGGTGGTCTGCACATCTGAATAATAACTGTCAGCTGCTCTGTCCTAAAATTGAATCAGTTGCTTCCATTGCTATATGCTAATTTTGCAGGACGAGGGAAATCTTCTTCCGTGCCTGAGGCCTCCACCTCTTGGTCTAGAGAACCACAAGTGGTAATGAAGTAACCTTAAACAGAGTAGCTGAAGTGACCTTTACACCTTTTCTTAAGTGGGCCCTGCAAAGGGACGACACTGACATGTTAAAGCAGCTGTACTGTGTGATTTGTTTCAGGGTGGAGCACACAGTGTGAGGGCTCTATATGAGAGGACACTTTCCTTATTGTGGCTACATCCATCCATGTTTGTGCACAAGACAGAGGGAAGGCCACGGATGCATAAAGAGAAGTGTTGGCATGCAAACCGTGGACATGTAACATTTGTCATATCAGTTCAGTGAGGGACCCGAAGGCTGAACAGCAGGCAGGTGGATGTGGAACAAAATGCAAGCTTCAATAAAGCTGATAAAAAACAGGCAGATAACTCAAGGAGAGAAGAACCAAAAACTAAACTGAAAACCAACTGGAATAACATGAACACAGGGAGGAAATCCAAAACAGAGCAGGGAACAACACCATGAACACAGACAAGCAGGGAACCAAGGTAAGCACACAGGTATATATACACACAAAACTAATCACAAGAACGAGACACAGCTGGAGGACACAGGCATCAGGAGGGAAATGGGGGATCGGCTGACAACCAGGCTGTGGTGGGAGCACACACTGTGGGGAGAGTAATACAGAGCAGGTGTGAAGGGAAGAGACTCTGGGAACAGGGAAGGACTAACGAGACTGATGAAGACAGGTGGGAAAACACACCAAGACAGGAAGTAAAACCAGACATGACACATGAGGAGAGAATCTACAAAATAAAACAGGAAACAGATTAAACATGAATGAATAACATGAAACAAGGAACACAAGAAAACAACATAAAACCAGGATCATCATTTGCATGTGTCATTCTTATGATATCACCATATCTAAAGTGATGTCATGTCTGAGCTGACTTAGTCATCAGGAGGTGGAGGGGATGGTGGATGGTGTCACATCTAGAGGAAACACAGATCACTGTTTGACACCAACAAACAACCAAAAATTGTTGTGATCTAGCCAGTCATTGCTTTTTACAGCAAAACTCTTGGGCACCAAACATTGCTGTTTTGTCGCGACCTGTTGCTGGTTTTGCTGTGACTTTTTAGGGAATAAAAGTGGTTGCATTTAACCAGAACATCGCGGCTTTCCAGCCAAGACCAGGTACTTTAAGCCAAAACATGATCTTCTCCTAATTTAGTGTTTTTTGTATCTAAACCTAATCACACATTAACCGCAGTGCTGTGGAAGCGTTAGGTTTGAGTGTATCTGCCACCTACCAACATACAAATGTAACGTATTCACGGTTTGTCGAAAAAATACAATGCCAACATTTTTTTTGACAACTGGGTTGTTGAAGTCGTCGAAATCCGGCGCTCGGGCAGTGACTTGCGCCGTCAGAGACCAACGGAAAAAGGCGTCCTTTGATATGTGGCAGGTTGCTGTTACAGTTTAACGGTGCTGGCAGTGTCAGGGGGAAATGTGGCAGGACAAGGATGAAAGTTAAGGTGGTGAAAGTCCGGGGCGGGTGGTAGGGGTGGTGGATGGGTCCAACAAACACTGACTTTCACCCGAGAGAGTGGTTTTCACATCCCACAAGACTCTAAAGCCAAACCTTGTTCTTTTTTCCTCGAACTAACCACTTGTTTTTGTTGTTGAAGGGAAAAAAAAAGTCAATTCGCAGTGTTGTATGAATGTAGTGCTTTTATTTTGAAAGAGACTGTATGCAAACTGTACATTTCCTGTGAAAACAGAAGTGTATTTTGAAAACAGACAATGCATGTAACAGGCTGAAGTTGACACGGCGTCCCAGAACGTCGGTACAACATCAAGAATTGACGTGTTTTTTTTTTTCTTCAACACACACATACTAAGGTTTAGGAAAAAAGAACAAGGTTTGGCTTTAGAATCGAAACAACTCTCAGGTGGTCCCCACCCCACTTGGACTGCCTTAACTTTCGTCCTTGTCCCACCCGTTTCCCCCTGACGCTGCCAGGCACCATTAAACTATAACTGCTGCATATCAAGCCGACGTGAAAGGGTGTCTTTTTTCTGTGGTTTCTGACGCCACAAGTCACTGCCCAAGCACTGGATTTCAATGACTTCGGAGAGACACCGGGCTCATCCTTTAGTACAGCTCACTACAGCCTCTTAAAGAAAGGAACGTCGGCTGGTTCTCACCAGGTTTTAAGAAGTTCAATCAGAGGTTGCCGCTTCTACAATGGAGCAAATGTTCCTGACACATAATCCCTGATTGATCATGCATTATGGGGAAGTGAGCGAAGTGAAACGGTTGAGAGGAAAACCTCTGATGTTTTTGTTTGACCCTGAACGGTGGATTTTTATATTTTTTGTCTTTAAATGTTTCTTTACAACCAGCTGCTGTGGCACTGCTCCTCATGCATGGCATATGCATGTTATACGACAGAGTGACACAGTCAAGGCTGAATGAATGACATTAGACGTGGTGTTAAATTCATCCTCTCAGATTACCATTTTCACATGGATGTTGATGTCACATAAAAGCAGCTTCGACTCCAAACTGATTCACGTCTGCTGCGAGTGAAGCCTGCAGCAGGAACCCTCGTGTCTGAGTCAGAGAAATATACAAACTAAAACGCCTTTCCATCCCTCAGGCTGTCGTTCTCTGTCTCTCGCTCTGCGTCCTCGTTGGCACGAAGCTTCAGTCTTAATTTAGCTTCAACAAATCCTCTTTTTCTCCTGTTGGTGACACATTTTTTATAATCTAACATTTAATGTGATTACTGATCAACAGCAGTTATGTGTTTAAATTCTGATCTCAGTTTATTGTCAGCAGTGACATTTTATAACCGTCTGAAGATTTAACCAGTTTCATCCCAAATTTTTCTCAGACGTAAAACTATCCAAAACATCGTCACTGACCCTTTCAAAATAATCAGACTTTATATTTTATAATATTCATGGAACAGCAGGTGAAAAGGTGTATTTTGTGGTCGGTCGAAATTGTGACTGGGGGGACAATGTGTTGTATCTTCCTTTTACCATTTTGCACTAATCTGTTTTATTATTGGCACTATACTGATATATATCGTGCATCCCTAAGCATCATCTGCACAAATAGAAAAGTGTTACTTGTCCTGCAGTGACAAAAACACAACATGAAAAGGCTTAATCTTCCAAGTCCCAAGAAGGCACAGAGACAGATGACTGAGTATATGTATAAAATGAAAAATAAAGGGAGTTTTATTTGAGTTCAGGGCGATTAACAAAACAAACAAGACACATGTAACTAGAAATATTACAAATGTAAGCTAAAGAAATCCATGGCCCTTTTTACACTCTCTGTTAAAGGCGGGAACATTGCGCCGTTATGTTTGATGAGGTGTTATGCGTGTGACCCACTACAGAAGCTTTAAAAAGTAGCTACTAGCAGTCAGCGGCTAACTCAAAAAAGAAGAACAAAGGCCAAAAATGTCCACAAACTGGGAGGACAATGAGGCCCAGGAGCTCCTCAGTCAACATTTGTATGTGGGGCCCATGTGATTAGCAGATGGGCTGAAATATGGGCCCTATGTGGGATTGTCCAAAGAACACTGAAAGATTGTGGTCAGTAAAGTCTTTGACATGTTGAGATTTGATCCAGCAGGGTCGGAGCTGCTTTTCCTCTGGATTCTACATTTTTGCTGATTCTTAGCTGAATTTTTTGGGATGATTGATACCCTGCTCATCTTTCTGCACAATGACAACACCTGCATGCACTTGGAAAACACAGTGCATGTCTCACTGACACAAATTTTCAGACTCTTCACACAGTTGAAGCACCATCTGCAGAGATTACAGCCTCAGTGCACATGTGGATTTGGGGAAACTCTGCCATTCTTCTCTGCAGAGCCTCTCAAGCTCTGTCAGGCTGGATGGGGAACGACAGATGTTTCCAAGTCTCTCCAGAGATGTGGGATCAGGTTCAAGACCGGGCTCTGGCCAGGCCAGCACAGTAGAGTGGTCTCTGAGCCACTCCCGGGCTGTCTCGGCTTAGAGTCATTGTCCTGTGTTGAGACGCTTCGGCCCAGTCTGAAGTCCTGAGCGCTCAAGACCAGGTTTTCGTTTATGATCTCTCTGAACCTTTTTCCATTCAACTCTCCCCTCAGCCTTGATCAGCCCTGCAGTCCCTGCTGCTGAAAAACATTTTTACCATCTGATCAGGAGCAGCTGAAAACCTCCGCCCAAGCTGATCAGCGTGGACGGGTGGAGATGAGAAGAAGCAGGACTGTGGGCCATAAACTGATTTACATCCCTAACTGGAGTCTGCTGTTGTAGACTGAAGGTGTCCTCTGGGTGCTGCTGGTGCCACACCGCCTTCTGCTGGAGTCACACAGTCATCACACTTCACTTCATCAGAGGAAAAACCCTCCAGCAGAGACTCGTCATGATGGTGTTAGGGCTGAGTTACCCCAAACAGACAACTGCATAACAACTGAAGCAGACAAACAGACTTTCTTTAACTCCATTGTTAATTAGCTCCTTTCTCACTCTGCATAGTTTGTTTACATTCACCACAGTTACAATAAATCTACTGTGAATTCTGTATAATTATTTGTTTTTCATAATTTACATAAGAGTTAGTTAACTAGAGTCTGCTGCTGTGGCTGAAGGCTCCTCTGGGTGCTGCTGGTGTCACACTGCTCTCTGCTGGAACCTCACCGTCACGATGACACTGTTGTACAAGAACCTGAAACAAACCAGCAGCTTCATCAAAGGAAAATCCGCCAGCAGAGTTCACACCAGTTGGTTTTGCTTTTATTCCTCGTCTGACACTTGAGAAATCACTTGTTTATTATGATAAGTTCTATAAGTGTTTGTTACAGCGTTGAGTTCAAGAAGAAACAGAAGAGTCATTCAGCCAGACTTGTGTCTATTTCGAAGAACTGAAAACTGAATCCAGTGAGTCCACTTGACAATTTCACAGTTATCATCAGGGGCGTAGCAGTGAGGGGTCACAGAACTATAGGGCCCCTTATGCTGTGTTCACACTGGCTGTTTTCCATCTTCACATTATTGTCCACAACGACACCAAACAGCCATCTTGTGTTACTCTCATGAATACGGCCACTGAAGTGTTTTTGTGAACATTTCGCAACCAGACACTCACTGGCAGGCTCTCCCCCTGCTCTGGCTCCAGGGGGCCCCTGTGTCCCCATACCAGGCGACGTCCTCTGACCTCAAATGTGCTGTTTCATCATGGTCTTCTTGAACCACTCTAGTCTGGCCCCTCTCCTGGGATAACTTTGCCTTGGGAGACCCTACCTGGCATTATTAGCTCCGGACAGCACAGCTCCCAGGATCACAGGGACATGCAAACCCCTCTAACCCGTTAAGGTGGTGACACTTGGGGGAATCTTCAACCTCCCACTGGAGGTGGTCTGGGCACATCCCGCTGGTAGGAGGCCCAGAAAACACTGGAGAGGTTATACATCTCGTCTGGCCTGGGAATGCCTCAGGATCCCCCAGGAGGAGCTGGACAGCGTTGCTGGGGAGAGGGACATCTGGAATAGTTTGCTCAGCCTGCCGACCCCGCGACCCAGCTTTGGATAAGCGTTTGAAAATGGATGGATGGATCTATTACTGACAAGAGCTGATGAGCAATCAACACAAATCAACACGATCGCAGAACAGTTAAAAGACAATGTTCAGAGGATCTAAGAGGCTGGGAGTTGGAGTCAGGGCAGAGAAGTTCAGGAATATGCATGTTGATGTTATTAAATGTCAAGTCACTGATCATGTGTCTAGGGCCCATCATAGCAGTGTGCACTGGGGCCCATTGTAACTACCTTATGCCACTGCTCTCCATTCATAAAATATACTGAGACCTTCATCACTGATGGCCGTTATAACTGCTGCAGATGCATGTCAGTGATTCAGTTATTGTACAGGACTGACAGTGGGTGTGTAAGGGATTCACTGAGGCTGCGTATACAGTACAAGGCCCAGAGTTTTGTGTGACGTCACGTCACTGACTGTCGTCATTTGTTCAGAAGCTCAGTTTCTTTTTTTTGTTCGTCCGTGTTGCTCAGTTCATATTGACAAGAAGATGTGAGCTCCTTCAAACATCAGTCTGTTCAGACAGATGAGTGAAGCTGCAGTCCTACAGATCTGGTGATGTTCTGCTGTGCGTTGTGTGTTTCTTCTTCTTCACAGGATGATGTAACTTGATTTGAGAGCACAAACAGAGAGTGGGTTTTTTTTTTTTTATGAGTGAGAGAGCTCTCACAAACACAGTCGCAGCTTTTCTATTTTTGTCCTGCATTTGTGCTCGGCTTGCGTCAGGGATGCAGTGAAGCTGTGTGGGAGGCCGACCTGAAGAATAAAGCTGCCGCCCACGAAGACGAGCTCATTCACACTCACAGTGTTTCAGTCTCAGATTCAGACTGCAGCACTGTGGTGAGATAACTCATAGCTCCTCTTCTTTCAGACATGTTGTACAGTTTTTGTACTGACAGAGGACGAGTGTCACTCAGAGATGCTTCAATCTCTGCGTGCGTCTCTTAAAATAAACTCCCTGAAACTGATGATTTCAAAGCCTCGCTCCGCCTCTGCTTTGTAGCTTGAGGTCCAGCTCCTTTAAGTGATTTAACACCTGAGTCATTCATTTTAAGGGCTTAGAACATGCAAAATAAAACACATGTAATGGGCTTCTTAACGTAGCAAATGTTGGTATTTTAATGCTTCTACCAAGACAATTAAAACTTGATGCTAAATGATTTTCACTTATCTCAACTGCAGGTTTTTAAACTTACTTACGGCACAGATATGAGGTTTATTAGGGGATAAAATAACAAGTCAATGAAAGCGTTCATGTGAGCAGAGAAAGTGACATGAATTGAAATAACATCAACCAGAGTGACTAAGCAATCTACTGCTATGGATAAATGTAATTTAGTCACCTTAACAATCATTATCAGTTTAACTGTACGACATATTGAGAGTATTTTCACTGCTTTACCTTTCTGTCCGACAGCCTGTTTAAACGGGGACCAGCTTCAGTTCCTCATCTGACGTGGGATGTAAATGATGCTCTGAAATCTTGCAATGGAAAATATTGACCTATGGCTAAGTCCCGCCCTCAAACGCAATGAGCCAAAGGTTTTGTACTTTGGTGATGGTACATCATTGTTAGCTGTTGTCCAAAGGGCTCTAGTTAAGCTGACGTTAACTTCTGGAGCTTAGCTTCATTAACTTATCTGTAATGGCAGAGATAACAAAGGTTGGCAAACGTTATGCTGAATGATTCAGTGTAAATACTGTAGCACCAAACTAACGCAGAGACACTCTTGGTAAAGATGGTAAAAAGGCCGTTATCCTTTTCTCATATTCTGAGCCAAAAACCTTAACTTCAGTGGCACTTTAACTTGTTGTCTTTGATGGTGACGGCAACCAGATGCGCTTCACAAGCGTAACACTGTGACCTGTCCATTTTGGCTTGTAATTTAAGCTTTTCATCGACCTTCTCAACAATAAAATGATGAATATATCCCTCCAATGTGTAGTTTAGGCCCTTTTGGTTACTTCATCTTAACGTTATGTCCCCAAAAATCAAAAGTTGCCTCCTGTGAAATGTCGTGTACTATGACACCTGCCATAGCACCGCTCACTGAATGTTGATAGTTTGTCCAGGTGAGTGGAGGGGGCGGGGCTTAGCCATAGGTCAGTTGTATCCAAGAATTCACTGTCAGCTAAGAATTGCATAACGTGCAGGTATCAATGGTCTATATGTGACATTAGTACAGAGTATTTGTTGCTGTTGTTGCTCTGAATATGTCTCATAAACACTTTAAAGTAACACCAGACTGTTTGTGCTGCTGAAGTAAAGAGTGGAGAAGTAGTTAATGACTGACGACGTGTGTCTGACCCAAATGTGTCATTTATAATAACAGGAGCCAATTAACAGTGTGCGGATTGTTTTACTAATAAAATATGATCTTGTTCTCATCACACAGGTGTCTCATGTTATTCTGAGCTGCAGTGATGAATCAGAGTGTCAAATATCAACACTGTCACTGCGACTGAAATAAACTTTGCATCAGTTAAAATCATGTGTTTAGTGTGTAAACCATCTGTGTGTGTTAGGAGCTCTGATTAAAACCAGTGGAAACAATGAAATGATTCTAACAGCATACAGGCTCCTCTTTGTTACCTGCAGACTGCAGACTTTAGTTCGAGGATACTTCTTTCTTCAGTGATGTGATTGGTCAGAGGTCGGGGTGGTGCTGCTCCGGAGCAGGTTAGCTGTTCAGCATCAGTTACCACGGTGATTCATCCCAGTAAAAAGTAAACCAGCCTCATAGTACTGAAAACAGAGTTAACCCTGAAGTTACCTCATTAACTCCAAATCCTGCCTCATAGTTCAGGCCTCAGGTTCGTCATCAGCAAACTAAACAGCAAAAAATACCCTCTACAAATGTCATACCTGCATGTAATTAAAGACTCAGTTGACGGTGTATTTTTGGATCGTATTTTCAATGTTTCTACATTTTCCATTATAAGATCACAGAGTGTCGTTTACAACCCACGTTACTGACATTTTGCTGTTTTGCAGCCTCAGACTCGTCATTAACACCCCGCCTGTTTCACATGAACACACTCATGGCTGATAGGAAAACCCAGAGTTCACTGAACTAGCTGATAACCAGCTTTGTAGCAGCAGCTATCCAGACAGCTGATGTGACAAGTTAGTCAAACCAGATAATGAAAAGATATCCTGGCTAAGTTGAACTGGCTCCGTATTCAGGCCTCAAATCTACTGCTGTTAAGTTTGTGTCATTGTGTAATTTTGGTGAATCTAAACTAACCCAAAGTCACACAATCACACAGACCAACTGATTGAAGCAGCAGTAGACCAGCAGCTCCTGTGTTCAGCGATGTTAAATCAGTTATTCTCCATGGAGTCTGGTTTTAAAGAGGGTGATAACGGCTCCAAATACTCTCAGTATAACGCACACTTAAACTGATATTGAGTTTTTTACATGGCTGAAATACATTTTGCTGCTGACACCTCCACAGCAGGACGTTGCTTTGCTTCCAGCAGAATTACATCTGTTTCTAATACAGTGTCTCTGGATAAGTAGCCCACTTCAAAGGATCTGAACTGTCCCTTTAAAGTCATTTCTGAAGCAAAAAACAGCACAAACTCACTGCCTCCAACTTCTCTGATGAGAGGACTGCTGCTTTTCTTTCATATCTTTACAAACTGAATATAATTTGGTTTCAGTTTGGACTTGAGATGGACACTTTAATTAGTTTGACTTAAATATTAGTAGAAAAATAATAATTAAGTCTTTTCCCTTTGACTCTGTCCTTGTTTTTATTTACAGCACATAATGTTTCCGCCTGTGTCTGCAGTGTGCTGTATAAATAAGTGTTCCTCATGAAAATAATGTTTAGTTTCCTTAAAAAAAATCCTCCTGTGTGACTGTTTATATCCTCAGAGAGACACAGAGCTTTACACACATTAACTAAACGATTATCGGAGGTCGAACATCCACCCAGAGACCCAAAACATGATGTCAGCTGCCCCGTCAGCTCCATCTGCTGCCGCTGAGACGGATGACGACACACACTCTCAGTAACCCAGCAGCAACAGCAGAGGGAGCCGCCATAAACAATGTGTAGGACCTTGACTGGCTCACGGCTCAGGCCACTGGAGCAAAACATGTTTTTCACTGCTGGTGTCATGTCTGCCTGCTGAGATCCAGCGAGGGGGGAGGGGGTATTTATAGGCTGATAATGAGCATGTGTCCTTCAAGACCACGTTGTCCACACTCACAGGCCCAGAGGAAGCAGCAGGGACACACATTTCCATATGTAGGACAAACTCCTGACAAAACAAGTGAGAGAAGTTTCCAGAGAGGCCACCAATAAAACTCTACAGAGGTTTGGAAAAACAAAAAGGAGTTTATTAAGACAACAACAACAACAAAAAAAGGCCCTGAATACTCAGGAACATTATCAGAGACTTCGTTACGAAGCAGTCGTGGTGATTTTTCTTTACACAGAGAAGAAACAAATACAAAAAACCCCAAACAGAACTCCCCGTCGGAATTCCAAAAAGGTGAAAGCACCACAAAAGTGTTGTCATGTGACGGCCGACTTTTTCCCCCAAACGTTACAAACAAACAGTTACACATCACCCAAAGCCCTGTGGGAAAGGGCGTGTTTTCTCTTCTTTCCCAGGCCCCCACTTCTCCTCCACATGTTTGATGTCCATGTTCCTCTTCGGAAAAAAAAAAATCTACAAGAGAAATGTGGAGCTGCTGACAGAGACGCAGTGTGGTGTCCTTTTTAAATATAAACCAGCTTTTCTGAGGCTCATGTCACTGATTAAGTCTGGCTGAGGTTGAGTGAACCAGTGAAACGAGCAGTTAAAGGACGACACACTGAACAACGTGAAATGACATGAGGATGAGGAGGGGGCACTTCCTTTCCCTTCTCTGCACAGCAGCTATTTACACCCAGCATTAGATTGTAAACAAAATGGACAACTAAGGGACTGTTCGTTATTTATGAGGGGAGGACATGGTGGAAACAGGTTGGCTTAGAAGAGGGGCACAGATTTCAATGGCTGCATTTTGCATTTACTCTACCACTGATTGTTTTTTTTAATAGAAAACAGGCCTCTGGAAGGTGAGTGTACTTTAACAAATCTCCAAGATTACACCATTTATCATAACCAGAAGCTGTGAAAACAGAAATTATGATTGGAATTTTACATTTCTACAACCAAATCTGTGCTTTAAATCGTAATATTTCATCAAAGTCACAATCAGAAACCATTTGCAGGAACTAACCAGCAGGGGCGTGTAAGCAGATCGTGGGCCCCTGGGTGAGACATGCAAAAGGCCCCTTCACCTGTCCGACAAAGGAGCAGGACAAACGTGCTTTGACGGTTGTTTACCTTCATGTTGTGCCTTAGCTTTGTAGCCATTTTGTGCCTCTTGGATGTAATGTTGTGCCTTTTTGTCATTTTATATCTCTCAGTGGTTGATCTGTCACTCAGGAGGCTCAAGAAATAACATTTAAGGCTTCTGGGAGGGACATAAAAACAAAACCGTCCCCGGTAAGTACAGAACAGTCCCTAAACCACCCACTGCCGTTATAATGGTCTGTCACAGCAGGGAAGAGCTAACCATGAGCAACCCCCACCCATCAAGCCACAACACATGAACAAATTCCGGGATGCAGTGGTAAATAAAACATGAATAAACTACGACTTCCTGCCTCTGCTCACTGTGACTCAAGCTTCCATCAGCCAGGAGAGGAACATCCATTGTTCACAGAGTTACACACAGTAACGCTCCGTGTGACGGTTCACGGAGGACAACACCAGCCTCCACAGGGCGACACAAACGTCCCGTCTCGCTAATGTGAAGTCTGGTGAAGCGGCGGCTCAGACGCCCGCTGCAGCCCGAGCCGCACGGAGACATTCAAACATAAACAACACGGCTCATTAGCCGGCGGCTAGCGAGCTAGCTAGGTCCGGCTAACTGCTAGCCGACATAGCGTAACAAACGTTACACACAAAATCGATGAAAATGGGTGAAATTAGAAAACATAGCTACCAGTCCTGTGAAATTTAATTCTAAACAGTCTTTGTGTCCGTCCAGGAGAGGGGGACACACGCTGCGGTGGACACCCCGTCCCCGGTTCGTCCGTTACGTTATCAGCACGGCACATTGTCCGCCGCCTTGGGGAAATCTCCACAGTCTGCGGCGGAGAACTGAAGCCTCCTCACGGCCTCTTTAATCAGGTTCCCCGATAAAATTAGCTCCTGCAGCAGCCGGTGCGGATCGTCCTCCTCCACGTTGATCCTCTTTTTGTTCCACGGTTTGATTTGGTCCCATTCCTGGTCGCCGTTGGACCCGGGGATGTTATACGGACTTGCCCTGCTGCTCCCCCGGTGTCCCCGGTTCCGGAGCCGCATGCAGCAGCCGTGTTTCTGCGCCGGAGCTCCCGCGCTGCCGCCGATGATGGCCGCCGGTTTGACCCCGCCGGTGCTGCTGCCGGTGAGCCCGTGCAGGCAGGACATGGACACGGACACAGTCTTCTGGTGGCCGCCGCTATTGTTGTGGAGCTGCAGCGCTTCGCCGATTTTCGTCACCAGCGCGTCCACTTCTTTGGAGCCGACGGTGACGGACTGCTCCAGGAAGATGTAGTTCTCCTTCCGACACGGCATGATGGTGGATACTGAGTCGGTGAACTGGGAGTTTATATTTCAGAGTGTTTGTGTGTGTGTCGGTGTGAATGAGAGCCGCCGGGCTGCTCCTCGCTCTCACCACGCCGCTCGGTACTAACCAACAACCCCAGTTGATTTGTAAACAATGGATGACGTGTTGTGGACTGTACCATGATCTCTGTCGGGGGGAGGGGTGTTTCTAAAACCAAAATAAATCACACAACCAAAGATGATTCACGCTGCGATTCACTGCGCCAACACGTTGCTATAACACAAATATATTTACAAATTAACACCAGTAAAAGTGAACTAAAACGCCATTTGCTGATATTTTACAGGTGATCTGATTTCCCCCTCAACCCGACCACGCTGCACCGTTGGACCGCTCCCTTCAAATGGACATTACATAACTCGTAACTGTCTGCTGCTGCTGCTGTCTGTCTGTCTGTCTGTCTGTCCAGGCACAACAAACAAAGCGCGATTTCATTATGTTAAATATTCACGTTGGATCTAAACACAACCTCCCACTTACATGCTCCTGTATGCGCGAGCACGTGTTGGAAACCACCACAGTGTGTTATATAAGCTCCCATCAAACCCAGTGTTGCACCAAATTCTGTGACCCCCGAGCAGGAATTCCGTCCATTGCCACGTCAAATATGTTTTATTTTAATAGCTGCTGCAACCAAACATGGTGTCCGCTGGCAAAATGACGCCCACAGATATGTAAATAGTCACAAACTCATCAGCACTGGCAGCAGGATCCAGGCAGTATTTACACATAAACCTATTTTTGGTCTTTTTCATGTAGTAACAGAATCTGGTGGGTCACAGATTCTTCATATTACCAGAGTCACAGCTTAAAAAAAAATGTGTGTCCCCTCTTTGTATTAAAACACAGTGTGTGATAAAGGATGAGAAAACATTTGCAGCATCTGAAGAATCTGGTGTAACACACTATAATGGTGATTTATTTGTGTGAACAAAAATTGTAGCGGTGCAGTTGAAACAGTTGGCAGGGAGTGTGATGTGTAAACGTGTAACACCAGCGCGCGCGCACACACACACACACACACACTGACAATAGGAGTGGAGGGAGGGTGTGTGTGTCTGTGGGAGAACACAGTGTACATTTCTGTTTCTGAGAAACAGCAGCCGGGCTAAACCTGACGCTCCAGTCAAAGAGAGAGCCCTCATGACCATACAAGGAGCTACTATCACTGCGCCACGTGGTACGTCAGCCAGTCAGAGGGCTCGGCTGAGGTTTCCTGTGTGTCTCAATGGCAGCAGCAGGAGTCCAGTCATACTGGAATCCAGTGGGGTTGTGGCAGTTGGGAGTGATACCAGCATGTGAAACCAAGATAAACTGTCATCACTTCCTGACACAGAAAACAACACTGACTTTAATCCCTCTCCAAGTTAAAATAAGCACTTTAAAGCATACACATAATTATGTTTACATACACTGTTTTTATAAATACATTTTATAGTGCTTCTGAGATTGAGATCCAGTTCAAAAGTCATGTGTAAATATAATATTTCACATTACAGGGGTGTGTTTGGTAGCTGTTTTACTTCTGTTTTCTGTCTGGTTGTAAATAAATATTTGTATAATAAATCAAACATGATTTGAATAGCGTTTCTCATAAATGTTAGAGCAGTTTAAATTGCCATAAAAGGGACTGAGAAAATAAAAAGATTAATTTTACTGCATGTTGTTCTCTGCTGGCTGCTGTGCTCTGTGTTTGCCACTAATACAAAATACATACTTCAGGGAGAAATCTAGGCAGGAACTGAGCATAATATAAGTATGTTTTCTTTTGTGTATAATCACCTGAAAATAAGAATCTTTGTGTTTCTGTTACCTTAGAATGAGCCCTTTATATCTACATAGGGAGCGGGTCCTTGTCAACGGAGATCACCATGTTGCACCACCATGTTTCTACAGTAGCCCAGAATGGTCAAACCAAACACTAGCTCCAGATCGGTACATTCACGTTTTTCCATTTGTCACTGTAGTAACAGCCCCTCGACAATATCCCCTTTTACACTGCCAGATTTTCCGCGAATGTTGGGCTGTTTTGCCGACAAGCTGTGAGCGTTTAGAAACACAGAGCTGGATTGGCGAGTTGATCTGAGGTGCCCAATTTTTTGGCTAGTAGGGTAGACATATTGGTGGAACCTTTTAGTTTAAAAAGACCGAGGCGGCCTTCCACAACGGGAGGGGCTGTTGATGACTTGTGGGAGGAGTTGTTGATAAACAGGAAACAGCTGATTGCAGGAATTAGCGAGCAGCTAGTAGCAAGAGGGAAACACAAACCTGACAGACACTGTAAAGATGAGCAACTGGGGAGACAAGGAATTGCGCGCCCTCCTTGCCCTCGCAAACTAAGAGGCCATTAACCGTCAGATGACGGGGACGGTGAAGGACGGGCTGACTTACGAGAGAATCGCAGAATCAATCAGCCGCGGCTTCCCTCTCACGTCACCGTTTACGTCACACGCTGAGCTACACGTTTTGTTACTTGCTCACGCCCCCCATTGCCCCGAAAAAGGCGCATTCTGTATAAACAAAAGTAGGTAGGCGGCATTTTGCTGCACTCACTGATTTTGCTTTTATACTGCCAATGCTGAAAAAAGACTGATTGGGCTTTCCTGCAAATTTGCACAACTCCTGTTTAAAAAGGGCTATTGATTGTGTTTTTTGTTTGTTTTTACACAAAACTGCTTTATTTAGCATTTTCACTGGATTAATCAGCTGGTCTGTTTGTTTAGGAGAGGAACAGACCTCTACAGATAATGTGGTTCCAAGTAAAAACCTCCTAAACGTCTGAATCTTAAGTTATCAGAGAAGAAAAAGTGGGCACACAGCGGAAGGTGTTAGGCTAATGTCTTGTGTCCAACTTGCCAAGTGGTGTCAGAGAAACACTGATTTGTAACATGAAACTGCTTCATTCAGTGTTTGTACAGTTTTTAATCATTAATGTGGGAGAGGAGGAGACTTCAACGGATAATTCTGCTCCTTCCACCTTGTCAGTGGACCTAAATGTCAAAATATGACGTGCTAGGTAGCCCCCTGCGTCAGTTTGGACGTTCACAGACAGTGTCTCAATTGATTGTTGTATGCATTGTGTCTTTTCAAACTATATTTCTGTATTAACTTCTGCTTGTTAAATAGTCGTCAAAATAAACTTACTGTGTAAAATATCATAGTTTAGCGTATGTCACGTCACATTAAATACGACACTATGATATCATGCTATTCAAATAACTCCACTGACTTTTATTTTCACATGAAAAGAAAATCAGGTGTTTGTTTGACCTGTCCACTTCACCTCCCACCTGTCCTAAAGTGACTTTCTCGCTCTTCGTAACATAGCTGCTGCCCAGTGTGAATCATACTGCCACCAAGACTGTCTCAGTGGGTCGGTGTCTGATGCTGACATCCAGTGACAAAGCCAACCTGGTGTCACTCCGAAGTCCTCGAAATCCAGCACCTGGGCAGTTACTTGAGGCATCAGACACAGACAATAAAAACCGTCCTTCAGTGTCGGCATGATATGTGGCCGGTTGCCATTATAGTTTAATAGGGCTCAGTGGCGTCAGGAGGAAACGTAGCAGGACAAAAACAAAAGTTAAGGCAGCAACAGGCCCACGAGGGCAGGCCGGAGAGGTGGTGGATGGATCCAACAAACATCGACCTTCACCCGGGAGAGCACTGTAAGATTATAGAGCCAAACCCTGTTCTTTTTTCCTAAACCCGGCCACGTGTTTTTGTTCCCTAAATACAACCAACGCAGCTGTATTTGATGAGTTCAGTTGTTGTGGGCGTCAGAAATAGCTGCTGCCCAATGCAGATCATACTGCCATGAAAGGTGGCTCTGTGCGTCAGTATCTGACGCTGAAATCCCGGACAAAGCGGCAGTATTACGCTACCAAGGTCGACAACAACTGATCAAAATCTGTTGAGGAAGAAGGTGTGATGAAACTGAAAGTTCCAGAGCAGCTGCTTGTGCATTTTGTCTCCAAGGTCAAGACTGAATGTTGTTCTTTAAGTTTGGAGGAACAGTTGAGATGATTCAGATAACAGAGTGTTACCAGTATGTGCAGCCATTATCTGCCAAAATAAATACGGTGGAGATTCTTGTGCAACTTTTTCCTATCTACAGGGCGCAGACACAATGAAATTAACACACCACATGTCAATACAGCTACACCCTCACAGCTGAATGAAAACTTCCCTGGCAGAGTCTGAAGAATGGAAGAACACAAGCCTGAGAGCTGCTCTACTTGACTGCACATGTATTGAGGTGTTGCTGTCAGTATGTCCACGCCCTGTGCAGTGTGTCTGTCTGTGTAGATACATTCCTCACTGAGAGTCCCAGACTGCACAAGACTAAAATGTGTGATTGAGAAATCTGTGAAAACTACTTCACACTGCCCAAGAATATGTAGAGGTCTGTGTGAGACAGTTGAGTCATGTTTTAAACAGCCCTCCTCCCTTCCTGCTGTCCAGCGTGCACTGCTGGATTCTTTGTCTTCCCACCGAGAACTCGGCTCACAACACGAGGAAGTGAGCTGGCAGAAAAGTGGGTCACACACTTCCTCTGCCTTTCATGTTTTTCTTGTACATGAGTCAGCGGTGGTGGTAAACAGCCTCACCACCCTGCAAACACAATTCCTGTTTGTTTGCAACAGCAGCTGCTGCTTTCACAGGTTCCCTGAATGCACCACAACAGGAACGCTGTGTGTGTGACCCTCATTCTTTGTGTGTGTACGTGTGCGACCTGTAATCCTGTAATCAGTGTGTGTGACATAAACAGGGACATCAGCTGAACTGAGGAGGGGATTAATAAACCTCACAAATAACAAAACACATAGAAAACACTGCTCTGTTAGTCCCTGAGGGGAGCCGTGTGTGTGTGTGTGTGTGTGTGTGTGTGTATGTGTGTGTGTGTGTGCGTGTGTTTCAAGGCCTCTCATGAACTCACACTCACAGCTTTAGATGCTCCAAAGGCTGGTTAAAAATACAGAGGTACACTATGAAACTCACATTCACGGCACATTTAGACCAACAATAGTTTTCCAGTTGGTGTCAGAATACAAACCAGGAGGTCCAGTCTGAAGACTTATCTTTTCAGTCCAGGTCCCAAGAAGTGCCCTGGACTTTGAGGCCAGTTTTTGCAGTGGCCAAACAGTGGTACTGCAGCTTCCAGGGTCAGTCATGTGATGCCTTGTGGCCCACAAAGACTTCTTCCCATAGACTTCTTCACATAGCCCCCACGAAATGATTCATTTTACTTTCAAGATTTGATTCATTTGGTCTGATAACAACAGTTCTCCTGATACATCTGTACTCTATTCAAAATATTGAATATATACAACAAGGCCATTACCACAGAATCAACCTCATTTCCTATTATTTTATTCATCATGAGCAAGCATAGCTATACCATAGCTAATATACCATATAAATGAAAGCACATAACAATCGGTGCAATTGAACTGACTGACTTTACAGACTTTATGTGGGTTATCTGACAAATTAATTAACAAATTAATTGTTAGTTGCTGGATGTGTGTGGCTAATTTACTGCAGGAAAACTAAGCGATGATTTTATTAGCACTCGCCGATGGGAATTTCCCATTGGATTTTGGTTTATTGGAGAAAATAAGCTTTGTGGTAAACTTTATGCTTACATGTTTTGTTCAGCAAGATGATCGTCACAAATAAACACCACTTTCATGATTCTTGAGCCTAAATACAGCCGCCATAAGTAAAAAGTACGACCGAATGTCGAAAACATAACGAGACTGGCCTGTCCCATTACCCCTCCTTAGCCCTACCCCTACATTTGCACGTTCCCGCGAGGGGTAGTGGTGTCCCAATTCCTTTTTGCGTGTAGGGGGCATAATGAGGGGTAGTGGGTATGAAACTAGCCCTTCACAGCGAGGGATTTCAGATGCTGACTTGCCAGCGAGGGGTAGACGTTGCCATGGCTACTACCAAGCAAGAGACGGGGAAAAAAAGTTCCACCTTTTTAAAGACACATAGAAACTTCAAAGTTCATGAGTGGGGTATTTACTGTTATATTTTATGTCGTAGAACAAAACGTGAAAGTCTCTTAAGCTTGTGTTAACCTTATTTCAAGCATCAACCCAAAAAGCCAGTCAAAAAACCCATCGACTGAGGCAGTAGAATCACTGTCTTCATTTAAGTCTCTCCTAAAAACATATTTCTATCCTAAAGCATATCCTGACTTTATCTGAGCCGTCTATTTTATTGCTATCTTACAGCCTTTAATGACATTTTATTATCTTGATTTTAGCTTTGGCCTTCGTTATTTTATCTTTTACGAGATGACATTTTATGACATGTTATTGTTTTATTCTCCTTGTGTTTTAATTGTGTTTAGTTTTATTGTAACACTTTGTAACTGTGTTTTGAAAGGTGCTGTATAAATAAAGTTTATTATTATTATTATTATTATTATTATTAGAGAGTGTTTGACATTGATTGTACCCACAGCAGTCGAGCATCAGCCTCTGTTGGCGTACACCAACTCCACTTGGGCAAACCACACGCAGAACTGCGCTACACTGTTATACTGGAACCAGTAGTGGCTATTTCTTAAGTTTATTTATGATTATGATTACATTTGCTAATGATTATTCGAGTGGCGTCATGTGGTTGCTTGTTGTACCGTAGCACTGTTTTTATTTAGATGTTTTTCAGCAATATCCTCCTAAAACCTGAATTTTTGTTTGGTATGCATTTTTTATTGTTCTCCTAGCTATCTGGGATCATAGGATCTGATAATTATAAAAAAAGAAAACCCTCAACATTGTCAGTGATAATTACGTCCCATTGTCCTTATTCAAGACAACCGTCAAGTCCCAATTTCCTCAAACGAGACAATGATTAAGTCCCAATGTCTTCAAACGACTACGTCCTAATTAACAGTGTCTTTTCTTGTTACTCTTGATAAAATTGGTCAAGTTTTTTGCCGTATCGAACTATAAACATTATTAATCAGAATTAAACAAGTTTCAACCTTGAACTGTGATCAGGTTTTGGACCTTGTCCACTTCAGTGTCAGGATCAGCTGCAGACCGACTTGGCAGTCATGGCTGCCATCTTGTTTTTACATGGAGTAGTGGCACAAAAAAGTGTCCATGAACAAGGGCAACAGGTGAAGTTAAATGAAGCATAGGGTCTACTAAACCCAAAATATGATGTCCTTATATGAGGTCACAGGGTCTCAGGGGGATATACTGGGGTCTCAAAATACATGCGATATTATTATTATATAATTACTGCCTTGATATAGAGTCTTATCCCTGAACCAGAGGAGAGTCATTTCTAAAGTTAATTCCCAGCTCTGTGAAGTTTAGGGAGCTGTTGGGCACTGTGACTAATTTGGGAAATGCACCTTTAAATCTGGATTCCTCTCTGTAGCTACAAATCCCTTAAACTTTCCATTTGTGACCATTATTGTGACTGTCCACACTTCACTTTAACAGGCTGTGGTGCCACTCGAGCCGGCTGAGCTGAATGGAGGCCGAGCAGAAAAGAAAACAGTCCTTTCAGCCAGAGGATCAACTTTGATAGCAGTTGGAGAGCTGCCAGCAGCTCGGGTTCACCGAGTTTGTTTCCCCCATTCAAAGAGAGAGAGAGGCCATTTTTACACCGCCTCTCTCAGACACACCCCTCGCTCCCTCTCAGAGGAATGTGAGGAGGTTGCACATGGCAGGAAGTAATATCAAAGGATTTATTTGTTGCTGTGCTGTGAGCCTGTAGGCCTGTGGGGCTGTGTTGTAAACATGCACAGAAACATAATCACAGCCTCGATTATTATCAGCAGGATTGAATAGATGAGTCATTGTAATGTTGAAACATAACATATTCCTGAACCTGACTGAGTTCCTGCTCTGAACGGTTAAAAAATGTCTCTTTTATTTGGCTGGACAGCAGCGAGCTGATGCCAGAAATACTAAAGGTCAGATGCTACATGCTACATGCTAACTACCTGGAATTGCAACAGTCTGTGTTTGTCCTATTTCAACATGCCCCAGGCACAGAGCCAGCTGTGGAGAAATCATTCCCCAGTTTGGACTGGTCTGCACAGAGCTCTAGAGCTCCTTACAATGAGGTGGAACACAGACCTGATCACCCACCAGGGCTTCACCTCACTGATGCTCTTATGTCTGAATGGGATCAAATCCCTGCAGTAGACTCATCTGGTGGAGAGGCTGAGGCAAAACGAGTGGAGGCTGTTAGAGCAGCACAGAAGTGTCACAATCACATACACTCACTGGCCACTTTATTAGGTACACCTGTTCAACTGCACAGATAGTTAATCAGCCAATCACCTTTAGTCATGTAGACATGATGAAGAAAAGTGAGTGAAGTGACTTTGAACGTGGTTAACATGGTTGTTGGTGCCAGACGGGCTGCTCTGAGTATTTACTGGGATGTTCAGCACAACCATCTCTAGGGTTTACAGAGGATGGTCCCAAAAAGAGCAAATATCCAGTGAGCCAAAATGCCTTGTTGATGCCAGAGGTCAGAGGAGAATGGCCAGACTGGTTCAAGATGATAGAAAGGCAACAGGAAGTCAAATAAGCACTGGTTCCAACCAAGGTCTGCAGAAGACCATCTCTGAAGCAACAACACCTTGTCCAACCTTGAAGCAGATGGGCTACAGCAGCAGAAGACCACACCAGGTGCCACTGCTGTCAGCTAACAACAGCAAACTGAGGCTACAATTCAAAACTGGACAATAGAAGATTGGAAAAAAAAGTTAACTGCTGTCCATATGTGTCTTCTCTTTTTGTGTAATTCTATGTTTTAGTTACAGATCAACATCATAGTGGATTATTGCAACAGGAAAACAGGAAGTTAACACAATGTACTTCTGCTCCACAGCAGATCACTGCGAGGAATCACCAGTTCATGCTTTTAAAACTTACATAATGTTTATGTCTTGCAGTGACAGAGACACCGTGTGCTCTGTGTGTGTGAACATGAGCAGGCTGCGGTGCAGCTGTGCATGCTATGTGAAAAGTAGTTTTTCTGAGTGTTGCTTCCTCCTCCAGGCCTGTCTCCACCCCCGTGGCATCGTGGGATTGATAAACACAGATTATGTAATGACAGTGTGTAAAACTCCTGCTGAGGCACAGTGTCCCGATCGCTTCACCTCAAGTTACTGATTCTGTGAATGTACAGAGACCTCAGGGCCCCAACTGGAGTTACATAACACTGTTTTATATACGTGTGTGTGTGTGTGTGTGTGTAAGGTTTTGCTGACTGGAGAGCTTTGTGCTCGGAGGCAGCCGGTGTCCCTCCCACCCTGCACACATCGACCAGCTTTCTTAATCTGTGCAATTTATCAAGTGACTGGATCCCAGATGGATCTTCTAAGTGGAGTATTTTTCACTTTGTCAGCTTTGTTTTAACCAACCGATACACCTCTCGTGTTCCTGGAAAGCTGACTCTCTCCTCTGTTCTTTGGTTTACAAGTATCTGTGGTATGTTGACAGTGTGTGGAGACGCAGGCGAATCATTCCAAACGTGTAAAACGTGACTGGCCTTCAAATAAAGGAAGTATAGAAACAGACCAACATGAGCCACATGTTTAACCGCACATCTACAATTTAACTTTCTGCCTTTGAGAAGTTTCGGTTATGATGAACAAGCATTATAAAAGAAATCTTACTATATAATGATGAAAACTGGTGTGTGTGTGTGTGTGTGTGTGTGTGTGTGTGTGTGTGTGTGTGTGTGTGTGTTCCACGTTTTTCTCCTCACTGACTTGGTCAATCCATGTGAAATTTGGCACAGTGGTAGAGGCTCATGGCAGGATGCCAATGAAGCAATATTACATCAATTGGCCAAAGGGGGGCGCTATAGCAACCCATTGAAATGTCAAACTTTGAATGGGCATATCTCATGCCCCGTATGTGGTAGAGACATGAAACTTTGCACAGAGATGTCTCTCCTCATGAGGAACACATTTGCCTCAAGAACCCATAACTTCCGCTTATATAGATTTTCCGCCATTTTGAATTTTTTTGAAAAACACTTCAAATGGATCTCTTCCTAGGAAGTTTGAGCGATCTGCATGAAACTGGGTGAACATAATCTAGGGACCAATATCTAAAGTTCCCTCTTGGCAAAAGTTGGAAAACTTACTAAAACTGAGCTTCTATAAGGCAATGAATATTGCGGAGGGCGTGGCTCATCACATAAAGGTGTATAACATCTCAAGGGTTTCACCCATCACCACGCAACTTTGTAGGCATATGACCACACATAATCTGAGGGGACCCCTCCATTATTGACCCCATCAAACAAAATGGGGGCGCTAGAGAGCTCATTTCTTATCTAGGCCTAACCGCCATATGGATTTTTACTAAACTTGGTAGATATGTAGAACAGGACGCCTCAAGGTGACTGGAGAAATTTAACTCTAATTGGCAACTGGGTGGCGCTATAACAACAGAAAAATGCTTCAAAATGGCTAAAATGCGATCGATGGCTGTGGCTCCCCCTGTGGACCAGTGTTGGTGTTTCTAATGTTTGGTATGACTAAGTCATGGTATGGTTTGCTGTACATAATCACGGAAACTGTCAGTGTGTCATTCTGTCAGTCAGTCATTCTGTCTGTCCCACATTTTTCTCCTCACTGACGTGGTCAATCTATGTGAAACTGCACACAGGCATTGAGGACTGTCATAGGTAGAAGGTTTCCAAACATGTATATGGGCAACTGTGCACTCACTCACTCACCGTGACCTTTGAGCAGCGATCAGAAGAGTTAACACAGCAGCCTGCAGAGATGATTTCTGACCCTCTGTCTGTCTTGTGCCAAGTGATCGCAAAGGGCATTTTGCATTTTTATTCCCACCATGTATAAGCCTGGAGGGGATCTTGTGTTTGGTCATGTGTGTGTGTATCTGTCTGTCCGCAGCTTACCTTGCAAACTACTGGACCAATCAGCCTCATACTCTGTGTGCACATGTACGACTGTGTGCTCAAAGACGTCTCATGGTTGCCGCCATTGAGAACTGTTGGAAAGCCTGTTATACATACTGACACTGACTTCTCACTCCCACCACATATGTCCATGTTTGGTCATGGACTTTCCATGTCGACATATGGCGTCCAAGGTACCCTGGGTGTGTTGGTTGTTGACACTCTGGGGCACCATGTCAACTTCAGTCTGTTACATGCATTGTCTGCTTTCAAAATACACTTCAACAACAATCGCACCTGGTTACATTTAGCCAACATATGTATGTGGTTGTGTCTTTCAGGTACTGAACACACCACTGTCTGTTGTTTACATACTCACTGGCCACTTTATCAGGTACACCTGTTCAGCTGCTCGTTACACAAGTAGCTAATCAGCGAATCACGTGGCAGCAACTCAGTGTATTTAGTCATGTAGACATGGTGAAGACGACCTGCTGAATTTCAAATTGAGAATCAGAGTCCAACCCAGTACTAGCAGGGTGTACCTAATAAAGTGGCCGGTGAGTGTTACTTCACTGAAGTTGGCAGCTGTAGTTCAGATTAAACAACCCAACAGTGTATGAAGTAATAAAATTAGCTCCACATTGGTTTCTGTTTACATGTTCATATTTCAGTTATGGCATTTTATCAATATCACATGTTAATGTAACTGGGTCCATTTTGCATAATGAGTACTTTTACTGTCATGGTTTTGGCTGTGCTTCTCCTTTGTTCGCTCTGTTGTGTTTCTTGTTAAGTCCCTCTGAGTGTGTGTGTGTGTGTGTGTGTGTGGGTGTGGGTGTCTGGGTGTGTCTCTCTGTTCCACTCCTGTTGCCAGTAATCATACACACCTGTGACCTATCCACTAATCAAGCTCCTGCAGCACACACACCTGGCTCCACACTCCAGTCTTTGCTGACTCTGTTTCAACACTACACCGCTTTGTACTTTCAAGTGTATAATCTTTCCTTTTGTTTGCCTCTGCTCATGACTAACTGTGTCTACCTGTGCTTCAGTTTCATTACACTCTCATGCTCTCTGTCCGCCTGCCTTCTCACCAGTCTGCTTCTCAGCCGACAGCTCTGCTCTCCTCACCAGCTCCACCGTTACTCCAGCTCAGCTCTCCATACTCTCACCAAACTACTGTATTAAAGTGTTGCCAGTGTGTGTCTGTGTCCTGCTTTTGTGTCCAAAATCAACACAGCATAACATTTACTTTTGGTACATTTGCTGATAATATTTATGGACTTTACTCTGAGTGCAGTCACAACTGTATTTGTATATAAAGTCTTCTTTTCATTGAGCCTCAAACATACTCAGCATTTTCTACTGTTGTGAAAATGTAACTACAAACTGTCAAACCTAAAAATGCTTCTTTACATGTTTTAATCCTCTCAACGGGACAGATATTTATATACATATCATCAGTTATCAGGTGATGTCAGCTCCAACCAACACAAACAGACCTGACTGTCTCCCAGAGGAGCCACTAGTTCCTATCACTGACGTCCCTTTAGGGACACATTGGGTTGTCGCATCACAGAGCAACGACACAATATGCACATCCAGTACTACCCAGTTCTACCATACGCAGATGACACCCAGTTCTACATCTCCTCCAAACCTGATTCCACCCTCCCTCCCTCGTTCCTTACTGACTGCCTTCATGAAATAAAGTCCTGGTTCACGTGCAATTTCCTCAACTTAAACAGTGATAAAAAAGAAATGTTACTAATCAGCACTAAATCTAGCCAAAGCACAAGTTTCACCATATCGATGGACAATTCCTCCATCCTCTCCTCCCCTCAGGTAAAGAGTCTGGGTGTCATCCTCGACAGCACGCTTTCCTTCTCATCCCACATTAACAATATAACGCGGTCAGCCTACTTTCATCTCCGCAATGTCAACCGCCTACGCCCCTCCTTCACACCTACTGCACTACTGGACTACTGCAACTCCCTCCTGTTTGGTCTCCCCCAGAAAATCCTCCATAAACTGCAGATGGTTCAGAATTTTAAACTGATATTTGTTGTTTGTTTGTTGTAAAATGTTTAATTATCTTGTACTTTGTATTTTACTCTGTATTTTACTCTGTGAGGCAACCTTGAATATCATTAAAAGGCACCCAGAAATAAAATGTATCATTATTATTATTGTTATTATTATTATTATTATTATTATTATTATTACATAGTATGAAGAAAAACATTTAGTATTTCCCAATGTCAAAAATACCAGGATGCTCTACTACATCCGGTCAAATGTTGCGGTGTGTAAGCCAGCTGATTGCCAGCTGTCAGAAGTTGTTATGATGGATGACAGCACATGCAGTCGAGTAGTGATAATGGGAATATTAAAATACTAGCACTTTTAATTGTTTCAGTTAACAAAATAATCATAAACATTACAAACAACAAAATTACATAAAAATAATGTTAGAGAGCTGCAGATGTAATTTCACTGTCTCAAATATAATCTGTTAGAATTTACAATCTGTGCAGTTATAACTTTGAAGTTAAACCACATTCACTGCAAAGGATCAACAGCAGATCTCTGAGTTGGTCTGTGGCGAACTCTGTCAGCTGCAATTGTTGTATCTCTAAGGTAACGGATACAAAAGTAAATTACTGGCATTATGAGGAAGTTGGATGTCCCAATTGCTTGCAATAGTACTTTCTAAGGGCGTGACAGTACTAACTAAAAGTGACTAAGTCAGGAAAACTCCTTCCTTCCTCCTCTGAGGAGAAAGTTTGTAATGACTGACTTATATCTTTCTGTTGTCTTTGACTGAAGTGGATGTGCAACCTGATGCAATCTCAAATTTCACACTCTTGCTGTTGTTGTTTACAGAGAAGTGTGGTGCGGTTGGATGTGTCACTGGTGCCCAGGAAAGCTTTACAATGAGACAGCAAGAAAAACCAGAAAGTCACTGACCAAGTGCCAGTTCCGTGTCAGCCGAAAGAAAACATCATCTCTGGAGCATTCTATGTACAACAGCATTTTAATCATCAATCATTCATTTAAGAAAACATTTGTGACCATTACAGTATGTCTATTTAAATCTCAGACTTTGACCTGCTGATGAAAGTAACATCAGCATAACAAAAATTATGGCAGAGACACACGGCCTGGTCTCCCGTACTTGGAGCTATCAAGGCCATGGTAGAACAAGTTCTCAGGTTTCCGTATCATCAACATCTCATTTACTGTTTTGATCTGGTGTGATCAGTCAGATTTATTACATCCTACAAGTCTCCACTGTGACACAGGTCGTGGTTACAAGTTAATATTTAACAAGTATTATTAGAATGTGTTTAGACTCAGCTAAAAGTCTTAGTTAGGTTTGTTTCGCAACAACATGTGGTAATGCTGTAACAGAAATATACAACTTGATTAAAAATTAAACAGTCATAAAGAAGATAGTAATGGTATGAAAATGGTTTTTGAATTGCACCTGAGTGAAGAAGTTGTTTTACAGAAGATAAAGAGGCTGTTGTTGTTGTTGTTCTCCGTGCCGTCCAGTACTTCCATAAATAGCACTTAAATAAACTGAGGTGAGCAGATAACGCTGACATGATGTAGCACCGAGGCCAGCGTCCTGTTTGTCTTCATGAAGTCATGATAATATTTCAGTTTGTTTATTTATTTATTTTGTCTGTTTGCAGAGTTTGATGAACTCGAGGTTCATGTTTCATCAGACCGTTTCAGACAAAACATCTGTTGTGTCAAGTTCTGCAGGGTTGAAACACCAGCATTGGACACGCTGGGGTTTGGGTGGACGTGGTTATATAACATGTTCAGGACATGTCTTATACAGCACACACACACACACATGAAGACACACACTCTGCTGCAGCCACACGTGATGCAGCTGGTTGCTAAAATGATGCAACATTATTATGTTATGATGTTTTATTGCATTATTTTATGACAATATGCTGTTATGATAACATCACACACACACACACACACACACACACACACACACACACACACACACACACACACACACACAGCAGGGTGGTGATTGGAGCAGGTACAATGTGCTCTGCTCTGCTGTTAAATTTCTTTCAGTTTCTGTTGTTATCTGCAGTTAAGTGGTCCGCCATGTTTGAACATTGCTCTGAGGTGGAGGATCGAAGCTGGTTACCAAGACACACACACACACACACACACACACACACACAAGTTGACACAGTGTCCTAGAAAGTCAGAAACCAACGCACCCAGGGTACCTTGCACGTCGCATGTGGACGTGGACAGTCCATGTCCAAACATCGATATATGACGAGGTCGGAGTGAGAATGTGTTGGGTAAAGAGGAGTAAGGAGTCAACAGTCAGAATTTTATCCAACAATTATGAATCACTGCAAACACGAGAGGTTCTTCAATGCACAGTCATAACTGCACACACAATAAATGACTAAATAACATATTGTAAAAGGGTTCAATATTCTTGGCTGTAACCTCACATTAACACACACTTAGGTTGTGTTCACAGCGGGTGTGAATAAAAGAATTTGCGTGAGTGAATTACGAGTAAAGTCAATCTAAAGACATGATTAGATGTGAATTCCTGCCAGACAGCACGATGGACACGACACGAATGACGTGAAATATGCAAATTAAGTGGATTAAGCGAATGACGCGAGTAGCACAATTTCGCATCATGCACTTAAATATTGTAGTATTTAAACTCATGCAAATAAAGGCCCATTTATGCTCAAAGTTAAATATGGATCCAGATACGGACGGAGCCTTCTGTCCGTGCTCCGCATTCATTTCATCCGTATTTCTGCACGTTTCCATAAAGCTTACAGATACGGGCCAAACAGAGCAGTACCACCAGAAACCGTAGGGGCAGTGTTGCTGTCACTACCTGATACGTAGCTCTAGTGAGACACAAAGAAGAAATAACAATGGCAGTTATCGAATGCCCCAGCGGACATACTAAAGTACTGTAAATGATGCTTGTCATCAGTTTCTCCCATCAGCAGTACTAGAGACTTTGTCTTTTATGCAAGAGGTACATTATCAAAATCTCTTCCACAGTCGCCACGTTTGTTTTAGAGTTTGTTGTTGTCATAAACTTTTGACGCTGGGCTGCCTCCTGGTGGATAATTGGTTAACATCCATGCCAACGTAAAGGACGCATGGAAGTATGTGGGCAATGATGGTAAATTCATTTGAAACGGGCGTATACATTTTCATACGTAAAGGGAGCATAAATGGGCCTTAACCCAACTAGAAAATTTGCAATCGCGTTCGTTGTGAATACAACATTAGAATCTAAATGAACCTTTACTCAGCACCACTTAAGTTTTAAGTCTTTCTTAAGAGAAACCTTTGGGGTGTCAGGTCCTGAGAAACCTCTGTGACTGGTGATTATCCTTCTGTGACATCACACTTCAATGTGGTGTGCCACAAGGATCAATTCTGGGTCCCATTTTGTTTTTGGTTAAAACACATAATTTTTCTTTTTGATACCTCTCATCATTGTTAAGACATAAAGCTATTTCTCTCTTTCAACTGTAATAACTGTATGAAGATCAAATGAAAAAAAAATGTTTTAAATGTTCCACCACTTAACTCAGACAAAACAGAAATTTGGGTGATTCTCCTGGATGTTGTGACACTACAGTTACTAACCCCAGTGTGTTTTGTTTGATCCCATCTTAGATTTAGAGCTCCGTGTAAAATTACTGGTTGAGTTTTTCCCACTCGTTCAGTCTAGATTTATGAACTTCTGAATCAAAGCACGAGGCAGCGAGACATGTTCACACACAAAATCCTCCTTTCTCTGAGAGTCGTTGTCAAAACATTGAGCAGAAATCTGCCAAGTAACCTGGGAGATAATCCTGCACACACACACACACACACACACACACACACACTAGGGACTAAACATGACATGCTTTGTGTGTTAATGTGTGTGTTGTTGACATTCACCTCCCTCTGGTCTTATATCCTCTGTAGGAGCTCACACAGAATGAAAAGCAGCATTTGCCTGAAAAACATAAACAAGAAACACAAACACACTATGACTATTTATTAATATTAATGTTTGTGTCGACTAAAATCCTCAGAATATTTACTCTGAAGTCTACAGGTTTGTACTCGAGCTAATGAGCTTCTCTGCTGCTCTTTTATCGTTGTCAGTGTTTTCAACAGCTGTTACAAATGATCATAACAAAAATTATTTATATGATTCATAGAGTATTTTTGTTGATCTGTGGGTCCTGACACACTCGGCGGATGGTTGGCCCATTGGTGAGCTGTTGGTTCCATTCATAAAATCACAACAGTTAATGCACATCAAGCACGATGGAAATACAAAATATACACATGCAAAGACATAAAATAAAACCGGGACGAGGCAGATCTGATATAAATGAGGTTCTCCAGGGTGTGAGGAGCGTTTAATATTCTAATACTCTAATATGTTAATACTGGTCTGATATCCAGGTCAGCAGGGCAGCATGTCAGATTTACACTCTGTTATGAAAGACGCATTTTTTCCTGCAGAGAGTATTTTTCCTCTCTCTCTGTATAACTCGTTCTCCCTGCACACCCTCCTCCTCCTCCTGTTCACACAGTCACACTCACACATTTATAAACAAAGACTCAGACGTCTGATTGGCTGTGACCGTAGCTGCTCGCTGGCTGATCTCCAGGCTCTCTGTTGTTGTTGTTTCATGGCAACAAGCCACACCCTGCTGTGACCCCGATCCACCGTATCACAACACACACACACTGAAAACACACAGGGATCAGTGGATCCTTAGAGGGCGATGTCAACACTTCAGCACTTCACTAAGGAGAATGACAGAAATGCACCTGCAGCTTCAGCAGCACAAACACAAACAGGAAGTTACAAGCAATCTACACAACATTTAACAGTGATGTTGTTTGGGCACAGAAAACTTCTTCTTTACTAACCCCCATGTTTAAAGGATCAGACACACCAAACCATCATCAACATGCATCGCCTCACGTTACCTGTGTGTTACGTGCCAAAAAGTTCTACTTCAATACTCCTCAAAGTCTACAGCTGACAGTCAGTTAGCACGCACGTTCTGCTCCTGCATGAAAGGAAAAACTCTCCACAGCAGCAGGTGGCGGTAGTTTGTATGCCTCATTCATAAAAACTGAAACCAGAAGACCGATTGGACGGATTCAAGACACTAGCCAGTTGGCACATTGAAAACACTAAAAAAGCTACAGAGCTTTGCGGAACATCGTGTCAATTTATGCATTGTGTTGTTTCAAAATACACTTTCATTTTTACAGGAAATGTACCGTTTTTGCTTGCTAGATGCAGACAGTCATTTCAAAATAAACTTACAATGTCGGTAATCCACCTTGTCGTTACGTCTGTTCATTTATTCAACAAAGGGTTAGGTTAGGCAGCTACATCCACGCAGATACCACACAGCAGCACATATTACAAGAGTGCAGAGCACGTGAGCGGAGCGGACCGGGTGAAAATTTCCACTCCTCGCTCACAGACCTGTCACTTGGAGCCGCTTGTCCGCTCCGCTTGGTTCTGCGCATTCTTCGCTCCGCTCCATCATAAATTTTATCCCGCTCCACTCGCAAATAAAACATGAGCTTGGTAGATTCAATTCTGTCTTTCCCCAGGCTACGTAATTTCATTTCATTTAAAAAATACCACAACCCAACTCAACTAAGACATAAAGGTAATATTTCGTTTTTAAGCTAAAAAAACAGTGAGACCATAGGTTATTAATTTAAAACGTTTTATTTTTAAACCAAGAGAGACAAAACTGAGAAAACTGAGCAGAACTACTGCTCCCAAAATTTTCGGCAATCTTCTAAAAGACCTGAGCAGCCAGAATCACAGTGTACTCCATAGTTTTGCAAGAAAATAGCGTGGGTGTGCGCAGGTACAAAGATGCATTCTGGGTGGGGCATGGGCGACCGGAGCGAAATTGGAGCGATAGATAAGGCTCCGCTCCGCCTTTAAAAAAAAAAGATAGCTGCTCCTCGCTCAACGCAAAATCCTTCCGCTCTGCTCACATTCTCTGCAAGAGTGTCTTCTTCCATGTTGAATCGATACACAACTGTGGACAAGCGCATGTACTTACACAATTTCTTTGTGTTCTGGAACGCTTGTTATTAGCGGGAATGCAATTCATTTGCTCTCCTTCCTACCAGTTTATCTAATCACACTGTAGACACTCGAACCCAAACCAATGACAGTGTTTCCCCCAGATTACAGCTTTGGGTGGAATAACATCTCAGGCAAATTCACAAAGTCACATTTCTGTGCTCCAGCCAATAACCTGCTTTGCGGCTCCTTTAAATTGAGAAGCATAATCAAACGTTCAAAATTTGACGTCATGAGCGACTTGAACTACTTTCGCTGCCACAGATATTTTACCAGCGGAGCTGCTAGAGCAAATTCAGCTATTTTGCAGCTCTGGCAGATTTTTGTGTGAACGTAAAGTTATAATCTTACGCCACCCACCGGCACATCATACCGTTGCTTTTTGTTGGTGTGCGACATAAAATTCCCTGACCCAGCAGTGGTGTTTGACGACTTAAGGATGATAAAAATTAAAATAAAATGACTGTTTTTGTCGATAGAGTCTGGTGGCTTTGAGACAACAACTTCAGATCCAAACTGGAACTGGTGACTATTGATAATATACATTATTAGCGCTACGGTGCTGCTACAGTCATTCCCACCGGCTGCAGTGACAGTGCAGAGATACCAAGAGCGAGGACCCAAACAGGCTGACCAATCAGAGCAGTCCGTGCTGTTTTTTAGGAGGGGGGCTTGAAGAGACAGAGGATGAATACAGGTATGTTCAGACAGTGTTTTTTGAACATTAAAGCATGTGTAGCAGAAACCTTAAACACAAGTATGAGCCTGGAAATGAGCATCAGACCATCTGTTCAACAGGAGCACATTCATCAAAGAAAGCAAAAAATGGAAAACATTGAAATGAGAATAAAGATTCAGAGAAGAGGTCAGTGAATCTGTAACAAAAACAGAAAAACAGTCAGTGTGTCATGTTTCCTGTCAGAGCTGAATCATTGTTCAGACGTCTGACTGTTGCTCTTTGTTCACAGCTGCAGCGAGTCTCCACAGCGTCAAAACAAAAACCCACGAGGAGCAGAGGATCATGGGAAACACTCCAGGGAGGAGGAGGGATATTAAACACACACCTAATCTGTTAGGACCTGCTATCAATATGTGTGTGCGTGGGTGTCAGTGTGTGTGTTCCCCTCCCTCTTGTTATTGTTTTATAGGCTCTAGAGGGTGTGTGTGTGTGTGTGTGTGTGTGTGTGTGTGTGTGTGTGTGTGTGTGTGTACAGGGGAATATTCTATTTGCACATTACACATATATTACTAATATATCTAAATATTTTCTGCAAATACAGGGGTTTAAGAGCAGTTTAAGATTACCAACTCTTAGAAACTTGATGGCTCATAAACTTTTATTTGATGATCATGACGTGTTAACATCTGCTGTATTTGCTGTGTTTAAGCGGTTTAGTCATACGACCTGTAGTTGGAAAGCTATGCTCCTTGTGGTGCCATTAATGCTGACCGTTTCATGATACAACCACCAGCACAGGCTCAATAAATGCTACTGTCAGGCCAAAGTTATTCCTCACATATGAAGTATGATTGTGACCCACAGATCAATTATATGCCAACAAAACTGGTGCTAAAAGATCATTTTAGAGATGGCGTCACAGTGAGTCATGTTATCAGCTGGAGGTGCAGCTGCCTCTCCCCCACAGAGCTGTAGGCTCCACACGAGTGTTAAAATGTGTTTGTCTTGTTGTGTTATTGGAGCCAGAATAGAAGGAGTCATGGCTCAAAACCAGCCGCCACTGCCCGTCAACAAAAACAACTATGATTAAATGTGATAAGACCAAAGGACTGGACGGAGGCCATCATCAAAAATGCTCACATGTGCAGCGCACACTTCATATCAGGTTAGGGAAAAGTATTTCCTGTTGTAGGGATGAATAACGTTATATGTGTATTAAGGGTTATCATGTCCACCTCATCAGAAACTGGGGAGGGATTAAGAGGAATATTGGATTTCTCTCCACAGACAGAGTGTCCAGAGTGCGCTCTGCCACTCTGAGAGTGTGCTGCTCTGGACAACCCAACGCTACATTCAGACAGCGCTGCCAATTTATCAACGCTCCAGTCTGAGTCAACACACCACCCACATCATCTTCCTCCATTGTCAAAAACAAGCCAACAGAACTTGCTAGCTAACGTCTGTGGATAACTGTTTTGCCTCCAGCTAAGCCCCGCCCACCGAAAAATGTCATACTGTTCACTAACAGTAAAAGAGTCTATACACTCCCAAAGGTCCAGATGATCTAAATCCAGTGAAATATTTACTCCAAACACATCATTACTTTTATAGATATAAAAGTACTGCAGCTGCATCGATTCACACATTCATATTTCTCTACATATTATCCATAATTTCTTCTGTTTGCATGTAAATATGAGCACTCCCTGGTATCAGAATGATGGTGAACTACTGACCTTTTGATTGACACCTTACTGGAGCCAACAGGGAGCTTCCATGCCCGTCGCAAAGCCAACAAAGGCCTGTGTTAGCTTCTTAGGTCACTTCTCAGGTTACAGAGCCGATAAATAATAATAATAATAATAATAATAAATTTTATTTATATTGCACTTTACATTAAAGAAATCTCAAAGTGCTACAAAGAAAACATAAAACTTACGCCAGTGATTGGTCCGATGGCTTATGGGTCTTGTAGTTAATATGAAACTCTTCAGTCATTCAGAAATAAGATATTTTATTGTGACATTTTGAGTGATAGTTTATTATCTTACTGTAGATGCTTTTGTCCTGTTGTTTTGTGTAAACAAAAGTCCATCCATGACACCAAATTTTAACGTGAAGTTTAACCAGATGCCCCAGATCGTCAAAATCACAGAAAAAAACGTTACGTTTATTTAGTGATTAAATGAAACACTTTTCAAACATTTGCAGACTTTATATTTGCTGTTCTCAGTCTGCAGCTGACTTCAGCTCCGTGTCTCTGACCTGCAGGTCTCTGGCTCTGTGTCTGTTTGCCTGCTGGTGGACGATGCACTGGTGGCGATCAGTTACTATTTCTGAGAATCTCTGGCTCGTCTCTCTGCTCTCCCTCTATCTCTCTCTTAATGTTGTTGTTGTTGTTGTTGTTGATGTTGTTGTTGTTGTTGAGTGTGGAGGAGGAGCACACGGCCTGCAGAGTGAGGAGGAAAAGGAGAAGAGAGAAGTAAATGTTGGCAATCTGCAAACGATGTTTCATATGCATCATATCAAAGTTTGTAAAGACTTGTAGAATATGAGCTGACTTTGGGATTTTTCCATAGCAGTGCCTGGTTTGACATTTAAGGATCCCACACAGAAAGCGTTTTAGCAGCTGGGGGCAACTTCTTTGTAATGGTTTTTAATGAGAATGAAGCTTTTTGCTCGTTGTTTTTGCGTTGCTACACTCCTCTTGTTTCTGTGCATTAGGCGCCTGGCGTTTTTGCCACACTTAAACGCGCTCTGATCTTCTCGAGTTGAAAAAAACATCACTTTTGCTGTGAATTACGGGGGCGATGGCGAGACTGGACAAAAACAAGGAGCAACATAAACGCTGTATGCAAACGTTACCCCGCAGCATTTAGACAGCCATTCCTGACTGATCCAGAGGGGGAAAATGAAATCACTGCGTGGACGACACATTCTCACTGTCGATATAACACAGTGAATTGACAATTGTATGTTTAACCAACACACACGTGGTTGGGTTTAGGGAAAAAGAGCTGAGTTTGGCTTTACAGTCTTACAGGAAGTGAACACCTGTGTGAAAGTTGTTGGACCCATCCACCATGCTGCTGTGTGCTGTTAAACTAATACAGTGACTGGCCGCATGTCAAGCCAACGGTACATCCATTGCCACAGATATAAGACCCTACTCTGTAGAGGAAAGCGTATGGGCTTTATGAACATACTTAATGTATTTGAGCACCATTACAATATTCTCTCATGAGCCCATTTCAACCCGACTGTAATTACTGCTTTGTGCAAAAAAAAAAGCCCAAATTATTATGTTAGTTATTAAACATTAAAGAATTTTAAAAGCAAGCATTTTTTTCTTGCATTTCAGAAACAGAGTTGATTCTTTTGTTTGTATTTGTTTTTAACACCTACAGCTTAATATACTGTATATTTCACGAAGGGCTGTTTCTAAGACAAACCAGAAGATGGGTCACTCAGATTCAGCTCCCAAAAAGATGTTGGTCTTAAAACATAGCAAACTGACACCACTGTGTCAAATCTGTTACACCCTGACGTCCCCATTAAGGTCATGTTTTCCTTGTTTTCAGTTTTTGTCAATTTTTCCTGTTTTATTTTGATACTCACACTCACACTCGTTTCAGATACTCTACTTCCTGCCCCTGTATGTTTCCCTGCTGTCTGATTACCTGCCCTGATTGGTTTCACCTGTCCCTCATTACCCCTCCTGCCTTGTGTATTTAGTCCTTGTGCTGCCCTTTGTCTGCTGCCAGTTCATTCTTAGTTGTTTGAGTGTGTGTTCTCAGCATTTTCTCGAGTGTTCTCTTAGGATTTGATCAGATTTTTGCATTTTTGGGTCCCTGAGTCCTTTCTTTGTTGGCTTCAGTCTGATCACTCCGAAGTCGCTGAAATCAGGCGCTTGGTCAATGACTTCCACTGTCAGACACTGTCGAGAAATAAAACGTCCTCTCACGTCGGCATGATACACGACCAGTTGGCATTATTGTTTAATGGACTCCAGTGGCGTCAGGGGGAAACGCGGTGGGACAACAGCAAAAATGAGGGCAGCAGAAGTCCGAGTAGGGTGGGCAGGAGGGTGCTTTACAATCTTACGCTTCCTGTAAGATTGTAAAGCCAAACCCCGTTGATGAAGGAAAAAAAAACATGAATTTGTGGTGTTGCACTGACATAGCATGTTTATTTTGAAAGACACTGTATGCAAACTGTACATTTCCTGTGAAAACAGAAGTGTATTTTGAAAACAGACAATGCATGTAACAGGCTGACGTTGACGTCAACAGCCAACACACCCAGGGTACCTTGGACGCCATATGTGGACGTGGAAAGTCCATGAGCAAATATTAATATTAATAAAACTTAGTGGTTTTGTGCCAGTATCAACACCGAGTGGCACTGGACAGTTGATTTCCACAGCAGACTGACAGTAATCCCATATGTAATGATGCTCTACAATAGAAGCACTAAAGATCGTCTTCAGCTTTACTGACAGAAGATGTAACGCTCCCTGATGTAGAATAAACTATGTACTGAGGTGTGTTGATACTTTAAACTCAGTGCAGGCGGCCAACAGCTGATGCAGCGGCCATGTATGGTTGAGAGTGTCTCCTGCAGTGTTTTATATCTGTGAATGATTTTCATTGTATTCAGAGCTGCAGTCGTGTGCTTTTTATAAAGCAAAAAAATGTTCTCTGCTCTGTTTCAACATACACATTATGCTTAAAGTGACCTCTGTGTTTTACCGTGGTGTCAAAACTGAAGATTTATCCTGGTTTGACTCTGTTAAAACAACAAAACAAGAATAAATCAGCAAAACACACACTCACTCACACACACACACACACACACACACACACACACACACACACACACAGATGGACCTGCTCCTCTGATATTTGATCAACTGTCACCCCAGGAGCCAATTGGCTCTCAGCCCTGACTCGTCCCCTCACTGCACAACTACGGCTACCCTCTGTCCAAGTTCAGGAATAAACACAGACTCTAAGCAGGTTTTAAATATAGAGCGTGTTCATGCTGGAAACGTGACAACATTAAAGGAGCGGTCTGGATTTTTTTCCTATCATGATAACAAGATGGAGGACAAAATCCACGATCTGCGAAAAAGTGCATTTGAAGGTTTAGCTGGAGATAATTTGAGGCTTCAGTGACTGGATTAGAAACATGAAGTGAGATCCCGTCCTAGAGTGTCTCCTTTGTGTTCTCACGGCAGCATTTACAAGAGGATCAGATCAAATGCCTTGTGTGAGAAAGCTGCTCTTGATTGGTCAGAATTATCGAGGAAGTAAAGCAAACGTTGAAGAAGAGAACACTTGCAAGATAAATGTGACACTTTCTAATGTCACAACTACTTTAGTGCACGTGTATAAGAAAGTACAGAGACGATGTGGCACTAATTAAAGAAAGAGAAGTCTACAGAGGTGGATGAAAACATCTTTCTGACCCCAGTGACCCGCCTGTCCTCACACTGAAGTTATCTTTTTTGACAGTTTCAGTGTTTTCTTCTACCTGATGCTTGGCCATTGTTCTGTTACTTTGTTAGACGTTTTCAGTGGCATTGTTAGGCCTGAACGTTCGAGGCTTCAGCCCTGAATGTTTTCTGAACAGCCCCATATCTGAATATACAAGCTTTACAGTGACATGCAAAAGTTTGGGCGTCCCTGATCCAAATTTCCTCTACTGGAAATCAGAACTCTCCATCTCTCTCTGTCGCCCAGGAAGATCTGCCACTAATGGACTAAACTGAGATGTAACTTTAATTCGGTTAAGATTCAATCGCCCTGATGTTATGAACAAACCCTCTCAGTATGGTGATAATCTTCACCACAACATTTGATTCATTTAATGGGGCATCAGTCAGACCTGAGACATAACCAGTAGCCTCACAAGTTGAGCCATTATAAAACAGCCGTGTTTCCACTCTGACACCCTGCTCTGTCTCTGCAGGGGCCAAAGGTCTCAAACACAAACAGTGACTGAGCTTCAGCCGCCATCGACCCGTCTCGTCTCCACGCAGTAGACCTCATGTGAGGCTATTTCTGTCCCTCAAACCGTCTGCGTTCCTTCTAGGAAGCTGGCAGCTCTGAAACTCCATACTGCTGACTGTTTGGACTCTGAATATAGAAGCTGAGCACACTGACAACGTGATGCTGCAAAGTCCATCATCTTGTTTGGTTGGGTTTTATCTGGTTCATCTGGATCAGCGTCCAAAATGTCTGCTTTTTTTTAATGATTCAAACAAACATATAGGTCCAGTGTCTGTTTCCTGGTTGAACTGAGCCAATCAGAGCTTCAGAGGTGTTTACAATAAGGAAAATGGACGCCATCTTTACCTGGCGACAGGTGTGAATGAGATGTTAGCAGCTCTGCAGGTTGTTAAACAGGATTTAAACGTCTGCATTGAATCGATGGCGTGTGCACCTCCCCAGAAATGTAACTACACATCTCTGTGACACAGATAGTAGTTAGTTAGCTAGTTGCTAGGCTAATTTATACAATGTAAAATGCCATAGGCTTGTGCTAATAACGTTAGCATGTTGTATTTGTGGGGAAAAAGTGTTTGTCTGTGAATGCTGCGAGTTATAGTGACGCTGATTTGTGTACTTGTGTTTTAAACTGTCCCTATTAAGCCATGTTTAATGTGTGTTTTATGTGCGTTTAATGTGTGTTTTGAATCAACCAAACTTTACAGCACTTCACAGAAGCCCCGTCGCCATCTTGTGTTTTGGAGGTGTAACTGCAGAGCGACACAGACACACCGCGCATGTAAAAACGCTCACAGCAGTGTAGGCTCTGCGAAAGAGCTGACGCATGTGTATAAACCTGCCTTTAGAATTAACAACTCTCAGGGCCTGTGACCACAAAGAGTTTTTTATGAACACTAGCGTTTTTATTTCATTGTGCGAGCACATGAGGCCACCTCCGGAAAAGACGCTGCACCGAGCATCATTTTTCAGAATGCTCTTCTAGAAACAAGGTGAATACCAGCTGATACCAATGTGCAGCTGATAAATCGGTGCATCTCTAACAGCCCCAGTGTGAAATCATGGAACATGGAACAGGACAAACAACATCCTGATGATGTAAGTTCAGGCCGTGGGGTCGTCTGGATATTCAGAGGAAATGTAACGGTAGTGTGGTCTGCAGACGATGAGCTGTGGGACAAAGTATATTCGTAATATGATGTGGGTGTGAGTGTGAAGATGCTGATGTACAGCTGCAGCAGAAATGTACACTCTGTTTGAACCCGCTGCCTTCATACTGCCGTAACACACACAAACACACACCCATGAGTGTAGACATGCACGTAATCATTTCACAGACACGGCCAAACAGGTGTTTATATGAGCTGCAGTTCACACACAACACACACACACACACACACACACACACGACCATATTAACACCCTCTGTGTGTTTTCAGACTGACATGTGTGCAGGATAAATAGCTGCTGCAACATAATAAATAGAGGTCAGACGTGCAACAGGTGACCTGCTGAGGGCAGTGGACAAGCTAAAGTGAACGTGACAGGACAAAGCTGCAGATATTCCATGTTTTTGTTGTCAACAGATTCCAGGAACAGAACAAACCCCGACATGTGTTAGTCCGTCTCTGAAGGCTTCACAAACCCTGTCCACTGGCTCCTACAGCTAAACAGCTCACAAACATATTGTTTCATCTTTAATAAGACTGACTACGCTGTTAAGATAGCTGGTCTCTGTAGTTTTCATCCAACAAACCGCAGGGAAATGGTCTGAGGGACTGTTGGTTACTTCTCAGAGGTGTGGGGTGGTGACGTAAGGGAGGGGCATACAACTTTAAATGACTTGAATTTATATTTATTTTACTGCATGTTTTCTTTTAAAATCACGAAAATTGCACCATTTATCAACCAGAAACTGTAAAAGTTTCTGACAGTCCTTGGACACATCTCGTGTGACGAACGCTTCTGCCAGAGAAAAAACAAAACAACAATAAAAAGAAACCCATTACCAAATCAAAGTTTAAAATGAGATATTTAATTAAAGTCACTTTATTCTACGTCTCATTTAAAATCTGGCCAAAAATAATCGAGCAGCGTGCACCTGTTTGAGCTATCTCTACCACCCAGTTTAGGTATGTTATGTTAAATCCACTAGATGTTGCTGTGTCTTTAAATAGTAGCCTGCGTCTTTTCAGTTTGCCTCCTTACAAGGAAAATATATGAAAGACGGAAAGGTCATGACATCAGTTCAAACTTTGCATCGAAGCCCGAGTTTGGTGTCAGTTTTATTGATGTTAATGGAGGAGAAACGGCAGATCACACTATAACCCATCATGTCTTTGTTGTCTCAACTCTGACTGAAAAATCCTTACACCAGGCTAAAAATCACATTACATGATGTTGACTTGCGTATTCTATCTAAATGCGCACATTTGTTTTCCTCATTATTGACCTCCAAACAGATCTGTGTGTCTGTTAACTCAACTCAAGCCCCTGCTGGGTCCAACAGAGCTTAGAGCGGGTAGATATCTGACAATATTCAGGAATCTAACGTTAGCCAGTGCTATAATGTTTCCTAATATAATCAGGAGGTGGCGCTAATCACCAAAATATTATTAATGTGGGCTTTTATCCCTGACCAGAACCCCTTACTGTGTTTGTCAGTGAACTAACGCTGAGTCACACTGGACGCCAAAGCGCCCTGATTTGTTAACTGTCCTAAAGCTGCTCATCAGCAGTCTCCTGGCCTTTAACACCATCGGCCCACAGGAGGAGCAGAAAAAGGAAAAACACCTTAATAACAGATTCCTCAGTGGAGTCAGAGGCAACCCCGACCAGAGTGCAGCCTCAGGCCGAAACAAGACACACTGAGAGTCTGGAATCTGTTCTGGTACTTTTACCATGAAGTGACGTCTCACGTGTTTGGTGCAGACCTTTATTTAAAAAACTATGAGGTCTACAAGAAAATAAACAAATAAATAAATGATTGTTGCTGTTTTTGCCTAAAAGAAATAAAAATAATGGAAAGAAAAAAAATTCCATTACTTTGTTCTAGTGAGAACGTTGAAAGGTTACAACACTTCAGCTGAAACATTGCAACATATAAACACACACACACACACACACACACACACTACACATGTTCTCTACGTGCAGATTTAACACTGAAGTTGTTGGAGTTTGCACAACACACCACATGTGCTGATATGAACTCGGAGCCCTTCAAACGACTCAGCTGAACTCGGCTCAACTTCTGAGATCAGGTTTCATCTTCTCACCTGCACCTGAAGCGACACGTCATCAACGCAGCCAACATACGTGTGCGTTTGTGCATGTGCGTTTAAATGCAGCGTTGTTTTCACACTGAACATCCACAAACTTTATCAAGACAGTCGGCAGTAACTCTGACAAACAACACGACAGACAAAACATTCTTCTTCTAATAACAACAGAAACATCACAGGGTCATAAAACGTCAAGTGATAATCAAATAAAAACGACTCCCTGATGCACAGAGATAATAATCATCAAATATTAATCAATACAAGCAGCCACCCTGTCATTAAAACAAACTGTAAACAATAAAAAACAGATCGATCAGTTCATGATGTCATCAATATCTGAGGAGTGTTAATATGTATGACATAATGCTTCTACTGTTCTCTCTCTAAACTTGTCCCAACCACATCTGCTTCAAGACATACATGTATGGACAGACATGAGGACAAAATGTCCTCTATACATAGAGGGAAGACCCCACAACACACACACACACACACACACACACACACACACACACACACACACACACACACACACACACACACACACCCATAGACTGCTGTAAACACTGACACGTTTTCTGGACTCATACAAACACAGTTTGCAGTCTCAGGATCAGATTCTGTCTTTGCTCTGATTGGCTGCTTTCTCTCGAGTCCTATTGGCTGGTGAACTTTCTGTAGTACTGAAAATGTGTGTGCTGCATGTGCCTCGGCCATGCGGCAGTACACACACACACACACACACACACACACACACACACACACACACACACACTCAACTCAACCATAGACGTATGGCACATTTCATACGAACATGCAGCTCAAGGTGCTTCACACAGCAAAACTAAACACACAGAACACAAACAACTTTACATAAAGTTCTGCAAGACTAGAAAAATCACAACAATAAGACAATAAAATAATTAAAAAACAAACAAACAAATTGTTATAAATAAAAATCTACAGATTAAAAAGAAACTAGATAAATAAAAAAGAGTGAAAATCAACAGCAGGGATAAAATAAAAAGAAACAATGATTAGAACTTAAAATTCAGTCTGTTACTGTTGTATGTTACTCCCAATCAAAATGTTAGATTAAAAAGGAAGGTCTTTAATTTACTTGTTAAAATGCCATCGCCAGTTTTAACATCCAGCAGCAGTGAGCTCCACAATTTAGTGACATAAAAACAGAAAACACTGTCAGCGGTGCTTTAATGGAAGAAAACTACAGAACAGAATCCATATTTTGTGACAGCTTTTCACAACAACAACAACTACAACAACAACAACAACAACAATAATGTTAATAATAATAATAATAATAATAATAATAATAAGAAGAAGAAGAAGAAGAAGAAGAAGAAGAAGAAGAATGATAGTAAATAAATAAATGATTAAAAAAAGGTCATTGCTGCTGTCTGAATACTGAAAGTTTAGGTTACTATTAAAAAAAAAAAAAAAAAAAAAAAAAAAAGCATCAATAGAAATGTCCAGGAAAGAAAAGAAGTCTAATAATAATAATAATAATAATAATGTAAGACTTTTAAAGTGACTCAACAGTCTGCAGTACTGTCTGCTGCCACAGGAGGGCAGCATGTCTACATCAAATATAAAGAGCTACATCAATTGTGTGTGTGTGTGTGTGTGTGTGTGTGTGTGTTATTCATGCATTTGTACACATGTATCTGTCCTTATCAGTGGAGGAATGTAATTAATTACATTTACTCAAGTACTGTACTGTTGTTCAGTCTGAAAGTTGTGTTGAGCATTTTTATTTTCTGACACTTAATACACTTAATGTTTCTCCTCCACGACATCACACAGTGAAATATGGTAATTTTTCAGGCCTGCTGGTCTTTACATATAAAAACATGTGATGAGCTCATATGATGTGACGCAGTAGGCTGCTACAGTACGACTCCATACCCAGTCGTAAAATATCTCAAACTGGCTCCACGTTGAGAAACTGCAAAATAAAAAAGGAGTCAGTCTGGATAATGAGGACTTTTACTTTTGATACATTAAATACATTTTGCTGATAATACTTTAGCGCTTCTACTGAAGTAAACTTTTTAATTTAGTGAATGTATTTCTAATTTCATGTAAGTAAAGGATCTGAGTATGTGCAAAACTTTTCCTTACAGTCCTCATTGACAACAATCTCACTCTGATAAGTGTGTCACCATGTGCTGGTTCAACCGGTCCTGATCCAACACTGTTGTTTCTGGCCAATGAGGTGGAGTAAAAACATGTTACGTTCTCACACCAAATTGTCACATATCGCCGCTTTGTCAACAGGTTAACTGCTGGGTTTCCTCCTGAATCTGCTGCTGATGTTCTGGGACGCTGTAACCAACACCAGGATGTCAACAGCAGCAGTTTTTTGGGTTTAGAAAAAATATATCATCCCTCGTGCCCTACAGAGACTTTCCACCTGTGGTACTGTCGCAACAGATGCCAGCAAAAGGTGGCTTTGGCATCGATGTCTGACGCCAGAATCACTGATAAAGCGGCGCTCTTTGACGACATCAGAATGAGAACAGGCTGGTGAAGCAGACGCCCCGTTTGTTTCCTTGAAGTGGTGCAGCAATACTGTGTTTAAGTGTTAAGTCGTCATTTGACCACGCAGTGCTGACAAAACATTACCGTCCGTGGCGTACGCTCGTTACACAAATGAAGAATGGACGTGGACATAAAAGAAAACATTTGCTGCAAAAATATCTGCCTAAGTGTAGACAGGGCCCGTCACTATGGTAACGTCATGTATTTATTGTGTCCTGTTTCTGCATGTCTTGTTTTCTTTGTTGGCCAAACAATATCCTGTTTCCTGATGTGTGAATCAGCAGAGTCCTGACCGTGACTCTTGAGGTGTTCTCACTCTTTCTAAATGTAAATGTAAGACTTCATAAGAGCAGAAATCTTTTGATCTGGAGGATAAATGAGGCCGATTGTAGAGAAGAATTCAGACTCTTTCAGCCCTGAAGCGTTCTGACCTCACGACCCTAAACTTGTTTCATGGTCACATGAATCTCAGCCGAGCTGCACTTTAATTCACCTTCAGTTCTGTTTGATTCATGCGTCTCGACAGCGTGGCGAGGTAGTTACCGTCTTTCTTCCCACTTCAGGAGGTTTGAATGACATGTTTTGTAAGGATCTTTCAAATTCAGTTCGGTGTGTATGTCTGTTTTTGTGAGCCGTAAATAAAAGGCAAATAAAAGCAGAAATAAATCAGCTGATAGCTCTGATGCTGCCGTCAGAGTCACAGTTTGGGACGTTACCAAGAGGCAGTGTCAGGAGTTTTGATCCTCTTTAGCTGCTCCAAAAACATCTCCAAATATATTCATCCCCCGAAGTTTCTGAATGTCAGACTGGATTTGTGAGATGATAGAATATCTAGGTTTTCTGTTAATTAAAGGTTCTGTACGTAACATTCAGAGTATGGTGTGTGGATGAATGAAAACTGAACCCTGAGATCCTGTTGGTAACGTGTCATATTACTTTCTTACTGCTAAAACACGATATATTGCTGTAACGCCTTACTTTCATAACACGTTAAGTGGGATTTATACTTGTGTGTCAGCTCCATGCTGAACCTACGCTGTAGCCTACACCACTGTGAGCATTTATACTTGTGCGGTGGTGTGTCTGTCACTCTGCAGTTACACCTCCAGAACATTAGTTGGCGGCGGAGGTTTCTGTCAAGTGCTGTAAAGTTTAGTTGATTCTAAACACACGTTAAACACACATTAAACACAGATTAAACACACATTAAACACACATTAAACATGGCTTAATAGAAACAACTTCAAACACAAATCAGCTTCACTATAACTCGCAGCATTCACAGACAAACACTTGTCTTTATCTGGACACATTTTCCCCACAAATACAACATGCTAATGTTTTTAGCACAAGTCTATGGCATTTTACATTGTATAAATTAGCCTAGCAGCTAACTGACTTTTCCTCTACCCATATGAAGCCAGGGACAACAGCAGCATTTAACAAAGGTAACGTTACAAAATTCAGCTCCATTACAACTCACAAGGTTCACTGACAAAACAACTGTCTGATACTAAACACGTTTTCCAAACAAATACAACATGCTAACTTTATTAGCACAAGCCTATGGCATTTTGCATTGTATAAGTTAGCCTAGCAGCTAGCAGAGATTTCCTCTGCTCATATGAAGCCAGGATAAATCACACACAGGAGGCTTTATCGTCTTCACAATTTATTGTTTCTTATCTGTGAAATTAAAGTAAATCAAAGCTTTGTTTCCACTGAGGGAAATGGTTTCAGCTCACAGAAAGATACATTACATTTTTCTGGAGAGGTGCAAGTCAGACGCAGAGCCTACGCTGTAGCTACGGTGTTGATTCAACACAGAAGTATAAATCCCGCCTTATCTGCAACACTGGTGACAAATAAATAAAGACTCTTCATTTACTGCCATAAATAACAAAGAAAAACAGGAAATTCTTCTTACTAATCATCAGCTTTCTTCTATTAACAGTTCAAACTGCAGATGATGAGCTTTCAGACACCGTGTCATTTTGTTGCAGAGGTTTCAGTCCATCCTAAACTTTAAGCTACAGTGAAGCTAACGACAGAACAGCAGTGTGTTTGGCATGTATGTAAATGTAAAGTGTTACACTTTTCTCAGCAGAGCGTCTTTAATACGTGAAGATGGAGAGCTGTTTGCTTCACATCGTGCCGTCTCTGTTTTACAGCCGGGATGAGCTCTGCTCCGTGTTCAGCTGATACGAAGTGATTGTATCTGCTGTCTTCTTCATGTTCTACATGTCAGACCCTCCTCTTCTTCCTCTCCTCCGTCTGTCTCTCCTGTCGGGATCTTTTACGCTGCACAGCGAGCGGAGAGCTTTTTAAAAAAACATTGGATTCACTTCTTTTTAAGCAGCCGCTCGCTCGTCCATCGTGTTGCATCATCTTCAAACGCTGCGTTCAACAAGGCCGCGGCGCTCGCTCAGTCGGCTGTGTAACCATCGCCGGGTCGGCCGTGTGATAGGGCTGATGGGTAATGAGGGGGTGAATCATAGGGCTTGGTGTGACAGCAGAGGGACGTGGGACACACACACACACACACACACACACACCTTTATGCTCACATTCATGCACTCTTTAATTTCCCTTCAGTCGAGCACACGCTGAGGTTTTCACACACGCACCTACTCACAAAGGCAGTTACTGACATGACACACACACACACACACACACACACACACACACACACACGACTGATTTTCCTTGTTCTTTCAGATTTTATTCGTCCTCACTAAAAACGTGGAACCTTCAATAATTGAAGGTGGATCTCATTTGGACGAAGCGTCAGCAGGCATTTAAAAGTTGTTCTTCTTTCGCTGGTCAGCTCAGTTTACAGTAAACACGCTCGTCTGCTGGTGAAGACGACAAAAACAAGGACGCGGAGAGAAAACAGAAAGAAAAGAATATAGTTTTTTAACAGTCAAAGTTTCTTCAGGTCAGTAAAAACAGAGAGACTAAATAATGTATGACGGGGACTGAGCACTTAAACTGAATCTCAAATCTGGGAACATTTGGAGAAAGTTTTGTTGACCTCAAAACATTATGAAGTAAATAACATTAAATTTGAATGAATGATTGAATTAAACTTGGTGAGAAACAGCCCAGTTGTCAGAAGAACATTTCTCCAGATCATGAGTACGTTACATTTGTACATTTTATATGTATCATGTCAACGTTTCAAAAGTGACGTAGTTTATGAGCTGACTGTTTCTTGCGGTTGTGTTTTTAGTGAACCCGACTGTTCTCACTCCCATCTCGTCAAATCCTGCTGCTTTGTCAGTGATGTCAGCGTCACATACAGGGACATCTTTGGCACAGTGGCACCTGGCGCCTCAGTTTTAGAGGCAGCGGGCAACAACCCAACTTGTCAAATACTGGCACTACAGACACAGAAAGTAGAGATGAGCCGAATGAAACAAATATCCAGTACAGATAATGTAGGTTTTGCCTCCAATTGTGGCGCCTCCCATGGACGACGGTGCCCTTAGCATTTGCCTGCACTGCCTATGGCAAGACATTGTTGCATTTCCTGCAAGGACTGTGCCCCAAACCAGGTGCTTAAAGCCAAAACTTGATCTTTTCCAGCAATAACCAAGTGGTTTTTATGCCTGAATGTAACCACACATGCACCAAAGCACTGTTCAAAGTCTTACTCTATTCACTACATAATGTAACATATCATTGGTTTGCAGAAACTTCTAACGCCAAAATTTATTCTGGTGATTGAGAAGTAAGAAAATACTGAAGGTACAGATCACAGATCATACGTACAGATCATTTATTAAGTAAGTTAGTAAGAAAACTTGTGTGTTTAAAGTTCTACATGAGCTGCATGAAAACTCAAAATACAATCTAAATATGAAACAGATACATCAGTTGCAGGAGATGGAAACAACATGAAAACATTTGAGCTGTTTACTGCATCTTATTTTGAAAAATACAAAGCAGAAAAAATAATGAGCTGCAAAACACGAATACTCCCACATGTGTTCATTATTGTAGTACAAATACACACATGCACGCTGACTCATACTACTCACACACACACACGGAGCATCAGACTCGCAGCTGATTTGACAAATTTCTCTCTGATTTGGCTTCGTCTGCTTGAACGTGTCACATCAGAGTTTGTCCAGCGAACACACACACGGGCAGGCGATCATGCGTGCAGCTCAGATGCCTGATGTGACGTGTGTGTGTGTGTGTGTGTGTGTGTGTGTGTGTGTGTGTGTGTGTGTCGCTCGCTGGCCGTCTGTCTCTTCTCATCGCACAGATTCGATGTTTCTGCTCTCAGAATCACGTCTGTCTGTTTCAAACATCTGGCTTTAGGTGAAGCTGTGTGTGTGTGTGTGTGTGTGTGTGTGTTCATGAGTAAATATTGTCCATGTGTTTCTGTGTCATCCTGAGATATTTTGTTTTTGTTGGTTTGTTTTTTGGTCCATACAGGGGTGTAAATGTTCACAGCGTGGTTGTGTTGAGGCCTGTGTGGTGAAAGACTCTGATTGCCACCTGGAAACACACCTGTGTTCAGAGAAGAGCTCACATTACATCAAAAGTGGTGTGATATTCTATTTATGCCCTCAGAAAGACAAACCCATCTCCATCACGGTGCTTTGTCTTTGTAAAACAGTATCAGTCTGTATCAAATGATATGCTTATACTAAGGGAACCCTTAGTGGTCACAGTCTAACAGGAAGTCAGTTAAACTTCAGGGATATCAATGTGTCCATTTAGGCAACACAAGTGATTGTGAATCAGTTTCAGTTGCTTTGGTGCAAATCAAAGTGACAACAGGTGCAATGGAGAGGCCCCACGTCCTCTAGTGGGACCTGTGCTCGCAGCAGCACCGTGCAGCTCCATCATTCACCAGAACATTGGGCCCTGGGTTCCTCCTGGTGGTAGAGGAGGATGTTAACTGATGTGTAAGAAGAGAAATAAATGTCTGACAATCTTGTTCCTGAGCAAAATGTTGGCACACTAACTTCCTGCATCCTCTCGTTGATGTGCAGCATCTGAAGGGATCCATTAAAAATCAGCTGACCATCAGAGTAAAAGTCAAACCTGCTGTGGTCACTTCCCTCTGTGTGTCTGCAGGGGGAGCTGTAGCACCTGCTGTCACTCTGTAACCTTCATCCTCCTGCATCCTCACACACACACACACACACACACACACACACACACACACACACACACACACACACACACAGTCCCTGCAGCTGATGTCAGTGAAGCCCTGATGGCGACGTAAAAATCCAACAGTTTGTAATCTATAAGGAGCCAGGAGCTGCTCACACACACACACACACACACACACAGATGTTTGACACCAGCTGTTTGTGATTACAGCGACTGAAGGTCAGTGTGTGTGTGTGTGTGTTGATGAAGGGAGGCACTGTCTCCACGGTGACGTCAGCGCTGACTGACAGGTGTGTGTACAGACTGATCAGGGGTCAGCTGTGTCTGACTCACACACTCCCTCTGATTGGTCTTTGAATGTATCTGAATGTGATGCTGAATGAAGTCAAATAAGCACTGGTTCCAACCAAGGTCTGCAGAAGAGCATCTCTGAAGCAACAACACCTTGTCCAACCTTGAAGCAGATGGGCTACAGCAGCAGAAGACCACACCAGGTGCCACTGCTGTCAGCTAACAACAGCAAACTGAGGCTACAGTTCAAAACTGGACAATAGAAGATTGGAAACACCACATTCAGATGGAAGCCTGGATCCATCCTGCCTTGTGTCAAGGCTTCAGGATGCTGCTGGTGGTGTAATGGTGTGGGGGAGATTTTCTTAGTACCAGCTGAGCCTGGTTTAAACACCACAGCCTACCTGAGTATTGTTGCTGAGCGTGTCCATCCCTTTATGACCACAGTGACTCTGAGGAATGTTTCTAACACCTTGTTGAATCTATGACTCCAAGAATTAAAAAGAAGGTCCAACCTGGTACAAACAGGGTGTACCTAATAAAGTGGCCGGTAAGCATGTATAGTATGTAGTGATGAACACATTAATGCATTCATATTTATAATTCAGTAATATATATCATTTTGAAATATGTCCTTCTGTAAATTGAATATTTTCACTTTTGGTCCTAAAGTTTAGGGGGTAAACTGGTAGGAGTGGAATATAATATAATAAGTATGTTTTCTTTAGTGTGTTACCACCTTCTGTTTCTTGACAAAAGACCTGAGTCCTCCTCCACTGCCAAACAGCCCGACTGTGTGAGGTCTAATTAATCTCACTTGGGTCAGAGAGCAGTGAGACTGGAGAGGAAACAGCTGCAGGTGTCTGTGACTCAGGTATTTTTCAAAAACCTCTAAATAAGAGAGTGTGTGTGTGTGTGTGTGTGTGTGTGTGTGTACTCTCAGCAACAGCTCAGTTCACTTCAGTTCATCTCGACATGTATTTTCTGTCCTGTCCCAGAATGCACTGGGTGACAGCGCCACCTGCTGGTCCATCACGAGGCTCCAGTCACATCACTCCAGCAGGTAGTTTTCCTTGCAGTGATATGTAAACTGCTCACTGTGTTATTAGTCTGTGATCAGTTGTGCTTTGGCCCCGGGAAAATATTTTATCATTTCAGGCAGTAAACGAGTATGAGATAATGTAATACTTTTAAAAGATGCAATCACTGCAAGAAGTTAGACTATCTTTCTGTCACAGAAACCTGTCTGGAATTATCTTTTCATTTTAACCCAAACTATGATCTTTTTCTGAAAACTTAAAAGTAAATTTCTCCCAACAGCCATAAAACATGGATCTATATGATGAGGCCCAGCAGCTAAAGTGCTGCATGGTTTAAAATTAATTTAGACGGAATTAAAAGCCGACAACACCACCTAGGAATTTACAGAGCCCAGGACCCTGAACAAAGGGCTCACAGGTTCCACAAAAAAAAAAAAAATCAGGGGAGCAGAGTTAAAAACCAAACAGGAGAATAAACATCAATTAAAGGGGAATTTATTACAATTAAAATAAACCACCAGCTGCGGCTGTGCTGCATTCCGGCTCCGTCTCAGCTCCAGCACTCTGGAGCCCTCCACAACAGATACGCAGGACTTCTATTTTTGCCCGACGCCAGTGCACAACGCAGCGATTCAGCACAGAGCAGATCGTGCGGGGCAGGAAGTCGTGCACAGAAACTAAATAAAAATCCAGTTAATTTTCAAAATAAAATACACAGTGTTCACAGCGGATCATATTTCCCTGCACTACACCTTGAAAACGTCATAATGGGCGGAGGCAGGCCTGAAGTCAACAGGTCAGAGGTTTTCAGACGTCATTTCACCCCGTTAACACCATGGACAAGGAGATGTTAATCATGGAGGTGCATCGAGATGTCTTCCTGCTGCTCCTCTGGTTCTGTGGTTCTGTTTATAGAAACTACATCGTGTTATATCGCGCGATTATGCGTGAATTCGATCTCGCGGTCCTCGTGACAGCAGAGCATGCAGACTGCTTCTGTCTTCGCTGCTTGGTTGAGCATCCACTGCGACCCACATGCTCTCTTCCTGCTTCGCCCTCCCTCAATAAAAGTCCAACCACTCGGGTTCTCCCCGCACCCGTCACACATCAGGTGATTAGGTCATATGCCTCGGGGGAATGTTAAAACAGAGCAGCTAATGTCGCTGTAGTGAGAGGTTAGCGGAGTGAGATGCTCGTCGAGGCAGGTACGTTGTGTTTTATCCCGTAAGAGCATTGTGAACACGAGGCTGTGCTCTGACTGTTGCTCTAAAGTTTCTCCACAATCCAAAATATTTCCACACTGCTGATTTATTCCCGAGTAAATAACGTTACCCTTGTTGTCTTCTCTCGGCTGCCTGCCATCTGCCTGCTGCTGTTTGTCGATGACACAGAAGCTCAAAATAAAGGTGTAGCCTAAAGATGATATGGATCGATGTGTTCACTCTGCATTAATGATATTGGATCTTAAATCATTGAATCTATAAATTGAAGCAGACAGACGGAGTACGAACGTGTTGCCTCTCTGTGATCTGAAAGCCCTGTGAAGAGTTTAAAGACATAAAGAGGTTTGTTTTTCAACTTAACAGAACTAAAATAAGATGAGATAACTCAAACTTTCTTTTCTACTGACACTCAGACTCTGAGGTGGCTCCTTGTTATTTTAGTAAAAGCTCTTTGTATTATATAACTTCAGAAAAGACACAGGGAGCCAATTTCCCCGCAGGGATCATTAAATTTTCATCTAATCTTGAGTCATTGTGGCAGCAGCAAAGGAGTGGATTCAGATAAAAATACAATAAATGGAAAAAAGGAGGATTTGAGCTGCACTCTGCGCTATTGTTTTTTCACCCGGAGGTTGAGGGCTGAAGACTTTAATAGGCCTGCACAGTGGGCGGAGATATTTTGGGCACCCTTGTTCCAGAAGTCGTGTTCATTTGTTAGAAAATGTTAAGTGACTGATGGAGCCCTCTGTTCCAGTCTTTCATGGACATGTGACTTTGCTGATTAATACGAAAGACGAACAGCTGTGTTAGAAAGAATCTGGTTCTTTCAGTCTACACAGTCACACCAGCTTCACCATAATCCATTTAATGGTTGTTAAATTATTTTTATTGGACCCAAAGTTGACAGACTGATAGACGGAGGGGCTGCCATGTTGGTCAACACATTCTCACTCTGACCTCGTCACATATCCACGTTTGGTCATGGACTTTCCTCGTCAAGATGCAGCGTATTAAATACCCAGGGTGTGTTGATGTTGATACACTTATGTTTTCACAAGAAATGAACAGTTTGCATACAGTCTCTTTCAAAATAAAAGCACTGCATCAGTTCACCACCTCGAACTGGCACTGGCGGAACTGACAATCAGTGATTTTATTCACCACTGGGCTCCGCGATTGCCGATGTGAATTCAGCATGTTGAATCAGTGGTAAATAAGCCAACTCACGCCGACAAGGGCCCAGGACGCTCACTGACGGCCCAACACGTGTCAGGGCCTTTACCGTTTGTTGCAGGCCACATTTTAGCCTCGGTGATGGCTTTAAAACTAACATCCATGAAAAAGTCTGGTCTCATTTTGAAGCATCTTCAGATTAATTCCATGCCTGATATGTTATGATCCACTACAGTCAGGCAAGTTATGAGAGCTACACGCCTACGTTTTCCCCCAGATTTCAGTCTTGGTGCTAAGCTAGGCTAACACAATAGTCCTGATTGGTCACACAAAGATGGAATTGATATCCTCCTTCTTCTTCGTCTTCTTCTTCTTCTCCTTCTTCTTCTCTGACTCTGGGTAATAAAAAGAGTTGAGAAAATGTCAAAGGAGTGTGAAGTGATCAGCACCAGAGCACCTGAGAGAGGAAACATAATTCATACATGTGCAGCATGAGCTCAGTTTTTTTCTGCACTGCTGAACAAGCTTTGTGTGCAGATGTGTGTGTGTGTGTGTGTGTGCGTGTAGGTGTGTGTGTGTGTGTGTGTGTGTGTGTGTGCGTGCGTGTGCTCCATAACACATACACACGCAGTCAGTTGAAGTGAGAAAGAGGAGGAAGACGATGCTGTAAATCCTCCTCTGCTGCTGCTTTAGCGTCTCAGCCTGCTCCCCTTTCCCTGAGATTAGACTACACAGGGGATACGTGTGTGTGTGTGTGTGTGTGTGTATGTGTATGTGTATGTGTGTGTGTGTAAGGAACTCACTTCTAAGCCGTGGTGTGTGTCAGTGTGTGTTTATGGGTGTCATGATTTGTGTATTTGACTGTGTGAGTTAAAAAACAGTTTTAAGCTTCCTGCATGTGTGTGTGTGTGTGTGTGTGTGTAAGTGTGTGATAATAATAATCCCCATTTATATGCGTGTGATGTGTGTATATATACATATGTGTTGAATGCATGTGTGCATGTGTGTGTGTGTGTTTTAGCAAGACATTTGCACCTCTCTTACAGCTGCATTTTTAAGGAGAAAAATTGATAGCATCACGTTAACCCTCAATGTGTGTGTGTGTGTGTTTGTGTGAATATATGGCCTTTTACAATGTACAATGTGTGTGTTGTGAAGGCTCTTCATAATGTGTGTGTGTGTGTGTGTGTGTGTGTGTGTGTGTGTGTGTGTGTGTGTGTGTGTGTGTGCAGTTGGTAAACTCGTCTCCCTCAACAGGAATCTGAGCTGGAAAATCCCGACACTCCAACACAGAAATCCAGGTTTATGATGACGAGAGGCAGCAGACACACCGCCGACCGGAATAATCAGATCAGGAGGAGGAAAAGGAGGAAGAAGAGGAGGAATACGGTGGGTGTTGTAGGAGGTCTGATTGTAACAATCAAAGAGTCAGTCCATTTTTATATTAGTCATTAATTTATTGGGGAAAAACAGGATTTAATGTCATAAATTGATTTAAAAAGGAAATGACTAAATTTGAACTAAAACAAAACAAAACTAAAAGACTAAAATGTGACTTTAACTAAATCCAGTCTTTGGTGAGTGACTAAGACTAAAATGAAATTAAAAATACTTGTCAAAATTAACACTGTCTGCCACCTTAATTTTCGTTGTTGTCGGGTCATGTTTCCCCCTGATTCTGTCAGGCGCCGTTAAACAATAGCAGTGACCAGCCACGAAACACACCAACGTGAAAGGACGGCTTTTTCATTAGTTTTGGATGACTTCGGAGTGAGACCTGGTTGAGTCGGAGGTTAAGGAGCTCCAGGACCTCATTATTTTCCCAATCTGTGACAATTTCAACTGCTGTTCCTCCTCTTTGAGTTAGCTGCTAACTGCTGCTAGCTGCTTTTTAAATCCGCACACATAACAGAGCATCAAAATGTCACACTCGTCCATAGTCCCGCTCTGCTAGCTGTACCTTTAACACGGAGATTGTTTCAGTGCTGTTACTACCTCCGATTTAAAGGCGAGACAACTCTGTCTCCCCATCCTGTGGTCCTACCTTTTTATATATAACAGCGAGGCAGGACAACAGCATGACCCTCCCCTTAAACAGGCTGTGTAAAAGGGGAAACTGCTCCACCTGCTGAGCCCGGCCCTGCAGTCTGATGCCGGCCTGCAGTGAGACATGTTGAACCGCCTGTTTACTCTAACAATATTTTTCCACATCTCTGAACATTAGGCTGCCAAAATCATTTTAAGAAATTGCAGCTGAAAAGTTGATCCACGGCACTTCACAGTCAGATATTTATTGAAGTGGGGAGACATTTTAAACGGTCACTTCCTGCTTCCACTTGGTGCCGTCACAAACAGCTGGTATGTCACCGGAGTAGCTCAGATTGCTGATTTGTTTTTGTGGCCCACATGGAGGATTGGCTGAGGTTTGACAAACTGCAGTGGGGCGAGGTGGGGGTGGGTGCACGGTGCAGGGCGGAGGTGTAGAGGATGAGCTTGTAGAATAAAAAGCGCGGCGACGGTTTCTGACAGAGATCTGACAGCTGCTGCAGGTTCACATCAACCATCTGCAGAACCGCAGTTCTGCCGAGTTCGCACACCTCCCGTCACATCAAGTCAGCTTTTTACCCACAGATCCCAAAAGTTCAGGACAGGTCTGTGTGTGTGTGTGTGTGTGTGTGTGTGTGTGTGTGTCTGTGTGTGTGTCTGTGTGTCTGTGTGTGTGTGAGGGAACCAGAGACAGCTTGTGTATGCACATTTGCAAAGTGATGGTACAAGAGAGGCAGTGTGTGTGTGTGTGTGTGTGTGTGTGTGTGTGTGTGTGTGTGTGTGTGAGTGAGTACACAAGAGAGTTAAAGACAGATTGAGAGCTTGTGTGTGTGTTTGAGGTATTACTTTATGCAGTCTCAAGACGGTGTGCGAATGTTTGTGCATGTGTGTGTGTGTGAGGTATTACTTTGCGTGTGTGTGTGTGTGTGTGTGTGAGCTGTCGTCCAGGATTTACCCTCAGTGAGAGTTAATCTGAGTGTCGGCAGGATTCTCTAAAGGTTAGAGAGAGACAGAGAGGAGTGTGTTGGAAACACTGCAGCTGACCTCATTTTAAACACACACACCTTCGCTTGTCTTTAATACTGTGTGTGATGGTGTGTTTGCTCGGTAGGTGTGTGTCAGCGAGTGAAAAACAAAACTTGGTTCCTTTGTGTTCGTCTCTGGTACCAGTTTGTGTTTGCAGCTCCTCTGGGCTCAAACTGCAGCAGACAGAGCGAGATACAGGAAGTCAATAAAATATTCCTTCATTCACTGAACTATATTTTCCACATTGCTGCAACCGGTGATATTTTAATTTACTGATAATGAATATTTCATGTGTCAATAAAATTTGCTTTCTTGATGAATCGATTGGTCGTTGGCGTCACAATGGGGAAAAATGGGAAAAATGGGACTGATTACCCAATCACCAAGCTGCAGGTTAAGTAATCGTACTGTGCTCACAAATGTAGGCAGTTACAAACGTAGCACATGTTAGAAATGAGCTGCTTGTCACGCCCACGCTTTGAGGTTCCTTAAGCCCCGTTTGAAAAGTTGTGGATGGTCCCAACAGCAGCGTCCTTAGCGTCCCCATGTTTGGTCCCCCCTCTGTTGGGGCACCTAGCACACAGATCTGGTACTAAAAGGTGGAGCTGTGAACCCTGCAGTCTGATTGGTCAGTAGAGGACGGTCACTCTGGTTTTATGTAACCTCTGTTCATACATCAGTAAACTACAACTGTAATAGAAATATAGATTAATTTGGAGCGGATTATGTGAAGGTCATATATTCTAATCCTCACTTCCTGTGGGCTACAGCAACACTAAACCCCTGAGCTTGCCTGAGAAGGACTAAATGCACAAAGCTGCTATTTTTAAATATCCCATGGAGAGAGACTCTCACTGCAGCCTGTTCTATTTTGTTCTGAAAATGTGGGCGTGCAGCCTCGTTCTGTGGACGACAAACCAGGTGCAGACTTCCATCTGTGTCACCGCTGATGAGGAAATACAGCGAGTGCTGGACGGAGCAGTGAGTGACAACAACCCCGCCCACATTTAAGAGACTGTCTGAACACACCGAGGGTCTAGGTACCATGTCTGAAGGCTCACTGCTGGTTCCACAGGTGCTGGACTGAAAGGGTTTGGAGGAGACGGGGCTTTATAGACCTCTTATACACTGATGGTGATTTTCATCAGTGTCCTGACATCACTTCCCAAGTGCCAGTATTTCTTGACTTTGGAGTGAGACCAGGATGCAATGACATGAAAACTATTATAACTGATGAAGAACAGACAACAGTGTGGATTTTTGCTTCACAACATTCAAACACAACTTTATATCCCAAAAATACCCCTGGGTCTTAATTTCTGCTTTGTTTTTTCAGCTGTCTGGATGTTTGTTACTGAACTTTCCACATGCTGACATGATGATGACATGATGATATTTACGCAACAAGAGAAAAATGTGTACAGTTGTAACACGTTACATTTAACGTGACTCTCCCTCACTTACTTACTGCCAGACCATGATGTTTTCAGAAACCTAACCTGATGCTGTTGAAATGGGACGGCAACTGTTTGAAGTTGTTGAGGACGCATTTAAGTCTGCAACCATCAGAAGGGTAATATATGTTGTTTTAGTGCGGGTCATGTAAGTTGTTCTGGACGTCATTCTGTTGTGTAGGTGTGAGAAGGTGTCGATCCATCTCAGCTGAGAACAGAGAAACATCTGGCCGACTCATTCTCCAGTCACGTTCAGCCATGAAAATAAAATACGGTGTTCGTAACAGCTCGGCTTCTGACTGATGAAACATTCCATATATGTTGTTTTATTTTGGGGTTAAGGGCAATAAAAGGTTTTCTCAGGACACACATCAGCCGGCTGTAAGAACAGGTTAAAGGTTCAGATGTTGATTTAAAGTGGTGAAATCCCTCGCAGTGTGTTTTTGAGTCTTTCTCTCTCAGTGATAAAATGATTCATAAACTGAAATGTGTTTTTTATGAGTTAGATTAACCTCGGCTCAACAAACAGACTGTCTGTGTTTCACTGTTCCTGAGTGACGACCTTCAGGTGAGGATCCATTTGCAAACTGAAAAGCAACCCGAGTTGGTCGACACCCTTCACGCGTCCGTTGCTTTGAAGGGAAGCCAAATGGCTCGGCTCCACCGGGCTGATCTCATCCACTCTCCAAACTCTGAATATTAAAACACATAATGCATGCAGTTTTCCCTCTCTTGCATTTTTTCCCCATCGTTCTTTGTCGTGTACCGGTGCTTAACGTGCTGATTTAGATGTGGGGTGTCAGCCAAGCTGCCCTCAGGCGGTTTTACCCTCTGCGACCCAGTTTATGGAGGCTCCCGCTTCCCCCGCTGTCAGCTCGATGCCGGGCCGACCACAGAGCAGTCAGGTGGTTTCATGTGCTGGACTGCCAGGCTCAGACCCCAAATTACTCTCCTCCAAAGTGCCCTGCTCACTGTGAGTTCATCATTTAAAATGTCACACAGGAAGAACATTACTGGTTATTGTTACAACTCAGCGCCCCAACAACTGCCACAACTGTGCAAAAATAAATCCAGTGATTGTTGAGAGTTTACAGACTTAGATTCAGGCCGTATACAGACCAGCACTTTGTAGTCCTGATGTTACGACAAGAGCGTGTGGATCCAGACTAATAAAACTGATATAAAAGAAGCTTTGAACTCAGTTTTAAGGACGAGGGGCTTGTAGGAAAATTAGTTGAAAATAAAACCTGAGCAGCAGAATGTCTCTGAACCTACCTGCCAGTCTTAACCTTTAAAATCTTCTTTCGCATGGAAAACAGCTATTTAGAAGTAAATAACTGCTTATTTTAGTCTTTTTACTGTATAACATATATCACAATTGTTTCTTTAATATCTGGTTTATATTGCTGTGAAAAGATCAACACATTTCTCCTTCAAACTGCTGAATTTTTTCAAGTTTCTCACCAAAAAATATATTTTACAAGATTATATTGAACGCAGCATGAGAACTTTGTAATTAACCTTCACACAATTGTCATTTTTACTGAATAGAGCTTGAATGCATCATAATGCAAATTGATGTAACCTTGGTGAGCGATTAGCGAATCAGTGCATCTGTAATTAAATTATCAGGAAAATATAAACGGCAATAATTGTTTATATTCTCAATCTGGAAAAGACTGAAAATGAAATATAGTAAAACAATCTCTTTTGAAAGGGGTGATGTGCTGACGAGAAGATATGTCGTCATGTCAGAGCTCCATTACTGTATGAAAGTGTGTGTGTGTGTGTGTGTGTGTGTGTGTGAAGTATCTGGGGATCTCAGGGTTTTTGGGCTGAAGTGTGTAGGACGGGTGCTGATGTGTTCAGGGACCCCTGGGTGTGCCAGCGTCACCCAGTCTGTCTGCAGCGTTCAGGCCTGCTGCAGAGATGAAAGACGGAGCTCTGATAAAACAGACTGGCTGAGTGTCAGCACACACACACACACACACACACACACACACACACACACACACTTACACACACGCTCACACACACTTATACTGACTATACTTGTGAGGACCCTCGTTGACATGATACAAACCTCATTCTAACGTAAAACCTAAAATCGAGTCTTAACCCTCAAGAAGCCCGTTGAAGTCATGACAACTGTTGTTCTACGTTGCCTAAAACTCAAGCAGCACACACACCCACACACACACATACGCACACGCAGTTGTGAACTTACATTATCCCAAATGTTTCTAACAATGTTCAAAACAAGAGATATCTGTAGTTTAGTCAGGGACACAGTCCGTGTCATTTGATCAGTGGCCTCACATCCTGTTTGCGGATGCGTCACTGTGCGTTCACACCAAATTCGCGCGTCACAAATTGGACGCGTTTGGCGCGCGATGGACGCGTTTAGCGGCGCGATGAACGCGATAGACGCGAAATTCGCGTCCAACGCCTCATCACTCGAGTTGAAAATGTTGAACTTTTGAGGCGAATTCGCGTGACTCAGAGCCGCGAAAGCCAATCAGCGTTGAGATTCTCCCGACGTCATGGTTGACATCCAGTTGTTGACACAACAATAAACTACTACTCACCGGAGACAGATGGACAGACGCTCCGCAGCTGAAATGGAGCACCTGTAGTTGGTGTCCTGCCGGGAGATCCTGGTGCCAGCCCTCGCCAACAGGTCCTCAAACTGGGCCCCAGTCAGCCCGAAGTGCCGCTGAAAGCGTCTATCATCCAGACGGAGTTCCTGGAGGAGGTGGTGAAACTCGCCGAGTTGGATGTGCTTCTGCAGGATCGGGTGAACCCAGAAACGACGGCGTTTGGCCCTCCGAGGCATTTGGGACTTCAAGAGCAGGTACAAAGCAGTGATGGTGGTTATCTCTGCCGTGGTCGTCAGTGGCTACCCGGAGCTATATGATACCGTGTCTACTCTATAGAGACCGCAACAAAAAGGAGGAGGCTTGGGTGAAAGACGCCGAGGAGACTGTAAGTTCTGTAAATATGTGTCTGTAATTAGTTTGCAGAATGGTTGTACTACGAACGTTAGCACTAGCTTAGCTCCAGTTAGCACAGCCGCCGGCTTCCCCGCTACTCGCGCGAATGACGCGATATCGCGAATTAACAAAATGGTCAGGCGTCGAAACTCGGGCGTACTCGCGCGTAAAGCCTGATTTATGGTCGTGCGTTGAATCGACGACGTCGCTACGTGGCTGCCGTGACGCCGTCGTGAACCCTTCGAACTTCTCCGTCACTCCGTTTCATCGCGGTGCAATTCACCGCCAGAGCGGGAGGAGGCTGCGTTCCTTTCCTGAGTGGTTAACGTCGTCTCTAGTTGATTCTTCGTTTAGCTTCCGGCTTTTCCGGTCACAGAGAAATGAACGCGGAGCACAGACAGACGGCTCCGGCCGGGTATCCATATATCCGTATTGAATGTTGAGCATAATGGCATATATATGATGAGCCTTAAAGCTATAGTGCGTAACTTCTGTCGCCCCCCAGCGGATAAGGTGTTATTACAACAAATAAGCCGGCACTTCCATGTACACAGAGTAACACTCGCTTCACACCGTGTACACAACGTTACACAGCGTGGCGAACACCAGGCTGCTAACATTATATTATGTTCATGGCACCATTTCCAAGAAAATAATAAAGTACTAGGTCCAGTACATGTAACAGCAACACATACTACTCGTAATTATAAACCAAGTCACTTACTTATCCAACAGCAGCAAGGCAACATCCGTGTCTGCCCTCAGCCCAATTTCTTCCTTCAGGGCTCTCCACCGACGAAAAGCAACGCCAATACAAATCCTTGTTTGCCTTCTCCGTCGGTCACTTTCCTTCTTTGCCGACAGACCTTCAGCCGAACAGCCAGGCTTTTTCTTTGTGGTAGGATCCACTTCTGAATGTCTCGGCCGCTCCTCCGCCATGTTGCTTTCTCTTTCTACCTGCGCTCTACCTCTTGCTATGAGACTCTCCGCTCTTCCTCCCCCTGCCCTTCATTTCCTGTGCGCCAGCGCGGGAATGTCGCCGGTCGACACGCAAACTAAAAATGATATATATTGAAAAATACGGCGAGATGTTAGAGGAGCCAATCGGCTTAATCAGCATTGTGTCATCTCCTCTAGTAGTGGCTTGGGTGAAACGGACATTTACGGACATGTAGAAGTTACGCACTATAGCTTTAAAACACTGCAACATCTACATCGCAACAGAAGATGTTTAAAGACGGCGGGGCTGTCGGAATCTAGAAATACGGAACCGGAAATGTGTTGCTACCAAGCAAACCAACCAATCACAGCCATGCCGGTCTGCGCTGGGTCTGCGTCGCCGCGTTGCGTAGTTACATTTTTGGGGAGGTGCACGTCAGGCTACGCCGGGGGCTACGGCGAGCCTTCTGCGTAGCCCCGTACCCTACGACGTCGATTCAACGCACGACCATAAATCAGGCTTAAGCCTTAATAAAATGTGAACAGGTGAGTTATGTAACAGTTCACACCCTCTGCAGTCTTCATGAATGTTGAAATTATCTACAGAGACACAAACTGTTTTGTTTATTTCTGCTGCAGTCAGATTTATTAACAGGGTCTGTGGGGATTGATTTGGTCTTGGAGCCAGCCTCAAGTGGCCATTCAAGGAACTGTAGTATTTGACACTTCCGTGTTTCAGCTTCAGAGGTTGTCGCTTGGTCCAACTCTGTAATGAAGCCTGCAGCCTGTCGGGGGCGCTGGCAGGACTTCAGTCTGGTTTAGTCGTGGTGTTTAACTGTGCATTAGTCATCATTACCTCACAGCTGCTTCTCCTGTAAACGGAGCCCGACGAGGCCGTGAGACAACTGTGTGTGTGTCTTGTGTCATGAACAGTTATTTAAACAGACAGACTGAAGGTGGATATGTTTGTGGAAAAATTAAATTTCAGGCCTGACTGAACGACACCCATGCATGTAGATAATCTGTTAATGTATGTTTTTGTGTTTGTGTGTGTGTGAGACCTGCGGGGTGTAACACTGATGCATGCTGGTTGCTGAAAGCCTGTGTGTGTGTTCTTGGTGCCAGCGGTGATGTGTGGGTGGTTTTTAGCCCTGGTGGCCTGGATAAACACTCGCAGTCCAGTGCATCGCCGTGACAACAGGTATTAGGGTATAATTTGAGCATGAAGCTTAATGGAGCTCGAGTAACGAGGCCCAGGGCTGGTGTCCTGCCTGTCTCTCCCATCACATCAGCTGGGCCTCTGGCCTGGTGGCTCCATCACCCGCCGACACCTACAGCATCTTCATAATGTGGAAGAAACTCCTCTGCTCTTCCACCTGGCTGCCTCAGAACAATAGGGCACATCTGAGCTCATGCACATTACGGCAACAACACCACAGAGGGCGATTCTTAATGTGATTATGGTCGTGTGATGGTGATGAAGCAGTGAAGTCGCTGTAATGTGAATACAAGAACGTCTGAGTGTGTTTGTGGTTTAATATTAAAGAGAAAGCAGCAGATAAAACAGTCTGTGAAGTAGTGCACAACCTTTAATTTACCAAGTGCATGTGTTGGTTTTACTAAAACAGCTGAACAGGGCGTGCACACATTGAGCCATTGGTGCCACCAAATCCAGTTGCCGGTTCATCCTGTGACCTCACTTCCTGCTGCAGAACATTTAGAAAACATGCAACAGATTATTTTTCCTCCTTCTTATAAAACCCACTGCAGCGTCTGCGCTGAGACACATTCTTAAACAATGCATGTGTTTCACAGAGTTCCTCTGATGAGCGAGTCTCTTCATTAATTCTTCGACTCTCCGCCCCGGCTGACTTTCTGCTGGCGAGTGTTTTTAAAAAATCATTGCATTCAGCCGTTTGAGAAGTCTTGGTTGGCCGTCACGTTGCATCATCTTCAAAGCTGACGTTCAACAAGGCCGCTTCTTGTTCGACATATTACAGCGTATTAGGACATGTGGTGCGTTCGCTGGTGTAAGCTGCTGCGACGGTGACGGCAGATCAGACGCTGTGATTTTAGATTTATAGACGAGTGTGTGTAAATCAAGTTAGTTGTCTGGTTAAAACCCTCCATTCCTGTCCATCTGGTGCGTGTTAGCTCCACATCACACAGCTCAGAAACATGATAATCAACATTTAATAATCATTTAATCAACACATGATCTATAGAGGAGAGGAGAGAATATTAAGGGGAAAGAGAAAAGGAAAGAGGGGAGGAGGTAAGACCCGGGGGTAAAAAGGAGAGAGGACAAGACAAGGAGGTAAGGAAATATGAGAGAAAGAGAGAAAACAAGGAGGGATTTTTTTTAAAAGAATGGAGGACGAGAGAGGAGGAGAAAAGAAAGGGAAGGAGGGAAGGAATGAGGAGACCAGATAATAATGACACAAAGGGTGAGAGCAGGAGGAGGAACAAGGAGAAAGAGATACAAGTAAAGAAGAGAAGACAAAAGGAGTAGAGAGGCGGGAATAATAGAGAAGGGGAGATGTAATGAGGTAAAAACAGAGGAGGAGACAGGTGGAGGAGAGAAAGAGGTGAGGAAAGACAAGCTTGAAAAGAAAAGAAGAGGATGAGGCAGGAGGAGAGGGTAGGGAAAGGGAAAAAGGGGACTGAACAAAACATGAAATAAAAGAGGAGGGAAGAAAATAAGATATGAGAGGAGAAGAGAGAAATTAAGAGGATGAGAAGAAGGGACCAAGAAAGAAAAAGATGATGAAGAGGAGAGGAACAGAGCCGAAACAAGATAAAGAAACATGGGGAAAGAAAAGATGAGAGGAGATGAGAAGGAGGAGAACAACGACAGAAGAGGGGGAGATGAAGGGAATTAAACAGATTAGATGAGAAGAACAAAAGGAGAGAAGATAAGGAGGAAAGGAACGAGAGAGGAGGGAGAGGAGAGAAGGAAAGAACTGGGGAAAAACAGATAAAAAAGACACAAGAAAAGAGAAAAATGAATGAGAGGAAAGGAAAGAAGAGAGCTGGAAAGAGATGAGGAAATACAAGGAAAGAAAAGAGGAGAGAGGACAAGAGAAGGAGAGGGGTACAATAAAAAAGGAGAGATGGAGGGATTGATACAAAGAAACTGGAAAGAGAGAAGCAGATTAGACAGGAAGAGTAAGAGGAGAGGAGGAAAAACTAGTGGACAAGAGAGAGATAAAAGAGAAGAAATGGAGGAAAGGAAAGACAAGATAAGGAAAGAAAGAAAGAGAGGATGAAAAGATGAGAGGAAGAATGGAAAAAGGATAAAGGGAAAGATGAGGAGGAACAGAGGAAAAAGGGAAAGAAGTGAGTGTTAGGAGTAAAGGGAAGAGAGAAATGAGAGAAGACATGGAGTGGAAAGGAAGAGAAGAAAGAAAGAGGATAAAAAGACGCGGGGGAAGAAATGGAAAGGGGAGAGGAGGACGGGAGATGAGCAGGAAAGGAGCGATAGTCATACAAGGAAGGGTAGGAAGAGAGGATAGATGAAGAAGGAAAGAAGAGATCAAGAAAGAAGGAGAGGAAGGACAGAGGGGAAGAAAATGGGAAGGAAACAGAAAAGGGAACGTGAGGAAAGTGGAGGAAAAAGAACAGCAGAACATTAAAGGAGAAAATGTGAAGGAGGGAAGGAAAAGAGGAAGGAAGGAAAGGAAAGGTCTGGAGGATTTTTTTAGGATAATAAAATATTCTGTCAGTCACATGACGAAGTCTGAAATCAATTATTATTATGTGTGTGTGTGTGTGTGTGTGTGTGTGTGTGTGTGTGAGACAGACGTGTTTCTGAGAAAGAACAACTTTTTAAATTTCATTCATGTGATGACAAAAATATGACCTGACATCTGGCAGAGTTTTTACTCAATGAAAGTTTGGTATGAGAGGAGGAGGAGGAGGAGGAGGAAGAGGAAGAGGAGGAAGGGAGGTACAGAGAAGGTGAAGGTTAGAGGAGAAAAGAGGCCGACAAACGAGGAGGTGACGGGAAGGAGGAGGTGAAGGTTTAAGACATGAGGGTGAGAGGAAGGGAGAGTTTGGAGGAAGAGAGGAGTGGTGAAGGATAAACAGTCGACTCTCACGTGTGTTGGTGATCACACACACACACACACACACACACACTCAGTTAAATCAGATGTCATCTCGTCTCTTTTTATGACTTTAATATTTAAAAACCAGCAGACATTTGGACTTGCTTTAAAAGATGCAGGACGACGCTGTGAAGTGGCGTACGAGTGATTTAAGAGCAGATAGATGAGTTTTCTCTCATGCAAGACAAAATAAACAGAATATTAATTTTACATTTTTAGGGCCTGAGCACCACCGAGTGCGGGGACCCTCCTGAAACTGAAGGAATCATTATTATTCTCTAACATGCATCACATATATATTTCTTGTGTCTGTACGTCCAGTGGCTGGGTCTCAGCGGTTAGTTGTGCCTTAGCTTAGTGAATGCAATTGAAGTCTATACGGGGTCAGTAGCCTGCAGTAAAAGTGATCAAAATAAACGTTAAAGAAACCCTGAAGCTGGAATTTCTGCACGTGCATTTAAAATAAACATGTTTAAACATTAATTTGAAAAACGAGAGTCCTTTTTAGTTGTTTTAGAAGAAGTTTGATACACGGAACTATAGTGTGTTTACACCCTGTGCGGAGGGATACACCAGTGAGCAGCAGCTGCAGCTGGCTCTGGGACAGGTAGCTGGTCACGCGGTAAAAGCAAACAAAGAAACGACACGGAGGATATTACTCACTCGACTGAGAGCTGTCCATCAGCTCCTGCAGGTCTGGGGCGTCAATCGCGCCAGGATTAGTGATTGCTGCAAAGTGTTCACTCTCTGCAGCGGTTTTCCTCCTGATGATGATGATGATATATCTCTAGCCTCCCCAACGATGGTCGCACCGAATCCCCATTCTGTGCAGCAAAATGATTCCACCTCCGCAGGCAGAGGTTGGGCAAGCCCCGCAGCTGCACCACCAGTCCTCCCCTGACCTCCGTCTCCCCTCGGCCCCTTGCTGTCCCGCTGCCTCGGAGGATTCAGCCTCTCTTCTTGCCGCTCAGCGTCCAACACCTGGAGTTCCTCATCTGTGTACACACAGGTATGTCTCTGGATCTGTGTCCGCTACAAGAAACAAAATCGCGTTCAAAGTCGTCCATTGCAGCTACTATAGTCCGGAGACATTGTTCGGCTAAATAAACAACTGAGTTTTGTTGACAGGCTACGTCTGTGCCTGCTCACTGGTGTGTGCCTGCTCACTGGTGTATCCCTCCGCGGATCACAGCGCAGGACGTAAACACACTATAGTTCATGTATCAAACTTCTTCTAAACACCTAAAAAGGATTCTCGTTTTTCAAACTAATATTTAACATGTTTATTTTAAATGCACGTGCAGAAATGCCAGCTTCAGGGTTTCTGTAACGTTTATTTGTTCACTTTCACCGAGCAGGCTACTGACTCCCTATAGACTTCAATTGTATTCGCTAAGCGAAGCCGCAATGCTAACCGCTGAGACCCAGCCACTGGATGTACAGACACAAAAAAGATATCGATCATGTTGTCTCATTATGAAAATGATAGAGAAAGGGTGTAACTCCCAAATCATCAACTGAAACTGCACACACAGAACGGGTGAAAGCTTACATCTGATATGGTGTCTGATAAGTCTACTCCTTGTGGCTCTGTTCTAAAGGGTCACTATCCAGTCGAGGGCACTCCAAACTGGGTGTAGGGCCAACGGGGAGATTTGGGATCAGGCCCAAGTACGACTAAATTCTGTGTCGGAAAACTGCAGCAAATTCTCAAATCACTCGCAGCGCCATTTCAGAACAAATGTGTTTGCATGAGTGGATTTAGCACGAGGCCCAATATTCTTTTAATCACACTAACAGCTCTAACGACAAACACACACTTGTTTGTGTCTCTGTGATGACAAAAAACACCTTAAAACATATTTTCCATGTGAGGCTGTGTGAGTGTAGCCAACAGTTTAATCCTTTTACGAGATGTAATTGAAGCTCCTGTTTTTACCGCCTTGGACTGAGGACATCAAACACATTTAGAGTAAAACTCACAACAAGCAATTTCCACTAAACTCAAAAACATAATTGTCCACAGGTGCTTTTAAACTCGACCCTCTAATATCCTCCCACCCTCCGTGACAGCCGAACCAAACACCCCAAACACTGCGGATATAAAACAGAAACATTAATCCTTCGCCGCTTTGTTGGGAGTCATTAATGAAACTGTGCTCGTGTTTGATTGTTCAGGCATTTAATGTGAATGTCTGAGGCTCTAATGGAGGTGACAGCCTATCATTTTCACAACAGAGGATAATAAAAACCCACCGCAGCTGCAGTGTGCACTGACAGAGTGGAGACATAATGAGAATGAAGAGAAAGTGAAGCTGCTGTTTGTGTTTTTATTCGTACTCCAGTCAAACGTCAGACATTTAACCTGTTGAGAGTTTAATGATCCCTGAGTCACACAAAGGTGTTAAAAGCTCCATTCTGCATCCCATCAGAAACACAGCAGACTGCAGTGAGAAAATTATCCCACAATTTTTGTCCATGTCATTGTTTTTTTCAGCTTTTACTGGTTGACTGCAGTAATTTGCAAAAGTGTTTAGTGGAGTTTCGAAGAGAGACTTCGCTGCACCGAAAGCTGTCGTTTGTAACTTGACAGTGCAGGTAACTTTACCCACATCTGTGTGTGAGTGTTAGTGTGGAGACTGTATTTTTATAACCAGTCACACACGAGTCCAAGTAGCTGTCAGCTGAGGACGGCCAAGACAAACAGCAGAGTGTCACAGACTGATTACCTCCTGGGTGGGCGCACAGGGTCAAAAGAAGACAGACTTTAAACATTCATTAGTTTTGTGGAGCACAATTGAAGCTCCACTAATCAAAATGTTTTACATTAAAAGTAGATCAAATGACTCTGATGTAAAAAGGGGCTGTTGAAGTGATTAACCCAAAGAGAATTGTCACGAACTGTGCAGCACTTTGCAGCTTTTTTAGGCCCCGATCAGTAGCCGCAGACTGGACTCACATGTTGACGCCTCTAGTTCAGTATTACTGCTGTTGCCATATTGGTTTTTTGGAGCCTGAAGTGACCATATTTGGGTGAGAAACTGGATCTGACTGAGAAGGACACTATCGGCCTGTCCGTCACAGCAGTCCGCCTTTAATTGTGAGTAACTTTAAGCCTTAATAAGTCTCAAGTGGCCATTCAAGAAACTGCAGTTTTGGGCACTTCTGTTTTGGCATCAAGACTTTTGTAATTCAGTCAGGACAACTTTAGTCTATATACAGACTCTACATTCAGTGAATGTAGAGTCTGTAGGCAAACCCCAGAGATCTTGCCTCCGGAAGAAGAGCGGAAGAGCCCTGGTTTCCGGTTGTAGGCTGTTTGTAGTTGTAGATATTGACCAATGACGTTTGAGCTGGCTGCAGTTGTTGACAGGTTAAACGCTCCGTGCGTTGAACCAACGAGGCAGAACATAATTGGCGTCACTGCAAACTCTGAATCCATCGCAATGGTTCAGCATATTTACTTATATATAAACGGAAGTTGGAAACGGAAATTCGCCTCCTCCGCCCAAATCAAACTGGAATGCCAAAAAATCGGGGGTCTGCTCTCAGAGGCTGTATCGCCATCTGCCCAAAGTCAGACGCCGAATACAGCCGATGGATTCCGAGAATGGGACAACTTAAATCAAAGAAAACTTTTTATTTTGGGTATGGCTCTGTTCTGGGGCCTCTCTGCTTTTCCTTGGGCCTACACAGAAGGTGGAGAAAGCACATCTCCCTGCCCTTCCATGCACCTACATGGAGAGCCTAAGACAGAGAGCAGCAGCAAAGACCCTCCAGGCGCAGAACAGAGCAGTGTCAATGACAAAGCAGCTTGCAGAGGAAGCAGCAACAGTATGCAGGCCAGAGCAGTTTAAATAGGGTGCCCTGAATACTGCTTTTGTGTTGCTGGGCACTTCGCATTTTTCTGCTCTCTACACATCGTGTTTTTGCAGGACTGCCCTGAGAAAAACGAGCCCAAAACCTTAAAGTCAGAGCAGAAAAAGGACCGGATGCCATTTTCCCCACTGTCCAATCAGAAGTTAGCGGCGCACCATACATGGTTTTTGTTAAGCTAACTTCAGCTCACTTTCAACGTTGTCTTCAACAAGCTGCGACATATCTAAACAAACTGTATCCTGAACTGCTTTCTAATGTTTTCCCAACAATAATTAGGCCCAACAATTCACAGCAGATTGTCAAACTGTCCCTGACTCATCCTGACATGTTGCCCCCCGTACTGCCATCACTGCCTCAGTCATTTCTATTCAGGTTAAAGTGCAACATTATGCATCAAACTGAACTGAACTGGTAACACATCCTGCTCACTAACAACCAGCACACCAGACTCAACACGTCTCTTCTTATGCTAGTTGTCTGTGAAGTTTAATCTGGCGCAGCAGTCAGGTAACACGAGAATAAAGAATCCTATAACAACTTACTACTTGAAGAAGAGAACGTAAAATGCTATTATACATAAACTAGCTAACCTGATAGGACCCATTACCTGATTAACAGCCACGTATCAATTGCCTCTGTTGTTCCCGACAGGTCATTTGAATCCTTTTCAATGGGGGTTAAAGAGTTTCTTCCTCAGAGGTCACAGAGTTCTGATGTCTGAGCTGATCAAGGCCAGATGGTGAAGAATTGATGGTCAGACGTCTGAGCGGTGACACTGTATGTCGACGACAGAGATGTTTTACAGCTCAGCGGCTCTCAAGGATGGAGATATTTCATGCTGGGACAGTGGGAGCTCTGTGGCTGATGGTGGAGGTTTCACGTCGTCATGAGAGGCATGAAAACCTGGAATAACCGTAAGTACTCTCTGAGCACTCAGTTTAAGTACACAGAGAAATAAAAATGACTGTGTGCTGTAACTGGCATGTTGGAAATTTTTGAATGGAGTTCTGCACAATCTCAGATTTCTGAAGTCAACCTTTCGTGGTACAGGGCTCGTAACAAACCTACTAAACTGCTCCCGATGACTGTTCCATCAGTGTGTGAGTGCATGCGAGGCACCATGTATGACACCACCTGGCACCATGTGTCGTAGCCTCGGCCACCGGTGTGTAATTCATGCCGGCATCACGGATCAAAAGTAGCATGAGGGGTCTGACATGTAACGCAACAGTGTCGACCTCTAGTGTGACATTCAACGTACGTGTTGACAGCACTGCAGAAATGATAACAATGGCAAAACATGGCAACAGCAATCGTTTACCGTCCCCTTTACATGGCAGCTGATCTCATCCTCCCACAACTGTTTTTGCAGACATTTTCAGCTACTGTTCTTCTTCTTTGAGTTAGCTACTGACTGCTACCTTTTTAAATACCCCACTGTGGCTCATACGTATAGCACATTTTCAAAACGTCACACATGTGCTGCCAATAATTACATCCTGCTGGATGACCCTTCTATACAGACCTCATTTCAGCTCTGTTAATTCAATGCCAGCTTAAATGTGAGACACCCCCCATTCTGTGATTGTACTTTCATACAGATCAGCCACGTGGAATAATGGCGTGAAATTTCAGCATGGAAGAGGCAGTGTAAAAGGGGCTGTTGTCTAATGTCAGCAGCCATTGACAAAAAGTAGGTATTTTACAATTTGGGACAGAGACCGTGTCGCCTCGTCTTACTGCTGCTAAGAAAGTAAATAAACACATTTCTCTTTTATGTTTAATGAAAAGTAAGTCGTTGAAATAATAAAATAATTGATAACAAAAAAAAAAGAAAAGTAAGTCGCGATCCCATTTGTTCATCGAGCAGAAACTTCAGGCGCTGTGGTCGTGTCTGTGCAGCAGCAGCTCCGGTGTGCAGCTGTGTGAATATAAAGCAGGAGAAGACAGATGGAGCTGCGCTGCTTTCAGTGGACAAAGGTTAGAAAGAGAAACCTGGAGGAATGAGCTTTTCTCCTGACAGCAGTGACATGCTCCTTTCCCTCATTTCCTCACCAGCTCTGCTGCTCGCGCTCCATCACATTGTCACGCTCGGCCCTCATCACTCGGCCTCGGCCCCCGTGGCCCTCTGCTGAACTGAGCGACGGGCTCATTACAGCGACGGGGGCCTCAGAGGACGCAGGGCTGATGTTTAGCAGCTGAATCACCCCCCCCTTCTCCCCCGCCTGGCGTTGGTTTCAGCCTGTCGAGGCAGAGAACGTCATTCATCAAGAGCCGTCAGGCCGTCAGTCACAGCGGCCGGCAGGAGAGAGAGGCCACGGTCATTAAACTTCCTGCAGGGCCTGCAGCTCCACACTCTGCTGAGAGCTGCTGAAAACTGCGTCTGTGGGTAAAAACTGGTTACTGAGAGAAATGTGACAAAGAGGGCTGATGTGAGGGATCGAGACCAACCGTGAGACACAGTTTACCATCACAGCGTTTGTGTTTTTACCAGTGAGGAGGGGTAAAGTTATTTTTTTAATGGCAGCGCTCAGCCCTTGTATTCATTCAGTTCCACCACACATAGGACATTTAAAAATGAGCATACCATACTTTTGATCAGACTACAGCTGACGATTTCCCAAATCATACCTCCATTTTTTTGTCCAGTTTTATTGTCACCTGATTGTGATTTGTTTTTTAATACAGTTATGTATTAGTTTCAGTCACATTTGATCGTTTGTTTTCGTCACAATTCTGTCGTCCATCTAATATTTTATGTCTTCTGAGCATTCTGAGGCTCCAGCTGCAGAATTTTTTCTTTTTCTGTTCACCCAGTTCCTCTGTGCAGCGTGTTTCCAGATTTAAGTTTTGGCCTGGTGGTCTAGGCCTGCCCCTGACTGAGAATGTTCCAGTCCTCATCAGGGTCCATCAGTGGACTAGTCTCCTGCATGTTTCTGACATGAATGTAATGATTAAATTATATATTTTGGTGGTTTGAGTTGAAGGTGTGAGAAAGAATAGTATCAGTAACATTGTTAACACTGTGCTACATTACAGAGAAATACAAACCGTACTAATGAACCTTCATTAATATAGGACTATATTTTATCTACAAGTGCACGTCACACACTGAGCGAGCCGCCTGTTAATGACGCTGTGGGCTAATGGGCATGTAGCTACTTCCATGTTTCACATGATACGTCATGTTTGTAGTCGACCAATGACGATGAGTTTACATATCACCTTGGGTTCGTCCTTCACCTTCTCAAAATGATCCCACACTTTGGATTTCCTGCCCGACATGTTATTGACTAGCCTGTGGAATAACCGCAGGAATTTATACTGGTATTATCATACATGATATGATATGGCACGCCCCTAGCGGACGATTTGGGCAGAGCAGACATACAAAGCAACCACCTTCATCATCTCTGCTCGTCTCTCTGTCTCTGTGTAAACACACTTGGAGAGGGCTGTGCTGCTCGTCTGTGTCCTCAGTCCTGATAACTGTGCTACTGTCATGCATAAAGTTTGCTGCAGGTGGTTAATTAACAAGTACTGTTAGTGTCCTGTTCATCTTTTTGTGATTTTAAATCCATTTCTACTTAATGTGACATCTTGTTCCGTGTGCACTTACTGCAAATGAGAGGTTGTTGTTGGTTGTTGCGAGTCCGGAGCTCCACTCAGACGTTCAGTTTGACATTTTTGACTTAAATTCCCTCAAATTTTCTTCTTCAGTTTCTGTCTGTGCACACGGCCCTGCAGTCTCATGTCCTTTTATGGTGATTTGTGGGGCATTTATGCTAATTAGGCATGTACCTTCAACTTACACGGACAATGGGTTTCATCATCAACACGTCATGAATCTCACAAAGACCTTTCTTAAGAACACATTTAAGTAAAAACTGGGAGACTGAGGCCCAGTGTTTATTGGAAGGTCAAAGATTTTTGGACTAAATTCATCCATAATGCCATAAATTAGACAAGAAGTAGCAACAAACCAGCTCTGACAAACCATGACAGCAGATCAGGCGAACACACAGTCATCAACAGCAGTTCTTACTTCAGTAAAACAGTTGCTCTCCACACAGCTGGCACATCTGGGCGACTGTACCTTGATTTCTTCGCTTGTTGTGTGACAGCACATCTTCTCAGTAGATAAAGATAAACATATTGTTAAAGAATAAAACATCTGGAGCTGTGTGAGCTGAAATAATTAAAATACATGGAATATTATTAAAAGCTTTATTGTAAGATATGTAGAAAAAGGAGTTAATGAGAGCGTTTCAGGCGCAGACTGACCGGCTGATATCAGATTTTTAGAAACAGCCATCAGCCGGATATCTCAGCCTGGCCTCGTGTTGACAGCAGCAGGACGGCCTGCAGAGGAGAGAGGGATGACTCGGGGTGGAAACGTTGTCTGTCAGAGGAGAAGATCTTAATATAGAATCTACTGACTCTGTCACTTTTACCCCCCAAAACAGAGAGAGAGCCTGCAGCGCTGGATTTCTGCACGCTTGACTGTTTATTAGAGGAGCACTTCCTGCTCCTCAGCTGATACAGATCGCTCTGGGTTTGGACTGATGTTCAGCTCACAGTGTGTGTAATGGTGTTTAATGAACTGGTGAATACTGCAAGTCCGATAATTAGTTATCTCAGTGTGTTTTGAATCTTTAAAGCGGGTGGGCCTGCTCTGACTTCTCTCACTGTCACAGCTCAGCGTTTGGTCCAGGACACATGTGAGCTGATTTTATACAAAGCAGCAGTGCTTGAGAGTAAAGGTGGTGATTTTTGTCTCTGCAAACTCTTGAAGAATCAAACATAAGTCAACATAATGTCGTGTACATCAGGCCCAACAGTGTGTCATACATACAGATGGTGTGTTGCAAGACTGTACCTTTTTTGTTCTGATGAAAGGTGCCTGGAGATCTGCTCAAAAGGTTTTCTCCTCTCCGTGTTGCCCATCGCAAATATTCCTTTAAAAAAGGACACAGAAATGATCTATAGAGAAGACGCTGGGTGTCTCCATACACAAACCAGCCCTAAAGATTCTGCACAGGTTTGGTTTGGGGTATGAAAGTCTAATTTGGACGTAACTGCCTCTTTCCGCGGCCCTTTACCAACCTCATACCAAAGACTTTATCATTCATAGACATCCTGTCTGTCTGGGCTTTGACATCATTTTATCGATATAAATTATTTATTTAAGTTTTAACTTTTATTATTTTATCATTAGTAGCTTGTTACTAAAACGTTGAGGCAGAGGGTGTGTGTGTAGCTCTGGTTGAGGGTGAGAGGCTGTCAGCAGATAAACAGAGATCTGTGTGGGTACGTGAGACCCTAAAAAAGAGACTGGATCATGGGGAGAACCACCAGTTGGTCCAGGAGCTTCTCCTCCATCATGGACGTTTACAGGCAGATTTTAGGACGACTCAGGGGCAGTTTTGATTTTCAGTCAATCTGCAAAATTTAAGTTGTCACTGAGATATGTCATCTTTTGCCATTTCCTTTGGAAATTATAGAATCTATTCTCAAATCTCACACTGTGCTGAGTTGGTTCAGTAGTGCACTGCTTGTCAACTTGCATCCAACACATAGAGAAAAGAAGGTGAAAGTGAAGGTTTGTTGACTGCAAGACACAACTCAGCATGTCTTTGTCAAGCTCTGCCTAAATTATGTGATTTATATTTCAAATTGTGGCAATTAAGAGCTAATAAGATCGACTATTTCCAGAACAAATAGTCTGTTACGGATCTGCTAACGTTCACTTGGTTCTCAGCCCATTTTATTTTCTTTAACTCAACATGTGAGTTTGAGTTTGATTTAACCTCTGCATCTCATTGAAAAATAAAGTTGTTGTAAAAACTTTTTGGTGACACAGAAAAATATTTTTACATTTTTGCATTTCCATTCAGTCCGTCTAAACAAACTGACAAAGTTATTTTTGTATGGAAATCTCACGCTATACTCCGTCTGTGTGTAGGTGAGCGGTGCAGGCGCCAACTGATTGACAGCTCTTTGAAAACACCGTTATTAGAGACAGAGTGGAAAGAAATAGCTTCAAAGACCCACCGTGTGTGTGTGTGTGTGTGTGTGTGTGTGTGTGTGTGTGGCAACATTCCAACACTGAAGAGTCCAACGACCATCAAGTGTTTGACTCTGCCAGTTTTCTCTTTTTTTCATTCATTCGTCAGGCGTAATTATTATCGCTGTCGCTGGACATTAAGTGTGTGTGTGTGTGTGTGTGTGTGTGTGTGTGTGTGTGTGTGTGTCTGTGTGTCTGTGTGTGCACAGAGGGTAGTAATCACACAGTTTGTGTCTGTCAGAAACTTGTCAGTCACCAGTGAGCTGTGAGAGTCAGCTTTGTACTTAAAGGGAAATACCACTCAATTTAAAATGTCATTTGGAGCCTGTTATTCATCTGCTGCACACACACAGACACACACACACACACGTCGGTCTGGTTGAAACGTGTGTTCCTCACTCGTCGGTGGAGTTGATGGTTCTCAGATTGCTGCGTGACATTTTGGACAGATGGAGGGTGGAGGATAACTGTCGCTCACCTTCCTCCTCCTCCTCTTAATTTAAACCATCTGTCCTGACTCTGGATGTCGGCTGAATGTCGGGCCTGATCTGGCACCAACGTAAAGCTGTGCTTCCACCAAAAACTTTTAATATAGTACCTTTAGGACTGCATGTAAACCGTACAGATGCATAAACTGTGGAGAGATTTATTAGTAAACTGTAACTATAAAATGAAATAATGTTTCTCTCACAGCAGCTGGAGTCTGAGAAAAAATAACTTCATTCACTGGGCCGACTGGTGACTTTTAAGGTGGAACGTTAACTTGTAATGTTACTCAATGCATGAGTTGATGACGTGAATCCATCGGCACACCTTAAATTTCAATATGACAACCAGATTATGTGAACTGCATCCTGACAGAAAGTCTAGTATGTTTGATTTTCTTTTTGTCGTTCACGTCTTCTCCCGTCACAGCCGTCACTTTGACCAATAGGAACATGGAGCAATCTGCTGCCGTCGAAACTGTGCGACAACAGCGCAGCCTTCTAGATATTTCCTGCAGGGACGTTAGCACACAGAGTAAAAAGGAAACAGCAGAGTCACTTTATCAACCTGCTGAGTACTGCTGTTAGCATCAAGCTAGCAAACAATGTTCTTTCTTCATAATGGAGGATATAAAGGAATCAAATTCACAGATAGTGAGTGTGTTTACATGGACAGTTTAATTCCCTTTTCATTCAGAATGAAAGTTCATTCCTATCAAAAGTGATCTTGTAAACACCTAATTCAGAATGAAAATGGCCAATGCGATTGGAAATTCAATCCGATGTAAGGAGCTGGAATATTCCGTTTCTAATTCTGAATGAAAGAATTTCTCGCACTTGTATACACTCATTCCTCTTTGAGTTCATTCTGGTCTTTCTGCACATGATCGTTTCCTTGCCCTTCTGGCACAATAGCACGCGCGCTTGTTGCACTAACGGGTTTCCATTCGTCAAAGCACAGTCTTCTACCTCCCTCCTCCTCCTCAACAGACGAAGCATTAGCAGAACAAGGTTGCTGTCGTGCTGCTGCTTCAAGAATATAGCAAAACAAGCCCGAAAAAGGCACTAAGAACGCCGTCGTCAAGCATCTTGTTATCCGGAGCGAGGACTACAGTGTTTTCTTCTGGTAAATGTAAACACGTGACATTTCAGCTGAAACTTGAACAGATACAGTGACTGAAATAAAAATAACCTGATGGCATCACGCACGCTGAAAGATGTGAAAGATGACCAGGGATGGTTGGTGCAGATCATCGTGTAGTGTGTCACATCTGTGACTCCACAAGCACCTAATCTGACATAGTGAGTGTCGGATCGGACAGAAATGTCGTGTAGTGTGAAGCAGGCATGATGTGGACTGAACTGGACTGAGGCTTAACTCTCACACAGTTTGGAAACCTCTTATCTGCAGGCTTGGTGGTGATGCTCCACACAGCTGGACAGTGAGTCCAGCGTCATGTTCGTTGGAGGTGATGATCCTGTCTCAGGTGGGTCGCTCTAAGGTGAGGTGACGCCACAGTGGGCCCCGCCATAGCCTCACGCATCACTTCCCTGTGACCTACATAAATGGGAAGGCTTCTTTCTCTCTCTGCCGAAAATATGACGCATCAGCTCAAACTCCCATCCGCAAACACACGCACCTCCCTGTTGTCTGTTGATGCCAGTCACCATGGTAACGCAGCATCCGAGCTAATAAAGCGGAAACGGCAACAAGCTCAACAGCTTGTGACAGCTCACATTAAGACTGCACGTCTCCTCAGAACGCACACAGGAAAACGTGCACGGAGGTGTTTTTTATTTACTTTTATTTATAACGTGTCTTTGCCAGTTGCTGCGACCTAAAGTTACCCAGAACACCCTTCTCTGTGTCTGTCCCCAGAGACGTTTGACTACATCTCTGTTCACAAACAAACTTGCGTTGTTTTCAAAGAGAAGTCAGTCAATAATAATGATAACCGTGATCTGGTTTCCTTCGTCACACAGTGCAAACAGTTTCCCACACACAGCAGGATGTTCTTGTTCCATCACTTCCTGTAGTACTTAAAACTCACCCACTGAGTTCACCCTCCTCACCCCTGCCTCTGCCCCTCACCTTGCTCACCCCTATCTCTGCCCTTCACCCTCCTCACCCCTCCCTCTCTGTATCTGACAGATGTCTGCAGCCAAATTACAGCAGTTCAGGCCAACAGTGAAGCAGTGTGACGGAGCTGACGGTGTCGAATGTCCTGTCAAAACCACTCAGTCCACTCTTTCATCACAGCTCACTCACCCTTTCTCTTTTTCCTCAGCTGGCGATGAGGATGAGGATGAGGATGAGGAGGGAGATCCTGAACTTTGGGGTTAAAAGGAAACTTGGTTGACAAAATTAAAACTTAATTTGAGTTTATCTGTAATATTTGTTTTCACCCGTCTGTCACTCAGCTGATCTCATCTCTGCCGTCTAGACGAGCTCTGAGGTAATCGTGTTTACGTGGCGTCATTTATTTAGTGGTTAATGACACGCTGCAAGCTCGCCGCCGCGCTATTAAGCCTCTTTATCTTCCATCCTATTATACATGTGATCTGATTTTCCTCCGCGCCGCTGCACATTTACATATCCACTCACTCACACTCCACTGACTAATAAGTTTCGGCTTAATTAAACTCGTTTGCATGTGGTGAAAATCCCATCATGCGGCATAATGAAATGAGCCCAGTGTGATCGCAGGTTGTCAAGGTGTGTGTAGAACAACGGGTATATTTAGCCGAGCTGCCTCTGGGTGACATCATACAGCATCAGGGTGTGTAACAGAGCCAAAGCCTGGTATGGAGCAGTATGGATGAACACTGTACAGCTCCCGGGGACGTCTGAGAGGCTGATCTGAGGTCATTCAGGCCGCGTCCACACAGAGACGGGTATTTTTCTGAACAGGGTTTTTCCCTCTTCTTTAAAAAATGCAGCACACACTGATCTCTGTCCAAATGAATACACAAAACACAACTGAAGTGCTGTCAAGAGCAAGCCAAACTAACAGGTGGTGATATGACCATGATCCTAAAGCCACAAAAAGGAAGAATAAGAACATGGCAGCCAATCTGCAGTCTGAAAAAAGTTGTCTGCTTCTGCTTCCTGATGCCTCTGTACCTCATTATAGTGGACAAGCAATCTTACATTTGTGTATAAACAGTCCTGAGGTTATGTAACGTGTGTGAGGACAGGGCATGTACAATGGACGACTTGAAGATGTTTTACTCCTGCACAAAACAATATGACACATTAATCGCCCCCTGGACGCCTGTTTCTGCAGCTCTGCTCCCCCAGCAGTGCAAAACAACACTGTCCCCAACTAAAATTTCTCCTCTTCAAGTTCAAATACATCAGTTTGGCGTCACGTAACGTTTTGCCTCTCATCCAGGAAGCTTCTTCACTTCTAACTGTTTTAACTTGTTGAAGTCACATGTGAGTCGTTGACCCACCCGGCCATGCTGTGTGTCGTTAGGGTCAATCTGGGGAGGGATCTCAAGACTTCATTGTAGATGGGTGATAAGCCCTAGTTTTTGCGGTGTGTCCCTCACCATCGGCGGCTTTTAGGTCAATTGAGCATGTTGAATTGGTGGCGCAGCTTGTCGATGAGAGAGATCACTCTGATTGGCTGTTCAGGTTTTATTTCCTCACCCCTGTAGCGAGTTAATCTGCCTGTAGTGAAACCGGGGCTAACTGGTGCTTCCTCCTCAAGCTAGACTCCACTCAGCTGCCCCACAGACCCGCTGCTTCTTCCCACTTTAACCTGAATAGCAAACTGGAGCTAGCTGGGAGCGGCTAGCAGAGCGTTAGCCGCAGCATGACCGGAGGGAAGCACAGCCAGTTAGCCTCCGCTAGTCTCTGAGCTAGCCCCGGCTCTCCGTTTGGATCCAACCGGAGCACCGAGCCCTGGTTTGTTATTCAGGTTAAAGTGGGAAGAAGCAGCAGGTTTATCGGGCAGCTGAGTGAAGTGGAGCCTGCGGAGGAAACACCGGGACCGTCTGGATGTAATAGTCCGTGGAGGTGCTGCGGTGCTCGGCTGCACAGATAGGCTGCACCTTAAGGCGTCGCTGCTCTGGACTAAGTTACAGTGCACATGCTAAAGGAGGTGATGGGATCACATTTTCACTGGACTTGTACTTTGTATAATTCCATGTGACAAATGAATGATTGATGGATATATAACGTATTAAATATTCACACACCTTTCCTGTAAAGCAGGTGGATCCTGCAGTGTCTTAAATGAATCATGAACATACATGTATGGTGGGATATTATGACACAGACACATGTGGTTGGAGAAGCTCTTTGTCCTCCACTGATTGCTGATCAGCTTGATGAGTCACACCTGTGCAGGTGGAGCCTCCTCAGCTCACACACATGCGTCGCCCTCTAAAGCTGGTTTGGATGACTGAAATATTTTCTGTGGATTTGGCAGCATGCGCTTCAATCCCATCAGCTACGACTAATGTTAACACAGGTGTGACAGATTTACCTGCTCACACAGTCACTCACAGAGGCAACATGCTGCTGAGGAGACAGAACAGAGACACAACATGCTCTGTCGTTTCACCCATAAAAACATTCTCACTGGTTTTTAATGAACACCTTCTCTCTGTTTCTGGTCCACACAGTGAGGTCGTGACGCCGTCTTTCCAGCTCGGCTGACTTCCTCCTCTGAATGTTTCCTGATGGAGGACTCTGAGCAGCGTGACCGATTGATTGGAGGCTGCAGCCAACATGTCGCCTGTGTGCAGAGCTGCAGAGACGATCAGCCTGAAGCCGCAGCTCGCAGCCACACGAGCAGCAGAGGACCGAGGCTCAATTTCAAAAGCATAAAAAAAAAATGTCAAGTTGATTCTTGTGACCTCGGGGACGAAGTTCTACCCACAACAACCTCCTCATGAAATGGAGCTGCTTTCAGTTTAAGGGGGACGCAGTCACTCCGAAGATTAAAATGACTCCATCACATCGACTCCAGCACTGAATTATGGGTAAGTAAACCTCTGTGATGTGTATCTGCATCTTCTTTAGATGTTTTAACTCCAAAAGATCCAAAACTGGAGGAACTAAAAGGTTCAAGATGTTCAGAGCAAGTTGATCTTAGTTGGTAACAATTAAAATTCATTAACGCTAATCTACGTTTTCACATTAGCTCTAAATTTATACTAAGGCCTCGATCACACAGAAAGTGTTTTGCAGGTTGCACAAGGGCACACCGCATTGCCTTTTTTAATTTTTTTTTTATTTTATAAAGTTGAATGCCACTTATCAACTGACATCGATACACCAGATCTTTTCCTCCCTTGAAACACATGTAACGGTGTCACTGCAGCCTTCAAAACCTGAAGTCGACTGCTGTTTGAAAAGGCAGACTAGTTTCAAAATTCTGTCAAAAAAACAGCCTGGCCAACCTCGTCTCACTCTGAAGTTGTCAAAATTCCAGTGTCAGACACAGAAGAAGTAAGCCGTCCACGTCTGCATCATACGTGGCCGGTCGCCATTTTAGTTTATCGGCGCCCAGTGGCATCAGGGGGAAACAGCCTGGACAAAAACAAAAGTAAAGGCGGCAAAAATCCGAGCAGGGCTGGCGGGAGTGGTGGTAAATGGGACCAGCAACCACCGACTATTAGGCTCTGCTGCCTTAAAGGATAACTTCAGTATTTTTCAACCTGGGCCCTATTTCCCCGTGTGTGTGTGTGTATGCGTATGATTCATAGGTACAACTCATTCTAAAATTGGTTCAGTATTGAGGGAGGCGGATGCAGCTGGCAGCCACGAAATGAGCTAAAACGGTAACGGGGGCAAATGTGTCCCGTATAAGTTTGCACGTTAAAAGTGCTTTTTTTCGCCACTGACCGGTTCAGATCAACAGTGTTATCTCTGTAAATAGCACAGTAAGCGTTTCCCTTACCTCTGGGCTGTGACGTCATCTCGCGAGAGCTTTGCTCCACTGTGTCTGTAGCTCTCTCTACTCGTGGGGCAGCTGTTTTCTTGAGGAAGAGGTGTTTCGGGATTGGATGTCTCCTCTTCTTCGGCTGGCAGTAGTCATCTTGGGAGAAGTGAGCACTGCAGACACGATGGTCTGCAAGGCGCAGCGTCTGGACAGGAGTGTTAGCATCCATTTGTAGCACAACTAGCCACAACTTCAGCATCTCACTGTCCGACAAAGGCAGCCTATGAAAGCTGTGCGGGGTGATGTGCGACATCCTGTTCTTGCAATTCAGATAAGCTCAAACACGAACCATTGTTTTCAATCGATGCAGTAAAACTCTCAGCTGTACTCCGGGACAACCAGTGCCACTCTGAGCGGTGCTCAGCATGGCTCCTCTGTTTTCCTCCGACAACAAGCAAAGCTCTCGCAAGATGACGTCACAGCCCAGAGCAAGTGAAGGGCCAGGAAAACGCTTACTATGCTATTTACAGAGATAACACTGGCGATCTGAACCGGTCAGTGGCGAAAAAAGCACTTTTAATGCGCAAAATTATACGGGACGCATTTGCCCCTGTTACAGTTTTAGCTTGTTTCATGGCTCCAGCTGCATCCGCCTCCCTCAATACTGAACCAGTTTTAGAGTGAGTTGTACCTATGAATCATACGCACACATACACATGGGGAAATAGGGCCCAGGTTGAAAAATACTGAAGTTATCCTTTAACTTTAGTTGTTGTCCCATCACGTTTCCCCCTGACGCCACCAGCAACCATTAAACAATAAAGGAAACCAGCCTCGTATCATGCTGACATGAAAGGACGGCTTTTTTCGCTGGTGTCTGACGCCAGAAGTCATCGACCAAACAAGTTCAGGCAGGCTGTTGTCAGGAAAAAGGAAAGCAAAACACCAAAATGAGAAAAGATACTGTTGGAAAAACACTGATTTGTAACATGAAACTGCTTCATCCAGTGTTTTTACCGGTTTAAGTGACCCAGCCTGTTTGTTTTGAAGAGGAAGAAACCTCTGTGGATAATTCAGCTCCTGGTAAAAACCTCAGTTCTAACCAGGAGAAGTTTCAGCTGGTTGCAATTTGCAGTCCTCACCACTAGATGCCACTAAATCCCCCTGAATCTTACACACTGCTCCTTTAACACAGTTCACCCTAATGAAACATATTTTCTATCATGTCTCACCATGCAGACACTTTCAGTTTTTTGTGTCCAGTTTTTTAAGATAACCAACAGCCTCAGTCTGCAGGTCATCTTCTGTTTCCTGTTTGCGGTAATGATGACAGCCTGCAGCGGCGTTATTTATCAACGAGGACCTTTTCAATAAAAGAGCAATTTGCTGAGATCAATATGGTTTTCTTTTCTCGGTGCTTCAAGGATTTAAAGTGAAGAAAGATCTTTATTCTTCACAGAGAGTACACTCGTTTTCTCCTCCGTTAGAGATCAAATCAGGCGTGTGTGCATGTGCGTGTGTGTGTGTGTGTGTGTGTGTGTGTGTATCGTTCAGGAAATCCCTCTGAAGTTCTCGAAAATGTATCTAATCTTGAGTCTATATGTAGAAATTGTCTGCACGTGTTTTGTTCTCGAGCGCTCTATAAAAGCTGAATGAAAAGTGTCTCGGGCGCTTTGATCACAGCGTGGAAGAGAAGAGGAAGTGGGTGAAATGACATGATGGGAAAATGACACGCAGAGTGAATGAAATCACTTTAATCTCCGAGCAGAAAACTCCTCTCTGCTGCCGTCTGTCTGCGCTCGAGCTGAGACATCACCAGCGAATGATGACGCTCTTCTGCATCGAAGAATTATCTCAATCAGCGGACGTCTTTGAACAGAATAGACCTTTTTAAGTACTTTGTACCACATATTTAATGTTGCTAGATAAGTAAAGTTTAGATTTTATTTATAAAGATGTCAGTATTTAGGATTCATGGAGTCTTCAACAAAAGCTCAAAATGACATGTGACAATGTTTCCATGTTTCCGAACTGGAGATATGAAGAAGGTTTGAGGCAGCGTTTTGTTTCAGGGCCTTTTGACATCTAAAGTCTGATTTAAGGTGCATGTTTCTGTTGCACTGAACACATTTGATCTGCTTAGTTTTTGTTTCACTAAACAACTCTACATGCCATCTCCAACGTGAGCTTTGTCTCCTGATACTTGCCTGGACCAAATATCTGTTAAAGGAGCAGTGTGTAAGATTTAGGAGGATTTAGTGGTGTCTATCAGTGAGGACTGCAGATTGCAACCAGCTGAAACATCTCCTGGTTAGAATTCCTTCAGTGATCATTGTTCAGGAGGTTTTCACCTGGAGTCAGATTATCCACAGAGGTCTCTTCTTCTCCAAAACAAACTGAGCAGGTGATTAAAACCAGAAAAAAACACTGAATAAATCAGTTTAATGTTAAAAAAAAATTGTGTTTTTTCCCGTTCGTCACAGCAGACCCTGATTTTGCATCACAGAGACCATTGTAATCTTTTGAGTGTTCATACCTGGTGATGTGCGTTTCTGTCAGCGGGAGTCTTGCCAACTGCGTTACGACCTGTGTGTGCACACCACAAGATTTCTCCACTGAGCCCTCGCCGACAGAGCCCCACATAACGCGGTGATGTCACCAAACTTGGAGACGACACATCATAAAGGCATGGATATTCTTTGTTATCTTGGGTCCAAACACAACACGCTCCCTGTGATCCTGTGGTGACGCTATTGCTTTTGTTGCTTGCCGGCCGGCTTTTCCTTAGGGCTGCTGTAGAAACATGGTTCTACATGGTCTCCACAAAGGAGGACCTGCTCCTTATGTAGGTATAAACGGCTCATTCTAAGGTAACAAAAACACAGCGATTCTAATTGTCAGATGATTACACTGGACCTTTGAGAAGCATCACTTTACAGGAAGTGGTTTTTGAAACATTAACTGGTGCATTTTGCAAAAGCAGTGTCAGTGTGGCGGCTCCTGTCAGTGATGTATCAATGTGTGTAACATTGTAAACAATGGAGGTCAAAGGTTAACAGACTGGTCAGGAGGAAACAATAGAGAGTTTGATCCCAGGAGCCACAGAATATATTGATATGACGTAATGTTTCCACTGTGTCATTAATCTTTATTTTCATTAATTCATTCATTCATTTACTGTGTTTTTTGTCACCTACAGACAGAGTTGATACCATTGAAGTCCAGTCATAAACAACCTGGGTCAAAGATTTGTGGCTGTGTTTCAGTTATTAGAAATATATTCGATCTCCATGATTACATTCCACCTAGATTTCACACAGCCTGTTAGCGGGAGAACTCTGCTCTGTGAAACGTGCCGTGGCTCCTTCAAGGATCAACGAGGCGTGTTCTGAGGGTGCGTTCACACCTGGCGCTGGTTCGTGTTCTCACGGCAGCATTTACAAGAGGACCAGATCAAATGCCTTGTGTGAGAAAGCTGCTCTTGATTGGTCAGAATTTCCATTTTAGTCAAACCATACAGTTTGAAAACGAGGCGCGGCTCCAACTAGAAAACAATGTTTTGATGCATTGGATGTGCTGAATGTGCATATTAAGGCAGTACAGGAGGAGGTGCACATTAATAATCCTCCAGGACTGTAACATGCTCATGTTTAACCCAAACAATGTGTCATGTGACTGCAGTTGCTTCACATCCAGGTCGGAACACCTTCTCACCACAAACCAGCCGCACCAGAGTTCCTTTGGAACCGACAGAGACCACCTCTTCAAGAAGGTCTCGGTCTGGTTGTTTTGGTGCACACCTGAGTGTGATTGCTGTGTTCACACCTGCCCAAATGAACTGCACTGAGGAGGCAAACGAACTTGAGTTTGACTGAACCGAACAAACAGGGCAGGTGTGAAAGCGTTGAGTGTCTGCAGTCAGCTCAGGTGGCCGCCTGGCAGAGATCTGCACTCTACTTGTGGCTCCTGTTTCCTTTTCATAGTCACTATTTGTGGCATGTTCATGTTGCACATTTAACAGAAACCTACTGTAACATACAAAGCTCCTTCTTCTTCTCTGCATCACTTTCCTTCCTCAGCAGCACCCTGCAGTCATTCTGCAGCTTCACATTGGCTCATTATTAATTTCTATGTAACAAATTCCATCTTCCTGCTGGATGGGAAAATATAAATGTGAAATGAGTTACAGAATATTTTGTGAAATACTACAGCAGAGCTGTTAGTAATTTTCAGTGTGTTTGAAAGTATCAGGCTGCAGAAACAGTCTCTGGTCCTGACCTGTGTGTCACCTGAGCTGACAGCTGATCACAGGTCAGCAGGTGTGATGTAATGATTCTCAGGTCAGGAGGATGATGGGAAATGGTACAGAACTACCCACAAACCCTTTCTGTGTGTCACCTCTCTCCCTCTCTCGCCATCAGCTGACTCAGCATCCAGTGGGCGGTACCTTCAGGCTGTCACTCAGACCAGCTCCTGTTCTGTGATTGGTCCCTCTCCTGCGGGTTGGGCGGTGCCGGCGGAGCCACATGGAGTGTGCTGGGTGTCTCTGTGCCCGTCAGTCTGATCCATCCTCCGGTGGAGACGCTCCGAACACTCTGGAGCAACTTGGCGCATCATCATCACCATCATCAGCATCATCTGTACATCGGAAAATATTTGAATTGAACTGAGAAAAATATGAGTTTATTTTATCATCACTTCTGCTGATGTTGCTGCATTTTCACCGGGGACAACGGAGAAGAATCATTTTTTCACTTGTGCGTAAAAGTGTTTTCGATTGATGATCAACTGACTGGAGAGAAAATCTGCTTCATGCTTTTAATGATATTTTCCCTTTGCGCACTGGATGGACTCTGCGCTCTGCACTTCACGCACCAAAACGGATTTAGGAGTTAATAGAGACACTGAACGCTCTCCTGCAGCAGGGAACTTTGTTCTCTCCGCTAAGAAATATTTTTTTGCGCGTAATTTCCTTTGACACTGGATCACTAAGAGACAGATCCGCTTTGTGGCTCTCGCGGACACTTTGCTGTCTTCTCCAACTGAAACGGGTTTGATGGAAACATGACCAAAGCTGCAACCGGACCGGTTCCCCTGCAAAACCTCCTCCTCCACCTGCTCCCGCTGCTGCTGCTGCTGCTGCTGCTTCATGCCTCACCGGTGTGTCTGTCCGCGCAGCCCGGGTATCCGGCGCGCTACTTCGGACAAATAGCCGAGAACTCCCCGGCTGGGACGCCGGTGGACGGAGTGGTGCTACCGGTCGGAGCCGGCGGCTGCCCCGGCGCGGACCTGAATGCCAGCCTGACGGGGGATTACGCGTCGGATTTTAGGCTCGTTCACTACCGCGGGTACCGGGACCATCGGGGGCACCTGGGTTTGGTCTCCGCCAAAGCTCTGGACCGGGAGTTTATAGCGATGTACGAGTTGACGGTGCAGCTACCGGCGAGGTGTCTGAGGAGACCGGTCGCCGTCCAGGTTGAAGTGTCGGACAGGAACGATAACATCCCCCGGTTCACTAGCGGGAACCAGACGGTTGAAGTGCACGAGCTGACGCCGCTCGGTACCGAGGTGGCTCGCTTTGACGCCAAGGACGGCGACGCGGAGAGAAACGGACGCGTCACTTTTTACGCGTCACCGGAGTCTCACCTGCTCCACGTGGTTCCACAGACCGGGCAGGTGAGGCTGGTCGGGTCCCTCCTAGGTGTCAGCCAGGTGACCCTGCGCCTTTACGTGAATGACGGCGGAGATGTGGCGCTGATTGGCGGCCCGGTGTTCCTGCGCGTAAACGTCCGCCGCTCCAGCAGAGCGCGGCGGAAGCCCCGGGCTCTGACCGAGGAGCTGACCTACACCGTGACCGTCCCGGACCACGTCAGAGTCGGGGACCTGGTGTTCACGGTGCCGGACCAGAAGTTCGAGCAGCGGTGGTTCGAGGTGATGTCCGAGGCGGACTCTCCGGTCCAGATCGAGCGGGACTCGGGGCGTCTGTACCTGGCGCGCAGCCTGCGGGAGCCCGCAGAGGTGGTGGTGAAGATCCAGAACCTCCGAGGTAAGAAGACTGTTTTTTTCTTTTCGTGCGTAAAAGCGCAAACGGGACTTGGTTCATGTGCGGAGCTCTGATGATGGTTTGCTGCATCGTCAAGGTTTTACATGTTGTTGGATTCATTGATGAAGCTGTGAAATATACAGTTTGGAGGTTTTTGCTGGTGGTGAAGTTGGATCGTCATGGATTCATGTTTGTGTGTTTATTTTGATGTGCTTTGATTTGAGGGCTGAGAGGGGAAACAAACGTGTCTTTCATAAACACCGCATATTTTTGTGCAGCTTTAAAAAATAAAGACAAACTGTGCTTTTAAGGTTTCCAAGACGCATTACGTCAGAAGTTATCCGCTGGAGGGAGAGGAGCGATCAGCACCTCTTACAATCCTCCACCCTTCTTTGATATGACTCAGAAGACAGTCAGTGTGAGATGAAGAGTTTTACTGAATTTATTGTGGTTGCATTCTATAAATTTGTGCTGGTTCTTCATGATCTGTTGGGGGTCAAAGGTCAGCAGTGATTTTGTCAACAGTTTGTCGTGAACAAGCTGCAGCATTTAAAAACAGTGAACTGGTCCTTTAATCCTGTTGGTGCCTTTGGTTTTTCTGTAGTTTTTCTCACAGCAGTGGTTTTAATTTATTGAGGATTTTTCCGTTAATGATCATTCATTCATTGAGGTGTGTGTGTGTGTGTGTGTGTGTGTGTTGGCTCGCTTCCAGCAGAGTCTGAATCGACCTCAACCGTCACCGGCTACTTTCCACTCTTTCATTCATTCCTTACAGCACACCTCTCATTGCAGCCAAATGTGTGTGTGTGTGTGTGTGTGTGTGTGTGTGTGTGTGTGTATGTAGAGAGAGACACACACACACACACACACAGAGGGGGTGTGTGTGTTGCCAGCAGGTCGTTAAAGGACAAACAGAATTGACAGTGTTTGGTGTGTGTGGTGAGCAAAGTAAACACACCTCAACTCACTACACACACAGATTTTACTTTCAAAATCCCGTTAACACACACACACACACACACACACACACACACACACACACACACCCTTCCTGTACAGTGCTGATACTTCTAAGCTCTGTAGTGAAGGTTTGGTTGAGATTCTGCAAATATCTGGATTTATTTTTTTCAGCTCTGCTTCACAGCGATACGATACTCACCTGTGTCGGACTCATCACTCTGAAAATGTAATATATTACTCATTACTCTTTTCAAAAGGCAGTAATAGTACTTGACTTATTACTCCCTGCCAACAGTCATTCTCTACACTACTCGTTTTTACACTCCATAAAATTGGTGATTATGTATCTCCCCAAAATTCAGATGTGTCTCTGAACCAGTTTTCCCCAGAAATACGTCGCCACCTCAGATCTGAGCACCAAAAAATCTGTTTCTCTGGAAGCTGCTCCTTGCGGAGAGGCTTCTAACTACGGTGGCCGACGCGAAAAAGTAAATGTTGCTATGTAGAGCCAGTGTTTGGTTTTCTGGGCCACATGGCCGTGCAACATGGGGATCGCCACAGACGAGGACGTGCTCCCTGTGTAGATATGACAGTCTCATTCTAAGGTAACAAAAACACAATGATTCTTATTTTCAGGTGATTATACATGAAAGAAATGTATAATATATATAATATAATATATACCTTCAACAAATCTTTGACATCAGTATTGAAGCAGGTCAATATGAAGCTGAAGTGAATCAGTGTCCCTGCAGTTATTTGACAGAATGAAACGGTGTCCAGATGCCGCCATGATCGACCCCCCCCCCAAAGTAAATGTTTAGCCAAGAGCCTAACCCCCCCACATCTGGATGGCGGCGGTGGCTCAGTGTTCTGGTCAGATTTTGCCAATCAGTCGATCCAATCTGCATCTCCGCTGTTTATTTGTGGAAATTAGTTGTGTTTGCTCACCTGGAGCTCTCCCAGGTCTGAACACACGGGCCGCAACAGGCCCAGACCCTCCGACAGGAAGCTTTGTTTGTGTTACAGCAGACTGCAGAGCTCAGGTCGGCTCTGGTGTGTGGCTGACGGCGTGTGTGTGTGTGTGTGCGTGTCCCGTGTGGACACGGCGCTGAGCGTGCTGTAAACTGGCCGGCTGATTGAGGCGACCTGTCTTTCGTCTGCAGTGGTTCTGGTTGATTTTGATGTGTGGGAACGAGCCCTGAGGAGGAAGTCACACTCCAGCACGCCGGCCTCTGATTGGTCACCCGGCTCGGCAGATTCTCTCTGTAGTTTAAACTTTTGGCAGACTGAGGCGAGTTTCTCCAGATAATCTGGGACTGATCTCCATCAGCTCTTCACATCAGGTCACCTTCTGGACCTGCTCACCTCCACATCTTCTTCTACTCACTTCACTCCAAACATTCACACCTCATTAATACTCATATTTTTCTTTGCAAATCAAAGCGCAGCACGTAGTCACACTATAGTTACTGTACAGAAAAGAAATAGTCAGAGCTGTAGACCTGGACTTGAGTCAGACTTTAAAGAAGTCACAAAAATCCACTTAAAACTTCAACGTACTGATAATTATGTGTGGACATAATACCAACACCACATGCTGTAATTATGTAAAATATTCCCCTTTAAAGGTCTCACGAAAGATTTATGTTTCACTAAATATAAAAAATAAAAAAATGAAATTTAAAAAAAAGGAAAAGATTTTAAATTAAATTAAATAAAAAATAAAATGAAATAAAAAACAAAACCAAATGTGTTTATCAGAGGAAAAATACCGTTGAGCCTACAGGAAAACTTCATCCATGGATCATTCTGTCGCATTAATATTAAAGGTAGCTAACCTTTTGATGTTTGTGGACAATATTGCTGATAGTAATAAATTATATGGATTTGTGCATCGATGTCTTGAACTACATCAATGTGCAGCTTTTTAATTCAGTGGATTACTAGTCAAAACGTGCTTGTTCCTGTCTGCTGATTTAATTCACAAATGTTTGGTCAATTCAGTTTCCAGAAAATGTACATTATATATTTTGATATTGCAGTTTAAATACAAATACATTCATGCAATTTTTTATCAGTGTTTCCAATTAGTAATGGCGGGATCTTTAAATTTGTCGATTTGTACAACCTGGTCGCACTCTGAAGTTGTTGAAATCCGGCGCTAGGGCGGTGACTTCCGACGTCAGACACCAAAAAAGCCGTCCTTAGCGGCATCGGGGGGGAACACAGCGGGACAACAGTGAAAGTTAGGGCAGCAGAAGTCTGAGTAGGGCGGGCTGGGCAGGAGGGGTGGTGGATGGGTCCAACAAAACACGGACTTTCACCTGGGAGAGCAGTGTTTGCATCCCGTGAGGTTATAAAGACAAACTCTGGGCTTTTTTCTGGGCTTGTTGCTGAAACACAGTGACGTGTGTGCTAGACTTTGGTTGAGCTGGACCCGCTAGTTGCTGCAGGATATTCAGACACTGAACAACACACACACACACACACACACACTTTATCTCCTGTACATAATAAATCGTGGACATGTGACCCTCACACAGCACACAGACATCTACATCATCTCCACACACACAGCTCTGTCTCTCTGGCAGGTCGTCCATCACTGCAGATGGCAGCGACTCTACTGAGTCCTTGGCATTCAATAAATGTACAGGAAACACACGCTCACACACACACACAATTGTTTGCCCTCTTGTTTATGCGTGTAGGCTGTGACTTCAGGCAGCCTTCCTCCTGTGTGTTCTTGTTTCCTCTTCTTATTTCAACAGCATGTGCGCTTCACTGGATGGATATGAACTAAAAAATATTAAGCAACATGAAGTCAACAGCTCTGAGTGATAAAAGTCACTGTTTTTACCTAATTAATGTTAAATTATTGAGTAATTTGCTGCAGATGAAACCTGTCTGGTGTGTAACGCGCTCTCTGCAGGCGGCTGTCTGGACACACACAGGACGCTCTGCTGGAGAAAGAGGTTCCTCTCTGTATCAGCTGTCTGTCAGTGAACCGTGTGTTTTGTAGTTCAACAAGAAGAACGGCGAGTCTTAAAACGATCGAGCCAATCACGTCACATCAGCTTCAGGAGTGGGAATCTCCTGCTTAAACTTTCATGCACATCCAATGAATATTTGAAACTCTTCAGCTTAACAGCTCGGTGTGTGTCAGAAACATTCACTCAACGTTTCATATCTTCTGCTGCTCGGCTCGTGTTAAGTTGTAGCTACAGGTTGTCAACATTAATTAAGCCACCACGCTGCAGTGTTTCTGCTGATTACACATCTCAGAGAGCTGAAAAGAGTCAGATCCAATTAGAGATTAGAGGGATTAACATTTGATTATATGCTATCAGGACGAACAAAGCAGAAATCACTGCACCTGTGAAGACTGACTGAAACTTCAGACTGTGACTCAGACGAACTTATGAGAGCGCAGAGCTTTTTTTATTCCTCACTGTCCCATTAACTGTAATGAATGTGTTTATTTGCATATTTAAATGAGAAAATTGTTCCTGTTGGGCTGCAATTAATGCAGCTGGCTGCACACCGACGGGCCTGTTCCCTCATTAAACTGCAGCTCCACTGTTAACTATTATTTATTGTTTTGGTGCAGAGACACACACACACACACGGATACACATTATTACACAAACATGGCTCTGGTCTGTCAGGCTCTCCGACAGATTTTCTGTGCTTGGCAGCCCCGAGGTGACAAACACACACAGTTTTTTCCTCCTGTTTATTCTATTGTCTTTATTTCTGGATTTAGCCCGAGGCCTGAAGCAACCTGCCATCACACCACGTGTCTATGTGTGTGTGTGTGTGTGTGTGTGTGTGAGACACCAAACACTACAGGACTGCGTGTCCTCGAGGCTGCTGAGCTTCACAGTGATTGTGTATTTGTCAGTGTCACATACATTGATCGCACCAGCCTCAGTATGCATGTTTATTTGTTGGTATTTCAGCATGTGTGTGTGTGTGTGTGTGTGTGTGTGTAGCTGCAGGATAAATTATTGTGAACAGTCAGTGAAGCTCCCCAGAATGACCTTTTTAAAAGGCAACAAAGCAGCAACACACACACACATAAATTATGGCCCATAGTCATCAAACTAGAATTTAGCATTAACAGTTGTGAATGAGACGAACTCTGCAGCTCGTTAGGGACAGTTGGTTATTTATTAGAGGGCAGGGGGTGGTGCAAAAGAGGGGAAGGCATGTCAAACATTTATTTAAGCACTGGAAAGGTTTTTTAGTTTGGCTAAGGGGAGAGATACACAACTTTAAGTGGTCGTATTTTCTATCTATTTTACTGCTGATTTCGAAGACAACATGTTTTCCAGTCCTGTGGGTTTGTTAGGCATGTTTTCTTTAAAAATCACCAAAATTACTTCATTCATCACAGCAAGAAGCTGTTAAAAACAAAAATCCAATTGTCCTTGAACACATCATGTGCAATGCGTCAGCAAAAACAAATCTGAGCTTAAAATACTGGTATTTAATTATCATCACTTAATTCCATACGTCTTGTTTAAAATGTAGCTAATAATAAACCGTTTGCACGAAACTAACGTCTTCAACTTTTCAACTTTCAAACATCAAAGTGTTAGTTTTAAGCATCTAATAACTAATTTATGGTCGAGGCAGGGTCATGCATTTCCCCTCAGTCTCTCAGGAAGGCTCAAGAAAAAAAATATTTTTTAGCTCTGGGGAAGTGTTAAAAACAAAACAAATATTTTTTAAAAACAGTTCATCAGCTGTGGAACCAAGAGCTTAAAGGAACAGGCTGGCTGATGACTCTGAGGCTGATGAGGTATATGAGGCTGATGAATCCGTAAAGAGGTGATGATGGGCAGGTGGAGGGTGTGCACAATGGCAGCAAGAAAGAAATACGGCATCACAACCCTGTGGAATGACTTGTATAACTATCAGGATTTGATCTATTCGGTCTGATAACATTTGGAAAGTGTAGAAGAGCTGCATGATCAAATCATTTTGTCCCTGTTTCAGTTAGAGGAGCGCTAAACCCAAAGTTAGCCATCTTTCTGGAGGAAGTCACTAGTGCACCTGCTCTTTGGGTCCCATTAAGCAGATAATCCAGGTAATAAGCTAGATGTGACTCAGACGTGAGATCCATCTTTATTTCTAAGTATCAGAGGGAAAGCGAATGATGTTTCTCAAAATGAGGAACTTTTCCTTCCTCTCAGAAAACTAAACAACTGTGCGAGTGCTGGTGCGGCTCAGAGGAGGGTTACATCATCAGCATGTTGTAATGAAGATCAGTAGGTGGACGCTGTCAGGACTTGTTGGTCCTCTCTGTCCTCACTCCTCCACCCTCCACCACTCTGCCCCCTTTGTTTCTGTATCTGTTGTCCTAATAGCTTATTGACAGCCAATCAGCTTTAGCCTCAGGCGAGACCGCGCACCAATCACCAAGTAGGACAAGGTCATCACATCCAGACTGCAACGATCAACACGCACCCAGTGCAGCAACACATGACATGTTACGTGCTGTGCTCACACAGTGTGGAGCTATGTTTGCTTTAATCGTTAAATGTTTTTTTTGTTTCTGAAACGATCATCAGTTATAAATCAGCAGTTATCATCAGCAACACTGCAGCGTGCACTTATGTTGTTTGCACTTATGTTGTTTGTTGTTTCGACATTTAGAATAAATATATATCGATGCAAAGCAGGTCCTGATTCTGCAGTCAGTTATAACTGTTGAAAAGAAACAATAATCCAGACTCCTGAAAAATTTAATCCAAATTTAGCCCATTTTGAGTCTAGATCTGAGCGGTAGCCTGGCTCTGTCTAAAGTCCAAAAATAAAAACCTACCAACATCTCTGCAGCTCAGTTATTTCTCTCAGATATTAAGTTCTGGACGTCACAAAAACTTCCTCCAGCTCAGTGAGTCAAAATCTGAGGTCCTGTTTTTGGCCTCTGACTTAGAAAAGAACTTGTCTCTGTCACATTTATCTTGCAAGTGTTCTCTTCTTCAATGTTTGCTTTACTTCCTGGAGTTTTCCCACATGGAAATTCTGACCAATCAAGAGCAGCTTTCTCACACAAGGCATTTGATCTGGTGATACAATATGACAATATTTTTTTATGGTACGTTAACCATCATACAGACGGATGGGTTGTGACTCGGAGTAGTGAGGTGCCATGAGCCGTAGAAAGAAGTCTGGAAACACCTGATCCTCCCTCACACACACACACACACACACACACACACACACAAAGCAGTACGGATGAGTCCCACAGAGCTCCCAACTGGAAACACACCTGGTGACTCCTGTCGAACACATACAGACACACAAACACACACTTCTTACCTGCTGATGAAAGTTTCTCTGCACATATAGTTTTACTAATATTAAACACATATACACATTAACATATGCTGGCTCTCAAACACACACACACACACACACACACACACACACATACACGCACGCACAGAGCGACAGAGCCAAGTATCAGATCTTAAGAAGCCTTCATCTGTTAATTAATGAAAGTCTGGAGCCGACATCTGAGGACACACACACACTAACACACATCACACGGTCTCCTGTGATACTCTGAGTCGAGCAAAGTGGTGATCAAGGCTGTGACCCGTGTGTGTGTGTGTGTGCGATGACGACCACACACACTTTTTCCATCCCTCTCTCTGTGTTCCAGCTGTTTCCAGCCGTCCTCTCGCTCCGCTTCCGCTCTGCAGCTCCTTTATTTTGACCTTTAATCTCTCCACCTCTGACCCCAGTCACATGACCTCAGCCAGGGGGTCCGGACACAGAGGCCTCTGGTAAAATAAAAGTTAAACGTGGCTCAAGTTTTTCCACAGTGCCATGCAGCATCACTCATTCCTGAAGGACGACTTTATGAAGTGAAAGTGCTTCTACTGCAGTTGAGACGGAGGACAAACTGATTGTCTTTCCACCACAGCTGCCCCCTGATAGTCGACCAGTGAAGATGAGTTTACATATCACCTCGGGTTCGTCCTTCATCTTCTCAAAATGATCCCACACTTGGATTTCCAGCCCTGGAGATTAACCTGACTCCTGTCTGACTGCTGAGCGTGGACACTTCCTGTGTCTGTCCTTTCAAATTAAAGTCACACATGGTCCAGTTGTATAGGTTTGGATTTATTTTGACAAGGTGCAGCTCCTGATAGAGTTTCACGTTTTGTTTTTTCAGTGACTAAGCAACCAATGAAATCTTGCCGACTAATGACCTTTCTGATGAACTAAAGGTGCTGACACACCAAACCGACATCAATGAACCAGCAGCGATGAAAGCCAACTGTTGCGTTGTCTATGTCGCCTCACGTCACCTCACGTCGCCCTGTGTTAGTTGCATCTGAACACACTTCACGGATTATATTCGACGGCCAAGTAGCACGTACGTTCTGCGCCTGCGTGAGAGGAAATCACGCAAAAAGGGCAACCCGGAAGTCTGAGGAATGCATGAGGTAAACAAAGTAGCATAGTCCTGTCAGCCGACCGAGCACCGCAGCACCTCCCACTTTAACCTGAATAACAAACCAGGGCTCGGTGCTCCGGTTGGATCCAGACGGAGAGCCGGGGCTAGCTCAGAGACTAGTGGAGGCTAACTGGCTGTGCTTCCCTCCGGTCATGCTGCGGCTAACGCTCCGCTAGCTGCTCCCAGCTAGCTCCGGTTTGTTATTCAGGTTAGAGTGTGAAGAAGCAGCGGGTCTGTGGGGCAGCTGAGTGAAGTGGAGCCTGAGGAGGAAGCACCGGTTAGCCCCGGTTTCACTACAGGCAGATTCACTCGCAACAGGGGCGAGGAAATAAAACCTGAACAGCCGCCTGCGCCGCCTATTCAACATGCTCAATCGGCTGAAAAGCTGCCGATGCTGAAGTGCCGACGGTGCAGGACATACCTCAAAAAATGTGGCAACAGACGCTCACCTATGGCCCAACTTTGATCGACGGCCGACCGTCGGCTTCGTGTGTCAGTGACGTAACGTTTTGGTCGACTATTAGGGGGCAGCCGTTGCTAGCAGTTGCTAGGTGATACGATTAACTTTCATATTTTTGCCATCAATTTAAAAGAAGTATAACCATGTGGCCAACTGTCAGACACGGGACTGGATGTCTACACATAAAGAGGAAAAAAAAAAATAGCAGTCGAAGAATCTGGTTTTATTTGGAACTGCGACGCTTTAAATTAGACGTACATCATCACAAAATAATGAGGCAGACGAGGACAGTCACTCAAAAAAGAGAACAAACCTGAGAGAACTGCAACGTGTGGCACCTTATCAGTAATCCATCCATTCAGTCAGAATAATGGGGTCAGAAACAGATTGTACAGTCTGTGCGCTTCAAACTATTTCTCCCCACTACATTTTCACACAGTAACAGAGTCATTGTGGACTGAACTGATGCCTCAGTAGTGATTGTTCTCCGCTGACGTCTGCTTTTAAAGTGAATTTGCACAGCTGTACGAGATACGCAGCTCTGTGTGTGCAGCTCTACTGTTCTTACTGTTTCAGCTTCCATCTGATTATGGAAGCTTGATATTTCTGAGGACTTGTTGAATTGTATCAGATGTTTTCCCCTGTAAGAAAAATAAGACTCAACACTCAGTGACAATGACAGCACTTGTTCAGACGGAGCCTCAGTGTGTGAACAGGGATTATGTAAAGGAAGTGAACAGAGACGTCTTTTCTCTCCGGTTTAGTCGAGCTGTTCTTCTCGCTGTCCTGCACCGACACACACTGATAATACAAAGTGACTTCCTCCTCTGCCTCTGCGCTGAGGGATGGAGGGATGAAGATGAATCTGCAGTCGGAATCAGGCTTTACTTCTCCTCCAGTAACTGAGCGCAACAACAGTGATGTTTGCATTGAAAAACAAACCCCGCGCCTGCTGCATCCAATCAGCAATTAGCAGACACGAAGACAAAACACACGATGACCTCAGCTGTGTTTGTTAACATGTATATGAGAGATGTTACACATCTGTTTTCTGCATGTTAACCCCCTCCCCAGAACACACACACACACACACACACCCTCAGGGCTGTAACACATCAGTGTGTCTGGTCATGTGTGTGTTGACGTGTCCTCGCTAATTGTCTCCCATCACACTCTGCTGCTGCTGTTCTCTTACAGCTGAGGGGAAGAAATGGATGGATGGATGGATGGATGGATTATATCTACATAGTGCCAGGTCCTCATCACAAATGTCTCTACAGTAGCCCAGAGTGGACAAAGCAAACACAGGCTCTATAGGGCTATTAGCATGTTTGCATCAGCTACTGTGGTGTAGCAGCCTCTCTGCGGTGACACCTTTGGAAAAACACAGATTTTTTTTTTGAGATAAACTGTTTTAGTCAGTGTTTTACTGGTTTAAATCACTTGGTCTGTTTGTTTTGGAGAAGAAGAGGCCTCTGTGGATAATTCAGCTCCTGAACAATGAACACTGAAGGAATTCTAACTGGTAGAAACTTCAGCAGGTTGCAGTCTGCAGTCCTCACCACCTCTAAATCCCCCTTAATCTTACACACTGCTCCTTTAAGGGGAAGATCACACAAAAAATAAAGACAGTGATTTTATGTGACTCGTAGTGCAAACAGCGTTTTGAGTGGTTGGGTGACCAAGCGTTTGCTATACAAATGCAGGTCCATTTACCATTTAATATCACAGCAACGCAATCATTGTAAGTATGCATAGCACTGGCCTGCCATTGTCTAAAAACTAAATGAACACTTACTGGGGAATCAAATGAAAGCACCATAGTGCCTCATCACAAACAATACGTGTCTAGTGCTGCAGTGCTGCGTCATCGGGAGAAATCAGACTCTAAACAATAAATGAACCTCGTGTTAATGTATCACATTGATGATAAAGGTCATATCATACGGTCTGTTTGGCTGACCTGAAAAGTAGAAATAAACATGGCGTTGATTGGACTCACATGAGCCACCGAAATCTCAACCTCAACTCGAATCGCCACAAAAATGTTGGTTGGATATTATGTAGGAATGCAAGATATATCAGAACTTCAAAATGAACTATGACAATCTGCCAACATGCTTTTCCTTATTTAGCACAATGAATTAACATCACAGACACTGAGCAGTATTTCATGTCTCCATCTGCTGGTGGATAAGAGTCTGCATGTATAATATGATATGATAGGTTATCAGCCAAATGAGGCGTTACATATCGGCATATCAGATATCGGCAAAAAATTCAAAATCGTGCACCTGTTATTGTGTAGAGAATAAACTTTGTGTTCATTAAAGTGATCAGTGAAATCAGTAAAGACATTTACAGTGTGCTTTGACTGGATTTGAATCAGTATCAGTGGTAACTTTGGGGCTGAATGCTACACATTTACTGACAAAATAATACATGAGACGCCATATTTTCAGAAATAAATGTGGCTCTTAGAAGCAAACTGCCTGTTGCTGAAGTGAAGGATCCTGACGGCGTGTGACAAATATTTCTGCCACAGAAACTGACCTGAAATTGATTTTAATTTGACAGACCTAACAACAGACTCTTTGGTTGAGCACAGAGGATTCCCCTCTTAAAGTTTCAAAGGTCTGAGGATGACCACAGAAGTGACGAGAAACTTACAGTTGAACTGTAGACGTCTATCAAGAGATTCAAAGTGTGTCAGTTTCATCCAGCAGCAGTTTATGACCTTCACTCATCCCTGCGGCGTGAAGAATCACGTTAACAACCTTAAAGTCTCCAGAGTGCCGGCCCGTCTGTCAGTCTCCGCCATGACACTCCCCTTCCTCTTATCTTCCTCTTCCTCCTCTCCCTCGGGCTCTGCTTCCTCTCGCCCCTCGCGTTTGACCCTCGAGGACACCGTCTCTCCGTCGGGTGAAAGAACATACGGAAGATGAAGTGACGTTCTCAGTTCTCTCTTCCTTTGCTTTAAGTCAAGGTCGCAGTGGTGATTTTAAAGTGTGCTCTCCTCTCTGGAGCTTATCTGCTCTGAACTCGTCTCCTCAGAGGGATCAGAGGACGGAGTCAGGAGGGACATGGTGATCCCTGTCCTCCAGAATTCTCCTCCCATCTCCACCCCCACCATCCCCCTGGGAAACACAGAACTTTTACACTTTGATGGGAACTCTTAAAGCTTAAAAAATTATTAATATGTACTCTGACTACTCAATAATAAACCATATGCATGTCTGGCCATTCTTGAAGAGAAACTGCTTGTTGCTCTGGCTGAAGTTTCTGAATTATTTGGAGTATTTTTGAGGATATTTTCCTCATCCAGTCGAGGTTTGAAGGATGACTTGGTGATATACAAATTGAAAAAGCCAAAATTCAGCTCAGTAATAACTGTCAAGGTTCATCAACTCATTTCATCCCAACTCTTCAAATACTGCCACTTTCTCAGTGGACCCACACGTCAATATATGATGCACTATGTACCCTCCTGCATCAACTTTGGATGGTTATGTACGTCATGTCATTTTACACCTGTTACATACATTGTGTCCTTTCAAAATAAACTCAACATACAGTCTTTTCATAATCAACATAAAACATACGAAAAAGTGAGGATGAAAGTCCAGAGTTTCTTCAACTGGATGGTGAAAACATTGACTTCCAGGTTAGGAAACATGTTAGCATGCTCCTTCCACCACCATCAAACCTCCAAAGGATCCTCCTTGGGTGTCTTGAACTCCATGTAGGCTGCCACCTCCTCATCCTCAGGCTGCAAGGTTTCATGGCTGGAGTCCTTCACGTCGTCGACCAATGTGACCACGGAGTCAAAGGCTCCAATTTGCTGATGACGCTGACGTCTTTGTGTCTAAAGGGCCACGTGTTTTTATTATAAACACAGAGCAGAGTGCCATGAAATGTTTCGTGAATATTCATGTTCCCCAAACGGTGATTCATGAGGTCTTGGTAACTCCCCTGTCCTCCCGCGTCACACTGCAGAAGAGAGTTTACATCTTTTCTCAAAAACATATCAAAATGTAATTTCCGACTGCCGAGACATTTCGGTGGTGTTGCCGTAAAAATATGGTTTTAATTAGAGGTTTACATTCTTCTGTCGTAAGAAGAAAAGATTTGATTCCGTGTGTCAGACAGCTGCAGCTCAGTACGTGCGCCTCAATAAGAAGAAGGGCTTTAATAATGGCTTCACACACACACACACACACACACACACACACACACACATCTTGCTTACTTGCTGCTTATCACCTCTCGCTAAGCCGTCGGAGAGAAGATATTATGGACATTCAACATTTTCAGGAGGCAGCTTGGTTTCCAGTGGTAAAGGCAGGATTTTTGTGTGAGTCTAAGCAAATATTACTCTGAACTTCCTGTCACCCCCCCCCCCCCCCCTCCATCCTCCATCCTTTACATCTAATTCCTCCCTGCTGTCCCTCGTCTCCAATGATTCAGAGCAGCAGCCTGAAAGTTTTCTCTCCATTTTTATTACACTGATAATAAAAATGTTTAGCCAACACATTCACGGGGGTTTTATTACATGTGTATTTTTGACATTTAGCAGAGAGTCTACATGGAGGTTGAATAGGTTTATTCAGCCACAGTCTGAAGGGAGAATGTATAGATTTCTAAAAATATCCTCCACTCCCAAACATGTCTTCACTTTACTTTACTCTCTACAGTATGACGACCTCTGCGCACCAAATCCATATTTTTTATCCTGCACAGATAAAAATCCCTGCGTAAGGACATTTGCACACTGAGTCCGATGCGTTTTTGTTTCTATTCTTTGTGAAAATTCACGATACAAAGGCAAAACTTGAAGACATGTTAGCTGTCACGCTTCTCCTTCGTCTCCACTCTCTGCCTGCGTCTTGCATTTTGCACCATGGCAACATCAACAGCCTTTAAACAAGCGAATCTTATTTAAATATATTTCAGATATTTATCGTTGTGTTGAACCTGTTATAGAAAGTAAAATAGTTCCCTGATGAAAACTGCAGAGAAGAAAGTAAAATGAAATAATTTTTATAAACAGCTGAGTCGACTCATCATCAGGTCACCCACAACTGAACCTCTGCAAATAATGGAAGTGTCGTCTGTGTGTGTGTGTGTGTGTGTGTGTGTTTGTGTATGGTCACACCAGAAGGTCTGCCTCTGATGTTCCAGTCTGACCAGTCCATCTGCCACACACACACACACACACACACACACACACACACACTGCCAGCTGTCACACAGCGGTCCCATGGTACCTGACCCATATGCCTCCTTCAACACATGGACACATAATCACACACAAACACACTGTAAATTAATGAAAAATACACACTTGCACACACACTGATGGCACAGTGAAGTCTGATTGAGTTTTTTGTAACAGAAGAATATGATTCGCCAACCAGATCTCCAAAGTTGTCGAATACCGGCGCTTGGTCAGTGACTTCCTGTTTCAGACACTGATGAAAAAACATCCTTTCACGTCGGCATGATGCGCAGCCCGTTAGCATCATTGTGTTACAGTACCCGGCGGAGTCAGGGGAAAACGTGGTGGGATGACAACGAAAGCTAAGGGGGTGAAAGTGTAGGGCGGCCTGGTGGGCAGGTCCAACAACCACTCACTTGTGTCCACTTCCTGTAATATTGTAAAGCCATAAACCCAACCACGTGCGTTTGTAGTTGAAGGACAAACATAAATTTGCAGCGTTGTACGGACGTAGTGCTTTTATTTTTAAAGAGACTGTATGCAAACTGTGCATTTCCTGTGAAAACAGAAGTGTATTTTGAAAACAGACAATGCATGTAACAGGCTGAAGTTGACACGGCGTCCCAGAACGTCAACAACCAACACACCCAGGGTACCTTGGACGCCATATGTGGACGTGGAAAGTCCATGACCAAACGTGGACATGTGACGAGGTCACAGTGAGGATGAGAGTTCACGTTGAAGTCTAATTTTCCCAGACTCCTGACATCACCAGTGTTTCTCATAAGACTGGACATTTTATGTGAGAAGTTATTTGTTAATGAAGCTGAGCATCTGTAAAACGCTGTGTGACGTTTCTGCTAATGCTAACCGAACAGTTCCTCCTGCTGCAGCTTCACATTAAAAGCATTTCAGTGGTGAAACACAAGTTGACTTTATTATAAAGAACTTACAGGAAGTACAAAAACTCAGCATTTGTTGACAGCAGGTCAGATTGAAGTATTTCATGGAGTAATTCAGCTGTTAGATGCAGAGCTGCAGGCGACAGGCTTCAACTTCTCAGAGATGTAACCAACTCCTCTTCCTCATTAACGACACCAGGTTCCCTTTTAGCATCGGGTTTAAATCTGAAATACTGCCATATAGGTGCTTTTGCTTTGACACCAAATCCTCCTCCGTTGTCTCTGAGGTTAACTCTCTGTTATTCCTCTCATCACGCTAAGTGAAATCTGACTCCTGTGAAGTCAAGTCCAGACCAACGATGGCGACGACACAAGTCAAAACCACAGACTGTATTTAAAGATGGACGACATGACAGCTTCCTTAAAGCAAAGCTGAAACATGAGACTTCACCTGACTTTAGCAGGGTTTCTCATGTTTATAAAAACTGCATCCACGTGCTAATTTTGGCGGGAAAAGACCAATTTTACTGAAACTGATATCAGGAACTGTGGTGACGAGTTGAGGAGGCTCATGGGTAGTGTAGTGTTTACAGCTATTCATGATACTGAGCCCATTTTAAACAAACTCCTCACACAGTGAAAATTAAACTGGTCCTCACAGAGATAGAAGTACAACACACACACACACACACACACACACACACACACACACACACACACACATACATATGTGACCTACTGGCCTGACAAATGAAAAACAAATGTAGAGATAAATGTAATACGACAATGAACCTGAGCAGCACACACACACACACACACACACACACACACTGCAGCAACATTAAAGGACTAAACTTTATTTGGGAGTCACATGGCGCTTCGGGGACAACAAAGGTGTAGATGTCCACTCCCTCCTACACACACACACACACACACACAAACACACACACACCTACACAAACACACACACACCTCTTCGTGGTAATCCAATATGAAGCAGGTTTGCGTTTGCGACACTGTGGCCTCAAATCAGCTCTGACAGGACGACCGCCGCTTGCTCCCTCACACCCTGAGGGTTCACCGTGTGCGTGTGTGTGTGTGTGTGTGTGTGTGTGTGAGACCGTGAGACCATGTCAACCAGTCCAGCCACCACGGTCTGCTGACACCTAGCTGAGCCGTGTGTGTGTGTCAGTTTATACCCTGTTTGTGTGTTCAGTGACCGTGTTGTTGTGACTCTGTTTAGTTTTTGTTGACGTGTGTGTGTCCCTCTATGTGTCTGTGTGTGTGTGTCTGTGTTTATATTTGCCTGTTTTCATATTTTATTTCTTAGAGGTTTGTTATTAGCCAGGTGTGTTTTTCCAGGATCGTTGACATGGTTTCGTGACGATGTGATGAAGACGTAACAGCTGAACGATATTCGTTAAATGCTATAAAATACATAAAACTTTATTTGTTCGCAGAGCATCTTGGATTGTGTTTCTGTATGTTGAAAAGTTTTCGATCTTCTCTGTCATGTTGTGCTCACTGTGTCTTTTACATGTCTTGTACTCTTCTTGTCCTGACACGTCACTTTAACATCATATACAGCATCAGATCTTTATTTAAATGAGATACGAGGACATCAGTTGATGACCTAAGGCCATGTTTACACGGAAACGATCCACTGAAAATGGAATCGTTTCTCATTTTCGTTTTGAAAAAAGTTCAGACGACAATGTTTTCATAACAGTCTCCCTGCACATAACTGTCAAGTTTTGGATTTGAAAATAAGGGAAATTTTTTGGCACCCGCCACAAAACCGATACCAGTGAAAGTATCACGGTTCTGAGTAGTATCACGATACCACACACATTATTTGAAAATTTGTTTCAAATAATCAACATCCAAATTGTAGGCTAGTCAAAACCGTTTTTAGTTGCAGTAAATAATTCATAAGCATATAGTTGTCGAGATTAAATCCTATAAACACATTAACAAATTAACGATTGTTTCCTATTTAAAATTAAATGCTACATTACCGTTAATAGTGAAATCTGAAAGTGATATGAGTGTGTCCATCATAGTGGCGTTTGAACTGCCCATTTCTTTGTCTTCTTGGTGTTGGGCTCATCCTTCTCATCTTCTAAATGATTTAATTCTTCCGGTGTCACCTCCTTGTGCCGTTTCTTCCCTTTTCTTTTCATTCTCTATTCTCTGTTCTTCTGCATCCCAGTCATCAAAATGATCAAATTCGCAAATAAATTAAATTAAACAATAAAATCACTCATGACGCCCGTTGTAATCTGTTGCCTCTGCTCTGAGTCTCTGCTGCTGTGGTTACAAACTAGCAGTTGAGCCAGCGCAATAATTTCTGTCATCAGGCGATTTGACCGGAACGTCTTTTTAGCTGCCTGTAACACCTTTTAACGGAAACCCTGCAGCCAGTCAGAACTGAGTATTCACCCAGACCATGGTATAAGCATAATTAATGTATTAATTCTTGTTTTGTGAGGTCACAGTGACCTTGATCTTTGGCCTTCATCCCATCCAAGTGGACGTTTGTGTCAAATCTGAATTCGTTCAAGGCGTTCTTGAGACACGGGACATGCAAATATCCTGGTACACAGACAGGCACATCGTACAATATGATGAAAACACTGTGGTTAAATTTAACACTCTTTAATTACATTCATCATACAGTAAGCACACATGCAAGTAGACTTCTTCAACTTCTTGTACTAAAAATAAGAGCACTTTAATTTACTTTTTAAAAGTGCTGAACCTTCATACTGTATACAGTCGTGTGATTTCAGCCTTGTACCTGTGTGTCATGACAGAAGTGTATATGAATAAAATATATACAGAGAATATTTCTGAGACTCAAACATGGAAAAAACATGAACACACACACACAGACACACACTCCCCGCTGAACAGTGATGTTCTGGAGGTGCGAGGACATTTCTATCTACACGCCTGCTGACTTATTGATGCCACTTGTCAAATATAAATGCATCATTGTGATACAGCTGAGACGCAGAGACAGAGGAAAAGAAATGTTTAAAAAAAAAAAACAGGAGAAGAAGAGAAGATGTTTCTCTGTCGGCTCTCCCCTCTGGAGCTTGTTGGTTTTCCGTCTGATGTTCAGGGATGAGGAGGATGAAGATGAGGAGGAGGAGGAGGAGGATTTCAAAGTGGCTTCCAGGCTGGAGAGTGTTTTATTGAAGATATGTGGCGGCCATTTTCTTGTCTTCTTTGTTGGGGTTTTTTAGCCTTCGGGGCAGCGATGGTTAAACAGTCGGTCACACAAACACAAACACACACACACACTGGTTGAACCGTGAAGTAGGAGGATGTTGGGTATGTACAATTTGAATTTTAAAGTGTTTGTATTCTTCTCAGTCTTTGGTGTATTCTGTTATTGATCAGGACGAGCAGAGCGTCAAGGAATTTGTTTTTGCCAGATTTTTATTTTACTAAATATTTGGACTGTTTGCTTCCAAGAGATTTCCAGTATTTCTTGTGAATAATTTATTGTAGAATTTTTTTTAAAAAAAATTTTTTGGAAAAAAAATGTGAAATGACTCCAAACTTTAACCAAAAAGAGATAAAATATTCAACATGATTTTTTTTGTAAGGAGCTCAGTATAGAAAACTTTTTCCAGCTCAGTTTGAAGATGCAGAAAAATAGTTAAAATAAGTTCAAATGACCTGTGAGCTGACATCAAAGATGCTTCACTGTTAGTTAACAGTGTGACCTTTTTTGTAGAGCGTCAGACTGAATTTACCAACGCACCATGTCAGGTCACTCACTCTCCGGGACCGCCAGTGTTACATCTCACTCAGTGGATGGATGATGTCACAGGAAGCCAATCTCACAAAGGAGGACCACACTTGTTTGTTTTGCTATGGAAGCTAACGTTAGCTAATGTGCTAAAAAGTTAGTGTTGCAGAGAAATCCAGTTGTCATATACCAACAACTCTCTGACAGTGGAATCTGAGCGAGGCTGGGGCTGCTTTTAACAATTTTTTTAACTTTTCAAAACAGACAATCTGACAATCAGACCAACTTTACGCAGTGATTGTTTTGTTCTTAAGATGAAAGTGAATTAATAAAAGGATTGTGTGACTTTTGCAGCTGCTAAACCTGCATAAATAAGACTGAAAGAAACTGTAATTCTTAAAGCACCTACAAAGTGAAGTGCACCATTAACTGTGCTGCCAAGCAAATAGTGTCTCAGTGCTCCTGTACTATATGCACATCTTTAAATGAGGTAATATGCAAAGATTTGGCACAGAATTGTCCCCCTTTCTGTGCAAATGAGCCTCATTGCAAAAACAGTTCAATTCCCAAAGATTAGTGCTAATAGCCACACACAGTTGAATTCCTTGTTTGATTTTTCAGGAAAGCTTCTGCACCAGGACCTGTAGCTGTTTTTTTTCTTCATCATTGTTCTACCTGCTGTGTTCTTGGCGCAAAGGCAACGTTCATATTAAACCTCATGGATAATAACAATCAGACACAGGAGAAGGGCAAAATGCACCCACTGCAAAATTTTATGGCCGTGTCTGTGCTGTAATATCAGCAATATCTTCTGCAAATTGTACCTTGAGACAGGACAGATTGCGGTTGTAAGTGATGCACAATCCATGATGCTATCAGCAGCTGCAACATCTGCAGGAACGGATGACGCTCTGTACGAATAAGCTGGTTTCCAGGCTGTGACTGGTTAATAAACCTCAGGGTTCAGACGTCCCACTGAAGCGAGTTTGCAGTGAAAACTTTGAGGCATCTGAGTTAAAACGGAGCTGCTGAGTGATTGAGTGAGTCGAGCTGTGTTGTCGTCCTCGACTGTGACTGGTGAGGTTTCTTCCTGCAGGTGTGCTGATGAGTTTCAGACTCTAAAACAAACAGCAGGCGACTCCGTCATCACCGACGCTGGAAACTCTGAACCTGCTTTGCTTTGTTAAATGAGACATGAAGAAACGGAGGTGTGTGTGTGTGTTTTAAAGTGTGTGTTGCGGGTCACCTTATGTTGGAGCAGAAACACTGCTGATGACAGACGGCTGATGACTATCATCACATCTTCAAACGTTACGATGAGGGTTAAAACTTGTCGTGTCATCTACCTCTTCATCCATCTGCAGCCTTAAATCTGGCGTCATTCTTTTAAGTCTGTCTGAGTGTTAACACATAAAACACTGTGTAAACCAGGTCAGTGAGTTCCGATGTGTCAGCCGCAGTAAACGTCTCTCTCCGGCAGCAGCAGGGTGACACCGCCCTGTCAACACGCCAGCCAGTGACTCCATTTCCCAGAAAACACTGCTCAGAAGTGACTTCTCAGATAACACAGGAGGTGTCAGGCGTTTAAGACGTGGTGACAGACGGAGGGATGTGATGGATTGGAGCGAGGCGTCGGGCCGACAGCAGCCGTGTGGGCACGTAGGGACACGTTTATGTGAAGACAGAGACTGAGTGAGACAGACTGTCCTGTAAGTAGAAGGTCACGGAGTCAACGTCTGCACTGATGTGTGTGTGAGCCAGATTATCTGTTGATTATCAGACTAAAGTTTGAGAGAAACTTATCAGTTGAGTGAATAACAAAGTCTCACATCTTTAACTTAAATCTGTAAGAAAAAAAAAAGCCAGTGACCGTTGTTACGTCATTTTGTTCTCAACACATTATCTAATGTACATGATTTTACACTTGAATGATTCCTTCAGCACGATCTTGTTCCCTTAACTTTTTTGCAAGCAGTGTAGATTAGAAGTTTAGTTTAGAAGTTTCCAAAGATCCCAACTTTCATAGAAATTGTGGCAGAAAAAAAAGTGTTTGAATATTTAAACAACACACACACACACACACACACACACACACACACACACACACACACACACACAGACACCTGACTCAGCACGTCGCCCAAAACAACTTCATCAAGTAAAGCTGAACATACAGCCTGCAGGCAGACCTCCTCCACCTCCAACACCTCCTACAGGGTACTTCCTCCTCCTCCTCCTCCTCTTCCTCCTCCCACCACTCTTTCTGCCCTCGACATTCTTTGTTCATCTCCTTCCTTCCTTTCCTCATTTTTCATCTTTTCTCCTCCTCCTTCCCACCTCCCCAATCTCCTCATTTCATCCCCCCTTCTCTCCTCTTTATCTTGCTTTCTATTTTTCCTTCTCTTCTACATCTCCCGCTTCCTCGCTCCCCTTCTCTCTTCTTATTTCTCCTTTTCATCTCCTTTTTTATGCTTCATCTCCTCCTTTCTTTCCTCTTCTTTGTCCCCTCTACCATCCTAACTCTCCTCCTCATCCCCTCCTGTCTTTCTTCTTCTTTAGCTCTCCTTTTCCTCTCTTTGAACTCCTCCACATCCTCTTCCACTTACTTCCACTCATCCATATTTTCTTTCGTCTCCTCAATATTTTCTTTCACCTCCTTCTTGCTCCTGTCTCCTTCTTACTTTTCTCCTCCACTTTTCCTTCTGCTTTTGCCTTAACTTCATTTCTCTTCATCCACTCTGTTACTCCCCCCTCGTCCTCTTCATCCTCCCGTCCCCCATTGCTCCTTTCTTCTTCTCCTAACAACAAACACAGTCTGCTTCAGATTCCACCTCCTCCTGCCACACACACACACACACACACACACACACACACACTCCCGATGTCTGGAGGTCTCAGTAGTCGAGGTCAGAGGTTGCCTTTAAAGGAGTGTGAGGCAGCTTTGATCAAACACACACGTGTTTGTAAAGATGGAGACGATTTGAAACTCCTCCTTCCTCCCTCGTTCTCTCCACCTTCCTTTCAACTCCATCTCTGTGTTTCTTCTTCTGTCTTTTCTTCTCTGCATCTCCAGCCTTCTTTCTTCTTCTCTGCCCTCATTCTCTCTCCGTCTCTCTCCCTCTCCTGCCGGCTGCCTCGGGTGTATCCTCAGATGTGTGAGGGCCAAAAGCAGGGTTGTGTGAGGCTACTGTGGATCTGTGTGTGTGTGTGTGTGTGTGTGTGTGTGTGTGTGTGTGTGTGTGTGCCAGCTGGCGGTGTCTTCAGAGCTGGTGGAATGTTCCGCGGGGCTCCACAGCCTGCGACTGGGAGAGATAAGGCACCGGACACACACACACGTACACACAAGCAAACAGAGGATGCTGCCAAAGACAGTTCCAACTGCACACACACACACACACACACACACACACACACACACACACACACACACACAGCTGATCTCTCTGCGACACACACTCTCACACATCAGCTCGGATCAGTCAGTCGTTCAGTAAACAGGCTGGAAAAAGCAACCGTGTTCTCAAATTATTTCAGAGATGAGAAACCCAAACAGGAAATAATAATAATAGTAATAATAATAATTATGCAGCATCATCAGCATGATGTGTAAAAGCAGACACAGAGCTGTGGAGACCACACAGAGAGGCTGAGTCAGCGCGTTGTTCTGATTAAATCAGATTATTTTTATGAAAAGGAGTACGTTCTGCAAATAACACAAAATATCAAAATACATCAGTACATGGTTAAAAAAACAACAGTCACTCAGTTTATGAAAGAAAGAACCTGAAAATGTGAGAATAACGTATTGGAAACATTTTGTAGGAAATGTGAAGCTGCACAGGTTAAAAAAATACGAGCAAAGTTTGGACTCATACAGCAGTAATCACTCAGTCATGAGGACGTTTTCATGACATTAGAGAAAATGGATTTATTGCGTACACATAAATATTTTCGTGTGACTGAATGAAATCGTGCTAAATCGAATCTCCCAAAGTGGGACTAACACACCCAGATCATGTGACTCCTGCATGTATACAGTCAATCAGAGCCAAACTGGCCGAGGCGCTCTGAGCATGCTCCACAGTTTCCGCCCCGGGCTTTGACCCGGAAGCCCAATAGCATTAAATGTGTAAGAGAAGAAGAAGCCGGTAACATCATGGAGAAATCTACATCCAGAGCCGTGACTTTTTGGACGGACCAAATGTACAGAGCTGTAAAGTTGTCCACTATGGTAGCAGTTAGCTGCTAGCTAACCGTAGCTAACTTGTAAAAGCTAACAGGAAAAAGGTCCAATACTAAAAAGCTGAAAGGGGCCATATCTCCACCTATCGTAGAGGAGTCGCACATACTTGGCTCAATAAATGGATTCCCCTCCCGTGTTTGTGCCCTGGGACAAGGGCAGTAGGCCAGTTACATGTCCTCGTCCAGCTGGGACTGTAGAAACACTTCACTGTGACTGGAAACGTACTGAGTGTGTGGTGGAATATTTATCTGCAGAGCCGCCGCCCTCTGCCTGGATTTGATAATTTTCTTCTTATTTTCTGTGTTCAGGACATTTATAGGTGTGAACCCTACAGCGCTCAGGTGATGTTTGGGCTTTTTTCAGCACGACTGTGATATTTTGATGACGTTTTGCAGGAGACACCATCAGCCGGCATCTTCCAGTTCACACAACTGCTACTTTTCTTTGCAACATTCTGAAACAACAAATTTTTGGTCTGAGCTGGTCTTTATATCACTATTAATATCATGATAACACAGCAGTGAGTAGATTAGGCAAATCTTTAAAAAAAAGCGTTTTTAAATGAAGATGATTAAATGAAATTTGTAAATATTTATGGGCCTCAGAATCATCTTTTTCGGACAATATTTAACGGGCTGTTTCCATAAGATTTACAGAGCTCAGCATATTTTATGAATCCTTTTAATTTCATAAAACCTTTTGATTTTGGGCACTCTGTGACCTTTTGTCAGCTCCAACCCGAGGGCAACATTTTTATTACATGACATATCTCATAATCTAATCTACAGCCCGCCATGAAATTCATTGAGTACATTCATGTTTCCATGACGATAAAGCCTCTTGATTTTAATGCCCCGTGACCTTTCCACCTCTGCTGCCTCGGGCTACAATTTCCACTTGCACACAAGAAATATTAAAATCTAACGTGCCGTTTGGCCTGAAATTCAGTGAGTGCACTCGAGCCTCTCGGAACACATTTACATTTCACATCATGCCACATGTTACATGTTGTGTCGGTACATGTGCAAACAGAAAAACAACAGCTCGAGGGAACGAAAAAAAAAGTTTCTCTTATTTTGTTTTTTCTTTGGATCAGAGGATTATTATTTTTCCGTAAGAAGAAAGAAAGAAGAAGAAACCCCAAATGTAGAAACACTGTGCCCTCTCTGGTCTGCAACATTAAAACACACACACTCTTTAATGTGTGTGTTCGTGTGTGTGTGTGTGTGTGTGTGTGTATGTGTGTGTGTCACAGCGGCAGCACAACACAGCGACACACTAACACCCAATTTGTCTCCATAAAGCTCAAAGATCAGAAGAAATGCAGCGGAGATTTAAAAAGAAAACATGGAATTAAAAAATGCAGATTCTGCACTATCAAGAGAACAGGAAGCGTCTCCGTGGCGACACTAACAACTTCCTGCTTTACTAATTGTAAAATGAACGACTGGAGGAAGGGGAGACTCTTCTTCTGTTCTTCCGGCATCAAAAGACACTGCTGCTGTTCTTTATTTCATCCCTCCAGCTCCCTCCATCCCCTTTGTCCTCCATCTTTCCTCAGTTCCTCCATCTCCCTTTGATTTCCTCCGTCCCTCTAACTTTCTCATCCCTCATTCTTCATACATCCCTCCGTGTAATCTCCCTTTCCCCCTTCATCTTTCCTCCGTGTGTCCTTCCTTCTTTCATCCCTTCATTTTTCTCTCATCCATCTCTACATTTCCTCCCCTATTTCCATTCATCCATCCTGTCCTCCTCCGTGTCTTCGCACATCCCTCCATCCTCTCTCCTCCACCCTCCTCTTCCTCCATGCTAACAGGATTAGCACTGCGTCTAACGAAGCGGAGGAAATAATTAGTCCTGTCACTGATAACATTTCCACGCCTCATTAGAGGGCCACAAGTCCTGCTTCTCTCCTCCTGCTTCTCCGACTTTCTTCTCCTCCCTACGTCCTCACTTGTTCTCCCTGCGTCCTCTCCCTGTTCTCCTCAACTCCACCCTTCCTCCCTCCTGTCCTGAAAAAAAAAAAAAACACAGTAAGTGTAAAGCTGCAGTTGCTCTAATGACCTCTTACGCTGCGTTCTAAACCACATTACCGCCTAATCGCTGTTGAGGTGGTGCTCGAGCGCTCGTGATGATGCATTTTGACTAAGGGTCATCTGAAGTTCATATATAGTCATAAAAATATCCATCCATTTTCAACCACTTATCTAAAGTCGGGGTGCGGCAGCAGGCCAAGTTAGCGTAGTATCACCTAACTTAAAATAATGTGTGCCACAGCTTGAAACGAAAACATGATCGGTCAACACTTCACTGCATCATTCGACCAGCACATTAAACACATCACCAATACAGCCTTCTTTCTCCTCAAGAACATTTCCTGCCTCCGTCCATTCCTCTCCTCCACACCTTCATCACCTCCCATCTGGACTACTGCAACAGTTTACTCTACGGCTCATCTTCACAAACCCTTTAAAAGCTCCAGTATATCCAGGACTCTGCTGCTCCGCTACTCACCCACCCTCACACCCGTGACCACATCACCCCCTTCTCCATAAGCTCCACTTCTCCCCCAGAGAATCCACTTCAGCATCCTCCACATAACATACAAAGCCCTCAATAACCAGGCCCCACCCTACCTGTCAACCTCCTCCATCATCACACTCCCACCTGCAGACTCTGCTCTGCTGATGCAAACCTGCCGTCCCACCCTGACCCAGACCAAGCACAAACCCTGCTCTCTCTCCATATTAAAAAAATCTGTCTATTAATCAGTGATTGTCACCTGCTGAATTATGAGCGCTTAAATGTCTTCATATGCAAAAGGACAGAATGACAGAAACATTTTGGGAACCACTGATCAATATGAAGACATCAGCACCAGGGAGCAGTTAGAGCAGGAATTCATCAGTGGAATCAAAATCTGAATTGATAACTGATAGATCTAGGTTAGAGAGAGTGATGATGTGTGTGTGTGTGTGTGTGTGTGTGTGTGTGTGTGTGTGTGTGTGTGTGGACCTCACAGTTACATTTTATTCGTCTTCACCCACTGGACTGACTGTTCCCACTTTTTAACGGATCAGAATTCTCTTAAACAAAGACGTCTCTCCCTCGTCAGAAGATCATTTCATGTGCAAATGAAGCTCTCTAATTACAGACGGCTCAATGAGATTCAGCGCCGCAAAAAAACAACAGTGAGACTCTGCTCGAGTTTTTGAGGATTATTTAAAGTCTGTGTCAGTCTGCAAACACACCTGCTGTATGTGTGTGTTCTCTACATTTTATTTGTGGATTTTTTTGTTTCTGTGTTTCTCTGTGTGTATTTGTGGAGTGTATGTGTCTCAAACACACACACACACACACACACACACACACACACACAGGCTAGTGCCCTCCTGTGAACTCTCCCATAATTGCTGTCAATCAAACCCTCCAAACGCACAAACAAACACAAAGGCTGTGCTCCCGCTCGCCTCTGAGGACCCACAACACCCCAAAACACCCGAACACACCCACAGAGCGACACCTCGGCCCTCTGTGAGACAAAAGGCGCGACACTCTGAGTGGAAGGCGCCTGTCAGAGCCACTGAATAGACTCATTGTCCCGCTCTTTAGCCCTCGTTGTCGGCTTAATTGGCCCCTTCAGCAGCGAGGTGGAGATCTCTCTCTGCAGCCGAGGGCCCTGACAAACTACCGCTACGCCTAAAGGGCAAAGACAAAGCGGCAGAGAGGTGGAGGGGTTCATGTTTACTGCACACAGACACGATGGGTTTATGTTTAAGGGCTGCGAGGTTGGACGCAAACTGTGGATACACTGTGTGTGTGTGTGTGTGTGTGGTTATAGAAGCATAAAAGTGTGTATCCAGGCATGAAAGTGCTTTTAAAGATGAGGTATATGTGGATAAGACTCACAGGTCAGATCCAAACTAAATATCTGCCAGCGAGACGTAAAGTAAATAAATGACAGAAGATGGATGTTTCGTCCATTTTTAATTCCATTCTTCCATTTTTTATCGTCCACAGAACGAGGCTGCACGCCCACATTTTCAGAAGAAAATACAACAGGCTGCAGTGAGAGTCTCTCTCCATGGGATGTTTAAAAATAGCAGCTTTGTGCATTTAGTCCTTCTCAGGAAAGCTCAGGGGTTTAGTGTTGCTGCAGCCCACAGTAACGATGCTCTGTGACACTTTTTTTCTCCTAGTCAGGATTAGAATATCTGCAGTTCACATAAGACAGTCGAAATTAAAAATTCCAGCACTCTATTTGGAGCCAGATTTGGCCCATGGGCTGTAAGTCACTGCCTTAAACAATGAATAGATTGTCAGAACTTCAACCCAGTCGCCAGAAGATATGCTGACATTGTACGTTTCTGCAAACCACAGATACATTTGCACGTTATTACGTGAGACTTTACATTTTAACAACACTGTGGTTAATCTGTGGTTGAATTTAGGCAGAAAAACCACTTTGGTTATGGTCAGAAAAAGATTGTGTTTTTGCTCAAAATACACAGTTTGAGGGCAGAATATCCGCTGGACATCAAATGTGCCTGATCATTAATTTATTACCGCTTCTTTCGTACTTTTTTGTATTCGTCATTGATTGGTTGTTGTCTGTGAGCTAAACTGTCCTGCAGGTACGTCAAACTTTTGCTCCACACTAACTGCACCTTGGCTTGTACTCACACAAGGCAGACAGCAGATTGGCTGAATCCATGTCAGAAGAGGAAATCTTATTGTTTGTCCTCATTCAGCTGCATCTGTAGCTTTAGAAAGTAAATGAATGAACCTCATCCAGATACAGATGACTGCCTGCATTAATAACGGAGATGAAACCGATTATGTTCCTCATTAAACAGTTAATCTGATAGTTTGATAACCATCTGAGCCTCGTTCACTCTTCAGACCTTTAAATCCAACCAGATGCCTGCTCTGGTAATCCAGCAGAGGGCCCAGTGAGGAGCCCTGTGGAGCCCCACCACAGCTGATTCAGTGTCAGTTTGTACACGAGGCCTCAGAGACCTGACGCCAGTCTGACAACAGATGGACGTGAACGGAGCCCACTGTTACTGAGCGTAACAGGCGGCTGGTGTTCAATCCAACAGATAAACAGGATTATCTGGATTATATCTGGTTCAACTGTTGGTGAAGTGAGCAGCAGCTGTGAGTTGGCAGGAGGTTCATTGAATTAGTAATCAGAATCCAGGGAACACAGATAATATGAGGTATTTGTGTTTTCTGTTAATACGAATTCAGCCGGTCTCTCTGGGAATTACACTGACACAGTTTAAGGGGAGGCAACTGAGAGTAGACCTGGTTAAAGCATTAGTTCTGGGGTGAGAAGACTGATATTAGCAATTTATTTTAAAGAAATATATCAAATTATCTCAAAGTGCAATGCTAAGCTAGGCTAATCATGTCTTGACTCCAGCTTCAGAGCCAGAATCAGCCCTTGTGTTGAAAATCGATGTATGAGCGCCACTTGGACGGAGATTGAAGCCATGTTGCAGCTGCCCTTCATCCAGCAAAGGGACTAATGTCGGCGTGTCCACCCAGGTGTCGTATTTCCATCGCTACCTATCGAAGCCAATCACAGCTGGACCGATAAATACCGATGACTACTCACTGCTGATTGTAAACATTCCCATTAAATACAAAACCCAGATGTTAGTACGTTTTTTCTCCAGTGGGAACGAGGCGTAACAATTCAGTGATGGTTCACTTCAGAAAAATGTTGTTAAAGCGAGAAAACGAAGGAGAGAAACTCCAGAATCATTAACTCAGCCTGACACACACACACACACACACACACACACACACACACACACACACACACAGATTCAGTTTCAGCGTCTGAGTGTGTGTGCTCATCTCGTTGGCATGCTGTGCCTCTCTCTGCCTCCATCTTTGTTTTCAGTCAACAGTCCTGGTCTTTAACCCTGCCTGCCAATCATAGCCGAAAAGTGGGCGGGGCCTCAGGGGTGGGGAACCATAGAGGTGACAGAGCGGGAGAGGCCCGGGGTCCCTTGGGTGACGGCGTCCAGCGGGCAGCACTTGTTCTGATGGAGGGAGGTGTGTGTGTATGTGTGTGTGTCTTTATTGACACGACAGAGGACACAAACAGTGTTTGTCATGCCCTTAATGTCCTCAGCGTGCCTCATTGTCTCTCTCACGCTTTTAAACATGAACACACACACACACACACACACACGCGCACTTTTTCTCAGTCGTAGCAGTTTAATTGCTCGTCAGTCTGTGTTGTGGAATTAATGCAATTTCTGCAGTATTTTGCAGTATTTTTGCAGGGTTTGGCTTTACAGTGGTACAGGAAGTGAACACCGCGTTTCCTCCTGGGTCCACCTTACTCGGACTTCTGCTGCCTTAACTTTTGTTGCTGTCCCAGAGCGTTTCCTCCTGACGCCGCCGGGCGCTGTTAGATAAGAACAGCGACTGGCTGTGTATCATGCTGATGTTAAAGGACGGCTTTCTTCGTTGGTGTTTGATGTGGAAGTCGCTGACTAAGCGCTGGATTTTAGCTACTTCAGTGCGAGACTGGGTTGGTCTAATTGCTGGTGTCTTTTTTTATTGGATGATGATGATGCTTCAGGCTGAAACTGAGTTTGTGGTATTTTCAGTCTTTGTTGGCTCACGGCTCAGCTACCAGCATATTTACTTATCCACATGACATTAAAGTTTAATTTTCTTATTGAGGAAATGTTTCCATCATGATCAGTGTTTGTGTTTTGACCCACAGTGCTCTTTGTCAGTTTAAGTGTGAGGGAATTGAACCTTCGCCCTTTGGCCCCTCCTCATGTAATCTCCTCATATTATCTCCCTGTGACATGCTGTTTGGCTTTTGGCCCTGCACTGGTTGATTGACACATAGCAGGGCGGGGCTTCACTGCCCTCTGACCTATAGCAGAGCTCCATGTGTGTGAGGCTGGATGAGTGACAGCTGTCAGAGCAGCAGGTTTTCCTTTTACTCATGGTTGTTTCTCTTTAAAGTCTCTGCAGCTTTTCTTGTCATTAAATTCTGCAGTCAGGAATTAAAAATGTAAACTGTGTTTCCATCAGTTCTGTTAGAGCCGCTGTAGGAGAAAGTTTTTAAGTATTCATCAGGGTTGGTTGTGTTTTTAGTGTCATCTCATGTTATTTTCTAAGCTTTTATATGAAAAACAAAACTTGTTTATGAACTCAACTGAACTTTTTTTTTAAATTTATAGAGCACTTTATACACAAATTCATTTTACAAGACGACCTCTCAGAAGTGGTAAAAATCTTTTCTTTATCAAAGACAGGAAAAAGTTTTGTGAACTAATCTACCAACTTAAAATAGCTTGATTTAAATTCAGACAATCTCAGTGCTCTGCAGAATGAACAGTCATGCATTTAGAGGATAGATAGATAGATAGATAGATAGATAGAGTCTTTCAGTTGTTTGTCCAGGTGTGTCTGCACAGTAGAACAGTGCACCACCACTCCAGAGTCTGATGAATCTTCCTGCAGGTCTTTTGCAGTCAAACAGAGGTTTTGATTTGCTTCTCTAACAATCCTACGAGCAGCTCTCTCAGAAAGTTTTCTTGATCCGCCATTTCTTAATGACATGACGTGAGGAAACAGCTCCCTGAAAACACTTTGCTGTCTTCTTATAGTCTTCATCAGTTATTTTAGTTTTCAGAGTGCTGGGCAGCTGTTTAGAGGAGCCCATGGCTGCTGGTTGTTGGGACAAGGTTTCAGGAGTCAGAGTATTATAAAGCTTTGAATTTAGCATCACCTGGCCTTTCCTAACGATGACTGTGAACAAGCCAGAGCCCTAACAAGCTCATTAAGGTCAGAGACCCTGGGAAAAGTTCTCTGAGAGCTCAAATGTCTTGGGGTGCCCAAACTTTTGCTCCTTTTGTTTTCTTTCCACTCTAAAATTGTAAGAAACAAAAATAAATGCACTGATCTTGCTGAAAATGTTGAAACTCATGTTTCATCTTTAACTTCACGCCTTTTGGAGATCAGTTCATTTTCTACTTAACTACTCACAGTAAACAAAATTTCGACCCAGATTGCCCAAATTTTTGCATGTAACTGTATTTGTAATGTACAGCTTTGAGGCAGAAGATGCCGTTTTCATTGTATTTCTCATCATTTCAAACTTCGTTCCGTTGTGTGTTATCACGACTTTCATTATTGTCACAAACCTCTCGTGCCTTTGGTAAATGTGAGGAATCGTTCTGCAGCACTGAGGGAAATTTAACCCAGATTCACTGCTCAACTTATCCGCTGTTTTTTTCTTTAATCCATTGATTCAGTGTTTCATAATTAATGTGAAAAAAAAAAATATTTCTGTTTCTGCCTCGTTCAGTTTCTGTCTCTGATTAAACAAAGCGCCACATGTATGTTCACACTTTAATTGCGTTTCCCTGACAACCCTGATGTTCAGGCCTGTTTCACTTTGTTCTGATCCCCCTTTGGGTGTTAACAAACACTCCTGCTCTCACACACACACACTTCCCTGGCAGTTTAATTAAATCCATTAAAAGCCTTGTAGGCGCCGGGCGGCTCGGATCAATCCTCACCTGAATGGCTGCTGACTAATTGTTCCGTTAACGGAGGGTTAACGGACAGATCAAAGGCTCCGGCGGCGTATTAGCAGAAGGGAGAGAGAAACAGAGAGAGCGAATTAATGAGAAACAAAGGATGCTGGGAGTTTTCTCGCCGCAACGTTAAATTAAAAGAAAGAGACAGATTGAGGGAGGATTTTCTAGAACAGCTGTAAACCAGCGAGCACTCGTGTTTCGACAAATTAAAACTACATTTCCCATCAGCCTTGTTTCATGTTTCCTGGAGTACCACCACAGAGGCTAAGCAATGTACTGCTGTGGACGGGGGCAGCGGCAAAAAGTATTTTAGCCAATGAAATAAATCAATATCAGTTTCAGTGTACGCTATAGTGGGAGTATTTTCATTGCTTTACCTTTCCGTCAGACAGCGAAGCTGCTGATGGCTTCAGTTCCCCGTCTATGCTCTCGTCAAAGTCACCAGACTCCAGAGAGAAAAACTTTAATTTTAGCTCACTGAACAGACGGAGCTGCTGATCTACTGCTGCTTTGATTGGTTAGTTTGTGTTATTGTTAGCGATGTAAGTCACTAGTTTCATCACGATATTACAAAGACTGCCACAACATAGTTTCAGTTTGATGCAATTTAGGAGGCTGTGATAAATTTGAGACAATATTATCTGCCTATTTAACATTAGCCCTTTTTAAACAGGAGTTGTGCAAATTTGCAGGAAAGCCCAATCAGTCTTTTTTCAGCATTGGCAGTATGAAAACAAAATCAGGGAGTGCAGTAAAATGCCGCCTACCTACTTTTGTTTATACAGAATGCGCCTTTTTCGGGGCAATGGGGGGCGTGAGCAAGTAACAAAACGTGTAGCTCAGCGTGTGACGTAAACAGTGACGTGGGAGGGAAGCTGCGGCTGGTCGGTCCTTCGGCGATTCTCTCAAAAGTCACGGTTGGATTTCAGCCGAACATGATCAAACCGAGCAGCTAACGTTGCTGCAAGAAGTTGACATAGGTACGTTGTTTTTTCATCTCGTAACGGATTTCTCGTAAATATTTCCACACTGCTGATTTATTCCCGGGTAGTAATATTGTCCTTATCGTCTTTCTCTCAGCTGCTCGCTGTCTACCTGCTGCTGTTTGACAGTGACACAGAGGTTCAAAATAAAGGCACGACCTAAAGATGATGATATGGATCGATGTTTTCATTCTGCATAAATGATATTGGATGTTAAATCATTGAATCAATATACCGATCCAAATCAATGTATCGTTACACCCCTAATTATTGTGTGATACAATGGCTTTATTCTCCTGCTGGAAATCACTGTGTGACATTAAGTAGTGAAAACACCTTCAGTACAGCTGCTGCTTCTGCAAACTGCTGACTGTATAACACACTGACTGTGGATAAGTTCCTCACACAGCCCCACTTAAAAAATCCGAACTGCCCCTTTAACATGATGAAATGAGGAGAGAAGAGGTGAGATGTAACATGAAAGGAGGAGTTAAAAGAAAAAGAGGAGACAGGTGATCAGTCCAAGGAGGAGAGAGGAGGAAAGGAGGAGAAGACGGAGCCAAACTGGTGAAATGAAGAGGAGAAAAGATGCGGGAGACAGCGGGGAGCGCAGCGAGGGGAAGATGAAAGAAAGGAGAAAAGTGAGAAAACGGGACTGAACATGATGAAACGAAGAGGAGCAAGAGACAGAGGAGGAGAAGGAGATGATGAAGAAGGGGAGGAAGAGGAGGAGAGAGGGAGAAGCAGCGTCAGGAAAGAGGAGGTGAACAAAGACAAAGCTCAGCGTGGTGAAAGAATGGAGAAAGAAAGAAACATCAAGATCCAGAATATAATGAAGTCGAGCAGAGAAACACAACCCTGACTCCCCATGGGTGTGTGTGTGTGTGTGTGTGTGTGTGTGTGTGTGTGTGTGTGTGTGTGTGTGTGTGTGTGTGTGTTTTATACATCACAGCCTGCAGGGTTGCTGCAACTTTTAGCCCCGATGTCCATCCGGCCTCGATTACAGCAGCGCCCGGCAGGCTTGCATCACACACACACACACACACACACACACACACACACACACACACACACACACACACACACACACGGCCTGCAGTCTTTTCCTGTGTGTGTGTGTGTGTGTGTGTGTGTGTGTGTGTGTGTGTGTGTGAGTGTGTGGTTTTCCTGCTGGCGCTCCTCTCTGCTCCTCTCTGATCGGGGGTTTTACAACATTTAGGCATTTCACCTCCTCCTCTCACATCCTTTCTTCTTCGTCCTCCTCTCCTTGTCTCCTTGTCATCATCTCCTCCACACCCTCCTGAACCTCCCTTTCATCCTCCGTCTCCTCCTCTCATCTTCTTGTCTTTCTTCTAAGTCTCATTCTGTCGCCTCCTCTATTTCTCCTTCCTCTTTTCCTTCTTTCCACTCATTGCTTCCTCCCCCCTCTCCTCGTCTTGTCTTCCTGTTATATTGTCCTCCTCATCTCCTTCGATCATCTCCTCCTCTTCTTTTCTTCCTTCCTTGTCCTTTTCCTCCTCCACTGCTCTTGTCCACTTCCTCTCTTTGTCTTCCTCTCCTCCTCATCTCTCCTCCTCTGTCCACCTCTCTTTCTCCTTTCCTCTTTACTCTCTCCTTTCTCCATCTCCTCCTCTCCTTCAATCGTCTCCTCCTCTTCTTTTCTTCCTTACTTGTCCTTTTCCTCCTCCTCTGGTCTTGTCCACTTCCTCTCTTTGTCTTCCTCTCCTTCTCATCCTGCTTTCCTCCTCATCTCTCCTCCTCTGTCCACCTCTCTTTCTCCTTTCCTCTTCACTCTCTCCTTTCTCCATCTCCTCCTCTCCTTCCCTCCTTCTCTCCCCGCCCTCCTGACCTTCCCTTTCATCCACCGTCTCCTCTCCTCGTCTACTTTTCTTTCTTTTCTTCTCCTTTAAGTCCCAGTCTGTCTTCCTTTTTTCCGCTCATTGTTTCCTCCCTCCTCTCCTTGTCTTGTCCTCTGTCTCTCCTCTCCTCCTCCACTTCACATCATGTCATATTCTCATCTTCTTCTCCTCTCCTTGTCTGTCATCTTTATTTTCTTCCTCATCAGCTCCACTTATATTTCTCTCTCTTCATCTTCCTCCCCTCCTCATCTCTTCTCCTATGTTCCCCTCTCCTTCTTTTTCTCCTTTCCTTATTAGTGTCTCCTTTTGTCACCTCCTCATCTCCTCCTCTCTGTCCCTCATCTTCTTTTCTTTTCCTCTATCATTTCTTCTTTTTCCCTTTCCCTTCTTTTCTCCTCTATTGTTCTGCTCCTGATCCTCACTTTTATTCATTATCTCCTCCTCTTCTTCCTTCTCCACCCCGCTTGATCTTTCCTCATCCCCTCGTCCACCTCTCCTTCTCATCCTGCTCTCTTCCTTTCCTTGTAACTTTCTCCTTTCGCCATCTCCTCTTCATGTCTTTTCCTCGTCTTCATCTTTTCTTCTCTATCCTTTCTTTTTTCTCCCTGCCATATTGTCCTCCTCCTAATCCTTCCTGTCATTTATCACCTTCTCTTCCTCTCCTCTGCTTTCACCTCCTGTCCCCTCTCATTCTGTCGCTCTCCTCTTCTTCACCTCTTCTTCGTGTCCCATCATCTATCTGTTTGTTTTCCCTCCCGTCCAATCCTGTCTTCTTCTTCGCCTTCTCTGTTTTACCGTGTCTTCTTCTCTCCATCTCTCACCTTCTTTTCTTTCCTCTTTCCTTTCTCATCTTATCGCGTATCTATTTTTATGTTTTTCTCATCTCCCTTTTTCTCCTCATCCTCCCATCACCTTTGTTTTTCATGTTTCTCCTCCTCTCCTGTCCTCTGTTGTCCTCTTGTCTCTTCCTGTCCAGACTTTCTTTCTTTGCTTTACCAAAACTAATGATCTGCACATGATGTGGATGTTTTCTGAAATCATGTGAGAGAGGTACCTCTCCTCCTCCTCCTCCTCTTCCTCCTCCTCCTCCTCCTCCTCCTCCTCCTCTGATCCTCCGTGTGTCGCTGACAGGCCGACTCTTCTGTGGGATTTGCGTTTCTTATTAACAGACACTCGTCAGGACCTTCAGGCTTCATTATGGACGAGAGCTGGGCTCCATTAGACGATCCGAGCGTCCCTGTCTCTTCCTCTGGGCTCTCTCTGTCTCCTCTGTCACATCCTGGTGTTATCTTTATCGCTCTGACTGATTCCGCTCTGCTCCTCTCTTTCTCCATTTGTACTCCTCCCCGGGGGTTTTCTGCCCTCGTCTGTCTTCTGTCGTCGCTCCATCCTTCAGCTCCTCTCTTAATTCAGCCTCTCCTTCTTTTTTCTCCTCATGGTTTAATTACCTCTGGATCGACTTGAGCCCTGAATTTGTAGAAACCCCCATTGCCTCTGACTCGGCCCTCTCCAACGGTTAAAATCTACTTTGTTTGAATTGTCCTTTGAAAAAAATCGCATTGAAAGACATGTGACATGGAATATTTTGGCTGTGTTTCAAACCTCATTTGTTTGGGACAAAGTAATCTTTTCTGCCTCAGAGAGGACCGAATGTCGCCATCGAAGCAATCATGTATCGCAGTTCATCGTATCGTATCGTATCGTATCATATCGTGTCGTATCGTATGTAAGGTAACGCAGTGTATCGTATTATATTGATTAATCTCAATAAAACACCATTTAAGTCCTCACCGAAAAACTCAAGTATCAAAGAGTGCTGAAGGGATAAAGAGTTTTTTTGCAGTTCAACCTAAAAGTTAGCATCGTCCTCGTCACCTCGTCTAAAAGTCTGTGGGATTTTTTCCACTGGATTCTGATTATTGCTGAAAATAAGATCTGTGGCAAACTAGCATTTATGATACTTACAAGTTTTGTTCAGCAAGATAATCTTCACAAATTAACACCACTTTTATGATTTTTGAAGCTTAGATGCAGTCGCCAGATGTAAAAAGCTAACGTTAGGCTATAAACGTACTACACTAGGGTCACATGACTTAACGTCGCCACCACAACAAGGCTGTAGAGCTGTTTTCAGTGTGAGAATGATCTCTAGTCTCATTTAGCTACTTAATAGCAACATGTAAAGGCTACAGGTGTATTTACTGATGTATTTTATGTCATAGAACAAAACATGTAAGTCTCTTCAGCTCGTGTTAACCACACGTTATTTCAGGCATCTAACCAAAAACCCACTGACTTCAAGACAAGGGAGAGTGCTAAGATGCTAACCATTTCCAGGTTTTAGGACTCGTTCCTGCACAACTTTATTAGCATTAGTATAAACAGGAATCCAAATGATACCCAGAACTATATAGCTCTTTTTTTTAGACCAGATGAAGATATGATTAACATTTTATTGATTCCACACAGGAAAGTTGTCATTAAGGGAAGTAAAACATAAAACAGCTAAGTAAACACTACAAAGCAGCATGGAAGCCTGTGAAAACTTTATAGCAGTTACTTCTTTTTATATATCTCTTACTGCAGACTGGTTTGGATTGAGGTCTGAGCGCTGCCTGGACAGAGACAGATGTTTTTTTGTGGTGGCGTGTCATTGCATCTTAACAGTTAAAGGGCTAAAATCAGCATGTTCGCTCAGGTGTTGCTTTCATCAATGTCCGTCAGAGCCGGAGCCGATAAATACTTGATTACTGCAGAGTCATATGATCGGGGTGTGAATGTTGATTGTAACCTTTCCCATCACGTTAAAAAGCCAGATGTTGGCGGGTGTTAGCGGACTTTTTGTGGAGTGGAAAATGGACTTAACAGGGAGAAAAATGCCATCTGTTTTTGGCCTGACCGCAGCAAAGTGGGTCGTCACATATCACCGCTTTTATGTCTACTTGTCACGCGCTGTATCCTTCTGCGTCTACTGTTGATGTTCCAGGACACCACAACTAACGCCAGGACGACAACAAAAGCATATTGGTAGGTTTAGGAAAAGACAACATGCTTTGCCTCTGCATTCATACAGGAAGTGAACACAGGGCTCCTGGGTGAAAGTCCAAGGTTTGTTGGACCCATCCGCCCCCCCTCCCACCTGCTTCATGTGGACATTCCAGCTCTTTATATTATCTGCAGCGTTTCAACCTGACGCCATCCAGCAGCTTATCATATCACTGCGACAGATGCTGTGAGGCCTTGTTATGAATTAAACTGCGTATCATACTGCCGTGACAGGTGGCTTTTGGCATCAGGTGTTTGATGCTAAAACCACTGACAAAGCACGACAACTACAGAATAAGATCGGGCTGACGGTTCACATGCACGTGTGCACATGATAACTTCATTTTGAGGAACCAAAACTAGGAGCTAAAAGAGGCAAAAAGAGATGGTGACAAATCAGGTCTTTAATTTACTGGCATTATAAAGAACTGATTAGTGGAGCTTTATTATTAAAAGTACTTAAAACAGCACGTGTTTTGTCACCAGACTTTTTTTTTTTCTCCAAAGGTGATAAAACTTTTATACAGTTGGGGAAATGTCAGACACATCAGCAGCCTGTCTTCATCATCTCCACCAAACCTCTGTCAGCTTCCTGCCGTCCGCTCCACTTCCTGTATTCTTGTTTGAAACGCAACATCAGCTCCTGGTTTCAGCGTCCGACCTGCTGCTCGGGAGTCGCTGATGAAACAAAAGCTGCTGTGTCATGGTAACCCTTCCTCTGGATATGGATCTGAGTCAGGGAGTCACCTCTGACACTCGTCTCCTGAGCCTCCGACGCTGAGTCATGTTACACCGCTGCAGGCAGGCCGAGTTCAGATGCAGGTTTTTAAGTCAGTGGAATCACAAGTTGAATCCACAGTGGAGAAGGTCTCCTGAACACAGACTGAAATATAAATGACATCCATCTGAGTGCTCAGAGGATCTTTTCATTTCAACAAACTGGGTTCAGAGCAGAGAGCTCACAGCAGAGCCACACAGATAAATAGTGAGAGATAACTCAGTCTGGCTCCCAGTCGATGTTCCAGTTCATCCCAGAGGTGTTGGACTGGTTTGAGGTCAGAGCTCTGTGCAGGCCAGTCAAAGTCTTCCACACCAAACTGATTTAAGTTTTGTTTGTGGTCAGTTCATCGAGTACTCATTACATTCACATGATTTCAGAGACAAATGTACTTTTTACGTCACTGAGGTGGCTCATCACGCTGCTGCAGTTTGTAGGAAAAAATGCGGAGCTGTCGCTGTACTACTCACCGTCTTCCTCATGTTGTCCTTCCAACATTTTGCAGATGTTTTTCTTGTTCCTTTCGCATTTAAAGGCAGACTAGAGCACTCGTAGACCATAGACTGTAAAAAAAATGACCGTTATTTTCCCAAGACTTTGTCCGAAAGACGGTCACTCATGGAGCAACATTTCATCCTCCACAAGCTTCATCACGTCTTTGTAGCTGCAGCTGTCCGTGATGAAGCCGCTATAGGAAACAAAACTTTTGATGCGTTCTCTCTAACATAATCACTAAAGTAAGACATTGGAGGCTTCTCTACTGTTAATCTGTCCTGAGTCTCTGTGTGAGTGTGAGTAGATAAGAGAGCGCCATGCAGGGCAGGGGAGTACCTACACACACACACACACACACACACACACACACACACGCACACTGTGATGTGTGCCATCAGTGGAGATGAGTCAGGCGTTAACATTTCCTTGACTGTCTCTTTGATGTGAGTCATCTTCACTCTGCTGTTGAGTCCAACAGGAACACAGAGAAAGATCAAGTCAGACATAATGAGAACACTGTTTGTCATGTGGGGAAACCTCATAACTCCAACTTTGGTCATTTTCAGGTTTTTCACTTCAGTTTAAGAACGAGATGGTTCGGTATGTTCAGATGCACAGAAAATCCACAAAGACAAAAATGAGAAAAATGTCTCACCGTTACAACTCAACCAAACTCTGCATTAAGATCTCTTTGATCCTGTTATTAAAACATAACCATGTACTGAGCGGCACATTCAACACACTGAAGTTACACTCAGGGGATGTAGAGCCATTTGTTTAAGTACTGTAATGCAACCTTGATGTGCACACATGCATGAACACACGGTTAAATTGTGGCTCGTTTCAAAGATTATAAGTTTACTGTATGCTTTGTAATGTTGCTTTGCATCTCAAGTAAGAAAACCCTCAGCATACTTCATATACAGTTAAAAACCAGACCTTAACCACAGGACATCATGATGATTTCGGAACAATGTTTGCTCTGACGATGATCCATGTTAGGTATCGTTGATGTTGCATTGACAGTTGAGAGAAGTGTTGTAAGACGCTGACCAATCAAAAAATGCGAGGGAGTTAGTGGGACAGGTTTCTCACTTTATGTATGGGTCAAAGTGATGGAAAGAGAATTAACACCTGCTTCGACTTCTGTAAGGATCGTTTTGATTACTTCATACCTCACAAATGCTTTTCTGATCACTCTGTGTAGGCAAGTCTTCACCAACCACCAGTCTAACCCACATGCCACTATGACATATAGGTATCACACAATACTTGAGCTTTGGTACTGAGACGTTTTAAGTTTAGAAAATATGGTTATTGTTTAGCACCTTTTTTCCATTTCACAAAATCTCAAGGAAATTTCTTGAAATTAGATAAAATAAAAATGAAAAGTCTGATAAAAGAATAAGACAAATAATCTGACTAAACATTTGATACCAACTTCTGATACTATTTGATACAGATGTTGGACACCCTGAGCACGTGCTCTACGTGCCCAAAAATATGATTTTCTGTTTGATTTAATGGCTAATCGTGGCTTTATTATTTCACACCTAACAAGCAGTGACAGAATATAAATGGAAGCTCTTATAAAGATTAGAAACATGCATTTGTTCAACGTGGTTTGGTCGAACTGAAAGGACAATCAGGGCTCAGGAGGTTAAGGGCCCTCAGGGAGCCCTTCAGGGCCCCTTCAGGTTCCTGAACCACACTTTGAACAACATAGATTGCATCTTGTTGACCTGGAGGTCCTGCAACTGGCTGACCTCTGACCTCTGCTGATGTGTGGCGGGCGAGTGTCTCAGAGGGACATGATGATGATGATGATGATGCCTGGGTCGCTGTAGCCGTTGTAGTGAAGGGCCAATACGTCGTCATGGAGACGAGATGTGAAGCAGATTGAAGATGACAGAGACTGTGATGAGACTGAGAGGAGAACAGAGTTCCCTTCCTCCTGGGACACACTGCGCTGTGTGTGTGTGTGTGTGTGTGTGGTGTGTGTGTGTGTGTGTGTGTGTGTGTGCCTCGACAGATGCTCTCATTAGTCAAACAGGCCGTCCGCTGTGTGAGCCTCATCGACCAGCATACTTCAACACAATTAACCCGACCTGCAGCATCTCCCTCAACTCCACCACCAGATAGAATAAACTGAACATCACACACACTGATGAACTCCTTAAAGACACAGTTCAGTACTTTGTTGATGCTTTTAATTTCCAACAGTGACATTAGATTCTTGTCATCACAGTGAAGTTGTCAGGTTTGGTACCATCAAGTCTGTACCGAGATAAAGTCCAGTCCAGGTGATTCAGACATTTACGTTCTGTGATACAGCTCCTCCTCATAATGTCTACACAAGGTCAGGGTTGCAGTGTGTATGTCTTTTCTCCGTCTGCTGTTTTTAGCCGTAAGTTTTGAGCGCGTTCTTTGATGCTCTTCAGAAAATATGTAAAAATGAGTTCATAGACCCTTTCACTGTTAGTAAAGTGTGATGTTTTTTGGTGGGCGGGGCTTAGCTAGAGGCAAAACAAGTCTCCACAGACATTAGAGCTAGAAATACTCATTCTGAGTGTTGCACTCTGGACACTCGGAGTGAATGTGTGATTAACCGTCCAGTCCTTTGGTCTTATAACATTTAACCATCTTTGTTTTTGTTGACGGGCAGTGGCGGCTGGTTTTGAGCCATGACTCCTTCTATTCTGGCCAATAACACAACAAGACAAACAC